>OX638393.1:22389877-23640673 GCA_951813805.1 Limnephilus auricula
TTAGAGCAGGTAATGAGCAAATAGGAAGTTTAACTTCGCCCAAGGTGGTTGGTTGGTTGGCAGTTAAATTAATATTTAGGCGATGAGTAAATGTTACGATATTATTATTGCGATTCACGTAATTAAAATTACCTGAATATTTTGCATTGCGCATAAGCAGACCTCCACATTCATGAATTGGAAATTTAAATGGTCGCTATTTGGTTATTCATAATAATAATATGAACGTATGGATTTTTGCTGCGTATTGACATAAAATAAGCAAAAATAAATAGTACGTGCATTTATAACGCAGTGAATATGCTTGTATTTCCAAAAGTACCGAAATTTTCCCTAAAGACTAGGAAATGAACATAAGTTCATAAAAAGAAATACAATTCCTGATATTTACCTATAGTCTTTATCGTTGATATAATGATGTCACGCTATAGATGCAACTTACCTATTGCTTTATCACCATTCAGAATCAAAGCGTGGCTCGAAATGTCTTTTGCCGTATTTGGTGACGAAAATTGAATTGCCAGGAATTTTCCAAACTTCGTGTTTCACATATTATTCCCCTTTTCACTGCCCTTAGCCTCACAATACACACTTGGTGATATCATAGTCCCATTTGTATCGTAAGACATTTTTAAGTATTTTCTTATCACTCCTCTAGCGTTTTGCATTGGACACCGTAGATATCAATACATAAATTTAACCGCTTGGACACATAAGCTTGTTTTCACAACAATTTAACGTAGGTAGACATAGTAATGACGTATGCCCCGGACCTGAGTTATTAAGATAGTAATATTAAGTTAAATATATCCTAATAAAACAAGCATACGTTTTATCGTTTCTGATTTATACACACCGAACAAACCTGAATATTTCCCTATGATTTGTACTCGATTCGTTCGTTCCGCTAAGTGCTAGTTTATTCGAGTATTTAATAACAATTGCTGTTAAGTATTGCATAAATTGATGATGCCATCTGCCTCATTTCAAGTGGGAGTCTGACATTGAATAAAGATATTCAATCGATTAATCTACAAGATGTGTACTTGACTCATATATGAATTTAAAGAAGAGATATATAGAAACAATATTTATGATTTATTATAAATATCAAGTGTGCGAAATAGAATACTCTATAATTAAATTAATGTTGGTGTATGGAGATGTTGTAAAACCTGTGGGAAAATTTTCTTTGATTTTTAAATTGGGAGGCGGGTATGAGAATGGCCTCCCTAGGAACCATTCACAACCAATACCTCTGCCATAGATCACCCCAAGTGGTTTACTTCGTTTGTTGGCTTAGCAGAGATACCGGAGTTCATGGGGTGACACATGTCAAGATCTAGGTAGGGGTTGCGCCTACCCGCTTAGTGCATGGTGGGCCTGATTGAAAGAGGCTGGTTGAGAGCGACCATTTGACCTCTCCACCGGCCTCTTTCAACCCAACGCCTTGCACAGCTCTAGGAGGAATGGATTCATACGTGACACACTGACCCCCAGATTCCTACCCTCCCCATTATATTATCTTTATCCTCCATGGAACTTCCTCTTCTTCATTTCCTTGAAAAGGCCCTTCTCCAAAGATGACAACGAAACTGTGGTATTAATAAAAAAATTAGGATAGTTACTTAAATACCATTTAAAGATTTTTACACAATATCAGAAATGTAAATGAGCTATGAAAAATAAAAAGTAAGCAGATTTATAAAAAAAAGTTTCTTAATTTGTCAATGGTGTACAAAGTGTAATTTGATGATAATAACTGGGAGAAGAAGAAAACCTTGGAATTATTATTTATTTTAAAAAGGCCTGTACTGAAAACACGCTAGTACATATATTTGGGCTGTGAACTTAGTCAAATCACGTTTAGATTCAATGTTATGTATTGAATTTTCGAACGGGCAAATGAAATTGCCTTCATCGGAATGTTTATTATTGAATTTCACCCGAAACCTACATGTATCTGCAAAATTTTCGGCACTGATTCTTATATATTGTACCTCAGTTTCATTATATTTTACTGCTGCTTATATTTTTTTATCATCCTTAATAAATACCTTTAAATGAAATTTAACGGTTCTACGTGCCATTGACCAACTGACTCTTAATAGTATTGTGTGATGTATTATTACAAAATGATAGCTATTTTAATGACTGAATATCATAATGAGTTATAACTAATATTGACCAAAACCATTTGATACATAACGTAATTACATTAATGGCCCTAATGTTTAATAGTATGTGTCATTTATACCAGCGCTTAATCAACTGGGGTGAAATTTAAAACTACCAACACATTCGAAAGGGGTGGTTAAGAGAGTGATAAAAGTTATAAACATCATAATACGCTCTGATGACGAAATTATTTCTGACCATCTGATGAAAATTGATTGAAAATCTGATGACAGTTTTCATAGCAACCTTCGCTCTACCCGTTATTCCGTGGAGGCGAACGGTATTTATGATTCCATGGATACAAGTCACCCGTGACGTAAATTCATTCCAAACCATTTGCAATACGTATGATATATAGTGACATATTCCTTAAGACCATTTTTTTCGGAAAGAAAACGGTTTTTTTGTGTGCATAGATATAAATAATTCCAACGTCAGAAAGGGGATTTGTACGCATTTGTATATAAACTAAGCGATGAATTTCAGATTTGAAAATAAAAAAAAAAAATTATGCATATTTTTATTTGTGTTTTTGTAATATTAGAGCGCCTACCGTTAAAACAAAAAAAAATATAAATGTGGATTAACGAACGTGAATTTGATATGGGAAACACTGCTCATACCAAAACAAACATTATTACTCAATTAAAACAAAAGCTATCCAATGTGCAAAATCATATTGGAATTAATATAGGTAATTTAAATAATTGCGTTTTCGGCCATAATATAATTACTGTTACTCAACCCAAAAGTAATGCGAAAGTAATGATTTCATAATCATTTGACAAAAAACGGGCACACTTTCTATGCCGTGTTTTGTTACTAACTAGACGACAGTATTTGGTGTGACGCGTGACGCCGTCACTTTAGAAATGTAACGCTAAAGAAAGTAATGTGAATTTTGACGGTGGCGTATTTATTTAATATTTTTACTTTGGTATCTACTCCCGGAAAATAAATATTGAAGAAAATATCGATTTTTGTGATATGTGAAACTAGACTAAATTTAAAATTAAGATTTTGCGTAGATGATCTCCGCTGACCCAGAAGTCACGGGTTCAAAACCCGGCACACTTAATATTATATGTTATGTATCGCAATAATAAGAAAAAAATTATGCGAATTAAATTTGCCCCTAGTTTCAGGGGGCAATACTTTCAGAAGTTTTGCTGTTGTAAAAAAATGCGGTTTCGATTCAAAAAGTGGCTGGAAATGACTTTAAAAGTGATTAGTGGTCAGATCTAAGTAGCCAGGTATTTTTTAATCTTCATCTTTCTAATCTCATTCACTTCCTCTCATGACATACCCTGAAAATGGTATGCCACTGTTCCACTGGCTCCGAGCAGTCGGGATTCATATCACAAATCAAATATATTATTTAAAATGCATATTGGAAGATCACTGCGGGTCCGATGGATCTATCGATAGCTCAGTTATTTAGAGCAGTTCCCCAGTTGGCCGAAAACTTAAATCAAATCCATGTCGTGACAATCACCCTTTTCTCGTCTCTTATTCCAATGCGCGTAATTAATTTTATGTAATTTTCTTTGTATTCTTTAAAACAAAGTAGCTTGCTAGACGAGGATATATTGAGATTTTGTTGAACACTTAAAATTGATTAGATTTTGTGGTTTCGCATAAAATCATGTTCACAGGAAATAAGACTCTTCGTTATGCTAGTGATTATTTACCGCTCATGGCACGTGAACCGCCGACAACTAGCAAATAAATAATTAAGCAAAAAAAAGGGCAAAATAAAATGTATAAAATCAATTGTTACTATAATAGTGTATTAGGGCCTTTCCATTAATGTTCAAATATATATTAACTTACTTGCTAGTTGGGAGCGGCTCACCTGCGTAATGCGACCCGTTTGCAGGCAGCTATTGGTTGGTAATGAGTTCTTGGTTTGTGAGGAGAAATATAGATTTTTTATTCACCAAGTCAGTTTAACAACTGTGTTAAAAAATAATATTTCATAATAATCATTAAGGCAATATATCTCATTTGTTCTGACTTGCCCCGTCGTCACATAATTATCAATCAAATACAATATACGGATTTCTTCGGATCATGCCAACACTAAGGGGAGCGCGAGCAGTTTTTTTTTCGGTTCCGTTTTTACTTCGTGTTTACGTATGGAGTGTACAACCGTACTTGAATGACACTTCAACTTTTAATTAATTTAATATATGATTCCTTCCTGTTAAACAAATGTGGGTGATGGTAAACCTGTCATCCCGGAGTGTACGATTTTGGCAACCAGATAATGTGTTGGGTTGTGGCTCGCTCTTTCCTCTTAGGACTAGAATCACAGCCATCCATGAGTTAACTCTAATGTAGTGTAGCGGTCATCTTCCCCTGCCTTATGGGGACACCTTTGATTAATTCTGGTTTTCTATAAATACTGTTGCCACTCTGCGTCGTGTGGAACGTTTTCGGTCTGAAAGTCAATCTAGCCGTCATGAGGGTGCCCTTCAGCCCCAAATACCATCAACTGATTTTCCAATCGAAACATCATCAAGCCTCACAGAGGCTACATGAACAAGTTCATGAAGCCTCTCTCTCGTCATCTTCAGCTCGCCTAACGGGACGTCGCTATTCGGGGCTCCCTCAACATTCTACAATCGGACGTATGTGACACGATTATCTAGCTTAGTTTGAATTAATATTTTGGGTCCTCAGGATAGTGATTTCCATATAATAACATATTCATCCCATGGAGGGGGATTAAATGTACTCATAATTTAACAATATATAACTTTTCTTTAGTCTACCGACTTTGTTTAATTTGATGGAGATCAACCACCTTTCTCCAGGAAGTTCATGAAAGCAACGCCTCGGCCTTGGGAATGAAGTCCCCATGTCTACCACAAAGAGTGGCATATTCTGATTCATTCTGGCGCCCATTAAAAAAATATAAGCTGCTCTTATTGAGTCTATTTTTAAGTTCAAAACATACATTACATACTTTAACAAATTAGCGCCGTTAATTTAACATAACAATCTGCCACCAATACGTGGTTCTATGAATCAAGTGACCCCAGCACTACTTCTAATTTATCAACTGTTTAAAGTATATCTACTTCTATCGGTATTTCCAGTCTTTTAAATCAGTTAATTTTTTTATTAAAATAATATTGAGAATCTTGAAATATTCAGTTGCTCACAAAATTGTGTCGTGGTTATTTTATTACTGACTGATATAATTAACTAAATTAATAAAGTGAGTATTATTGCATAGAAAAGACTACACCTGTAAGCAAAACTATGATAGTAAACCTTTTACCAATCAGCTATTGCAATAGTTTCCAACCCTAGATTGGCGTTAAAACAGAATGTGACAAATATATTATTGTTTGAGAGCCTCGAGCCCGCCTTGGACGTTTTTCCCCATTTCACGATTATATGTCTTTGCCAAAGTAAAGGTTATTGAGAATCTGAGAAGGGTATGTTCCCAAATAAGAACAAATTCACTTTATTCCACTCTGAACTGAAACGTCTCGAAGCGCGATGTTTGAAACACAAAATAAAAAGAGGTTTTTATCAAATAACATAGAACAATACATTTTGATAAATTACGTCATACACAAAGTTCTTTGCATGTGTTGTTGATATAAAGCTCAATTTTTATTTCAAACTATTTTGTTTTTGTTTATTACGTAAGTCTCGGAAAAATGCGAAATAATTATAATTACGATTTTGATGATAATTAAATTTACTGCTTTATCATTTTCTCAATTATGAAGAAAATAATTGCTGTAAGTAACGAGGGAACAAGAAGTAACTTTCCCAAGAATGCATGTCGAGTAGGAACAAACTCGGAGCAAACCCTTTAACTAAACGTAATTTTGTAATTTCGCCCTTCCTTTCATGCCGGGAATCCGCCATTAATTATTCTTAAAAAAACCCGAGTGCTTCTGGAAAATTCTTCGTACGTTCTACAATGGCCGGCTCCTCCATACAACGCTTGAAACTCGCATTCTTCCCGGCGACACATTCCCTTTTTGCAATTTATGACATGTAAGGACCGGAATATATTACAGACTCTCTTACGCGTTCACACCAACTTTAAACGGACACTGAAGAGGGAAGTAAGGAAGCACAAGTAGAAAATAATTAAATTAAATAAATAATAACATTTTTTTACTTACATACTAATATGTTTTATTTGAGCATAGTAATTAATATGTGAAGTATTAAACCTTAAATAAAACATCTAAAAACTTTATTCAACATCATTCTCACAGCTTTAGGTATGTAAAATATTTACATAAAAAAACCTATTTGCGAGCTTCATATTTCTAAATTAAGCACAAAATTAATTAAATAAGAGAGTGTCAGCCATTTAAAGTTCTGTAGATCCTCCTTTTATCATGGACACCCTTTTTCATGAGTGTTATGAATCTTCCATACTTTTCTTTACCTAGAATTTTGTTTATCGAGCTCAAACTAAAAGGTCTTGAAGTTCGAACGAGAAAGGTAATATAAACAGCATAAAACCCAGGAGAAAAGTTTACGTTCAGAGCAATGAAAGCTCCCGACAAGTTGCCGTAGAGCTTTCACTATTTTAACACGGGGGTTGTTTTTATCTTATACGCCTTTCCGTCAGACTGAAATATTGCGGAGTTGGGTAGAACAATTCGAAAACTATTTTGTTCACAATAAACTTTTCGCTGACATTCAGAGAGGGAGAAATTTCTTATGCAGGATTTTCCATACGCTGGGCGAATATTTCGTTAGTAATAAGGCCTATCGTAACAAATAAGTTTCCGATAGTTTTTTGTTGGTTCGACAAAAACAGACTTTACGAGCCATTTTATCGTTTTAATAGTTTCAATATCCGATGATCTCCTACTCATCCCTGACAAAGGACTTTTATTGCTTGTTCAAGCATTCCTTTAAACACTCTTCTTTCGAAGTTATTTATGCAAGTTTTACTTTCATTATTTAACACATGTCATTCTATGTAGACACGTTGATACTCCCTGGACATCGTCGGCTGAGAACCGTGTGAGACATTTAAAAATAAGTTTTTTGGATTATCTGCTCATAAAAATCGTTACTTTAATATATTTTGTGTTATTCTTTGATATTTTGATCTTAACCCCAACATTTCATTAGCCGTAGGCCCACCGGTGGCCACCAATGAAAATTATTATTATTTTTTTTTTAAATCATTATTTGTTTACGAGTTTTTAGTTTTTCAGGAGGACATTACTAGCCACAAACATTATTATTCCATTAGAATCTCTGATAGGCAGTTCTGACCGAGGCATCTGTTAACCGCTTGGACACATAAGCTTGTTTTCACGATAATTTAAAGTAGGTAGACATAGGAATGACGTATGTCCCGTACCTGAAATGAACAGATGCCCCGGTATTTTAAACTTTTTTCTATGCTCAGATATGTGATTTGTTCGTCGTTGGAAGGAGATATAATTATTCTTATCAGTTTATCTGAAATATTTATTCTTGATTCCATGGATAAAATTAGTCAATATTAGTCATGAATTCAAATCGAAGGGAGTTTTTCGTTGATGGTTGAAAATTCAAAACTTATATATATTTTTGTTTTTAAGTAACAGTTTTCTTGTTAATTTTCCACTCAAAAGGAATCTGTTTTATAAATATTAAAACTTTTCAAAATTATGGACATTTTGAGTCAAAATGTTTCGATAAGTTTTTTGTGAACATTTCCAAGTTTGGTATAAAAAAAATTGTATTTATAAATGTTAACGTTTATTATAAATACAAACATTTAAAAAATAATTTTCTAAAATGGAATTTCTTATTACGACTAATTTTAAAATAATAAATAAAAAGAAAATAAATAAAGCCAATAAAATATGCTTTAAAAAAAGAAGATAGTGGTGGTAGTTCTCAGTCGAAGTTTGATACAGTTTAATATGACCGTATCGGATAGGGACATATTAGTCAATCGGAAGAGCTGCTGCCCGGAAAGCTGAAGGTTCTGGGTTCGTGTTCCAAATGTGATTGTATCTTTTTCTGATTTTTCTGTTTCAGATTTTTGATTGAGTTTCGCTAATATTGTCTTCATCAATTAAAATTTTATATTTTAAGGTTTTACCTATTAAGTTAAAAATAAAATTAAATATTTATTTACCTTAAATCTACCACCAATACTGCAGCCATCAACTAATTATACAATAATAATAAGTAGACATACCTAGGAATTGTTTTGCTAGTAGATAGATTCGTTTTATTAATTATAATGCAAATGATTTTATTACAAACGATATTGAATAACTATCTGACCAATGATATCGGCATGGTCAAGACATCTGTTATCTGCATAATATTATTTTCGCTGGTCGGATGTTAAATTCGCTTTCACTTTAGTAACTATCGGTAGTTATTTATTGATTCACAATCAAACCATTGACGAACACCTGTCAATGGAGGCAAGTTGTATCTCTATCGAACCATTCATTACAAATAACAGACAATATGTCAGGTAATTATTTTCAAAAATAGTTTCCTCTAACTGGAATTATAATTCAAGAATTTTATTGAGCTATTACATAACCAGATAATTGGTAGAATCAATACGGCTTCATTACCATAATGATTTGCCGTTTATTTTTTAACCCAATCAAAAGGCATGCTGGTAGGAAATAAAATGTATCAATATGATCGATGAATTTTAAAATCAATTTTGACATCAGAGGCCTATCGATTTATCTAAAAAATTAATCGAATGTGTTAATTTCTTTTTGATTACCTTCTAAAAATAAGAGTACATACTACATTACATGATTGCTATTGAAGAAATGCTAATCTGTATTATCAAACTAGTCCGATTAAATTTTTTAATGATATCCTTCATCGTAAAAAAGAATATCAGATGTCAGATTGAAGTACTTATAAGTTTATTTAATCACAGTTATAAATAATTGTATCAAAATGGGGCAAATAGATTATACGAAAGTCAGATGAAAAAAATAAGACTTTCTGTAGGTATATATTTTGGTTTTTCAACTGTTTCGAATTCATATGAATTTTAGATTTCTTATCTTGCATAAATTAAAATGATTAAAGACGCCGTTATGTCATAGAATCAAAACACCATTACATTATCCATGTTAACTAGACTAGCACGTTTAGTGACTGATACAATTACACAGCAAATTCGATCAATTTCACAGCATTTTAGAATTATTTGCAGTAATGATGTGGATTCACTGAACATATAAATAGGCAACATAATTTATAAATAAATCTAACAATTTTAACATTATGGATTTAACTCTGGTATGGTTTGCACAATTTTAACATGGCATATCTTTGTACCCGAAATTCTCTACACAAAGCGTGTTATCCAATTACTAGAATTTGAAAGTTATCATAAGATAGTAATTTATTTTGATTCATTAAAACGTAGGTATTATTATGATAAGTATTAAATTAATTTCATAAAATTTAATCTGGCAATCAATGTGTATTTTTAGTTTTTTTTAATTTTTCTCTGCATATCAGAAATATCAAGTGCAAAAATTCATCGATTTTCACTTGGCCGCTGAACAGAGAAAAGACAGCTCGAGCAATAATACATTCCTGCACTTTCTATAGAGATGAGGTCGACGTACAAGCACCTGTACGTGTAGGCGACCAGCTGAGAAGAAAGCAAAAGCCACTTAGTGAAAAAACCTCAAGATTAATCAAGAGTAACCCAGATTTATCAGAAGAGTTTTTTTAAACCTTTTTATGAATGTTCATCGGTGTAACTGCTCCTGATTTAAATGATTTGGAAGGTATGGACCGGAAGAAAACGAGATGTTTTTTTATAAAACAGTGAAATAATATAAATGTAAAAAATTTCAAGCTCGATCATTTAAACGCAATTTCTTTTTCTTAATATTTAGTGAAATAACTGTATTTGGGTTGTAAGATTGTGATTGTAAATCATACGTAAAAGAACCAAAAAAAATTATGGCTGCAAGAGTTAAGACAATTTTGCTACTGACATTAACAACGAGTAATGATTTTTAAGCTTCAGTGGCTTTAAATCTTCATTGACAGAAAGTTGCAAACATTGTATCATGTTTAGAAAAAAAATAATTGATAAGATTTTTATTTTTTTTATATTGAATGTCGAAAGGTGATTTTTAAATCTATTTTTAATTAATTTTCCGTCTTGAAAACCTATAATAGATACCGTAATTTTAGATAAATATGCTATTTTTTTCAGAAATGATCAAAAATAGTATTTAAAAATGTTATGAGAATAAGACTATTTCATATTGTAGCATTGATGAGGCTATTCAGTGATACCACCCTTTCGCGTCGGCCTTATGAATACGTTGTCGAATATGTGTTAGATTCCGTTACATAACAAAATAATTAGTGATTCAAATCCCGACTCCTTTCTGAAATAATATTATGCACATCCAACTGCACGCCATCAAATGAACAAGACGTGAGATGAATAAATGTGAACACTGCCAACACCTCCTTCTTACGTGAATAAATACTCATACACTGGCAACTAAAATGACCACCAATGTCGTTAAAATATTATACTTTTTATTATTGTTTTTTTTCTAAGTATTATAGGTATAATGTTATTTCGCACTCTTTGCTAAAGTAAAAAAGGCAATTTTATGTTTTTTTTGTTTTATTTTCGAAAACACCCATCTTTTAATATATATATATATCCGGTAGAATAGTGTCCTAAGTCAAAATGATCTTTTTACGTTTTACCTCTGAAAAGTAAAGCAATTTAGATTATCTATATCTATGCCCCAGGAAAAAAAGTATTTAAGTTATATCACTCCATCTCCGAAAGATGTCATTTGTTTTCGCTCTCCTGTAAAAATAACTTTTTGGCTTACGACACTTTTCTACGGGATATGCTATATATAACTCAAAATACTAGTAGATATACTACCCCCCCCCCCATCTGGGGAATATTAAGAAAATATAGTGTGAGCGGGAAATATAAGAAGTAGATGCAGGTTGGTAGGTCTAGTTGGCTGGTCAAATCTGATCAATAAACATACTTTGAATCGAGCAATGTTTCGATTAACTATGGCTGAACTCTAAGAATCATAAAACATCGCTCTAACTAGGGAGATTATCTGTATATTTTGGTTTAAATATCTTTGCAGCAAAATTTCGAAAAAGCTGGTAAAAATGTAAATATTCAACATATTAGAAATATGCTGTTAGGCTGCAATTAGTGCCACCCGTACAATTGGTCGCCCGATGACATAGCGCTGACGAGCTAGATTGATGGTCCTCTTACGCAGTGCGTAGCTAATCGCATTGCCCTACAGCTCTTAAGATGAAACCCGGTGGTGGAGAGTTTTGAAAAATAGATTTTACTAAATTGTTGCTGTCACTGTTGGTCTTACTTCACTGGATATTGAGGGAAAGGGACAATGCACCTCGGGGTACTAATACCTAACTAAAATCGAGGTTTTGTATTCCCCACTTTTCTCCTCCAAAAGTGGACTAATTTTCAATTTTTTTTTACCAACTATATAAGAAAAAACCTATTCTATGTCTGTACGTTTTACTTTAAAAAAAAAAAACATTGTCTAGTTTGTATACTGAACGTCTTTTGACGGCGTTTAAACCAGTCAATTTTATTGATTTTTGGAAGGTCATAACTTCTATAAAAAGTAACTTATAAAAAAAAAACAAAAAGTACCGACACGCTAGTAGTTGATATCTATCTTATGGATAGATAAATAGGGAATACGTTTGTATGGAAAAATCACCGCCGGGTATCCACTTAATTCATTCGCCTACATAATATTACCGTACGCAACCGACGTACGCGATCAACGTGTGCGTGGCACTATTTCCAGCATTAGTGTCTATGCTTACATAGGAAGTTATTCATGTATGTATCTTCATCTTATAGTCATGTAGGTACATATGTCTCTTAATCACTGGAATAAATCCCGCTAATTTCACGGATCTCTTTGAATAATTGTTCTGTTATATAACACGGAAAGCAGATCTTTACGGTCATAAACATTCACTATAAAAGATCTTACATCTAAATGGGCTGACAGATAACCTGATGTAAAGCCCCAAATAACAATCATCGAGACAATGGGCGCTATCTTTCATCGCAGCCATAGAATGTCCAATCGTATTTCAAACTCAAACTCGAGACAAGAAAGTGTTTTCTGTGTGTGATGCAACCAGACTTAATAAATATCAAACTAGTTACAAATTTATTTATATATTTTAGGATATATCTGTTTGCAGATGCAAAGTATAATCGAAAATAAAACTTTATGAATAACGTGAATGCCTCTCTTAACCTGACATAATTACACCTAATCTAACCTAACTTTACCTAACGAAACAGATGGAGCAGATATGAAATTCAGCTATACCAAATATTTAACTTAATAAAAAATTATTTTTATATCTTGCTACATGTCTGTTAAAACAGACGCAAAATACACTCGAAAGTTAGTTATGTGCAAAATATAATCGAAAATAAAACTGAAAGTATTAGCTTGGCCGGGTCTAACTAACTAACTAATTATCACGCCGCTTCCCCGCAGGGGTAGGCAGAGAGGACGAACCGCCAAACAAACGGTCTTGGCACACACTCCTTGCCTCATTCACATTCATACATCTTCTCATTGGCCGTGTCAATATGCTAATTATGGCATTGTTAATAATGTGAATACTTATCTAATCTGACATAATCTTATCTAATTTAACCTAATTCAACCTAACAGATAGAACCGATGTGAGATTGGACGAACTTGGACAATAAAAAATAGGATAGATAATGTTGTTTAGGAATGACAAAACGTACGATCGCACTGTGAATGCTTCTTTTTGTATCCTAACCTACCCTTACCCAGCCTATCAGGACCCCTAGCACGGTCGATCGATAATGATTATATTAATAACTTTCCGTAACTTCCCAACGTTCCCTAGGACAACTGCAGATCGCTAACGTACAACTAACATTTTATGTCGAATATATTAAGAACACTTTTAACAGACGACCGTCCGTGGTCCAGTGGTAAGACACTAGACTACCAATCGAAGGTCGCGGGTTCGAACCCGGCGTGCGCAAAGAAATTTTATGTGATTAATTTGTGTTATTTTACAATTAATTAATAAAAGTAATATATACTATATTTGCGACATGTTCCAGAGTGGAAGATACTGTCAGTATCGCCCTGGTGTAAGACCACCATTCAGAATTGAAACGTTGCTTAATAATGGCTTTAGCCGTGTTTAGTGACTAGATCTGAATAGCCAGGTAGTTTCCTACCTTCCTCTTCCCTATCTCCTTCCCTTCCCCACTCCCAACATACCCCAATTGGGGATTCCATAGTCTTACTGGCTCCAGACGGGAGCAGTTGGGACTCTTGTGAGGTATTCTCTATGACAAAAAAAACTTAGTCCCTGTGAACTGTTCTTTGTTCGTTGCCGATCTGCAGTCATGCTAGGTAACATCCAGATGGAGCACATATGGGAGTTAGCCAACTTAAAAATAAGAGAAATGCTGTTGAGTTTCTTTAAATTAAGTAACAGTCACCCAAAATCTTATAGTTTCCGTGTTCAACTATATTCTGCTTCTCTGTATATGTATAAGTTATTTCTGTAGGTACAAATATATTTTTAAATGATAATAATCTAATATTAAAAAATTAATAATTTATCAATTTTGTTTAGTGACAAACTGACATCAGATAAAATCGCAGTTATAAAATTTTTTCGGTATTATTTTTAATCTAAAGCAATCTTTCCTATTGGCTCACACCTGAAAACAAATCATTAATAACAAGGTTTCTCTTATGCACATTGGGTTCAAGCAACTGACCGTAACTATTTTATTATGCAATTTTTCTTCGTATACCATAATGTCTAGAAACGAAATCAACTGCAACATCAATAATATAATTAATCTTTTATAATAAAAATAAAAAAAATAACATGGTATTTTGTAAAATGTAGGTATTTAGTGACGTTGTAGCGAATCTAGGTAACAAATACATTATTTGAATTTTGTTTCTAATGAAAAAAGGTAGCTGCCAATAATATGGAAAAAGACATTAGTCGAAGAATTAGATGTGAGGTTCTGGGTTCGAGTCCCAGTTGCGATCATTATTTTTTTATTATTTTTCTCTGTCTTGTTCATTTTAATATTTTAAAAAATTAGATTATTATTGTTATCTTCTTCTTCAATGATACATGACATTGATGGGAATAACCTTCAAAAGTTAAGAAGAGAGTTTTTCTTATAAAAATTAGAAAATATCTAACCTTATTAAAAGGTAACTTGTGGACGGTTGACCTCGCATTCTTACAGTATGTTTCAAATTTCCTCTTTTTTAATAAATCAAAACTTTCCTATGAAATCATAAGATAACCAACCGAAATTAATATACCTTCTTTATTTGACGACCTCCGTCGTGGAGTGATAAGGCTCTCGACTAAAAATACTATCGGAATCGTCCTGGAATAAGACCATAATTCAAAATTGAAACGTTGCTCGAAATGGATTTAGCCGTGTTAGGTGAACAGTTCTGAATATCCTAATACTTCCCCAATATCCTCTTCCCCTTCTCCTTCCCCTCCTCACTACATTCAGCTGCACAACACACCCCAATTGGGGATGCCATAGTTTAACTGGCAGCTTGGACTCTTAAGCGGTATTCACATAAAAAAATTATAAACCATATATTTTATTTTTATTCTTATATAAGGTATTACAATTTTTTTTAAAAGAAACATCACTATCTCAATGACAACATTCTTCGGGTAGGTAGGTACCACAATATTCATTATTCGAATTTGACAGCTTAGCACTATAGATATGCGTTTGAGGTTGCTCACTTCAAAAATATGTTTCAACAATTTTTTTTTCTATATTCATAATATATATATAGACAGTTTCTTTGCATGCTTTTCGACAACAGTACGACAACACCAGGCACATGCACGTAGTATACTACAATCAGATATGAAACGCACTACAATGCTTGGCGTGTTAATGCGAACAATACCGAAAGAGCATGAAAGCAGAATGCATTGTTTGGGATGAGCACACTTCAATTATAAAGCCTCCATTCTGCCAGACCGTTGAACCGTAGGAGAAAAGTCTCCGAACATTCTTCTTAACTTAAACCGACAATATAATGCGACGTGTTCCGTTTGACCACCCGAGTCACGTACATCTGCAAAGAGCGTATTTGTCGTGATACCCTCACTCTATTAGTTTATATCACGTAACAAACCATTAGGCATCACTTCCAGATCACAACCGATAGACCGGCGCGCGGCGTCACGTTGGACACAGAATTTCGCCAACCCATTACCGACATGACCACTGTACATCGATAAAGCTGGACGAGACTACTGTAATGTGTTATTTCTGTTGGACAAGACTACTGTAATGTGTTATTTCTGTTGGACAAGACTACTGTAATGTGTTATTTCTGTTGGACAAGACTACTGTAATGTGTTATTTCTGTTGGACAAGACTACTGTAATGTGTTATTTCTGTTGGACAAGACTACTGTAATGTGTTATTTCTGTTGGACAAGACTACTTTAGGACTCAAGGACTTACAATTTTAGATGCGTGAAAGATTTTTTTTTTTTTTTTTTGTTGATTTTTTTTAACGTTTATACCTCACAATAGTCCCAACTGTTCCCGTCTGGAGCCAGTAGGACTATGACATCCCCTATTGGGGTATGCTGTGCGGTTAAGGGTAGTGGGGAGGTGAAGGATATGGGTAAGAGGAAGGTGGGTAATTGCCTGGCATTTCGATTCTGAATGGTGGTCTTACACCAATGCAATACTGAGAGTATCTTCTATGTTATTCTATATGTTATTATGTTATTATAGATTATTTTTAATTAATAAAATGAAATTAGTGAGTGAAATAAGGCTTATTAATCAAATAAAATTTATTTGCCCATGCGAACACGCGTCTTCTGCATTGCCAGTCGAGAGCTTTGTCCCTCGACTAGCAATCCTTATATCTCTTAAATAGAAAATTTATGGTACGTCTGACTAGTGTGAGGTTATGGAATGTTTCAATATGAACAATTTATCAAATTTCAAAGATAATTTTCAAGTTCTGTATAAGTTTTGTCATTATTTTTAGTTATGTGAAATAACCTAGCAATAATTATATAAGTTTAATAGGACCTTTATATATCTTAAAATTATCTTGAAATTTGATGAATTGTTCAAACTCTGTGAAACAACCTATCCTAGACATTATGATATTTGGACGGACCTAGTAATTATCAAGTCTCGGCCGCTTTAGCTTTTGATCAAATCGAGCTAAACTGGGTATTTATTGGTTTAACGTTCAATGTGCAGTTTGATTCTGTGTCTTTTGGGACAGCGTAAAGCGTGTTAAATCGACCGTATACGACTCATTATGACTTTTTTTCAATGCGGTTTTCCGTATCGTGCTAACGAGATAAATTCTGCTTTTGTCTAGGGCCAAAGATGATGGCGCGTTTGCTGCGTACCCAATCCTCGTTAAGAGATGTCATAAATATATAAGAGATGTCATAAAGTGTCATAAATATATATAAAGATAAAATAAATATAATAAATAGTAACTAGTGTTTTTAAGTAGGTAATTAATCCATTCAACTCATGACAGGCATAGACAAGCCATTGAAAGCCGTAAGCAATCACAGAAATTTTACTTGACACCGATATATTAGCCTTCAACTATTGGTAGCAAAACCTAAAGAATCACCCTTCTGATCGTCGATCATTTGTAATGGTGGTTGGATCATACCTACCTTAATATCAATGCTTATACACGAATAATAATTCCACATGCCAAAAATTCCATATTCAGTGTGCATTTAAACATTCGAATGAATTGTAATATTTTAAATGGAAACCAATACAGCCTTTATTTAAACATTCGATTAAATTGTAATATTTTAGATGGAAACCAATACAGCTTCTATGTTAATGTGCTCTTTTATTAGTTGTGGCAGAAGCTGTCAATGCTCATCACGTCACAAGCAACATTTCCCACTTACTGTGGTGGTAGTAGGAGAATTAAAAATATTGTCAGGTTATTCGTAACCCGGAAATATTGGTCTTTCATAAAAAAAACCTTGCCTTAAAGTTAATAATTCATTTTTTGAAACGTTCAATTTAATATCCTTTCTTTAGTGTGAAATCATGTGTAACTGGAAGTTTCGGAATTTTAGGCAGCGGCGTGCACTAATTTAATGTAAAAAATTTCGCCGTTTGCGGCTGCGAAAGTCGAATTACGTAACCCTTTTAAACAATGTTTCCGAAACGTTATATTATTGTTTCCTTTTCACAACGGCTGTAATTTGTTATCATTCATTCACCTCTAATGTAGATCGGCTGTTGAAAATTATTGCGGTTAGGTTAATAAATATGAAGGCCGTGAATTTTTTATACGTGACCATAAGGAATTTTACGAAATGAATTTTTTTCATTTCATACAGTTTTGTAGTATTTTAACATAAGACTGCTATTGTTTTAGTTAGTAACATTCAGACTGGAGGATACTCTACTTTAAGACCTCTATTCAGAAATGGATTTAGCCGCATTTGGTGACCAGATTTGGAAAGCCACATACTTTTCCCTTCCTCAATACCTTCAGCCTCATAGCATATCTCAATATGGCATGATATAGTTTGGTGCAGTTGAGACTTTTAGAATTTTTAGAACTTTTAGAATTGAGACTTTTAGAATTTAAAATAAACGAGATTCCTACTTAGAGAAATTTAAAAAAATGTAAATATGTTCATGTTTTCAAATTTTTTGGTAAAAATTTTAATATTTTTCCTTGTAAGTGGAACCGTGGAAAAGATCTTTAAAAACAATTTCGCAAAATATATACTCGGAGCTGAAGAAAAATATACAGAAAAAAATCTAATCAAAGAAGGCTTACATTTCATTTTAACAAGGGTCAAAATAAATGAGATAAGGTTTTGTCACGTAGCGCGTGACATTTCAGAAAGTTCAAAACATCATTTTATAGAAGGTTGTTTATACGAATCCTGCAAATATTTCATTTGATCAATATTATGTATTCTTATTCTGGTTTAAAATATTAATATTTGTTCATTTTGAGGCCAAAAAAATACTATTAGATTCATTTAAAATGTACACTCATTCAAAATTCGGGGATAATGACAGATGAAGGAAAATAACATTTTTTAGCTAATTATAAAGAAATGCTATTACAATATTTAGAAATATTCTAAACAATTATTTATATATATTCCAATTAATTAAATAAGAAATATTCTAAACAATGTACACATTACAGAAATTCAATTCAAATACAATTTTAACGAAATTATATATGGTTAGAATATAACAAATACATAGGGTACTGCAGGTTTGTAATTATAAATAACATGTACCTGCTTTATTTATATTCCCTTATCTGCAAATTTAATTTATTTTTATTTTTATTACGTATGCAAGCTTTTGATGGAAGTGAAACAAATAATAAAATCAAAATAAGTAGGTATGTAAATATTTAATCATTGAAGAAGAAGATAACAATAATAATCTACTGTTTTAAAATATGAAAATGAACAAGACACAGAAAAATAATAAAATATAATGGCTGCAACTGGGACTCGAAGATAATATTGTTAATTCTGAAATTTTGGTTATTAAAATTATTGTCAAATTATTAACATTGAAACAATATAACGTTAAAACTTCTGCTCATATTTTCGTCATATTATCACGACTGCATAATTTTAAATATCGAATACCACAGACTTCAGAATTTTAAATATCGAATAGACAGAATTTAAATCAAGTACAAATTTTAAATACCGAATTCCTAAAATTTTAATTAACTGTTTTTTTATTTGGTATATCTCAATTTTAAATCGACCAGCAATCGTTTAAAAATCGAATTCCTTAATTTTAAACCGACTCTCAAAAGTGTATAATGAAAACATTGTATTTCACCAACTTCTTCAAATCTTTGTAATACAATTTCGTGAATGAATAGATGTATCCGATGTACAAGTATTATGCAGATTCCATATCAGGCTAGCTTTCTTTACTTTCATTTAAACCTTGCGTGGTTAGTCTCCGTAGCAGCTTCACTTTAAATACAGCCATACTAAAAGTTATTCACACTTAATAAAAATCAGAAGCTCAATTATTATGCATATTTTAGTTAATGCATTGCAAATCGATTTTCATTTACTCTTGCCTTTTTGATGTGTAGATAATTTCAAAACGGTGCAAAATAAATAATTGTCTAATTGGGAAACTAAAGAAACTGAATGTGAAAATATTAAACAGCATATACTTAATTAACTAGGTATACATGGTCCATGTTAAAAGTTTATTAAAATATGGTATACTAGTAGTAGACAGACTCTTTTCAAATTATGGTTCACATAATTTATGCTTTGATGGCTAAATTTTGAGATTTGTCAGTAATAAGTTACTAGTTTTTCTCTCTCTTCTGTTACAAAAGACCATGATACCTACTATGAAAGCAATAAATTGTTTTTAAATTACTTTTACTCTAGACAAGATTTTTGCTTTAGATTTACACGATGTTTTACAAAACTCATCTGATCATTCTTAACAACTTAAAATATCAGAATTATCCTTTTAATTTAGCACAAAAAAACCTTTGATCATTCTTATATTGGTTTATTTTAAATATTTTTTCGTAGGTTCATTACTTTCATCCGCCTTTACCAACATCACCTTAAGAGTTGTCTGACCATAACACGTTTACGCAGAACTAAACCGGGTCATTGGAAACCTCGTAAATGACTTCGCAAGTCATGATTAAAGGTTTCGAGAAATGACAGTAACAACTTGGAAACACGATGTTTATAAATGTTTTTATATTTTATTTGAATTGATTTGATCGGCAATCTATTTATATTACAAAAAAAAAACAGAAAAAAATATAGCAAGCAGAAAAATAATGTTTGTATTTTGATCGTAAAATAATATTATTTTCGATATTGAACTTTATTAGAGCAATTTTTTAAAGGATCAAGTCTATAACAACAAGTTAACTGTATATTTTTAGTTTTTAGTCAAAAAAGTTTTACTTCAACCGCTTTAAAGGTTAGACGCACTCAATTTTTTTATTTCTATTCTCGAACATATATTTTAAAAGTGATTACAGTAATTTACATAGGTAATAAGTTCCAGTAATACAAAACAATGTTAATAATCGGTAAATATATGTAAATCAGTAAGTATAAGTGTTAACGAAACACCTCACAAGGAGAACCTGTGCTGAGGTGTTCGGCCCTGTGCACTGTGTGCAGACTCAATTGGAGCAGTCCGCTCCGGGCGTCGATTTGAGATGGCACTAAGAAGCCAAGGCGCTGATAATACCTAACACCTGAGAATACCTAACACCTAATATAGCGCATTTAAGGTTTTACTAGCTCCGGGTGCCGTTTAGCTTAGAGCCGACTTTGACTGTATAGTATTTAGGAAGTCATTTCAGTTCAAATTTCTTCACGATAGATATTATGTACAAAACTGTATAAAAAAAAAACAAATCAATATTCCAATTGGAAGTGAAGTACCCCCAGAAGAGTCTCTGACTTCTCGAAGTATCAGTCAGCTACTTGAGTTCATTGGCAATATTACCATGATCTCAGACATCACGTCAAAAATCGTGATTTTGTGAAAAAACTTCTAAATAAAACGATTGATCATTATAACAACAAAACACTTGTAAACACTCAAAATGATGCAATGTGTTAAAGTATACACCCTTTTTTAACTCGTGATAATTCAAGTTAAAAATAGTTTCCTATTCTGACGGAGTTTCATCAAAGGAAATTAAAATTAAAATATTTTAATGTTGTTTTGCTTAAAACACGTTTAGGTTTTAAAATATATGAAATTTACATGGGAATTCCTTTATCGATACACAAAATACAAAAAAAACTCTACCAATATGACGTTTTTGAATACCCCATCGTAAACAGACCTTCGTCATCGTTATTTATTGCACTAAAGTCAAGAATTGCAAAAAAAACATTAACACGCGAAAAAACATGTCTGAGGATACTGATTGACTCATCTTGTGATGCCACCATTAATTCATATTGCTTTATTTTGGTAGAGTAAGGCGTACGTTGTGAGAATCCTTCAAGAAACTTCCCGCAAACGAAACCTACTCATTGCCAGAAAGGTATACAATTTTAGGATCTCACCACGATTGCATTTTACACTATTAAAAATGAAGTTAGATAGAGAGAAACGCTCATGAGATATAGATGTTCTATAACAATGTACGGCTGTCTAAAATGATTAATTCGTAAATGATGAGAAAGTTCGGCCGACAAAACATAAGAACATTACCATTTAGATTTTGTCGCTTTTATTGTACGTACAACGTACACTACAGCGAAGATAACATATGGGCACCGTGTGACTTGAACGAATCAATTGAAAGAAATGTTGGTATGACCAAAGCAGACGATTTATGTCAAAGCTTATAATGCATTTCCTAGAAATATTATGTAAGCCTGCGCATACTAATAGATAATGCACACAAGAGTATGTGTCTTATTATTTTACTGATTATTTTACACTTTTCTACAATGTATTATATTACTTGCTTTTATCATCTATGTACCACAACTACATGTATGATCATTGAAATACATAAATTAATGTGCATTGTGCAGATTACTCATCAAATCACGTTTTTAAATACCAATATATGGACTTCGTTAATATATTTTTTTAGAGAAATCAACAGTTTACAATGTGGTTCATTTATACATGCGTAATTTACCGAATTAAGAAACCAATTATAGATTTCCTCATTATATATACTACTATTTTATTATGTATCTAAAAATTAAACATTAAACACTAAAAGTTAAACACTATACTGCAACAACTAAAAAATATTACGTTATTATAACAGGAGAGAGATTATTATAACAGGAGATACTACATAATATATGTCATTACATAATATATAATATAATTTAATAGATTTTCAATAGAGTTTTTTATATTTATTTTGGTTACAATTGACGATATCTACATCAGAGAGAATATTTTTATACGTCGAACATATTCTTACAAGACAAGCATTTTTATTTAAATTTGTTTAAATGTGTTTTTCTTTAAATACGAATAACGAATGTGTGTGCTTTGTGGGTACTTTCAAATCAATTCTGTTTTATAATTCAGGACAGTCGGTAATATTATTTTATATATAATATGGATCAATATATGAAAGGTTGGTCCCTAGTCCCTACCTACTTGATAAAAAAATCTGTGAAAAAGCTTTTATGCCAGTAGTTTTAGAATCTGGATTTTTTTTTTAATACGAATTTGAAATATACCTATAACTGAATCAGTATGAGTACAAGATCAAGTGACATAAAGATCAAAATAGAATCCCCATGTTATTCCTGAAACGATAATCAACTCACTATTAACATCAATCTAAGTAATTACTGTAGCGGTACTTGAATAATAAAGTACATAAAATATATCTATTTGTGTTTTAAACACGTAGCTATGTCATAAATTCTCAGAAATGAATAAATTATCGTGAACTGGGTGTATACTGGACATTTATACTTACACACCTGCAATATCGATTATTATACGGTTAAAAAAAATTGTAAAACTTATCATATTTCAAGCATTTAAATAATCCTCGATGCTGTGTATTATCGTGATAATTATGATGTAAAGCACATACAGGAAATAGATTTCGGAAAAACACTAAGTCATACGTTTTCAGAAAGATGCCCATTACAATTTAACGTAGGTGAGAAATAAAAATAAATTCAACAAGTGTTAGCCACCCGACCTAAAAAAACTCTATTATTTCTTTTCAATGAAACTAATCCACGATTTCACTTTCGATTAGCACTCTCCATTTTTTTTACAGTTTGTAAACGAGTACTTTACCGAGTTATTTTTGTTTGTAACTTGTCACAGCTAATTTTGCCCGAATTATAAATCCATACCCTAGGTGCTGAATTATAACACTTCAGCCATTATTGAAATCAAAATACATTTTGTAGTGTTGTCTTCACTTCACTTTTTATTTAATTATCAAGCAGCTTTTAAAATATTTTTATTACACAATACAAAAAAAATTCTGTATGTTTTTAAACGGAAATAATAATAAGATACAAAAAATAACAAATAGGAAAGTATATTATTTGAACGCCCATGCAAGTTTTAAAGGCGAATTCATATCGAGCCTCTATTAATTTGAACTTGAAAACAAAAAAGGCAAACAGCGGTCAATGTCGGCGGGTTGTTCGACATAATATGTGTTTTAGACGTTTTCTAAGTTTGTTGATTAATGAATATAACACGTTTTATACAATTTACTGATATCTGCCAGAACGCGTATTAAATATTTATAATTCTGTATGTTTTATTTGAGGCCTATATGTTGTTTTATAAAAAGTTGTATTTTTATTTTAAGTAAAATATTTTAACATTTTTTGTTAATCGATTTAGATTTAATAATGTTAAT
This sequence comes from Limnephilus auricula, assembly GCA_951813805.1. Classification (NCBI taxonomy): domain Eukaryota; kingdom Metazoa; phylum Arthropoda; class Insecta; order Trichoptera; family Limnephilidae; genus Limnephilus; species Limnephilus auricula. Next base: position 22,413,564 of record OX638393.1, read on the forward strand.
GGCAAGCTATTTTATGCTTCATTTTTAGAACCTACAATAAAACGATGTTTTTATCTCTCGTGCTTACGAATTTAATATTTAAAAAGAATAATATTTAAAATCGAAATTAAAGTATTTTTTAAACATCACAAACTGTCGTATATTTTTATTTTTACTTAATTTTTTTTTATTACATTCACAGAAAAGTCAGAAAGAAATTGTTTGTGCAATGAGTTCTTAAATTAAATCTTGAAGTAATTTTTTTAAATAAACGCAAAATTTAAAAATATTTTTATATAAATCCAAATACATTGAATGGAATTTTTTGTTTTGTCATATTATTAATACTTGCATTAAATTTTAACTTATTGATTAAATTAATAATAAACTAGAATATTCTTATTTTAAGTCCCAAAACACTATATTATATGAGATATATTATTTTTTTTGAAGAATGTATTATTTTTTCCAATTAGCTTAAAATTTTACATTTAATTCGAGTTTTAAAACAAGACGATAGAAAACTCTTTAAAATCCATTCATTACCTAAATAATCTACTGAAGACGCTGTCGGCAACACATGTAAAATAATTCACTTTGCCTAGTATCTATAACCATAGATCCTAGATCTGTTAACCATAAAAATAATATTGATATCAATTGACTCACCTTAATCGATGAAAGTATCCTGGGTGAAACCACAAATCACCGCGAGTATTAATTCAACTGTCGTGTCTGTACAGTTATCTTATCAACACGTCCAATAATAAATGTGCACACTTAACAGTCAAATTATTGTCAGAGAGAAATTTTCGCACTGGGCGAAATCAATAAAAATAAGTCAAAATGATCAAGAAAAATAATTTGGATGTCTTTTGATTAGTTCAATTGATTGTACTGGTAACCGGAGTAAGGGTCAAGAGTTCTTGTTCTTGTAGATGGTTCAGAGTTAGTTCGGACAGTCATATAGGCCAAGCGATCAGCCCGGAGAACATAAACAGACTGAAGACTTACGGTCCGTTACGGCGCTCGCTCGTTAGACGTTGCCTCGGGAACTTTTTAACAACGGCTCGGTGACTTTCATTCCTCCGGTGTTGCGGATGCGGACGCGCGGGGCGGCCGCAGAGGTGAGGGGAACGCATGACGACAATGAAAATTTTCGTAGCGAAAAGATGGAGCTAGTTAATAAATAAGCTTCTCATAGATCGCCGACACATTTTGGCAATCAAAAATATCGCATTTTCATTTTCAACACCAAAAATATCAAACATCTAATTCCAATAAAATAAAAAATTGACTTAACCCAACACTTTAAAATCACAAAATGTACATGAAAATCTTTGTTTTAAGTAATTTAATGCGAATTTTTGAATATTTACAATTTAATTAAGTACTTTAATAGCACGTTTTTTTTGCACATGCAAAAAAATACAGAAAAACATATTTCTATTTTCTCTTTCTCTGAAAATATGTCTTACATGGTAATTAATAATGTTGCAAAATCTTACCTATAACACTGAAAAATTAAAGCATTTGTATTTTCTACGGCATAGTAGGGATTTAAGTAAAATATCCCCAGTTAATTATGTTTGTACTCGTTTTGCACAATTTATTCTCGGATTTGATGACAACCAACAGCGCCTGCATTAAGCAATGTTGACTACGTTAGACCCGAGAACCGACTGACTGATGATTCAAAGGCTAAGTCCGGGGAAGGTAGGGTCTTGCACTAAAGGTAAGTGTCGATATAGGCTAAGTGTATACTGAACTTTGCTTCTTGAGAGAACAATACTTATAATGTTACGAAGGTAAGTTTATCGTGATACAAATAATAAGTAGGTGTGTTTGAAAGGTGTGTGTGAGATTTGAACTTCCTAGTTTTGTAATAATATAATTTTTTTGTTATTACACAAAAACTCTTTCTACATATAACATATTTAATAAATATGAACAAATGAACCTGAAGGTTTTCTTTGAAGAACACGGATTCAAAAGTTTATTTAAATTATTTGTAGTAATGTGTGTATAATAAAGGTTACAATATATTGGTAAATTTTTTTTAATGAAATTAACCTAACTTCGTACTTTTTTGCAATTGTAATGAAAACAGGGCACTTACAAAATCATCCTTCATTTTCACAGCTTATTAGCGCCTTGTTTCTTCATTTGACAAAATAAATATAAGGGAATTACACTTTTATAATTCAATTTTATTTAATTATTTTTTAAGGGTATACCAATCAATATAATATATCATTGAAGAAGAAGATATTACTTCTATATATACATGAAATAGGACACAGAAAAATAAAAAAAATGTTTGATTCCCGGTTGCGACCGTAACCTTTTTATTTTGCTGTGACAGTTTCATGTTTCGTTTAGATTTATTGGTATCAAATTTTTTAATGATTAAATTTAATTTAACTTAATTTCGTTGCAACTAATTTAGTAAGCAGATATCTTAATAACATGTTATACACAAATAGCTCTTTACTGCCATCCTCTGAATTGAAAATATTTTTCATTTGAAATTATTTAAAGGGTCTTGTGTAACGTGGGAATATCGTGTCTCTTAAAATTATTTCAGTAAGTATTAAAACAACGAACATTTCCTTTACTTTACAATTTGCACCTGCCTCTTCTACGATTAACGTAATATTCAAGTTTTTTTTTTAAATAATGGAAATCTTGCTGTGTAAGAAAACCTGATATTATTCAAACGAAGTTCAATGCTTTGATTTAAGCAAAAATTCAATTATTTCTTCCAATTTATCTTTCCAGTTTTTTGTTCTTTATTATTTCTGAAATCAAGGGTAAGACATAATTGCGAACTAACTTTGCTAAGAAAAGTAAAAACTTATAAAAATGTATGGTATCCACTAACCCAAATTCTTAACAGTTATCAAATACACAGCGAAAACGGGTGTAACAAAGTAGCGCCAAATACCAAGTAAACATAATTTGTTTTCCGAACTACAAACAGTCAAAACCAATCAAATTGCCCGTAATAATTGATTTCGTAAACAGAGCAAGTGAGAATATTATTGGAGCAACAAGACAATGTAAAAAGAAAAGCAAAACGAGCGGCTACTAAATACTAGAGGTGGCGAAACCCAGCTGATCATTGATGCGAATTCACGAATAGAAATTCTTACAACCGGTTTGCTAAAACTATTGACTTATCAATACAGTGGCTTCGGAAGGTTGGCGAGGAAAATCCACGAAGGTGAAAGAACTGCATAAGCAACGGACTTTATATAATAAATAAGTTTATAAATCATAGTTATTTATACCACTGGCATTCATATATTATATATTAAATTGATTATTTATTTTTTTTACTTTAATCATTTTGTAGAACCATTTTAAAAGGTTCACGAAACTTGAATATTAAAATCGCTAACGTTGATAACGTCAATATCATAGACATTTATTTTAAACCGAGTAACAACCGATATTGTAAAAAATAATTATTGATAATAATGTAAGACCACAAAATTTGACTCCGAGTCGGGAGGTTACGATTTTTTATAATTTTTTTCATAACATTTTTCGTAAATACGAGGATGCTGTCAATTTTAGTTTCATTAATTGTAAATTTTAATAAACACTTTACAAGTGAAACAAATGTAAACACATGGAAAATTCTTTATAGTTGTTGTGCTGTACACAAAAAAAATATGTGGCCAAAACGTATTGCCGTAAATAAATAAATAAAAAAATCATAAAATAAAAACCCAGAGGCGATTTCTTATTCTAAATGATTTGTCAATGAATACCACATCTTGCACTTCAAACCGTATTATAGAGTTGTCTTTTATCACACATACGGAGCCATCGTCATGTGTCAACTTTCACGAATATTTGTTTTGTCTGTGTGAATATTTTAGCTAAAACACAAAATATTTTATTCTGGTTGTGAGGTCAATGTACGACGTTGTAAATCTTTCGTTTTTCCATTACCCATAAAGTTTAAAGTGTTAACTCTCAATTTGGTTCATTATATTTTATTATTATATTCCTCCTTCCAAAATATTTCTCACAAAAGTAGAATCGGATGTTGATATTTTTGTTGTAGAAATAAACGATCTTTAAAAAAATATTTTTTGGTGATATTTTGGTAAAGAAATAAACGAACATTATAAAAACATTATTTTTCCTTACTTCTATGATCTCATCTCATTTCAGCGTGCATATCTTCGGGAGTTTCCCTACTTTGCTTATTTCTAGGAAGAGGACATTCTCCTTCTGTAACTGTCTATAAATGTATCAAAGAAATTACTCTAGTCAAAAATAACCCGTCTCACACCATCCACACATTCTATACTACACAAATTAAAAGTAAATATTTTTTTGCGCTGTGGAGGATATCTTGCGGGTTACTAACAGTAATACTAATTGTACGTGATTTTGACCCCCAACATCCTCACGAATATTTGCGCTAAATTCAAAAAATTCTAGACAAAGCTATCTCACTGAATTTCATGACGCCAGAGCTCGCTGATCAAGAGATTTGGTTAGTACAGCAAAGCGGTCATGCAATAGTTATTTTAAACGTAGTATTATAAAACATCAACGCACGGTCAGCAAAGAAACCTGGTAATAATAATCTTTAGTTGGTCATCAATAAAACATTTATGAGCTCACCCATGCCGATGACGGTCAAGGCGAGTTTTACTAACACAATAATGGTGCATTTGAGATGTGAATTCTAAGAACACTACATTATTCTATGACAACCCAATATTCGTTCTAACTGCTTGGGTTAATGATGGCATCTACCATTCTACTGCCCTTTTCGGATACCTACCTACAAAAGTGTGCCTAATACAACATTCTCGGATTTAGTCCAGAAAAAAAAAACTCAGTTTAATTTAATGTATGAGGAGTCTGGCACAGAAACATCGACAACTAAGTAGAATCGATACGACAAAGTAAGCGATAGTGTATCAATATCTATCTCTATCACGCAACGGCTTTGCTTACAAAATAAACCGATATTTTTACCAAGGTCTGGAAAAAAATCCCATTAGAGGCAATCCTGATAAATGTAATCTTTTTAACTCTTTGGGTGCCAGAAGTGCCTATAGGCCACGAAAAATGGGTTTCCATTACGCCGCCGTAGCCGATAGACACATTCAAAACATACTTTCTTTTCATGGGATTTTTAAATGTTTCCAATTTATTAAAAAAAAACTTATTTAATTGACAACAAAATGGGATGGTCCGATGCTCCATTGGGAACCCGCTTGCACAGCGCAGGCATAAACTGTGCGACCTAAAGTTTAAGTTTAGACTTACGGAATTGAATACTTTTGAATACTTATTTGTGTGAAAGCACTGTGAAATCAAAATATGAAAAGAAATTTTTTTATTTCGTTTTGTAAATAGAAGCCAGTTTAAAATATTAAAAAAGTTACTACTGCGTCATTATTCACAAGACCGCTTAATGCGACCTTCATGTAGTTTGTCGTGTAATTTCTATGGCATTTTATTTATTTTTGTAAAAAACACTTACATAAATTTATGGAAAAAAATAATAAACTAACAATGATATTTTTGTAGTTCTTCAACATATTTTTTTATAACATAAGAGAGGAAAACATTAATTTCTGGGAATATAAATAGCTATTCTGGCGAAACATCATTTACAAAATACAAGTAAGTTACGAAAAAAAACAGCTGAAAGTAAGTTATGAAAAAAAAATCACCAATCATCGAGATCTTGCATTAGTACAAGTGGGGACTTGGTATTCCAAAGTTTAAGTCATTTTCTGATTGATTGTAGGCAATTAACATTATAGATACGCTTGGTATACTGAAGAAATTTCAAAACTTCGTTTACACGAGTTCAAAACTGTTTAATTTTATTATAAGGTTATTTATTTAAATGTTTATTCTAAATGTATATCTATTTAGACGTTGACGTTGACTGTGTTTGACGACATGTACACAAGTTTATTTAAGTTGTGATTAGACTAAAAAACTGTCAATATGTTTCTCAATATCAATTATCAAATACCATGGGCGATAAGCCGTCTTGTTGATGTCAACTAATTGGTGTAAATACAGTTGATAAAATCCTTTATGGTGTCAATGTCGAAAAATCGTGCTTAGACCCCTGAATGGCATTGCAGAAAGAAGGACTAGAAATCGAATAATTCAATGAATATAATTCAATGAAAAAAACAAAATACAGAACGTTTTTATGTTGTTTTCTTTGTATTATTAAATAACATTTTAATATGTTATAATTTTAAAAGAGATATACACATCGTGTTTATTTTATTTTTTCATAGACGTATTTCTATTTATAATTTTTAACTTGAGAATACGGGAAATTGGTCCTTTTTAAATAAAATTTAAGACGAATTGACTCTTTTTTACAAAAAAACATAAATTAATCTTGAAAGATTGTTATTTTATCTGGTACGCGCAGTTTAAAAATTTTGAAAAACTAAGTGTATTTTTAATATACTAAGGTTATACCGTTAGTCGTTGGCAGATTTGCTCAATTTTCAAACGATAGATTGTATTAAACAACACAAATTTCAAATCATATAATCATACAAAAAAATAAATCAATACGTAATCTAGTCAACACATTTTTCAGTATTTTAATTTTAGTTAAATTAAAATCATTAAAAAATTATTCCGAGAACGTGTTTTGTAACAAAAATACCTCAGTTTTTCTATTTATTTAAGGTCTTATTACTAACTAAAATATTTAAAAATAATTTTACACACTATTATTTTTAGACATTATTGAAAAATCGTAAATACGATACTTATGATCAAAAATACTTCCAAGAAGTACACGATATTTAATAATTTATCATCGTGCGTTTTGAGCATTTATATTGCTTACTTGAATGTAGGTATATATTAAAGCAAGTTTTGAATTAAATAAATCAATATTAAATTTTTATTTCTTTAAACTTCGCAAAATCATTTTGTGGCGTCATTTTGAATTAAATTAAAACAAATAAACCACTAATATAATCTCAATGACCTACATGTTTCAAAACCGATGGTTTATTCACAATAATTATTATTTACTACCCTGACGAAGAAATCATCGGTTTTGAAACATGTAGGTAATTGTGATTATATTAGTGGTTTAAACAAAGTTATTTGTTTTAAATTTTTATTTTAAAAAATTTGATACGGGGTATAACCTTTTATTCTCATTGGAAGTTCCCTGTACAGTTGCAAGCATTTTTAAAGGTTTATTCTCAGCAGCTGGTCAATCGCTCTTAATGGGTGTAACCTAACATATAATATAATATTTTAATTAATCAGATTTTCAATTAAGTTTCGCTAATATTATGTTTATTGATTAAAACAAATATTTCAATTTTTTATCGGAAAACTTATAACGACCAACATTCCTCATATTTCAATATCCTTACCAGAAAAAATCTGAAATCACACAGAGTAAAGTAGATTTATAAACATAACTATATAGAATTGGGTCATTGAAATTCACTAAACTTGCTACTGAATGTTATTATTGCTATTCTTTGTGACCAAAAAAATAATTTAGGTATTCGTGATTAAAGTATTTGCTTTAATTGTAAACAGCATTCTCATTCATTGAAAATCAGTCAATTATGTTCACAATTCCTAAGTTTTTTCTGCTTATAGGTGGGCATTTTTTTATGTTCTTATGTGAATACCGCACAAGAATTCACATAATAAAAATATAACTGCTCCCAACCGTTTGGCGTAGGTAAGACTATGGCATCCTCAACTGGTATGTTGTGAGGCTGTTGTAGGTAATACGGAGGGTAACGACATAGGGAAGAGAAAGAGCGGGAAGGACCTAGTGATTCATATTTGGTCACCAAACATGACTAAAGTCATTTCAAAAAATCTTTTATCTGAATGGTGTCAAATACTAGCATACGTCACATTTATTAAAATTTTTGAAACAAATGCAAATAATGAACAGTTATTTATACTTATAAAAGTACAGTCTAGTGTGTAGCAAAACCACATAAGGTATTACAGGAATTATTATCACAATTTTTAGGTGAGAATAACATAGGGTATTACAGGAAAAATAAAGAAATGAAAACAAAAATAGCGTTTTTCACTCCGGAAAAATACTAAAAATTATTATGAATGAACAAATTGAGGGTTGACGTCCAGTGGGCCGCCCCAGAAGCAGTTGGGCGAGGCAATTCCAGAAACTATGCGAGGAGAGGATGGGTCTGTGTAACGACAATGTTTTGTTCCTCCGGAAACTACCTCAGAAATAGTTATCTTATATTAAAATAAATGCTGTTTTATACTTTACCTCCGTACTTTCGCCACTCTGCCATCTCACCAGTTTGGATCGCTCACCGCTCACCTCTCACTCCCCCGTCTCGGTCTTGACTGTCTTGTTCCCTGTGAACTCCGAGAACCCGTTGCTCTATCCCGCACTTTTCCCTTCTTCCCTTTCTTACTTGCAACCCATGTCAATTAACACCTTCTTTGTCTTCGAATGCTCACGCTAGATATTCTCTTATTCAATTTTACTTGTGACGAAATTTGATTCGTCACATCTGCCATGGACGGAGGACGAACAATAGGCACAGGGACGTATGGAGGAGCCTTGTCGATGCAGTGGGTCCCCGACCCGAATAGGATAAGGGGAAAAAGGAGAAGAATAAATTGTGACATAATTTAATTCATTCGAAATAGTAAACAAACCCAAATTAAATATATAAAATTTACTAGAGCACCCCAGAACTTAAACCCACGACATCCGGATTTATAGTAGTCTTAACCCTTGAAGGCTTATCGCTATTATCATGCATAATGAAACATTTGCACATGAAAAAACCATTACACGGTTTATACTTTGCAATTTGCTTCAGAATCGGTATTTGCCTAGTGTCTTCCAAACTATGTGCCGTGGCCGAAAGATTAGAAAATATGTTTAATAAATAGGAAAATACCAGGAAAACATAAAATTATATCGAGACAAATCAATAGGATGCTTTCCATGCACGAACCTAACAATTTTCACAATACATAAAATATATAATACATTTTGTAATAGGCATATACATTTTATTGAGTCAATACATAAAAACCAACCAGCTAATTATAATTTAGTACAGTATCAGAATGATAGAAAGAAGGAAAGAGATACAAATAGAAAAGTGAGAGACAACTTATTGAAAACAGAAAGAGATACAACTAGAAAAATGGACACATATTATTGTAGGTAAGAGGAGGAAGAAACAGTTTCAGGGGGTATTAATTGAACAAATTAAATATAGGACTGTCAATTAAATTTATTTCTTTATTGTTGGAGTTATTTTAATTAATTGATATAAAAGCCCTGAAGAAGCTTGATAACCCCTTAGAAAAAATATCCCTCAGAGCCATCATCTTTGGGAAACTATGTGGAGTATCTTTTTGGGGAAAGGAAGGGGAAAAGAAGTGTTGGGAAGGAAAAAGATGACGCGTAGGTATGAATCTACCGGTCAATATGTCCAGGAGTGATGGACGTGTAAATCCAACCCTACCACTGCTGTGCAGGGCAATGGCTCGGGAGTCCGGCTGGAGAGGTCAAAAGATCTCTCTTACCCAATCTCTCCCAATCAGGCCCGCCAGCGCACAGTTAGTTATTTGAGGTATCTAGCTTTACTTTATTATAAAACCCAGGATTTCATTCTGGATTTTATTTTAATTTAATTACGTACCTAAATGTTTAATCTTTTAAGATTTAAAAAAAAAAAAACACATTTTAACTGTTTTCGACGTATGGCAGCATCGCAAATACTCACTACCTCGAAACGCGAACGAGTAATTTTATATCAGGTAAATATCATATGTATTTAACTAGTGTTTTACTGTGATAAAAAATATCGAAGTTACGATTTTTTAAAACGTATTTTTTCTTTAAGTTTAGAATTCATCGAGACTTTTAAAAATGTATCCGAATGTATCCGGCAAAATTTTACTATTTCTATGTTTAATGGATATTTATGTATCAAATTAACTTTGGTTTTATGATGTACTCAGGGTTTACTTTAACAACTTTTAATTTTTTCAGCACCAAAGCGATTTTTGATATTCAGATCGATATATAACCAATGACGAAGTTCTGGCAAACGTGATAGCATCAACGACATTTTTGCATATATTCTTCGGTATTTTCTATTTCGATATATGTTATCACCTGTAAGAAAGAAGATTTTTGAGGGTTGCAAGTTCAGGTCAGTGCAATTTGCTCTAAAATAAGTGATAAATGGAAAAAATCAAAGAAACACCCAAGAATATTTGAAAACGAAAACGGAAATTGGCTGGACAGTGAAGTAGCATTACCTCGTGGGTTTTACGAGAACGTTCCATCTACTGGGTCATCGTCATCATCAGAACTTACACCCTTCGTCCGCAAAGGCCTCGAACGCCTAAATAAGTAATTTGAGGACGGCACAATAAATGTTAAAAAAGTGAAGGAATTAACTAAAACTAGATCAACAAATGAAATAGCTCTTGCTGCCGAAATGTCACTGCGAGCTTCGGGTAGGAGGGATGCTGACAATTTATTAAATAGGTAAACTCACTGTTGTTTCACCTACAAATATTAAAAAAAAATAGAAAAATGCCACCATTGTAATTATTATTATGGCTCAACCAAGTGATTTTGAAATTGATGCTGATAAATTCTCACGTTATGCTAGAGAAAAAAAAGATTTGGATTTAAAATATCACCCCTGTTAACAAATGCCTGCCAGTATGCACATAATTCTTAATAAACAAGCAAAATAAATAATAAATACATACATTTTGCCATTGGGGCAACTGTAGCCTGCAATAAAGAATACAAAAAGTTTGGAGATCAATTTAGCAGGAAAACATCATGAGCCTTCATCAATAGGGATGTATTGGATAGGTTTTTTATATCATCGGATCCAGTTATTTTTAGCAAGAAATAATAATTCGGAAAAAAAATTCAATACCATCTGATACATTAAAATTACTAAAATGTCCAGAAACATCTTCTCAGCTGAAACCTGATAACTTATAATGCTGGTGATGATGATAGTGATGCATTTGATTTAAGGGACTAAATAATAAATATTATTTTTGCATTTAAAAAAAAAAAAAAAGTACTAAGACAAAAAATCACTGAGTTAAATATTTTCAAATGATAATATTTTATAATTCATTTATGTAGGTATTAAAAACGACTGTACCAGGTTGAATCGCGCAATATATATTTTTTAATAATTTTTTCATAAAATGATAATTTTAATTGTCCCAAAAACGTACTAAAATAATAAAGTTAAACTAGATACTCAAAATAACCAACTGTGCAGCGTGACGAATCAAATTTAATCACAAATGAATTTGAATTAATAATTTAAAGCTGGGATAGAGCATCTCCTCCTCTACGTATTCAAAAATAAAGAAGCGTTGTCAGATATGGGTCGCAAGAATAGGAACGAAGTCAGGGATAAGTGAGAAACAAGCGGGGTAGAGCCACAGGTCCTACAAGTTCATAGGGCACAAACACGTTCATAGGGAGAGAGAGGAGTGGTGGTGGAACACCAAGCATCCCCGTCCAGCGGTGTAATGCTGGGCGGTGGAAGAAAAAAATACAGTTGAGTTCAAGATTGTGATTCGCAAGATAAGTGATCCTCCGATCAACGACGTGAAGCCGGGAGTGAGTCGAAGAAAGTGCGGTAGCTAGACTCAGCCAGTGGCCAAAAACACAACGATGCAGGTAGGAGACTTGATAGAAGACTCGGCTAGGATGGCCTGAGCTGCTGGAATGCAGAAGCTGCCATTGAGGACCTCGGTCTTACTAAAAGGCACATGCAGAGAATTCAGTGACACTAAGGGATTACAGTAAACAGTGAACGTGAACAATGACGGTGTGAACAATATATAAGCCACCCCGAACTAGATTAGATATAAGTAGATCTAAGTATGGTAAAGATTTTATATTGACTTTGCCAAACCTAGATAAAATCATGTATTAAATAGATATTTGTACTTTAATTTACCCCTTTCGTTCTGAGAAAGCGTGAGAAAGCAGAGTAGAGAAATCACAAATGTAACCTATAAAACAGCATTTATTTAACTATTCATGAATAATTAATTCTAATCTAGTTTCCGGAGCTATTTTGCCGGCCCATGAAGTATGTTCGCAAAAGCATTCGCCGCAAAGACCTAAACTTACCTCACCCCATGAATTTAGAAACCCCTGCGTTGTCACCAAACGCACCGAACCACTTGGGGTGTCTACTATGTCAGGGATGTTGGTAATCCAACGAGTGGTTCCGCTAATGGCGGTACCCATACCCGCCACCCAGAAAGTAATGTATTAACTTTAATAAAAGTGGTGTTTTAAAATTGCAATTTTCATTTATTAATCATGTTATGCCCCCAACGACTTGCTTCCTTAAAAAAAATATTTTCAGTGTTTAGAAACCTACGAAATAATAACATATATATAATATCATTTCTTTATTGCTAAATTACGTTTGTTAACCTTAGGAGTAGGCACATTCTTATTTTTGTAAAACAGGTTTATACCTACAAATAATCATCTTATGCATTACTAGTTACTTGCTGTTATAATATGTTAAATAGATAGATTATACTATGTATTACTACTGTAACTGTGAACTTACAATTTTATGAATATTTTTTATAACTATGTATGTAAAAGCCTAATAGGCGTATAAATAAATAAATAAATAAGATACAAATGTTTTTATACATTATTTTAAATATGTATAAAAGTTAAATTAAAAGTTCGGCGTTTTTCAGTGAGACGTTCCTAGTTTGTTAGTCACTGGTAAAGATTATACATAAAAATATATCGATACTTCTTTCATCATCAATTTTTTTATTAGTTCTAAGCCAAAAACAAAAAAAAACCCATAAATTTCTCAAATGTAAAAATATTTTCTTCTTTTGATGAATATTTTATCGTTATCAATGGTAAACAAAAGAAAATTACATTTTTAATAGCATTTTTGTGATGATTTTTTTTTATCAGAAATGTATAATATGTGGATTACACAACATGTGCATAGCCTGAAGATATAAAATTTTACAACAACTTGTAGGGTATAGTCAATATTTTATTTTTCAAAAGCGAAAGATATAATTTTCGCGGGGTTTTGAGATTTCACATAATATACTATAATGTTAATACAACCATATATTAAGATTAATTTGTAGTCAAGTATTATGCAATAAGCCTAAGTGAGATTTGCTTGCTCATTTTAGTTTCAAATTTATTTTTATTTTTTAATAACGTTACACTGGAGGCCCTGAGGAAAATAATTTATCCCAAGGCCTATGTCATCTATGGGGACACTGTATGAAGGGTCTTTTCATGGAAAGGAAGGAGTGAACCTGAGTCTTGAAGAGACTCATGTTGTAGGAGGAAGGAAACCCAGAGGCTAGCTAATAGTTCCACAACCTTGCTGTGGAATTGAATGACGCCACAAAGTGATTTTGCGAAGTTAGAAGAAAAAAGATTTATAATATTATTAAATGTTCCTCCTCAGCCAATACCATATTGTAATACTCTTTTTAGGTTTTCTAGTCTAAGAATATTTCTAAGTCTTATAAATGTACACATTCATTTTCTAATTCTTTTGACTAGTTCACAAATTTGTTTTTTCCTTTTAAAATGATATATATATGTCAAAATGTTTAATTTCTGAAATTGAATTAAGTATAGAACATGCTTGATTGCAATTTGTTCTGTTACAATTAAATTGGTGTATTATAATTTTTAATTCTGGTATAAATTTTAATTTATTGATAGAGAATAGGATAACTTTTGTTTTTTAAGTATTTAATGAGAGGAATTTTTTATGTAAAAATACCAAGTCAGTGAAAATCCTTTTGTCTAACAATTTAAGCATATTGAAATCAGTTTTTTTATTTTTTATTTATTTATTTATACTGGGTTTTTACAGATGTTCGCACTTACGCGAGAACATTCAATTATAAAAACTACATTATTGTACAATTACAAACAATCTTCAATTACATACAATTAAATACAGATACATACAATTAAATACAGACACATACAATTAAATACAAATACTTACAATTAATACAGATACATACAATTAGAAAAACAGAAAAGTCACAAATTAAAAAATTAATAATAATAAAAATAAATAAATAAAATACAAAATTTTATACAAGCTCCTCAAGTAACATATATTACAATGAGAGACAAGAGACATTGGAATCACGAGAGGCATGCAAAGAGAGACAATTGACACAATATAATTAGTTAGACATAATTTTTTTTTTAGTTAAAAGAGTAGATATTGTAGTTCACCATAATTTTGCATCTAGTCCAGTTTTAAAATCTCTATCACTGAATACAGTAACTCGGTAATACGTCATAATTAATGGGTATTGTTAATTACCCAGGGAACTATGGCAGTAAGGAACTATATCTACAAGATGGGAAAATTTATTCGGTTGGTGAAATGATTTTGGTTGGACTGTTTGAAATTTGTAACGAAAAATTACCATAATATCTTAAAATTTCTAAAAATAAATTAATTAGAATAAACAATAAGTACATTTTCAATGATTTTCTTTTAAGCATTACAAACATTTGGCATTGTTCCATATAATGTACCATTTTTATTTTAATATTATGTTTTTAAGGGCCCTAACTTAATAACCCCTTAAAATAAATGGTTTATTTAATCTTAAATTGGCGTAAAATGCATCCGTAAGATTCAGTATAAATTATAAAGCGTTGCTTGTGATCTTTTAACCATCGCCATGTTTCTACCAGTGATTGTGCTGTGTGCGATAGTTGTTTTAAATTCTTTACACCATGTTTCTGCTTTAAATTACACGGGTAAGTTCAGACAATCACTTTAAAATATATTTGATTGGTTACTGCTTTTGATTTCAACATCCAATATTGTCAGAATTGCATTTAAAAAAACCAATTTATGAAGATGGTAAAAAAAGTATTTTTATAAAGATGTATATTCGCTGCAGCATATACTTTTTGATAATGTAAAGGTTCAAAAATCCGACGCGAAATATACCCAGCCGCGGCGGCCATGAAAGATCACATCGCGGCGCCAACGAATCCGCTAAACGGGCGAAACACTCCTCCTATTCAATGACTACCAAATCTAAATTTATTTCGAATCTTTCACAATTTTTCAGTTAAAACTTTACAGTTTTACACCGTCATGAAAAATGGCCACTTTTTTCTAATATCAACCTTTTCACGATTATTTTTTTTTACAATTTATTTATGTGTTCAAATAGATCTCAGTGAACATCTATATCATCCTTTTACCAAAAATGGAATGGGTGCATAATTTAAAACAGTGTCCATTTACCTTTAACAAAATACATTTGGAGAATATCACATTTGAGCCCCAATATGAAAAGATTAGCAACGATTTGGTATTGTTTTCTATGGTTGCAATGTTGGAATCTTTGTGGGGTAAATCATATTAAATTGGAAATGACATTTTCATGATGGTTTCCATGAATAATAGCGATAACGAAGCAAAAAAAAAACACATCAACGCACAGGTTTGAGCATGCCCATCCTGATATAGCTGTTAAATTTGAAAATCGTACCGGAATCTTTTTTATACAGGGTGTCCGGGGGTAAAGTGCATTAACTTCTGGAGGCGATTCTACATGGTGAGCTCCACATAGGAACCTCGGAGGAAAAAAAACCCTCAGAGACTAAATTAAATTTGGGATGCTGTGTGAAGGGTCTTTTTAGGTAAAGGAAGTATAGGAGGTTCTAAGAAGGAAGAGGGTATGGAGGGTAAGTAATAGTGGCGATCCGTGACTTTAAATAAGCTACAGTGTTATGTTTGAGAAATATGCCACAACTGACGTTTTAATAGCTGAAAAAGATTTTTTTCTCAAAATTTTTTTAATGAAGATTTTATTTTTCATTTTTAAGGAGGCTGTGTTTCCCCAAACTAAAAAATCTCCGCAGAAAAATATTCAATTAACAAAAAAAATAATTTTTCAGCTACAACAATATCAATAATGATGGATTTTTCAATCTTGGCGTTCTAACTCACGAAAAGTATGAAAACACCCCGGATTGGTAGGAATCTGGGGCCAAAGTGTCCAAGAATGTCAGACGTATACATTCATCAGTCTAGAGAGGTCAAAAGGTCTCCTTTAACCAGTTTCTCCCGATCAGGCTCGTCACGCCTAAGTTAACAAATGTAGCGAACCACTCGGGGGATCTACGGAAGGGATGTTGATTATCTAATGAAATGCGGTACCCATACCCGCCTCCCATATTCATGTGCTTTGAACAGAATTCATCTTATTTTCATGTTTTTTCAGAAAGAATTGTTGGAGGTTTGCCGACTACCATAGAAAAGTACCCTTACCAAATACACATAATTGGTTACTATTCACCATCCAAAGCCTATTCCTGTGGTGGATCTATTATCTCGGACAAGTGGATTTTGACCGCTGCTCATTGCCTCTCTAGGTAGCTATTAACCATAAACAATATTAATAATAATTTATCTATTTTGTGATTGTTAGCATTAAAGTGCAGAATTCAAACATGGATTTGCTTGGCGGATCGGCTCGTCAATCCTACGTCAATACACATGCGAACGTGAGCATCTCATTCCCAATTTACGTTCCTTGCTTTGTAATTGTGTGTTAATTTGAGCAATAGCATCGCAGAAACATAAATGCGCTAATTGGAGGAGATGAAAATTTACCCCAAGGCACTAATATGGACGCAACAATAACCAGAGCAGAGCATAACTTGATCCATTGTAAGTTTCTGCATATTAATTTTAAGAGTCCCAAATGCTCCCTACTAACCGGAGCCAGTGAGTATATGGCATCTCCAAGTATGATATGTTGTGAGGCTAAAGGGTACGGGGAGGGGAAGGAGATGGGGAACAGAAAGCACCCGGCTCTTCGGATCTAGTCACTAAACATGACGAAAGCCATTTCAAGCAACGTTTCAATTCTTAATTGTGGTCTTTCACCGGGGTAATACTGAGAAATTCTACTCGCACCGAAATTCAGTACGGAAAAAAAAACTTTTTTTCTAACGTAGTTTTTATCTGCGTCAGGATTTATTTGTTGGAATTTTACTACCATGCTCGTTGCATACATTCAAACACGGATCGGCTCGTGGCCGAGTGGACAAGACGAGAGGCGCGTCTCAGAAATACACGGACGGATCCGTCGAGCAAATATGTGTATGAATTCTGCGTTTTGGACGGTTTATGTTCCTTAATTAATACATTTTAAATTCATTAAATATATAATCCTCTATTTTTATTTTTTTTATTTATTATTTATTTACGCCCTAATGGGCTTTTAGGGGTTATGTTTGACGGCACTTACCTGGGCCGGTCCCTAAAATTGATTCACGGTTTGTAAATAATAAAAGCACTTTATAATTGTTGGTTATTTATTTAAGATTACAGGGTTATTACATTTACCGTGAATTGAATTTACAGAAGGAGAGTTAACATCAGCTTATAGCTCGATCGTCGAAGCTGGAATGCTCGGGTCTGCGCAGGAGGGTTGCCATGTGTAGGAAACTGCCGCGAATGTTTATATCGCTAAAAAATGCGAATCACAGTTCCTACAGGCTTTTACATGAACATTTAACATAACGATTATAGTAATTAAGTATAAAAGGTTATACGTTGTACATTATGCAAAGTATAACATTAATTAAGTATACCTAGTAATTATTTACTTTACCCGTGAGGCAAGAAACATTATACCAGAGAATTAAAAATAAGAGTTGTACCTTTAAAAAAAACTACCTAATACAATTTAGTAAAATATAAATAAATTTGTAACCACTGGAGCGACAGAGCAATTAAAATATTTTTGTCGGATTGCTAAAAGAAATTTTTCCGCCCACATTAAAAAAATCATACCCCCAAATTTGAATATGGAGACATACAATATTTATATAGTTCTATGTAGCCAATGAATTCACCTATCTTTTATCTACTATCACATATTTGTAGAATTTATAAAAAAATATATATTTAAATCTTTAACCTTAAAACATTTTAAAGAATCTTTATTGAAAAGAATATTTATTTTGTTATATTTTGAATGTACCATATATTATACAGTTGTTAATAAATATATATTTTTTAAATTTGCAACATTTTAGCAACAAAGCAATCCGAGGTTTTGGAAATACTGCCATAATGTGGCAAAAAGCCCTCGAGGGGAATAAACATTAAATTCACAAGTATTTTTTTAAGAATAAGTTTGGGAAGGAATAGAGACATATTATATTTCAAAGGTTCCTTGTCAGCTCAGACTTATCTTAACTCAACACCTCTTTAAAAAAATCGTTAAATGCTATTAAAAAAAATGAAATTCAAAATACCCCAAACCCTAATCTAACATAACCTATTTAACCAATTTTTTGAATATTTTTTTCATAACTCTAAAGCGATCCGCTCACTGAGGCAACTGAAAACTGTCAACTGGCAACTGTCTTTATATGACAATGTGACGGCCCGCACACGACACATCACTCAAAAATCCGTTGTCAATGGTAACGCAAGCGGTGACTCGCGACTCGCACTGCTGATTGCCGTGGCCGGCCGGTGCTAGTTACCAGCTGTCAGCTGATTGTTCTTCGTCTATGGTTAAACAAGCTTTTTGACGAATCAAGATATAGAAACCAGCCGGTTTTAGTTTGTTTTCAGATGCCTCGTCAGCGGAGCGCCTTAATGACTTTTCAAAGCAGGTGTTGTCTTGAATTCATTCTGTGTTGTCCGGTCACCATTTTAAATTACTTATATTTTTGGTATTCTCTATATTATTTTCAGTGCAAGTAAAATAACCGGCCGTTATGGAAGCTCTTACCAAAGTAAAGAAGGAACTATTTTCGAAGCAAAATCATTTTTCATTCATGAATTGTATGACCCCACGAAAACGGATTATGACATCGGTCTCATAGAACTTTATCATCCAATAAATTTTTCAACCCCTCAAGTAAAGAAGATTCGACTGGCAGGACCAACATTCCCAGAATTAACTGAATTAGATTCTGGAATCCTTACCGGATGGGGTACAACAAAAGTGAGATAAGATATGATTTCCTGCTAGTTTTTTAAACACAATGCTTATAAATATTAGACATCAATTGTTTCGCAGAAATTCACGTGTATCAAAGTCATCATAGCGGCCATTGAGTGTCATTTTATTTTGTTTTTATCTACGTTAAATGCTGATTCTAAGTTCGTTTCAGCGTTTGAACAAATTAGGATCCGGAGAAGAGGACAAATATCATGTTATCAACTTGTCACTGAACATAAAGGGGAAACTTGTAAACCGAATAAGTCTACAACGTCCAATATTTAACTACACTAGAGCACTCTGTGTCTTGTAGCTTAACCAGTATCAGCCACTCGAGCGATCGCGTCAATTATTGAAAAACGAGTCGAGTGACCGTGATTTCTGAACTTTCGATTTGCAAATTTCCCGCCTACATAAAAAAATCATTCCTAAGAACTCCTAAGAAGCCTTGGTGATAATCACAGATAAAAATATGTATTAGAAGACTCAATTTTTTATCGTAAACAGGTGTTCAAAAGTCTTGCAACAAAAAAAAAAAAAAAATGGGGTTCACGGACCGTAAAAATTGAATGTTCTAAATTAGGATATTTTATACATTTTCCACAAAGAGTTTGTACGATATAAGATAACCTATTTCACAACGTTAAACAGATGAGGCGGAGAATAAACAATTTGTTTAGAAAAAAAATGTTAAAAGGCACTATTTTATAATTCACATGAGTCAATTTGCGTTTTTTTTTGTTGTTTATAGTGAATACTTTACAAGAGTCCCAACTACTACCGTTTGGAGCCAGTGAGACTATGACATCCCCAATTGGGGTATGTTGTGAGGCTGAAGTTTGGAAGTGGGAAAGGGAAGGAGATGGGGAAGAGGAAGTGTGGAAAGGAAGTGGGTAAAGGAAAGAGATGGGGTAGAGGAAGGTGGGGAAGTACCTGGCTATTCAGATCTGGTCAATTTTCACATTTCAAGCAACGTTTCAATTCTGAATGGTCGTCTTACACCAGGGCGATACTAAGAGTATCTTCCACTCTGGAACGAGCCGCAAATATACTATATATAATTTTTTAAGTAATTAATTATGAAATTACACAAATCAATTAAATAAAATTTATTTGCGCACGCCGGGTTCGAACCCTTGACCTTCGGAATGGGAGTCCAATACCTTACCGCTGAACTACGCCGGCCGTCAAACCTATTTGATAAACCCGCTGAACTAAGGCACCAATGCTATGTTACCTATGGCAGAGGTGATGGTTATCCAATAAATGGTTATCCGACAAATTGGTAGATATATGTTCTTCTGGTATGAGTGAAGCCCCTTAGAAATTACAAGTGATCAGGTTAAATGCCCAGTCAGTGGCATATTCTTTATCCACAAATGTTTGTCCTTCATTTCAATCGATGTATAATAATCGGTATAAGTCTAACCACGATGAAAATGAACTTACGTAATATGAATGTGATATGTCAACAGTAGAAAAAATATTTACTAGCGTCGCTCGGGTTTTGATTTCTTCACCTTAGTCCTTCTTTTTACCGACATAGTGAAAAGTTCTCGTTTTTACCTCCGGTGATGAAAGCAATAGAACGCCAAACTAAGCCTAATGATGTTTTGATGACATTTTGATGAAAAATAGTACATCCCAATTTATACGTAAACTTAATTTATTTTTTCATCTTTTCCAGTCACAAGGTAAAGAGTCTGAAGTTTTGCAAGTAGTCACGGTTCCAATTGTTAGTCTCAAAAAATGCAAAACGATTCTCCATGGACAAACTATCAATGAAAATAATATCTGCGCTGGACTAAAAGAGGGTGGAAAAGATTCTTGCCAGGTAAATAATAATAAGCTAAATATGAACGCACAATCGTTACATTATTTTGCTTGTACATAAAGTAAACCGTTTTATCTGAATACCAAATTATGTAATGATATAATTGAAAATATTTTCCCCAAATAACCCATTGATACTAATTAAATAAAACGTATTTGCGCATGGTAACCAAGGAATTTCTTGGTATTCAAATTATTGATATGATATCTACTCTAATGAGTGAACATTAAAAACATTTTAATATTTTCTTCATTGGGAAAAATCAACGATTGCTAAAAACTATAAACATTTGAAGATGGTGTAATGAGATCATTGGCATTCAAATTATTAGACCAGATAATCAGGGAAAGGGGAATAAACCAAGTTGCTCAGAGCGCGGGAGGAGGCGTGTCCGTCTCCCTTTTTGTGATTTGTCAATGAATGAAACTGACAGCATACAGGAAACTGTCGCTTTAATATGACCATTCAGTCCTCGAAATTAAAATCTGTCGATTTTACAGTGGAGCGCAAGTTAGACACTTTTACAAGTTAACTTTAATCATTTACCCAACTTACTCAATTTTAGTGTCGCTATGCAAACCTTTGCCTTACTTTATGGAACTTATTATTTTTCTGTTAAAGGTATGGTATTTTTAATGTGATCTCTTCGGTGGGTAATGTACGACTGATTTCGTAGTTTATTCAAAGCATTTATTAACCATCCTAGTGCCAAACATAAGGTCATATGGATTGCCTCCAGCTTGTCGGAATGATACCCTGATTTCATGTTAGTGCAAGTCTATTAATTTAGATGTCTATGAATAAGATATGTTTCTTCATGATGGAGCTTAGGTTGGGTTAAGATGTAACTTGAAGTGTGTTGTTATAACACCCTCTCCACTGAACCCATTACGAACCCAAAATCCAATATCCTTATTTCTAAATATAATGTGTGTTATTGTTTTTCATGTTGCAGGGTGACTCCGGTGGCCCGTTAGTGGTAGGGGATGTTCAAGTCGGAATCGTGTCTTGGGGCTATGGGTGCGGCCTGGCAGGCTATCCGGGCGTCTATACAAAAGTGGCAGCGTTCAGCGAATGGATTAATGATAAAATATCAGCGACAAAACCATAGACTACACACCAGTGGTACTTCTTTAAAAAATGTATTTAATCCACAAATTAACACACAGATCACTTATATTGCTGCTAGCTGCGTCAACGCACTGTGGTGCTCCGCAATTGTTTCTACCTACGCACCATTCAAATTTGATACATTGATTTTTACATTATATAGTTCAATCCAGTAATGTTACCTCACTATGTGGTTTAGTCGTGCATAAATTACTTTCACCTGTACACAGTACAATAGTCCGTGCAGATTGGTCGTAGCTCTAAAACAATCGACACGCTTTCATTATTATTTTTTTAATCCCACCTGTGACATATTTTTTTTTTTTTAAATTAAATATTTGCAGCTAAATTGTGTGTTTAATTACTTTTGGTAACCTATTCTATAAAATCCTTGTACAAAATCTCCTGAAATCCACACGTTTTCGGAGTAACATCGACTAAAATTTTTACGTATTTTTAACCCGGCACCGACTAGTTTTAAAGGCCACTCTCGCCTAAGAGAAAGTTGCACCTATATGAAAAAAAGCCTGTCACTCCATTTTCCTGACATATGTTTAAAAAAATCTCATTTTTCATTTAATATTTTGAATAATGGTAATGAAAATCGACTTTCGCACATTAACAAACTGTTATAAACTTGCTTCTACAAACAGTACAAACTACGATTTTTAGTTTTTCACGGCCAAAAGCATTTTCGTTGTTTGTTTTTGGGGTGTTATACCGTGTTGCACTACCTCCTTCTTTAGCCGAGGTTTCGGATAGCGTTGCAGTGTCCGTCATCAGGGCAGATCTGGCAGATCCGACGATGTGTACACTGACGACTACACATCGTCGGATCTGCCGGATCTGCCCTGACGATGGACACTGCAACGCTGTCCGAAACGTCGGCTAAAGAAGGAGGTAGCGAAACACGGCATAACACCCCAAAAACAAACAACGAAAAGTACAAACTACATTTCTAAAACTAATTTCTTTTGTTTTGATGATATTCGATGAGTTAAAATTTTGCAAGAAATTAAAAAAAATATAATTCACAGTTTTTTTTCTTCTACTTGTCCAACCCATTAAAAATAATATTCCATCAAAATATTTCAACAGTACACGAATAGCCGTACGCTATAACTATAAAAAATTGGAAGACATAATTTAAAACGGCATTTAACTGTATAAATTACATCCACAGACGTATTATGGTAGATTCAGACTGGGTCGACGTACGTGCCCATCGCTACGCCTAACAATATCTGGACTGCTTAGCAACCATAGATTTTCAATGAAAATTTATGTTTTAGTATCACATTGGCCACACGCATCGCGACGTGTGATTTCTGTGGCCTTTTTCATAGAAAATGTATGGGTTGCTAAGCATTGTTTGAGTAGCGATGCGTACGTACGTCGTCCAGTCTGAACCTACCATTATGGTGTTACCTCTCATTATGATATTGCCATTAACATTCACGATATTAAAATGTACAGATTGGGAACGAAGAAAGTGCAGTAAACATAAAAAGAAAACACAATAACTACACATCGAGAATAATATTTAAAAACACAATTATAATCCTGGAATATAAACTTCTTTTTATCATGAATTATTGTAAATTGTCAGAAACTCTCAGGCATCGGGACCATGTACGACCTGTAAATTAATTAAATGTTTTAATCCACTCACCTGAACGAAGCCTGATTACGAGCACTAAATACCTGTGGAGAAAAATACTAAAAGAAAAGAACCTTCCTATATCTATAACTCTGTGATTTAGTTCCCAGAAGTAGTAACACCCATGACTCTATGTTACTTATTTTTAGTTTAAGGAAATACGTAGGCATTGTTTACTATCATTGAACATTTGGTCTGTTTACTTATTGTTTTGTTTACTCAGTCTTGTCTTGTAATGAATTGGTTAAATATATTATGTCGAAGAATGATTGAAGAAAGTATTTAGATGTACATTGATATTATTTTATTATTATGTTTGCGAAAGAATTAAGAAATTTGGTGCATGTAGGTATTATTTTATATTATTATTATGGTTGCGGAAGATTGGAGAAATTATAAACATGTAGGTTTTTTATATTATTATATACATTATATAATAATATTATTATTTGTTTTTTTGATTTTCCGAAAGATTGAGCAAGGCATTATTACGTAGGTATTTGTAGGTAATTTTAAATTATTATTAATTTTTTGGTTTTGCGAAAGATTGAGGAAGACACTAGTATGTATGTATTTGTTAATATTTTTATTATTTTGGGTTTTGTGGAGATTGAAGAAGACTTCAAGTATGTAAGACTGAAGTACGTAATTATTGATTCCGCTAACTTTCTAATTCAACCCAAAATCACGCTATCCCCTTCCTATTATTTTTAAAACACAAAGTTACGTTATTATTAATTCACCGAAGCCAAGGATTTCATTCACTTTGGTTATTATTTTGGTTTTTTTATTCGAATAATTTCTGGGTTTATTTTAATTCAACTTTATTTTATCATTTATTTAGTTGACTCGCGGCACACTGGAGTTGTTTAAAAAAACTGCAGCTAATTTTCAATAAAGTATTTTAACAATCCAAATAATTAATTTATGTACTCGAACTATTGTTCTTAACGAAGTCACAGACTTAAATGCCTTTAATATAACATAGTTATTTTCACCCAACATTAAAAAACACCCGCCACTGTTTATCACTATTTTTGAAAATTCTTCGGTGGATTATTATTAAATTTCATAAATCAACGAACCTTCCTGAAGCACATTTCACCCCCCAACTATCTTCTGTCCCTTTCGTCCCTCGACTGTCCCGTCAAATTCCCGTACGAACTTGGGCATAATACTAATGCCAGGCGCGGACTCAGGACGTATATCTCGTCTTCCGTAGGGCGATTTATAATTGAAAGTTCAGACAATTTCAACTTTCATTTGGATATTTTTCCTGGTTCTCTCTCTCCAATCTTAATATGTCCGTTTAATTATTTCATTGTCTGGCCGCTGATAAGTGTAACTCACCCTTTTGATGCAGTTTTGTTTTAAACTTTTCCTAGAATTCTGCAATCGGTCTTTCCTTAATAATCGGTAAATTATCACGGCTAATACAGACTTTGCATAATATATGTAATAATTATCACTATCGCACTCTAGCACCTTCCCTTTATTCTTTTGTTTCGTAGTTTTAAGCAGGTAAAACTGAATTCAATAGTATTTTCGGCGTAATCCTCATGGTGACATGCAATTGTTTCTGTCATTGACTTGATTTATCACATTCCTTGCAGTTTCGTACAAATACTTCATTTTTTGCGTCCGTAGGTGTTTACAACTGTTTTTTATCTGTCGTCACCTCATTTATTTAGATTGCATTTTCTTAATGCATTTCAACTAACACTATAGCTCAGTACATACCTGTTTTACTTCATTTTTTGTGTATCATTTCTAAAAATCTTATTTACACTTAATCTTCCTGAGTGTGTTTACTTCTTGAAAAATGTCTTAATCAGTTACAATAATTCATATATTGGATACGTCGTTAATTTTTAATGGGTTTCTTTAAATCATCAATACTTCGTCTGTATTCTGTAGTGGATAGTTTGGGCCTAACTACCCCATTTATTTCTCAAAACCATGTTCGTTTTTTTTGTTACTAAACAAACTCTTGAACGAAAGCGATCATAAACATTTTTGTATTTGAACCTTTCTTGTTTATATAACTGACCTTTCGTACGAACCTGCCATCCTTTCAATTCAATGTCATCAGTTGATTACCTCTTCGTATACGCTCTGGAATTTTAAATTTATGATCGGTCTGAAGTGTCGGTTTACATTCAATATTGAAAAATCCTAATCGTAGGATCATTTGAAGACTTCGCCCTATTCATTATTTCATCACCCTTATTTATCTCAGCTCTTCTGTGATTTTCTGTCTCTTTTCAATAGCGGTCGCTAGTGTATTCGATTTATGAGTTCACCCGCGTTCTCTAACATAATTTAAAAAAATATATTCCTGCGCCCTATTGTATTAAAAGCAGTTTCAATACAAGGCTTATCGCTATTATCATGCATAATGAAACATTTGCACATGAAAAAACCATTACACGGTTTATACTTTGCAATTTGCTTCAGAATCGGTATTTGCCTAGTGCCTTCCAAACTATGTGCCGTGGCCGAAATATTAGAAAATATGTTAAATAAATAGGAAAATACCAGGAAAATATAAAATTATGTCGAGACAAATCAATAGGATGCTTTCCACGCACGAACCTAACATTTTCACAATACATAAAATATATAATACATTTTGTAATAGGTATATACATTTTATTGAGTCAATACATAAAAACCAACCAGCTAATTATAATTTAGTAAAGTATCAGAATGATAGAAAGAACGAAAGAGATACAAATTGTAAAGTGGGAGACAACTTATTGAAAACAAAAAGAGACACAACTAGAAAAAAGGGACACATATTATTGTAGGTAAGGTGAGGAAGAAACAGTTTCAGCGGGTATTAATTGAACAAATTAAATATACGACTCTCAGTTAAATTTATTTCTTTATTGTTGGAGTTATTTTAATTAATTGATATAAAAGCCCTGATGAAGCTTGATAACCCCTTAGAAAAAATATCCCTCAGAGCCATCATCTTTGGGAAACTATGTGGAGGATCTTTTTGGGGAAAGGAAGGGGAAACGAAGTGTTGGGAAGGAAAAAGATGACGGGTAGGTATGAATCTGCCGGTCAATGTGTCCAGGAGTGAAGTACGTATAAATTCAACCCTACCACTGCCACTCCCTTACCCAATCTTATCCGACCCAGCCCGCTACCGTGACGAATCAAATTTAATCACAAATGAATTTGAATTAATAATTTAAATCTGGGATAGAGCATCTCCTCCTCTACGTATTCAAAAATAAAGAAGCGTTGTCAGATATGGGTCGCAAGAATAGGAACGAAGTCAGGGATAAGTGAGAAACAAGCGGGGTAGAGCCACAGGTCCTACGAGTTCATAGGGCACAAACACGTTCATAGGGAGAGAGAGGAGTGGTGGTGGAACACCAAGTATCCCCGTCCAGCGGTGTAATACTGGGCGGTGGAAGAAAAAAATACAGTTGAGTTCAAGATTGTTATTCGCAAGATAAGTGATCCTCCGCTCAGCGACGTGAAGCCGGGCGTGAGTCGAAGAAAGTGCGGTAGCTAGACTCAGCCAGTGGCCAAAACACAATGGTGCAGGTAGTAGACTTGATAGGAGACTCGGCTAGGATGGCCTGAGCTGCTGGAAAGCAGAAGCTGCCATTGAGGACCTCGGTCTTACTAAAAGGCACATGCAGACAATTCGGTGACACTAAGGGATTACAGTGAACAGTGAACAATGACGGTGTGAACAATATATAAGCCACCCCGAACTAGATTAGATATAAGTAGATCTAAGTATGGTAAAGATTATATATTGACTTTGCCAAACCTAAATAAAATCATGTATTAAATAGATATTTGTACTTTAATTTACCCCTTTCGTTCTGAGAAAGCAGAGTAGAGAAATCACAAATGTAACCTATAAAACAGCATTTATTTAACTATTCATCAATAATTAATTCTGATCTAGATTCCCGAGCTCTTTTGCCGGCCCATGCAGTATGTTCGCAAAAGCGTTCGCCGCAAAGACCTAATCTTACCTCACCCTATGAATTCAGAAACCCCTGCGTTGTCACCAAACGCAGCAAACCACTTGGGGTGTCTACTATGTCAGGGATGTTGGTAATCCAATAAGTGGTTCCGCCGGTGGCGGTACCCATACCCGCCACCCAAAAATTAATGTATTAACCTTAATAAAAGTGGTGTATTAAAATTGCAATTTTCATTTATTCATCATGTTATGCCCCCAACGATTTGCTTCCTTAAAAATAATATTTTCAGTGTTTAGAAACCTACGAAATAATAACATAATAAGATGTTGGATACAAATGATTTTATACATTATTTTAAACATGTATAAAAGTTAAATTAAAATTTCGGCGTTGTTCAGTGAGACGTTGCTAGTTTGTTAGTCACTGGTAAAGATTATACATAAACATATATGGGTTCTTTTTTATTGGTTCTAAGCCAAAAACAAAAAACAAATCCATAAATTTCTCAAATGTAAAAATATATTTTTCTTTTGTTGATTTTTTTATCGTTATCAATGGTAAACAAAAGAAAATTACATTTTTAATAGCATTTTTGTGTTGATTTTTTTTATCAGAATTGTATAATATGTGGAATACACAACATGTGCATTAGTGTGGGCCGATTTTTTTTTCTTCAGAATTCCTTTTGACGCTAGTGATGAAAAGTTGTCTATGTATCTCAAACATCAAAAAAATATATTTAAAAAAAAAACTAAAAATTTCCTAAGGCTCCACCCGCCCTTTGAAGTTTGAGAAAATATCGAAATATTCCCATGTTTTCAGTTTTTTTTTTTTAATATTATGGAACTGCTCTCGAGGGGAGAGGTCACTAAAGTCAATGCAGAGAAACAGAGAAGATCTTACCAAATTAAATGAATAGGTGTTTGAAGAGGCTTTAGGATTTGTAGAAACTGTATCATTGTTTTCTACCTCAACATCAAAATCATTTTCTCCGGTCGCAAAATCAAGTAGATTACTTAAGACTAATATCACAGCCTTTCCCACAACCAGCGAATCTCCGTCTTTAACAGCTCTCTCCAAGATCTGTGACAGGTTCGGGATATCGGATCGAGCTGGTGCAGCAATCGCTTCTGCCGTCTTAAATGATTTCAACATAATCACGCAGGATAATAAAAATAAAGTTATAGACAAAAATAGACTGCGTCGCGCACGTCTGCGTACCAGATTTGCACTCATGAAAGCAAAGACTTGGCATAAAGTAAGTGGATTATTTTTTGATAGTCGAAAGGACAAGACTTTAGTAAATATAAAAAGGACATAAATATTATATCCGCACGGTGGTTGAAGAACACGTATCGTTAAGCGTGGAACCAGGCTCTCATTCCTTGATGCACATTACCCCTAAGTCTGGTATGCCTTCTTCATTGCAACGAGCTGCTTTTACGCCATTTGGTTATTAAATTAGATGGTACAATTACTGGAGCTCGTGGTTTTTCCGGCCACTTAGGTTCAAATCTTCATAATTTGCCGGTGCAATCTTTTTCAAAACTATTATTTATTTCAAGACTATTCGATAGACGTCCTGTTTTCGGTTTTAAGCACCGATCAAAAATACTTGCTTGATATTTTCAAAGCAGTTTCCAGGGGACGTTGTCATTCTGATATTGCCAGAAGAAACCCAGGAGTGATGTCACAAGCACGGTGGTTTACCACAGTGAGTCGTATCCTACGACTGCAGGTATATTGGAAGCCCAACGCCATCACAAATTTTGGTCATATTAGCTACGTTTATCATGAGGGCATACATTCCGATGTGGTTTGACATAAAACTACATGGATCATGCAAAGATGGTGCGAGGCATACTTTTAATAATCCTGTGATACAGCGAAACGCTTACTACGCTCATCCTGAAAATTCACTGTTATCAATGATAACCGATGAATCGCCTGCCATCAAAGAGCTTGGAATAAGGCTTTTATTGAAAGCTACAGAGTTATCCCGGACAGAACACCGAACATTTAAAGTACCGAAATTGAATTTTAATGCACAATCCTATATTGATATGATATCTTGGCAGGATACGCCAATCACATATCCTCCCATTTTGGAAAATGTCACAAGAGAAGAATTAGAGGAAATTAACCTAACTTCAGAAGTCGGCTACATTTTGGTCAAATTTGACGGATTCTCCTGTCACACAAGCGGTAGAACGTTGTGTGAAGGTTGTGACTGAAGCATCTTCGAAAGTGTGTGGCAAGAAGAATGGGGAAGGCCTTATCACCAAAACCATAAACTCCAGAAAAAATATGCCAAAAATTGAAACAAAACGTGATTTCATACCATAATAATTGATCATATTTAATTCTTCATAATTGGTGTAATAATTATGACTGTAATTCTTAATGTTATAAAGCTTTTAAAAGTAAAGAAATTGTTACTGTGAATATTGTAATTGTAATTCTTTCCTTACCTAACTATTTTGGAATAATTCACAAAAAATGTTTTTTACTCATTTTTCGATCGCTTGGTGGAACCTTAGAATAATAATATATATTTTTTATTTTATTTTTATTAACATTAAAGACCTAAGACAACTTTATATCGGTAGCGCTTATGGAAATAAGACAATTTTTTTTTCGCCATACTGTTGCGGCCCACCCTAATCTGCATAGCCTGAAGGTATAAAATTTTACAACAACATAGGGTATAGTCAATATTTTATTTTTCAAAACCGAAAGATATAATTTTCGCGGGGTTTTGAGATTTCACATAATATGCTATAATGTTAATACAAGCATATATTAAGATTAATTTTTAATTTAATTAATAGCAATAAGCCTATTAAAATAATAATAAACAGAATAAAAAAGTGTCAAGTGTATCTTTAGTGAGATTTGCTTGCTCATTTTAGTTTCAAATTTATTTTTATTTTTTAATAACGTTCCAGTGTAACGGCCCCAAGGAAAATAATTTATCTCAAGGCCTATGTCATCTATGGGGACGCTGTTTGAAGAGTCTTTTCATGGAAAGGAAGGAGTGAACCTGAGTCTTGAAGAGGCTCGAGTAGAAGGAAGGAAACCCAGAGGCCAGCTAAGCCTTGCTGTGGAACGATTCTGATTTGACCCTAGTCGTAAAAAAAACCCGTTCTAATTTGATATAAATAGTGTACTATACATTTATTCAATCTATATTACAATATAGTATTATTGGCTGAGGAGAAACATATATTAATATTATAAATCCACTCAAAATAGTTCAAAGATTGATAATTAAAGAAATATTGAAAAAAACATTAAATTTTCTTTACTTATCAATCTTTGAAATATTTTGAGTGGATTTATTAAATGTTCCTCCTCAGCCAATAAAACCATATAATAATGTAGATTAAACGATTGTATAGTACACTCTTTTTAGGTTTCTAATCTTAGAATATTTCTAAGTCTTATAAATATATATATTCATTTTCTTATTCTTTAGACAAGTTCACAAATTTGTTTTTTCCTTTTAAAATGATATATGTATATATATATATATATATATATATTATATATATATCAAAATGTTTACTTTCTGAAGTTGAATTAAGTATAGAACATGCTTGATTGCAATTTGTTCTATTACAATTAAGTTGGGGTATTGTAATTTTTAATTCTGGTATTAATTTTAATTTATTGATAGAGAATGGGATAACTTTTGTTTTTTAAGTATTTAATGAGAGAAAATTTTTATATAAAAATACCAAGTCAGTCAAAATCCTTCTGTCTAACAATTTAAGCATATTGAAATCAGTTAAAAGAGTATTGTAGTTCACCATAATTTTGCATCTAGTCCAGTTTTAAAATCTCTATCACTGAATACAGTAACTCGGTAATACGACATAATTAATGGGTATTCTTAATTACTCAGGGAACTATGACAGTAAGGAACTATATCTACAAGATGGGAAATTTTATTCGGTTAGTGAAATGATTTTGGTTGGACTGTTTGAAATTTGTAAAGAAAAATTACTATAATATCTTAAAATTTCTAAAAATAAATAAATTAGAATAAACAATAAGTACATTTTCAATGATTTTCTTTTAAGCATTACAAACATTTGGCATTGTTCCATATAATGCACCATTTTTATTTTAATATTATGTTTTTAAGGGCCCTAACTTAATAACCCCTTAAATTAAATGGTCCGTAAAAATTCAGTATAAATTATAAAGCGTTGCTTGTGATCTTTTAACCATCGCCATGTTTCTACCAGTGATTGTGCTGTGTGCGATAGTTGTTTTAAATTCTTTACACCATGTTTCTGCTTTAAATTACACGGGTAAGTTCAGACAATCACTTTAAAATATATTTGATTGGTTACTGCTTTTGATTTCAACATTTAATATTGCCAGAATTGCAATTAAAAACCCGATTAATGAAGATGGTAAAAAAAGTATTTTATAAAGATGTATATTCGCTGCAGCATATACTTTGTGATAATGTAAAGGTTCAAAAATCCGACGCAAAATATACCGAGCCGCGGCGGCCATGAAAGATCACATCGCGGCGCCAACGAATCCGCTAAACGGGCGAAACATTATGAATAATAGCGCCGCCACTGGAAATTCTGCTTTCCTATTCAATGACTACCAAATTAAAATTTATTTCGAATCTTTCACAATTTTTCAATTAAAGCTTTAAGGTAGATTCAGACTGGACGACGTACGTACACATCGCTACGCCAAACAATGCTTAGCAACCCATAC
Organism: Limnephilus auricula; assembly: GCA_951813805.1. Lineage (NCBI taxonomy): Eukaryota > Metazoa > Arthropoda > Insecta > Trichoptera > Limnephilidae > Limnephilus > Limnephilus auricula. Next base: position 22,445,941 of record OX638393.1, read on the forward strand.
ATTTTCTATGAAAATGGCCACATACATCGCACGTCGCGATGCGTGTGGCCAGCGTGATTCTAAAACAAAAATTTTCATTGAAAATCTATGGTTGCTAAGTAGTCCAGATATTGTTAGGCGTAGCGATGCATACGTACGTCGACCCAGTCTGAATCTACCATTACAGTTGTACACAGCCATGAAGAATGGCCACTTTTTTATGTTAATCTTTTCACGATTTTTTTTTTCAATTTATTTGTGTTCAAATATATCTCAGTGAACATCTATATCATTCTTTTACCAAAAATGGAATGGGTGCATAATTTAAAACAGTATCCATTTACCTTGAATAAAATACATTTGGAGAATATCACATTTGAGCCCCAACATGAAAAGATTAGCAACGATTTGGTATTAATTTACTATGTTATATCGTTGCTATGTTGGAATCTTTGTGGGATAAATCATATTAAATTGGAAATGACATTTTCATGATGGTTTCCATAAATAATAGCGATAACGAAGCAAAAAAAACCACATCAACGCACAGGTTTGAGCATGCCCATCCTGAGATAGCTGTTAAATTAGAAAATGGTACCGGAATCTTTTTTATACAGGGTGTCCTGTGGTAAAGTACATTAACTTCTGGAGGCGATTCTACATGATGGTAGAAGTAAAAAAGATAAATTACTTTTTCCGAAATTACAACTTTTTTTTCCCATAAAAAAAGATGTACCTATTAAAAATCCTTAGTGTAAGGTACAAACTTGCCCGATAAATTTGCTGTGAGTCATCCGGGCCGGCTGTGGCGGTTGTGATTGTTACGTATCGTAACAGCGGAAAATAATAGTGTTGGCTGTACACGCTGGAATAATTTTACCTTTTTACCAAAAAAGTACCCCTAGAAGTTGGAATACAGAAAAAAGTTTTTCTATTCTATTTTGCTTATACTATCATGTAGAATTACCTCCCGAAGTTAATGAACTTTACCTCCTTACACCCTGTATAATATTTTACTTAAGCTTTATTATTGAAGCTTGCACATTTTTTTTTTTTTTTAATTATTTAAACATATTTAGAGTTACAATATTTACGACTTAATATAGATAAAACATTAGAATCACTCTCCTAATAAAGCAGTTGCTTGTGTTTAGGAGAGGATAACTATATATTTTTACATCTATTTAAATTACAATTTTTTTATAAAAAAAGAACTACTTATTAGTAATTTTATAAGAAAATTCATCGAAACTAATAAAAACATAGGTAAGTTATAAAATGATACAAAAACAATAAAATACAATAAAAGTAATAAAAACGTAAGTTATAAATGATACAAGGAAATAATAAGAAAAGCATAATATCAAACAATAGGAAAAGTTATGAGGTGGTATTAGAGAATTTTAATTTAATTTTTTTTTTGTAATTCCCATAGTTTTCCTCCGTTCTTATATCTAGGAATATTTTGTTAAATAATTTTATACCCTTAAATATAAAGTGATGCTGTGCTGTTGAAGTTCGTACTAGAGGTATGGTTAGCCCTCCAACAGAAATAATTCTTTTACTTAAATTTATTGTGGAATATTATTTTTATCAAAGAATTCTTTATGTATTTGAAGGAGTGCAATTTTGTCATAAATTTTTGAAAGTGGGGGAACCGGGAAATCTTGGAAAACATTTGTTGTTGGATAGTAATAAGGTTTTTTTAAGAAGATTTTTATTAATATTTTTTTGGATTGTCTCAAGTGGAAGTAATGTAGATTTAAATGCACTCCCCCATGCCACGATTCCACATTGTAGTACAGAATGTGCAAGTGCAAAATAGATATATTTTAGAATTTTTAATGATACAGTAGTAAGTCTAAAAAATATATAGATAAGTTTTCTCATTCTGTCTACTGTGGAGTTTATTTGGCTTTTCCATTTGATGTTATTATCGATAATTATACCAAGATATTTAATTTTTTCTTTACTACTAATGTGTATACAGTTTGAGTTGCAGGGTGTGATTCTAAGAAGGCAATTTCTTTCATGAATTTTTATGTTTACATTATTTTTAAAAGTATTCCCTGTTAGGCAATAAGGTAGGGAGTGCGTCTTTTCAGCATTTAGTGATAATAAGTTTTCTCCAAACCATAGTTATACAGTATTTATTGTATTATTAGCTGTTACTTCTACCTCTTTCCAAGAATTTCTTTCAATAGTTATTACTGTATCATCCGCATAAGAAATAATGTTTCCAATGATAGGCAGTTCAAAAAGTTCATTTACATACAATATGAATAATAAAGGGCCTAATGCAGTTCCTTGCGGAATTCCAAAATCTATATTTTCTATTTCACTTAGTTCGTTGTTTACTTTCACCTGCTGTGTTCTTTGATAGAGATAACTTCTTAACAATGTTTTAGCTCTGCCAGTAATTCCTACGTAATTGAGTTTATTTATTAATTTTGAATGTGAGACACTATCAAAAGCTTTACGGAGGTCAATGAATATACTCAAGCATTTTTTACTTTTATCTAATGATTTATAAATAAACTTAGTTAGTTCTGCAATTCCGTCTTGTGAGCTTAGTTTATCTCTGAAACCGTATTGACTAGGGTTCATACTTTTTTTTATCCATATAATCGGTAATTTGTTTTTTTATTACTTTTTCATATATTTTTGCAATGTTTCATACTAATGATATTGGGCGGTAATTATTTACTTATTTCGAATCTCCGGATATATACACTGGGATTATAATGGTTTTTTTGTAGTTTGAAGGGAATATTCCACTTTGCATGCTCACATTAATTATATGCGTAATCGGCTTGGTTAGAGAGTTGCAGTATTTTTTCAAGATTTCTGTAGTTATACCATCATAGCCAGGTGCCGCACCATTTTTTAGTGATTTTATTACGCTTTAAATAGTTTTCTCCGAAACATATTTATATTACATTAGCTCCACATAGGAACCTCGGAGGAACAAAAACCCTCAGAGACTAAATTAAATTTGGGATGCTGTGTGAAGGGTCTTTTTAGGTAAAGGAAGTATAGGAGGTTTTAAGAAGGAAGAGGGTATGGAGGGTAAGTAATAGTGGCGATCCGTGACTTTAAATAAGCTACAGTGTTATGTTTGAGAAATATGCCACAACTGACGTTTTAATAGCTGAAAAAGATTTTTTTCTCAAAATTTTTTTAATGAAGATTTTATTTTTCATTTTTAAGGAGGCTGTGTTTCCCCAAATTAAAAAATCTCCGCAGAAAAATATTTAAATTACAAAAAAAATAATTTTTCAGCTACAACAATATCAATAATGATGGATTTTTCAATCTTGGCGTTCTAACTCACGAAAAGTATGAAACCACCCCGGATTGGTAGGAATCTGGGGCCAAAGTGTCCAAGAATGTCAGACGTATACATTCATCAGTCTAGAGAGGTCAAAAGGTCTCCTTCAACCAGTTTCTCCCGATCAGGCTCGTCACGCCTAAGTTACCAAATGTAGCGAACCACTCGGGGGGATCTACGGAAAGGATGTTGATTATCTAATGAAATGCGGTATACACACCCGCCTCCCATATTCATGTGCTTTGAACAGAATTCATCTTATTTTCATGGTTTTCAGGAAGAATTGTTGGAGGTTTGCCGACTACCATAGAAAAGTACCCTTACCAAATACACATAATTGGTTACTATTCACCATCCCAAGCCTATTCCTGTGGTGGATCTATTATCTCGGACAAGTGGATTTTGACCGCTGCTCATTGCCTCTCTAGGTAGCTATTAACCATAAACAATATTAATAATAATTTATCTATTTTGTGATTGTTAGCATTAAAGTGCAGAATTCAAACATGGATTTCCTATGTCAATCCTACGTCAATACACATGCGAACGCGAGCATCTCATTCTCAATTTACGTTCCTTGCTTTGTAATTGTGTGTTAATTTGAGCAATAGCATCGCAGAAACACAAATGCGCTGATATGTTGTGAGGCTAAAGGGTACGGGGAGGGGAGGAGATGGGGAACAGAAAGCACCCAGCTCTTCGGATCTAGTCACCAAACATGACGAAAGCCATTTCAAGCAACGTTTCAATTCTTAATTGTGGTTTTTCACCTGGGTAATACTGAGAAATTCTACTCGCACCGAAATTCAGTACGGAAAAAAAAACTTTTTTTCTAACGAATACACGGACGGATCCGTCGAGCAAATATGTATATGAAAACTTTTTAATTTCTTTAAATACATAATCGTATATTTTTTTATTTATTTATTTATTATTTATTTACGCCCTGATGGGATTTTACATGAACATTTAACATAATGATTATAGTAATTAAAGTATAAATTAGAGTAATTAAAATATTTTTTGTCGGATTGCTAAAGGAAATTTTTCCGCCCACATTAAAAAAATCATACCTCCAAATTTGAATATGGAAACATACATTATTTATTTAGTTCTATGTAGCCAATGAATTCACCTATCTTTTATCTACTATCACATATTTGTAGGATTTATAAAAAAATATATATTTAAATCTTTAACCTTAAAACATTTTATAGAATCTTTATTGAAGAGAATATTTATTTTGTTATATTTTGAATGTACAATATATTATATAATCGTTAATGAAATACTTTTTTTTGAAAATTTGCAACATTTTAGCAACAAAGCAATCCGAGGTTTTGGAAATAGTGCCATAATGCGGCAAAAAGCGCTCGAGTGGAATAAACAAATTCACTAGTATTTTTTTAGGAATAAGTTTGGGAAGGAATAGAGACAGATTATATTTCAAAGGTTCCACGTCAGCTTAGACTCATCTTAACTCAACACCTCTTTAAAAAAATCGTTAAAAGAGATTAAAAAAAAAAAATTAAAAATACCTCAAACCCTAATCTAACATAACTTATTTAACCAATTTTTTGTATATTTTTTTCATAACTCTTAAGGCAACTGAAAACTGTCAACTGGCAACTGTCTTTGTATGACAATGTGACGGCCCGCACATAACACAATCACTCAAAAACCCAATGTCGTTGTCAATGGTAACGCAAGCGGTGACTCGCGATTCGCGACTCACACTGCTGATTGCCGTGGCCGGCCGGTGCTAGTTACCAGCTGTCAGCTGATTGTTCTTCATCTGTGGTTAAACAAGCTTTTTGACGAATCGAGACATAGAAACCAGCCGGTTTTAGTTTGTTTTCAGTTGCCTCGTCAGCGGAGCGCCTTAATGACTTTTCAAAGCAGGTGTTGACTTGAATTCATTCTGTGTTGTCCGGTCACCATTTTAAATTACTTATATTTTTTGTATTCTCTATATTATTTTCAGTGCAAGTAAAATAACCGGACGTTATGGAAGCTCTTACCAAAGTAAAGGAGGAACTATTTTCGAAGCAAAATCATTTTTCACTCATGAATTGTATGACCCCAAGAATACGGATTATGACATCGGTCTCATAGAACTTGATCATCCGATAAATTTTTCAACCCCTCAAGTAAATAAGATTAGACTGGCCGGACCAACATCCCCAGAATTAACTGAATTAGATTCTGGAATCCTTACAGGATGGGGTACAACAAAAGTGAGATAAGATTTGATTTCTTGCTCGTTTTTTTTTTCACAATGCTTATAAACATTAGACATCAATTGTTTCGCAGAAATTTACGTGTATTAAAGTCATCATAGCGGCCATTGAGTGTCATTTTATTTTGTTTTTATCTACGTTAAATGCTGATTCTAAGTTTGTTTCAGCGTTTGAACAAATTAGGATCCGGAGAAGAGGACAAATATCATGTTATTAACTTGTCACTTTATTACAACTTTTAACGGGACATTTCAAATGTCAAACATGGCAATTTTTATTTATTTATTTATTATTTATTTTATATTACAGAAACAAACAGTACATTGGTTAGAGTGATGAGATAGTTTACATATATTAAACGATATTTCATGGTGGGTACCTATGATATGTTTCTTTGAATGTCTTATTTGTAATTACCGGGTGATGTGCGTAGTGTATATGTGTGTGAGTGTATGTGTGAGTATGTTGGTAGGTGTGAGAAGTGTATGCGCATTGAATAGTTTATATCATTGACATGATGCTCTTTTTAAATTTGGGCAGTGAATCGGAGAAAATGTCAATGCTAGAATTTAGGCAAATATTATTGAATGTATGAAGAGCACGGTTAATTGTCGAATTAGTTGCTGCATTAGTTTTGCAATTAAGCGTGTGAAACAGTGCAGTATGTCGTGTACGTCTTAAAGGTATATTGAAATTAATTAAGGATAGTAGTTCGGTACAGTCGATATTATTATTTAAAATTCTGTGTATAAATGTTAAATCAGCTAGTGCCCGCCTTTGTTGCAAAGTTTGAAATTTAAATTCAAAGTTATTGTTGAATTTGAAGGTAAGATATTTTATAAATCTGTTTTGAATGTGTTCGATGCTATCAATGTATACTTTATACTGCAGATACCATATTGGCGACGCGTATTCCAGTGTACTTCTGACTAATGCAAAGTATAGCAATACTATTGTACGTGGGTTACAAAAACTTTACTTATACGAAGAACAAAGCCAAGCATTTTGTATGACCTATGAACGATTGAGTTGATGTGCTTATTAAATATAAGTTTGCTATCAAGGTAAACGTTAAGATCTTTACAATCCGTTTTAGAGATGACAGGTTTATTTTGGAGTGAATAAGAGTACTTAATTATATGTTTATTCCTGGTAAATGTCATAGTATGACATTTCGAAACATTTATATCTAAACAGTTAACTTTACAATACTCGCAAAGCCTATCTAAGTCACTTTGTAACGCTTCGCAGTCAGAAAGAGAATGCACAACTTTGAAAATGTTCATGTCGTCAGCGTACAGCTTATATTCGGAGTTTTGAAAGCATGATCCAATGTCGTTTATATACATATTGAACAAGAGCGGACCTAGGTGAGAACCTTGCGGGACACCAGATAATACCTCTAAAGACTTTGAGAAGACGACATTGATTAAGATTACCTGATTACGATTGCTAATATAGGACTTAATCCATCTAAACAGTTCACCATGTATACCAAGTTGGGTGAGTTTTTTCAAAAGAATTGAGTGAATTACGCGGTCAAAGGCCTTAGAGAAGTCTGTATACATATATACATAAGTCTGTATCATATCGATCTGTATGTAAGTATCGACCTGCTCCTTATCATCCATCTTGCTATGCAAGAAGTTAATGAAAAGGGTGAGGTTGGATGTTGTAGACCTACCTTTCATAAATCCGTGCTGATTCGGTGTAATGATTGAGGAAATGGCCGAGTACAATTGATCAAAGACGATTTTTTCAAGAATTTTGCTTAGAATAGGAAGTTGGGAGATTGGACGGTAGTTTTTAACATCATGTTTATCACCAGTCTTAAAGATTGGTGTAACAACAGCTGATTTCCATTTGAGAGGAAACAGTCCTTCTTTTAGTGATTTTTTATAGATGGCGCAAACTGGAAGACAGATATATTTACTGCAGTTACGTATAAAAATTCCAGGTAGCCTATCGATTCCGGGACCTTTTCTAGTGTCTATGCTTGAGAGGTATTTTAAGGTGATTTCTTCGTTTATTAAGATTAAGGATATTAATGTGTTGTTAAGAGGATCCTCCTTATTATTGGCATCATGAGTTGGAATTTCATTGGTAAAGACCGATGAGAAATAATCAGCAAACAGATCTGTAACTTCTTTGCTGTCGTGTGCTGTTGTGGAATTATAGGTCATGTGTTCCGGTATAACGGGAGATTTTCTTTGCGCCTTAACATAACCCCATATTTTTTTAACATTATTTTGTATATCAGATTCCAATCGAGCAATATAGTTTTTATGAGTAAAACTAGAAATCTTCTTTTGTCTTTTACGGAGTAATGCGAAAGATTGATAATCCAATGGATTCTTGTAGCGTTTCCAGGCACGAAAAAACTTTAATTTTTCTTTCGTTATATTTATTAAAGCCGCCGAATACCATGTTGAAAATTTAGTTGGTCTGATTACTTTCGTAGGAACGAGATTATCTATTAGAGTATCAATGATTTCATAAAAATAGTGTACCGCAGTGTCAACGTCCTGTGCGTTAACGACAGAAGACCAGTCAATATTTCTGAGAGTATCATTGACAACTTCATAGTTAACTTTATTAAACGATTTGACAATCTGGGGTTTTAGAACGGCAGCAGGGGGTGGAATATTGAGTTCAACTATAATTGATTTATGATGTGCATCTTCGATTACCAGCGGAGAGTCGGCAGCGGAAACTATGACTGTAGTGTTACAAAGCACAAGATCTAGAATTCGCCCATAAGTATTAGACATTGTATTAAACTGTTTTAAATTGGAGAACGAAAGGCAACTAAGGAGGGTAGAAGCACAGAGGTCGGTACTATGTGGCTGAAGCATAGAGTTCCAGCTCATTTTAGGCATATTGTAGTCACCTATTATTAGAAAAATGTCATTTGGAAACTCAGTAGTTAAATCGGATATGGCAGTTGTATGACTATTGATGATAGAAAAACGCTGCGCGCTCGATAATTTAGGACTAACCCCCGGTAAGTAAGAGCAACAAATATGAATATTCAAAATGTGATGTTTCGAATGTCTTAATAATAGTGAGATCCATATATCCTCGGCTTCTGAAGTCCACGATTTTCGAGATCGAACATTAAAGTCTTTTTTTATACCTATAGCAACGCCTCCCCCTTTAGTTTTACCCGTTAGAGTAATATCTCTATAATTTCTGTATACGTTATACCGGCAATCAAACAGTTCCTCGTCGGATATGCTGTCAACTAACCACGTCTCGCTAATTAAGATTATGTCGAATTCGTTGATCAGGACATTTTCATAGAATTCTCTGGTTTTAGATCGGAGGCCTCGTACATTTTGATAAAAAATTATGATAGTATCATGCATTGTTAAGTGAAAAATTATTATCCAATTTTGATTTGAAATAAATAGAAAAATAATTAAAAATAAAGCTTTAGTCGAGATGAGGATATTTTGATAAATACTCAGCAGCCGAAAGTCCACTGGGGTGAGCATATAATCAATTTGCGCTTACATGAATGTTTGTGTTGTATTAGGTAAGTTAGGTGATGTGTGTGTAGAGTTGAGTAGAAAAGTGGTATAAGTTGAAAACCTAAAATATAATAAAATTTTAAATTGAAACAAATTACTATGTTAAATTGTTCAGTTGGGTTTGACTTGAGACTAGGATAGCAGGAGAGGTAACATTCTTTCTTAAATAGATTTTTGAGTTTCGCACCCATAAAAAATCATATTTGTTTATGTTTTTAAATTCCTTAGCTGATCTCAGCAGTAATTAATTTTTTCTAGTAAGGTGATCATTAACAAAGAGTTTACCTCCTGCAACACCTAGGCTCTTACAATCGACCCCTTCTTCTTTTTAATGGCCGCTAGCAGCTCGTCCTTCTTCCTTTTGAAGATGAATTAGCCACCACGTTCCGAGGGCGGGCGTCACGAGGAGCTGCTGCTATTCCATCTTGAGAATGTTGCCGTGGATTGGCTCTACTAATGAATCTAAAATCTAATAACTAATGACATCCTTACATCTGATTTTCTGTGACTAACGGCTAATGTTCGTTCTATTTTGCTCTCAAAATCTTCCCACTAGAAACCTAAATATTAGCCCATATCACTTCTGAACATGGAGCGGAAACTTGTAAACCGAATAAGTCTACAACGTCCAATATTTATCTACACTAGAGCACTCTGTGTCTTGTAGCTTAACAACTATAGCCACTCGAGCGATCGCGTCAATTATTGAAAAACGAGTCGAGTGACCGTGATTTCTGAACTTTCGATTTGCAAATTTCCCGCCTACATAAAAAAATCATTCCTCAGAACTCTAATATGGAGACATAAATTGATTAAAGTGCTATGTAACTAATTAATTCACTAATAATTTATCGTGTATCAGATATTTTAAAGATTTACAAAAAAAATATTGAAAAATCGTTAACTTTATGTTAGTTCTTTTGAAATTGCAGTGCGAGGTACCTTTTCGGGTAAACATTAACAGCCTTACTAAAAAAAAAACACTCCGCGGCCGTTAAACGGTGATTTTGTGAATCTTTAGATTTGGCAACGCCGTATTTTACTTGTTTAAATTGGAGTTTTCATAATAATCCGCTAGGTGGTGTGATTTTCAATTCATAAAATCAATTCATAAGATCAATTAAATAAAATTTATTTGCGCACCCCGGGTTCGAACCCGCGACCTTCGAAATGGGAGTCCAATACCTTACCGCTGGACTACGCCAGCCGTCAAATCAATATGATAAACCTGCTGAACTAAGGCAACAGGAGACCCTGATGATAATACTTTCCTATATGGCCTATGCCATCTTTGCGGATCTGTACAGATGGTATTTTTTATGAAAGAAGAAAGAGGAAGTTCTTGGAAGGAAAAAGGCATGATGGTTTGGTAGGTATTTAGGGGTCAGTGTGTCCGATTTAGTCTTCCTTTTTACCGACATGGTGAAGAATTCTGGATTTTACCGCCAGTGACGATAATAATATAACGTCGAACTAAACGTGCTGTAAGTCTGAAGTTGCTGCAAGTAGTCAGGATTGCAATAGTTAGAAACGAGATATGCAAAAAAATCTTTCAATTTATTATCAATAAAAATAATATCTGCCCTGAAGTAAAATATGGTGGAAAAGATTCTTGCAAGGTTGATAATAATAAGTTAACATAAAAGTTTTTTTTTATTATTTTAAAATTTCATTATAGACAACATTTAATTTTTTTTGTAAATAATTTAATAAATAATTTTTTTTCAATAATATTATAATTTTATTTGTTAAAACGACTTATTTTTTAAAAACTTCTGGTATGCAATTATTAATCCGGGTGTTAGCTGTTTCGTCTTCTGAAGGCATTAATTTGATGGCAAACTGTTTGATAGTTTGACAGTTCGATAATGCCTTCAGAAGGCAAAACAGATGTCATGCGAAATATCTAATAATTACATAGCGACTGAAGTGGGATAGGTTGTGTTATTATTTTTTTATAATAACAGTAGGCCCTGAAGAAAATAATTTCCCTCAGGGTCTATGTCATCTTTGAAAATGCTGGGTGGGGGGTCTTTTTGAGGAGAGGAATGTGTGAACATCTTCGAGACCCATATTGTAGGAAGGAGAAAACACAGAGGCCGGAAAATCGTTCCACAGTCGAGCTGTTGAATTCATGAACGAGTCGTAAAAGCGACCCGTTTATGTGAAAAATGTCAACCGTATATACGTTGGCGTATTTTCCGACTATGCACCGGTGCCGAGGAATTAATGATGTTAGTTTCTCGGAGCATCTTCCAATCGAAATACCGGTAGAACGCGAAAAGAAGATGGTAATCTAGGACACACAGTATATAGAAAACCGACGCACACAAATCGGTATCTACATGCCGATTCGCTTCACCACCCAGCGCAGAAGAGAGGTCTTATCCATATGCTATGTTTGGTACCTATGGCAGGGGTGATGGTTATCCAATAAATGGTTATCCGACAAATTGGTAGATATATGTTCTTCTGGTATGAGTGAAGCCCCTCAGAAATTACAAGTGATAAGGTTAAATGCCCAGTCAGTGGCATATTCTATATCCACAAATGTTTGTCCTTCATTGCAATCAATGTATAATAATCGGTATAAGTCTAACCACTATGAAAACGAACTTACGTAATAAGAATGTGATATGTCAACAGGAGAAAAAATATTTACTAGTGTCGCTCGGATTTTGATTTCTTCACCTTAGTCCTTCTTTTTACCGACATGGTGAAAAGTTCTCGTTTTTACCTCCGGTGATGAAAGCAATAAAACGCCCAACTAAGGGTAATGATGTTTTGATGACATTTTGATGAAAAATAGTACATCCCAATTTATACGTAAACTTAATTTATTTTTTTATCTTTTCCAGTACCAAGGTGAAAAGTCTGAAGTGCTGCAAGTAGTCACGGTTCCAATTGTTAGTCTCAAAAAATGCAAAACGATTTTCGATGGACAAACTATCAATGAAAATAATATCTGCGCTGGACTAAAAGAGGGTGGAAAAGATTCTTGCCAGGTAAATAATAATAAGCTAAATATGAACGTACAATCGTTACATTATTTCGCTTGTACATAAAGAAAATCGTTTTATCTGAATATCAAATTATGTAATATTATAATTGAAAATATTTTCCCCAAATAACCCATTGATACTAATTAAATAAAAAGCATTTGCGCATGGTAACCAAGGAATTTCTAGGTATTCAAATTATTGATACGATATCTACTATAATGAGTGAACATTAGAAATATTTTTATATTTTCTTCATTGGGAAATATCAACGATTGCTAAAAATCATAAACATTTGAAGATGGTGTAATGAGATCATTGGCATTCAAATTATTAGACCAGATAATCAGGGAAAGGGGAACAAACCAAGTTGCTCAGAGCGCGGTAGGAGGCGGGTCCGTCTCCCTTTTTGTGATTTGTCAATGAATGAAACTGACAGCATACAGGAAACTGTCGCTTTAATATGACCATTCAGTCCTCGAAATTAAAATCTGTCGATTTTTCAGTGTTACAAGTTAGACACTTTTACAAATTAATTTTAATCATTTACCCAATTTACTCAATTTTAGTGTCGCTATGGAAACCTTTGTTTTACTTTATCGAACTTTTTTATTTTTCTGTTAAAGGTATGGTATTTTCAATGTGCTCTCTTCGGTGGGCAATGTACGACTCATTTCGTAGTTTATTCAAAGCATTTATTAACCATCCTAGTGCCAAACATATGGTCATATGGATTGCCTCCGGCTCGTCGGAATGATACACTGATTTCATGTTAGTGCAAGTCTATTAATTTAGATGTCTATGAATAAGATATGTTTCTTCAGGATGGAGCTTAGGTTGGGTTCAGATTTAACTTGAAGGATGTTGTTATAACACCCTCGCCACTGAACCCATTACGAACCCAACATCCAATATCCTTATTTCTTATTATAATGTGTGTTATTGTTTTTCATTTTGCAGGGTGACTCCGGTGGCCCGTTAGTGGTAGGGGATGTTCAAGTCGGAATCGTCTCTTGGGGCTATGGGTGCGGCCTGGCAGGCTACCCGGGCGTCTATACAAAAGTGGCAGCTTTCAGTAAATGGATTAATGATACAATATCAGCGACAAAATCATAGATACACAACAGTGGTACTTCTTTAAAAATGTATTTAATCCACAAATTAACACACAGTTTACCCATAAAGCTGCTAGCTCCGTCAACGCACTGTGGTGCCCCGCAATTGTTTCTACCTACGCACCATTCAAATTTGATACGATATTTTCAAATTATATAGTTCAATCCAGTAATGTTACCTCACTATGTGGTTTAGCCGTGCTTAAATTACTTTCATTGGTACTGACAGCCCGTGCAGATTGGTCGTAGCTCTAAAACAATCGACACGCTTTCATTATTATTTTTTTAATCCCACCTGTGACATATTTGTTTTTTTTTTAAATTAAACATTTGCAGCTAAATTGTGTGCTTAATTACTTTTAGTAACCTATTCTATAAAATCCTTGTAAAAAATCTCCTGAAATCCATACGTTTTCGGAGTAACATCGACTAAAATTTTTACGTATTTTTAACCCGGCACCGACTAGTTTTAAGGGCCACTCTGGCCTAAGAGAAAGTTACACCCATACGAAAAAAAGCCTGTCACTCCATTTTCCTGACATATGTTTAAAAAAATCTAATTTTTCACGAGTAGCATTTAATATTTTTAATAATGGTAATGAAAATTGACTTTCGCACATTAACAAACTGTTATAAACTTGCTTCCACAAACAGTACAAACTAAGATTTTTAGATTTTCATGGCCAAAAGCATTTTCGTTGTTTGTTTTTGGGGTGTTATGACGTGTTGCGCCACCTCCTTCTTTAGCCGACGTTTCGGGCAGCGTTGCAGTATCCATCATCAGGTCAGACCCGTCAGGTCCGACGATCCGACGATCTGCCGGATCTGCCCTGATGATGGACACTGCAACGCTGTCCGAAACGTCGGCTAAAGAAGGAGGTAGCGCAACACCGCACAACACTCCAAAAATAAACAACGAAAAGTACAAACTACATTTGTAAAACTAATTTCTTTTGTTTTGATGATATTCGATGAGTTAAATTTTGCAAGAAATTAAAAAAAAATAATTCACAGCTTTTTTTCTTCTACTTGTCCAACCCATTGAAAATAATATTTGTGGTTTTACGTATTGCGGTCCATCAAAATATTTCAACAGTACACGAATACCCGTACCCTTTAACTATAAAAAATTGGAAGACATAATTTGAAACGGCATTTAACTGTATAACTTACATCCATAGAAAAATTACTAATGCAATTATTTGGCCCGAGGCGTCTCTTTTGATAAAACTAATTTGTCACTACAAAGTAATAACCGTTTCGAATTAAATGGTAGTTCGTCAATCAAAATTTTTATTTATTTGTATTTGTTTATTATATAACACTTGTTGTGTGTACTTAATGAATTTCATCTAATTATTTTATTATTTGGATCTTAATAATTTCACCAGACATTCGCTCGACTTTCTCTTTAATTAACTGAACTGAAATCAAATATATCTTATCCCGGGCTGAAAGTAATATTTTACCCGACTTTGAAATTGACTTTTCTTCCCTTCTTGAAGTTTTACACCCCCTTACGCTTCTTTACATCGCTAGGTCGTTAAGTTATAAACGCATAAGGAGATGTTGTTTGTTTAATTAGATTGTAATTAATCTTGCATCGTTGTATATTATTTTTAATTTAGCCGTTTGATTTAGTTAATCCAATTTAATTGATAATTTAACTACCAGTTTCCTAACTTTCCACTCTACGTACAGCCTTGCCCTAACTACCATTCTATTGTTTGTTGAAGAAAATATCGAACCTCCTAGATCCTGTGACAGACATTATTTATACATGACATGGGGAACCATACCTTGGATGTATATATGTCGCAATGATGAATTGATACCCCTAAACGGGCTCTATCAAACTCTTGAAGGTACAGACACAGACACGGGACATCCATATGAGACATTGCCCTCTCTTTAACCGCTTGGACACATAAGCTTGTTTTCACGATAATTTAACGTAGGTAGACATAGGAATGACGTATGGCCCATGCCGAGTTATTAAAGATGGATTGCATCCTTATGATAACCTGCCGATAGCTGAAGACACTGCTGAAAGTCAAGATTCTAGAATAAGATAGAATATTCCTTCAATTTAGGACAGAACTGCGTTGATTGTCGAAAATTGTAGACAGGTATTTTCATGAACACCCAGATAAGTAAGCCGGAACCAATACGTTATCTGGAACTAAACCAATGACTCTTGTTGAAGCGTTGAATAATAATTGTTATATTTGTACTTGCATCCAATTAATGATGAATACTAGAGCAGGTGAAGGAGTTTGTGTATTTGGGAAGTATGTTTACGAGAGATGGGAAGGCTGATAGTGATATTGAAATAAGGTTAAATGCAGGTAACTCCATTAATGATGGACTGAACGCCGTTGGCGACTACAAAAAGCTGTCCAAAGAAGCGAAGCTAGCAGTTCACAATGGTACCTAACCTGATGTATGGCAGTGAAGCATGGAACTGGCAAAGAAAGGATGAAGGTAGACTGGATGCTGTAGAAATAAGATCTTCAAAGAGTATGTGCGGTAAAACCATGTATGATTGTGTGAGAAATGTGGATATCCGAAATTAATGCAAGGCTGAAGTAAGCTTAATAAGTAAGATTAAAAAAAGGGACATTTATATGGTTCATGCTTATAGAGCGAATAAATGAAGAGAAGAGTGTAAAGAGAATATATGGCGCAAACGTGAATGGTAGAAGAAGTTGAGGACGCCCCAGGAAGACATGGTACGATCAAATGAATCAGATACTTGAGTCGGGCCATGTCAAGGGTCAGAATCATATAAGAGTAGCATGAGAATATGTATAAATGTGAATGCGGCAGGGAGTGTATGCCAAGATAGAGTTGTTAGGCGGTCCTTCCTCTCTGCCTACCCCTGAAAGGAAACGGCGCGATGGTAAGTTAGCATCCATTGTAATATTCTTTCTTCTTTCATTCGGTCGACATGCCCCAACCATCTGAGCGTCCCTTTATTATGCTTACTTATTACGTTCACATCAGCCTTGCATTCTTTTTTAATCTCCACATTTAGCTTCAAAACCAAACATTTAGCTTTAAAATTAGTTGGTCCTACCTCATCTTCATAAAGGTGCAAACACCATTATGAACCGTAGCCACAATTCCTTTCTATGTGAGGGTTATGATTTATTGTGAGAAACAGTATAATCCAATTACATTTCACAAATAACAGTTTACATACATACATTTAATTACATAGATAAGTACATCAATAATATCTGATGAGATTAAAGAATACATTTATTGCGATCTTAAATTCGCTTTTGTTTAAATTGAATATGTCAATCACAGAAGAAATATGGTTTAGCAAAGTAGTCATTCTCCCCAAAGGTATGATCATTGGTAGGTTGGTCCGGCCTCTTGGAAAAATAAATAGTCTGTGCTGTCTAGCTCTGATGAAATTATCGGGGACATAAATTAAAATTCGTTCCAGAATATCAGGATTGCAAATGTGCCCATTTAGCATCTTGTGCGCCACTAACATTAATGCAATATTTCTCCTAACGTCTAGACGATCTATTCCCAGCATTCCGGCGAGCATTTACTATCTTGCTCCTGATGTGGTTTTCGGATAAAAAATGGCAGTAATCAAAGGTTAATCAAGCGCAACGTCAACCAAATCTAATTCGCGTGATAAGGCCGTGACAATAAACAATAAATGTTATTTATTTTTAATCCACTGCACGGGTGGCAACTTCTATAATTACATTGATAAACTTTCGTGGCACGTGTATTTATATATATTTTTTACTTTAACTCTACTCAGGAGACCCTGAGGATAATACTTTCCCTTATGGCCTATGCCATCTTTGGGGATGCTGTACAGATGGTATTTTTTATGAAAGAAGGAAGAGGAAGTTCTTGGAAGGAAAAAGGCACGATGGTTTGGTAGGTATTTAGGGGTCAGTGTGTCCGATTTAGTCTTCCTTTTTACCGACATGGTGAAGAATTCTGGATTTTACCGCCAGTGACGATAACAATATAACGTCGAACTAAACGTGCTGTAAGTCTGAAGTTGCTGCAAGTAGTCAGGATTGCAATAGTTAGAAACGAGATATGCAAAAAAATCTCTCAATTTATTATCAATAAAAATAATATCTGCCCTGAAGTAAAATATGGTGGAAAAGATTCTTGCAAGGTTGATAATAATAAGTTAACATAAAAGTTTTTTTTATTATTTTAAAATTTCATTATAGACAACATATAATTTTTTTTGTAAATAATTTAATAAATAATTTTTTTTCAATAATATTATAAATTTATTTGTTAAAACGACCTATTTTTTAAAAACTTCTGGTATGCAATTATTAATCCGGGTGTTAGCTGTTTCGCCTTCTGAAGGCATTAATTTGATGGCAAACTGTTTGATAGTTTGACAGTTCGATAATGTCTTCAGAAGGCAAAACAGCTGTCATGCGTAATATCTAATAATTACATAGCGACTGAAGTGGGATAGGTTGTGTTATTATTTTTTTATAATAACAGTAGGCCCTGAAGAAAATAATTTCCCTCAGGGTCTATGTCATCTTTGAAAATGCTGGGTGGGGGGTCTTTTTGAGGAGAGGAATGTGTGAACATCTTCGAGACCCATATTGTAGGAAGGAGAAAACACAGAGGCCGGAAAATCGTTCCACAGTCGAGCTGTTGAATTCATGAACGAGTCGTAAAAGCGACCCGTTTATGTGAAAAATGTCAACCGTATATACGTTGGCGTATTTTCCGACTATGCACCGGTGCCGAGGAATTAATGATGTTAGTTTCTCGGAGCATCTTCCAATCGAAATACCGGTAGAACGCGAAAAGAAGATGGTAATCTAGGACACACAGTATATAGAAAACCGACGCACACAAATCGGTATCTACATGCCGATTCGCTTCACCACCCAGCGCAGAAGAGAGGTCTTATCCATATGCTATGTTTGGTACCTATGGCAGGGGTGATGGTTATCCAATAAATGGTTATCCGACAAATTGGTAGATATATGTTCTTCTGGTATGAGTGAAGCCCCTCAGAAATTACAAGTGATAAGGTTAAATGCCCAGTCAGTGGCATATTCTATATCCACAAATGTTTGTCCTTCATTGCAATCAATGTATAATAATCGGTATAAGTCTAACCACTATGAAAACGAACTTACGTAATAAGAATGTGATATGTCAACAGGAGAAAAAATATTTACTAGTGTCGCTCGGATTTTGATTTCTTCACCTTAGTCCTTCTTTTTACCGACATGGTGAAAAGTTCTCGTTTTTACCTCCGGTGATGAAAGCAATAAAACGCCCAACTAAGGGTAATGATGTTTTGATGACATTTTGATGAAAAATAGTACATCCCAATTTATATGTAAACTTAATTTATTTTTTTATCTTTTCCAGTACCAAGGTGAAAAGTCTGAAGTGCTGCAAGTAGTCACGGTTCCAATTGTTAGTCTCAAAAAATGCAAAACGATTTTCAATGGACAAACTATCAATGAAAATAATATCTGCGCTGGACTAAAAGAGGGTGGAAAAGATTCTTGCCAGGTAAATAATAATAAGCTAAATATGAACGTACAATCGTTACATCATTTCGCTTGTACATAAAGAAAACCGTTTTATCTGAATATCAAATTATGAAATATTATAATTGAAAATATTTTCCCCAAATAACCCATTGATACTAATTAAATAAAAAGCATTTGCGCATGGTAACCAAGGAATTTCTAGGTATTCAAATTATTGATACGATATCTACTATAATGAGTGAACATTAGAAATATTTTTATATTTTCTTCATTGGGAAAAATCAACGATTGCTAAAAACCATAAATATTTGAAGATGGTGTAATGAGATCATTGGCATTCAAATTATTAGACCAGATAATCAGGGAAAGGGGAACAAACCAAGTTGGTCAGAGCGCGGTAGGAGGCGGGTCCGTCTCCCTTTTTGTGATTTGTCAATGAATGAAACTGACAGCATACAGGAAACTGTCGCTTTAATATGACCATTCAGTCCTCGAAATTAAAATCTGTCGATTTTTCAGTGTTACAAGTTGGACACTTTTACAAACAAATTTTAATCATTTACCCAACTTACTCAATTTTAGTGTCGCTATGCAAACCTTTGTCTTACTTTATCGAACTTTTTATTTTTTTGTTAAAGGTATGGTATTTTCAATGTGTTCTCTTCGGTGTGCAATGTACGACTCATTTCGTAGTTTATTCAAAGCATTTATTAACCATCCTAGTACCAAACTAATGGTCATATGGATTGCCTCCGGCTCGTCGGAATGATACACTGATTTCATGTTAGTGCAAGTCTATTAATTTAGATGTCTATGAATAAGATATGTTTCTTCAGGATGGAGCTTAGGTTGGGTTCAGATTTAACTTGAATGATGTTGTTATAACACCCTCGCCACTGAACCCATTACGAACCCAACATCCAATATCCTTATTTCTTATTATAATGTGTGTTATTGTTTTTCATTTTGCAGGGTGACTCCGGTGGCCCGTTAGTGGTAGGGGATGTTCAAGTCGGAATCGTCTCTTGGGGCTATGGGTGCGGCCTGGCAGGCTACCCGGGCGTCTATACAAAAGTGGCAGCTTTCAGTAAATGGATTAATGATACAATATCAGCGACAAAATCATAGATACACAACAGTGGTACTTCTTTAAAAATGTATTTAATCCACAAATTAACACACAGTTTACCCATAAAGCTGCTAGCTCCGTCAATGCACTGTGGTGCCCCGCAATTGTTTCTACCTACGCACCATTAAAATTTGATACGATATTTTCAAATTATATAGTTCAATCCAGTAATGTTACATCACTATGTGGTTTAGCCGTGCTTAAATTACTTTCATTGGTACTGACAGCCCGTGCAGATTGGTCGTAGCTCTAAAACAATCGACACGCTTTCATTATTATTTTTTTAATCCCACCTCTGACATATTTGTTTTTTTTTTAAATTAAACATTTGCAGCTAAATTGTGTGCTTAATTACTTTTGGTAACCTATTCTATAAAATCCTTGTAAAAAATCTCCTGAAATCCATACGTTTTCGGAGTAACATCGACTAAAATTTTTACGTATTTTTAACCCGGCACCGACTAGTTTTAAGGGCCACTCTGGCCTAAGAGAAAGTTACACCCATACGAAAAAAAGCCTGTCACTCCATTTTCCTGACATATGTTTAAAAAAAAATAATTTATCACGAGTAGCATTTAATATTTTTAATAATGGTAATGAAAATTGACTTTCGCACATTAACAAACTGTTATAAACTTGGATACGTTTTTAGATTTTCACGGCCAAAAGCATTTTCGTTGTTTGTTTTTGGGGTGTTATGCCGTGTTGTGCTACCTCCTTCTTTAGCCGACGTTTCGGACAGCGTTGCAGTGTCCATCATCAGGGCAGATCCGGCAGATCCGTCGATGTTATCGATGTACATCGACGGATCTGCCGGATCTGCCCTGATGATGGACACTGCAACGCTGTCCGAAACGTCGGCTAAAGAAGGAGGTAGCACAACACGGCATAACACCCCAAAAACAAACAACGAAAATGTTATAAACTTGCTTCGACAAACAGTACAAACTAAGATTTTTAGATTTTCATGGCCAAAAGCATTTTCGTTGTTTGTTTTTGGGGTGTTATGACGTGTTGCGCTACCTCCTTCTTTAGCCGACGTTTCGGGCAGCGTTGCAGTATCCATCATCAGGGCAGACCCGTCAGGTCCGACGATCCGACGATCTGCCGGATCTGCCCTGATGATGGACACTGCAACGCTGTCCGAAACGTCGGCTAAAGAAGGAGGTAGCGCATCACCGCACAACACCCCAAAAATAAACAACGAAAAGTACAAACTACATTTGTAAAACTAATTTCTTTTGTTTTGATGATATTCGATGAGTTAAATTTTGCAAGAAATTAAAAAAAAATAATTCACAGCTTTTTTTCTTCTACTTGTCCAACCCATTGAAAATAATATTTGTGGTTTTACGTATTGCGGTCCATCAAAATATTTCAACAGTACACGAATACCCGTACCCTTTAACTATAAAAAATTGGAAGACATAATTTAAAACGACATTTAACTGTATAACTTACATCCATAGAAATATTACTGATGCAATTATTAGGCCCGAGGCGTCTCTTTTGATAAAACTAACTTGTCACTACAAAGTAATAACCGTTTCGAATTAAATGGTAGTTCGTCAATCAAAATTTTTATTTATTTGTATTTGTTTGTTAAATAACACTTGTTGTGTGTACTTAATGAATTTCATCTAATTGTTTTATTATTTGGATCTTAATAATTTCACCAGACATTCGCTCGACTTTCTCTTTAATTAACTGAACTGAAATCAAATAGATCTTATCCCAGGCTGAAAGTAATATTTTACCCGACTTTGAAATTGACTTTTCTTCCCTTCTTGAAGTATTGCACCCCCTTACGCTTCTTTACATCGCTAGGTCGTTCAGTTATAAACGCATAAGGAGATGTTGTTTGTTTAATTAGATTGTAATTAATCCTGCATCGTTGTATATTATTTTTAATTTAGCGGTTTGATTTAGTTAATCCAATTTAATTGGTAATTTAACTACCAGTTCCCTAACTTTCCACTCTACGTACAGCCTTGCCCTAACTACCATTCTATTGTTTGTTGAAGAAAATATCGAACCTCCTAGATCCTGTGACAGACATTATTTATACATGACATGGGGAACCATACCTTGGATGTATATATGTCTCAAGGGCACGCAGTGATGAATTGATACCCCTAAACGGGCTCTATCAAACTCTTGAAGGTACAGACACAGACACGGGACATCCATATGAGACATTGCCCTCTCTTTAACCGCTTGGACACATAAGCTTGTTTTCACGATAATTTAACGTAGGTAGACATAGGAATGACGTATGGCCCATGCCGAGTTATTAAAGATGGATTGCATCCTTATGAAAAAAGATTCTGCGAACGAATATTTTGTGTGCGTTTTGATAACCTGCCGATAGCTGAAGACACTGCTGAAAGTCAAGATTCTAGAATAAGATAGAATATTCCTTCAATTTAGGACAGAACTGCGTTGATTGTCGAAAATTTTAGGCAGGTATTTTCATGAACACCCAGATAAGTAAGCCGGAACCAATACGTTATCTGGAACAAAACCAATGACTCTTGTCGAAGCGTTGAATAATAATTGTTATATTTGTACTTGCATCCAATTAATGATGAATACTAGAGCAGGTGAAGGAGTTTGTGTATTTGGGAAGTATGTTTACGAGAGATGGGAAGGCTGATAGTGATATTGATATAGGTTAAATGCAGGTAACACCATTAATGGTGTACTGAACGCCGTTGGCGCCAACAAAAAGCTATCCAAAGAAGCGAAGCTAGCAGTTCACAATGGAGTGCTTGTACCTACCCTGATGTATGGCAGTGAAGCATTGAACTGGTAGAGAAAGGATGAAAGTAGACTGAATTCTGTAGAAATAAGATCCCTGAGGCGTATGTGCCGTAAAACCATGAATGATCGTGTGAGGAATGTGGATATCCGAAAATAATGCAAGGCTGAAGTAAGCTTAATAAGTAAGATTAAAAAAAGGGACATTTATATGGTTCATGCTTATAGAGCGAATAAATGAGGAGAGGAGTGTAAAGAGAATATATGGCGCAAACGTGAATGGTAGAAGAAGTTGAGGACGCCCCAGGAAGACATGGTACGATCAAATGAATCTGATGCTTGAGTCGGGCCATGTCAAGGGTCAGAATCATATAAGAGTAGGATGAGAATATGTATAAATGTGAATGCGGCAGAGAGTGTATGCCAAGATAGAGTTGTTAGGCGGTCCTTCCTCTCTGCCTACCCCTGAAGGAAACGGCGCGATGGTAAGTTAGCATCCATTGTAATATTCTTTCTTCTTTCATTCGGTCGACATGCCCCAACCATCTAAGCGTCCCTTTATTATGCTTACTTATTACGTTCACATCAGCCTTGCATTATTTTTTAATCTCCACAATTAGCTTCAAAACCAAACATTTAGCTTTAAAACAAAACAACATCATTAAAAAAAACATCATTTTGTAAACATCATTATCATCAATTACTATATTATATGTAAATTTCATTATCATAAATTCATTGCTGCATTAACTGTAAACCTCATTATCATAATTATTATATAATCAGTAAATGTACTTCATTACCCATATAATCTGCATACTTCACCCGCCATAACACAGGGACATCCCTAGCATGGCGGGCGAAATAACACAATATGTACACTATGTATAAAATTCTTTAATAAATAAATAAATAAATAAATAAAATTAGTTGGTCCTCCCTCATCTTCATAAAAGTGCAAACACCATTATGAACCGTAGCCACAATTCCTTTCTATGTGAGGGTTATGATTTATTGTGAGAAACAGTATAATCCAATTATATTTCACAAATAACAGTTTACATACATACATTTAATTACATAGATAAGTACATCAATAATATCTGATGAGATTAAAGAATACATTTATTGCGATCTTAAATTCGCTTTTTTTAAAATTTAATATGTCAATCACAGAAGAAATATGGTTTAGCAAAGTAGTCATTCTCCCCAAAGGTATGATCATTGGTAGGTTGGTCCGGCCTCTTGGAAAAATAAATAGTCTGTGCTGTCTAGCTCTGATGAAATTATCGGGGACATAAATTAAAATTCGTTCCAGAATATCAGGATTGCAAATGTGCCCATTTAGCATCTTGTGCGCCACTAACATTAATGCAATATTTCTCCTAACGTCTAGACGATCTATTCCCAGCATTCCGGCGAGCATTTACTATCTTGCTCCTGATGTGGTTTTCGGATAAAAAATGGCAGTAATCAAAGGTTAATCAAGCGCAACGTCAACCAAATCTAATTCGCGTGATAAGGCCGTGACAATAAACAATAAACGTTATTTATTTTTAATCCACTGCACGGGTAGCAACTTCTATAATTACATTGATAAACTTTCTTGGCACGTGTATTTATATATTATTTTACTTTAACTCCACACAGGAGACCCTGATGATAATACTTTCCCTTATGGCCTATGCCATCTTTGCGGATGCTGTACAGGTGGTATTTTTTATGAAAGAAGGAAGAGGAAGTTCTTGGAAGGAAAAAGGCACGATGGTTTGGTAGGTATTTAGGGGTCAGTGTGTCCGATTTAGTCTTCCTTTTTACCGACATGGTGAAGAATTCTGGATTTTACCGCCAGTGACGATAACAATATAACGTCGAACTAAACGTTAATGATGTATTTAAGAGATTTTGGAAAAATTAGTACATCCAAACTTATACATAAGATTTAATTTTTTTTTAGCTTTTCCAGTCACAAGGTGAGGAGTCTGAAGTTGCTGCAAGTAGTCAGGATTGCAATAGTTAGAAACGAGATATGCAAAAAAATCTCTCAATTTATTATCAATAAAAATAATATCTGCCCTGAAGTAAAATATGGTGGAAAAGATTCTTGCAAGGTTGATAATAATAAGTTAACATAAAAGTTTTTTTTATTATTTTAAAATTTCATTATAGACAACATTTAATTTTTTTTGTAAATAATTTAATAAATAATTTTTTTTCAATAATATTATAATTTTATTTGTTAAAACGACCTATTTTTTAAAAACTTCTGGTATGCAATTATTAATCCGGGTGTTAGCTGTTTCGCCTTCTGAAGGCATTAATTTGATGGCAAACTGTTTGATAGTTTGACAGTTCGATAATGTCTTCAGAAGGCAAAACAGCTGTCATGCGTAATATCTAATAATTACATAGCGACTGAAGTGGGATAGGTTGTGTTATTATTTTTTTATAATAACAGTAGGCCCTGAAGAAAATAATTTCCCTCAGGGTCTATGTCATCTTTGAAAATGCTGGGTGGGGGGTCTTTTTGAGGAGAGGAATGTGTGAACATCTTCGAGACCCATATTGCAGGAAGGAGAAAACACAGAGGCCGGAAAATCGTTCCACAGTCGAGCTGTTGAACTCATGAACGAGTCGTAAAAGCGACCCGTTTATGTGAAAAATGTCAACCGTATATACGTTGGCGTATTTTCCGACTATGCACCGGTGCCGAGGAATTAATGATGCTAGTTTCTCGGAGCATCTTCCAATCGAAATACCGGTAGAACCAGGATAGCATTCCCACCCGACGCCTGTGCTCTAAAACGGTAGAATCTATCAAATGGACCGCCCGTTTCTGCACATAGTCGAGGGTGTTTTCAGGTACTTTGGGGCTCCATAGAGTTTAGGTTAGATTCAGATGTAACTTGAAGGATGTTGTTATAACACACTCGCCACCTTAACTATTGCGAACCCAACATCCAATATCTTTATTTCCAAATAGAAAGTTTTAAATTTATTTTATTATCCTATTAGAAAGTGTTTATGTTTTTCTTATTGCAGGGTGACTCCGGTGACCCGTTAGTGATAGGGGATGTTCAAGGTGGAATCGTCGAACAGATTAGTCATAGCTCTTCGACAATTAGCTCGTTTTTATCATGTACTTTTTTTTTTAAAAAAGCATAGTACACCACTTTCCTGAAATATATTTTTTAAATTCCCATTTTTCATTTTTAGAATTTAAACAAACTGTTGTAAACCGCCGGCCGGTTAATGGCCGGTTTCAATTAAATACTAGTACTTTGGATTTGTTCCTGAGGTCCTGGGAAGACCCAAAACTTATAGATCACGCCTCATTACGGAGGCAATTGAAATCTACAAAAATGCAATTAATATTAATAGAGACGACGGAGCTAAGCTCAACAGCTCTTGGTATCCGGTTATTGACGGCTACACCAAAGCTAACCGCAAAAAACCATGTCTAAGTATACTTTAATACCATATAATAATACAATATAAAAGTATAAAACCATTCTGTTTATACCTTGATATTGGCTACATTCGCTTCAGCTTGGTTTTTTCTAATTCTGGAATTCGCCACAAGATGACGCTACTTTCGTTGGACATTTTGTTACATTTCTCCGTGGACGGGCCCCAGGCTAACGTAAATACTGCACTTTCACAAAATTTCCCTTTCAAAGTAGTTCACTTTCTTCTGACATACCTACCAGCTCGTAGTAAATTGAAGCTGACGACAGTGACGACACGGTATCGCTTCCAAGTAAATAAGCACACATTTAACACAACAATTTCACATCGACGGATCTGCCGGATCTGCCCTGATGATGGACACTGAAACGCTGTCCGAAACGTCGGCTAAAGAAGGAGGTAGCACAACACGGCATAACACCCCAAAAACAAACAACGAAAATGCTTTTGGCAGTGAAAATCTAAAAACGTATCTGTTGCAAACCTGCTTCATGGAGTGCAAACTACGTTTGTTAGCCGAATTTATTTTCTTTAAATATACCTATATTGTATAATTCAATATTTTGCGAGAAATTGAAAATAAAATCATTCAGCTTCTTTTTCATCTACTTGTTGGACAAGTAGATGAAAAAGTAATATGACCCATTGCAAATAATATTTTTGGTGTTACGTATTGCGGTCTGCAGAAATATTTCAATATCCCAAAAGTTAATCACAGTACACGGAACCCTCTATGCCATAGCTATGAAAAAATTGGAATAATGCTCTATTGATCAAAATAATTTGTCACTACAAAGTCAATAAACAATGGCGAATAAAATGATAAGTATATTGCCAATCAAATTTTTAGTTTTTTATTTAGCGCAGAAATTTGGTTGTTAAATAACTCTGTCTATTATTCGTATTTCACATAATTACTTTATTTGGATTGTAATTATTATAGCAGATATTCGCTCGACTAGGGGGCGTCTGTTTCAACGCTAGCCACAGTCAAAGTTAAACTGGCACATTGGCTAGAAGTCGTAAACTTACGAAAAAAGTTACAAGTGTAAAGCTTGCAAGTTTAAATTTTACTGTAGCTAACATTGAAACAGACGGCCGTAGGAAAATTGTGCAGAATATATAAAAGTAATTTGGTCTTGCATTATTCGTTTGCCTACAAAAATCTGTTTTCAATTTGGTTAATGATTGAGCAGTATTAAAAATATCAGGAACAATTAATTCACATAAATGCAAACAAATCTTTTCATGAAAATGGATAAAGTATTTTTTATTTATTTTTTTTAATATAAAAAGATAGACAAACATTCCCGGGTTAGGAATAATTCAACAACATTTGAAAATCTCCAACTACCAACACACTAAGCAGAAGATGTTTCTTGTGTTGTGATGGAGGACTTAGCCAGCCGGGGAATCGAACACGGAATGCCTGGGTCTGACCCAAACGCGATGTCCACTCAACTGTTGACTGATTTAATTGAAATGCTTGAAAAAAGTTATTGCATCCCGGAATAGGAGGGTTAGTAAATATATAAAAATTGTTGTTAATTATAGTAAAACAATTGTAACTTCATTTCGTCAATCTTTGCAAACTCGGTTTTTTTAATCATTTTATTTAAATGAAACAAATAACTTTTGTGTTAACCACTGTCTGAAACATTTTGGAACATTGGTTTTGAAACATGTAGATATTATAACATTTATTACAGTGTTTTACACAAAAGTTATTTGTTTTATTTAAATTGTAACTTCAGTCAATCGGAAAAAGTAAATATCAATCATTCGTCGTACAATATAATTGAAATATTATAAATGTAGTAACTTCGCCTACGGAATGAGATGGTAAAAAAAACATGTGTACAATAATTTCAAACACGATTATAAACATAAAATACATACTTTGTATGAGCCTATGAATGCCAAAAAGTAAGGATAATGTTTCTTGTATCATTTTTGCAGTCTCAAAATTTTTTCAGTGAGAACAATTCTGTGGTACAAAATTATATTTCAGCACATAAATAACCCTTTGTTTGTAAACAGGCTGGAACACAACCATAATACTCGTTTTAACTTTAATGAAGGACTAATTTTTTCTAAGCATACAAATAAATATGGACAAAGAACGTTAAATTACATGATTCCCAGTTGTTTAAATATTTTACCTGTTGAAATTAAAAACTGTGCCCAAAACACACAATAAAATTGGTGAATTTACTGATGACTTGGCTTACGGAAAGAATTTATTTGTATTAGCTTATAATGACATATTATTCTAAATACTTTAAAATTGTTACTTAAGTTTTTCATAAATTTTTATTTATCTTTTTATAAAAATATAATATTTCTGTAAAAAGTTTAATTTTATTTTATATCTATAAATGTAAAAATGTAACTATTACATCACTAAAATAAGATCTTTAATGTAAAGAACCCGTTAGACAAACTACTAAAAAGTATTTTCGTTGTTTGTTTTTGGGGTGTTATGCCGTGTTGTGTAAGTAGTTTATCGGGCCTTTTTGTATTATATTTGTAAAGTGTATAAAATAAATAAAAAAACTAAAAAATAAAAATAAAAAATCCTCTTGGGTTTTGTTATTTGTATCGCTTAGTATCACAAACACAAATAATTATTAAAATAACATATTCTTGTGTTGTTAGAAAATAGGTAATAGTATTTAAAAAAAAATTTATATATACCTACAAGTAAAAAGTAATAAAGTTATTAAATTGAAAACGAAACACATTTTAAAGTCGTGCTGAAACATTGACTAAAGATGGAGTGGCGTATTGCGTATTACTGTTGTTAAAACGGTTATTTCAAAATATGTTGCTGGGAAACCTAAAAAATCGCGATGGCGTATTGCTGTTGTTAAAACGGTTATTTCAAAATATGTTGCTGGGAAACCTAAAAAATCTAAACTTTGACATTGGCCGTTATTTATGTATTATCGACTTATGAGTATTTAACCGCTTGGGCACCTAAGCTTGTTTTCACGACAATTTAACGTAGGTATCTAGACATAGGAATGACGTATGCCCTGTACCTGAGTTATTAAATATTTCAATGTTTAATTTTTACCTAGTAAAATCTACTTTTTTAATATTATCTTTATTAAACATCAATATAGTATTACCGTTACATATTAAAGTTGTTGCCTATGTGGCACAATTTTTATTTTTAAACTTAGTTACCCCATAATTAATCAAAAATAGCAAGTGTTGATAAAATTATTTAAATGACGTCAAATACAGTATAAATACCAAATGCGTAATCGCAGACAGAAGGACTAGATATCGAATGATTCAATGAATACCGAAAGTTTTTATGTTGTTTTCTTTGTGTTATTAAATAACTTTTAATTTTTTTTATTTTAAAAGATATGTATACTAGAGTGTGTTAATGATTTCAACTTTTGAATTTAGAAACGCCCGGTGTCTCAAAAGTTGCGTCTTACAAGAAAATGAAAATAGCCTAATTTTTTTTTTTAAATGATTATTAGCTCGCTAAAATGCGTTGAAAATCAGGAAAAACACCTAAAACATGTATTTTTAAATTATGGTAATTTTTTTTCACAATAATTACTGTTGTCGTAACATATGATCATTAAATTTTAAGCATTTATTATTTTTTATTCGTTGTATTTTGTTCAAAAATGTTGATCTAGTTATTATTACTAAATTTTAGTATCTTGATTTAGTCCAGAAAAAGTGTCATTTTCCTTTTTTATATTTTTAACAAACACATCATATATGTTTTAAAATAAAACATTTTTTGCATCTTTGTACAGATATTATTATATTATATTATATTCATCTTTTTTTTATTCAATAACATTTGTTATTGGATAAAAATTATGTTTGCTACAAAATATAAAATAAAGACCTTTCGTTTTATTTTTTTCCCGAATCACGAAATGTAATTATTTTCAAAACTTCCGATCATTTTAGCGAGCTAGTAATGAACACCAATTTAATTTATTTTAACGTTTTTGAATAGCTACATATCATACGCAACTTTTGAGACCCAGGGCGTTTAAAAATAAACCTTTTTTTCTCGATGGAGAGCGACACACGCTAATGTACACATCCAGCCTTACTAAAAAAAACACTCCGCGGCCTTTAAACGGTGTTTTTGTGAATCTTTACATTTGGCAACGCTGGAAATTTACTGTTTAAATTGGTGTTTTCATAATAATCCGCTAGGTGGTGTGATTGATGCGCCTGCGCATTGCCGAAAATATAACCGCATACGCTAACTCTACGGAAAAAAGTCGGTCGCGAATGTTTGTCTGATTAATATGATCTTTTAGTTAATGATTTCAATCTTTATGACTAATTCACACTTATATTCATGTATTCAATATATTTGCTATTAATTTGTGTTGTTTTTTGTTAGTTTAAGTCAAATTGTGGCACTTAAATCGTGTGTTCTAAATTAAACTTTCATAATATGGTTCATAGGTTATGTTCAGAAATAATTTGCATTTTAAGATCTTTATTTTATTATAAATTCTTGAAAGTGATGTTTTTTGGTGACTAAAATGTCTAATACATATTTTAGTAAACGTATCAAAGAAATTAATGTCTTAAGATGTGCAAGCAATGTATTCAAACGTGAGTTTTTTATTGTAAATTTTTGGAAATGAAAAGCGAATTTCAAGAGTTTTTTATATTTTTTTATTGTTTGAAGGAGTAAAAAGTGAGGTGGCAGATTTCAAAATCATTAAATAAAAGGACTGTGTTTTTTGAATTTTGAGTTTTTCCAAATGTTTTAATAGAATGTGTTTGGGGTAAGTGAGTTTTTTTTTTCAACTTGATGTTTGAAGCTTAAAATACTACAGTTTTTAAACATTTAAGTATATTTTAGATATGAAAATCTTAAAGGTAATTAAATTTTGGTTCCAAAATCGTATTTGTTTTTACGACATCTCAAAAAATAATAAATATATAGGACATTAAAAAAAAATTCGAAATTCGTTGAAAATTACAAATGAAACAAATATATACAACAGATAAACTACCCTCCTTGGCCTTGGTGTAAGCAATGTACATATCTTTCCATGAACAATTTTTTGTCAGTTCTTAATTAGTAAGGATTCTTCATACATAATTGTTTGACCATTGTACAAATTTTTCAGAAAGTTTATTAGTAAGGCTGGTAAAATGGCGAAGTTGTCAGATCAAAACCATATATTTTGTTTAGTAAGAATTTGAAAAACGAAATGTACAGACTTTACACAACGTGCTACAGAAACACCGTTTGAAGGCCGCGGAGTGTTTTTTTTTAGTAAGGCTGATCGTGTTTAGGATTTTTTGTTTTCATAGACAAATATTTCTTTTTTTTATCGGAAAACTTATAATGACTAACATTCCTGATATTTCAATGTCCTTATCAGGCAAAATCTGAAATCACACTGAGTGAAGTAGATTTATAAACATAAGCGTGTATTGAGTTATTGAAATTCACTAAACTTGGTACTAAAAGCTATTTATTGCTATTCTCTGTGACGAATACAATTAGTTTTTGGTGATCTTGATTAAGGTTTGTGTTTTAATTGTAAGCAGCTTTCTCATTCATTGAAAATCAGTCATTTATGTTCACATCTAATTCGTAAGTACTTTTTTGTATTCTCTGTTAAATATAGTTTAATTGTGTGAATACCGCACAAGTATTCACATATCAAAAAAATATGACTGCTCCCAACCGTAGGTGAGACTAAGGCATCCTCAACTGGTATGTTGTGAGCCTGAATGTAATAGGGAGGGGAACTACATAGGGAACAGGAATAATGGGAAGGACCTAGTGATTCAGATTTATTCACCAAACATTACTAAAGTCATTTTCTTTAATAATTACCATTCAATTTGAAAAATGTTTTCAAATTGAATGGTAGGCCTTTACTTGTCAAATACTAGTATACATCACATTTATTACAAGTTTTGAAACACATGCAAAAAATGAACAGTTATTTATACAAATGAAAATACAGTCTAGTGTGTAGCGAAAAAATCCCACACAAGAAAAACTTACGTGTGGGTATTACAGGAATTATTGTCACAATTCTTAGGAAAGAATAAAACATAAAATAAAGGTGTCAATGTTCCTTGCAGCTTAATAATATAAAATTAAGTTATAAAAAAAAATAAAGAAATGAAAACCAAAATAGCGTTTTTCACTCAGGAAAAGTACTAAAAAATACTATGAATGAACAAATCGACAGAGGGTAGATGTCCAGTGGGCCACCCCAGACGCAGTTGGGCGAGGCAATTCCAGAAACTATGCGAGGAGAGGATGGGGAGGCCGAACAATAGGAGCAAGACAGGGACGTATGGAGGAGCCTTGTCGATGCAGTGGGTCTGCGACCCGAATAGGACAAGGGGAAGAAGAAGAAAAATAAATTGTCAAACAATTTTATTCATTCGAAATAGTAAACAAACTCAAATTAAATATATAAAATTTACTAGAGCACGCCAGAACTTAAACCCACGACATCCGGATTTATAGATGAAGGCTGTGATGATCCGGAGTCGTCACCCTACTGGCTGCGGATACTAATTTGTGACGATCCAAACCCCTGCCGTTCCTAGCTCCTATGGGTCACGGCCCACCAGTTGTGATGATCAATCTCTCCTGGCTTCATGGAACCATTTGTGATGTCTCAATCCGTCTACCCTTGGTTTTTATATTCCTTCCCTTTAACACTAGCTATCGGGATCTACTGACTACGCTACCCTTATCTTTTGGCCTTCGATCAATATCCCCTTGTATCTAGCTACACCTAACTTTTTCTTAAACCCCTGCGATTTTCTCACAGTAAATAAGATTTAAGATTTTATTGCACATTATTCCTATGTACTACGTTGTGTCGTTTTTTGATTCAGTATTTACATTTGTATGTGTAATTTAGTGCACATACACATGTATAGGAGATAATGTAAAGCGTGTGGTAACCTCAGATTCTTCTAGAGAAAGTGTGGAAGAATATCGTTTGATAAACTAACCCCGTTTTTAGATTATTTTATTTTATTTTCAAGTCTATATCCGTATTACTTGCCCTTTCTTACCTGATCAAAGCTTGTCATTGACACGAACCTTACAGTAAATTTACATCCTGTTTATAAAATTCAAAGTCGTAGTTTTTCTTACCTGATTTTTCCTCTCTATAGATATACATTGGGTTATTTTAACATTACGTGGACAGTGTGTATTTTGACATACATGCAGGGATCCTTGCGTAGCTCTCTGTGACGATGTACTGCACCTAAATGGCCAAGTTATAACTCTTATTAGTAAACACTACATTTACTTGGGAAGGGGAAGGGGAAGGATAAGGGATGGGAGAAGTTTGTTTCCTGAATATACCGGCTCCTCCACTAACCAAATAGATACTGGTTACCAACATTCCGAACAAAGACTCAATCACTACGTTTGCTAGAATGGTCCTCGAGTCCTGATTTTGTTCTCTTGCATGAACTTCATTGCTATAATGCTACTTGCATGTCCCTTCACGCCAGATGAAAAAGCACAGAGTCCTCATGTTACTTCCAATACTATTCCGACTTCCTATCCTCCAGAATTAATTTTAACTCGACTGATTCTAGAAGGGGTATGTCCATTTCTTCCCTTATCACGATTCTACTCGCGTTGAATGCGTACGGAGCCATTTGAGATGATGCTTTCGTCTCTCACGAGGATAATCATTGGCTTGCGTTCCTCGCCTCTGATAGCTGCCATAACATCTACCTCGTAAAAACTCTGTTTGCTTTCAGGTCGACGTCGATGACAAATATGCAAATGATCTATTGTTTGAATGCCGCGCCAGCGTATCAAATCAATATGAACCACACCTTCCTCCCACGTGCATTTCATATCTTTGATACCGTCACAGGAATCAAAATCACTCCTCAAAGAGACAGTTGTGGGCTGTCTAGCTCAGAAAATAGTTGCTTACCGTACCGACGAAGTCTAATTTCGCAGGTCAAACGGGATTATGGAAGGGTTCAGTTGGAAAAACATTACCGAAGTAATGTTGATTTCATTTTTTTGTAAGGAAGCCTGAAAGAAATTTGACATGATAATCTTTAGTTAGTAAACATTAATAATTTTTTAATTCAGTTTTCCAAATTTCATTTTGAACTAATATCCAGTATGGCATGGATGTAGCCCGTCGCTTCCACTTTGGTTCTGCATACCTCAGAAAAAACCCTACCACTTTGGTTGACCGTACGTTGTTCATCCCGGCTACGATGCTCCGATCCGCTTTGAGTTATGGCCGGGACCCTTTTTTATGCATTCGCCTCACCCTTACTAGTACGCAAAAAATATAGGTTCGTTGAACCTACTCCGATAACGCTACAGTTTGGAAGAAATTTCATAATTACACATCGGAATAATATTTAAAAACACAATTATAATCCTGGAAATATAATAAAAATATAATATAATCGTTGCTTAGCAACGCTAGCCACGACATTAGTTTTGCATTTTTGCTCTCTGATTTTTTTAATTATATCAGATAGAAAAGAATTAGCTTTGATCCCAAAACATATAAATATTTGAAAATAAGTATATTAGATAACCTAATAAATAGACTGCCAGTGAACCATAGGATATTTAGTTAAATAAACGGATTTTAAAATTTTCATTTTGTCAGGCCCCAGTAACCAAGGTAAACGACAATATTTGAGATTAATTTGTAATATATTTTATGAGTATATTTAATTATTTTATTTTGATAACATTATTTAAAAATATAATCTATTATAGATTAGTAATGTTGAAATATAGTTTATTGAAATGTTTAATTTAATTTTGACAGATTGAAAATTATTTGACAGTAACTTGGTTACTGGAATGTAGTAGTTACTAAGCAAAACATATTGTCATTTTCTAGTTGTTTTGTTTTGACACATGTCATATGCAACCAACAGAGATGAACAGGGGAGTATTATGTCATCTATACAGATGAACAATGATAATCTTAGACCCCAAAAAACAAAAGCAGGTATTCCTAGGCAGCGTATGAAATGGACGAACGATGTCAATATGTTCATCGTCCGTTCATATTTTTATGTAACCAAGGTAGAAACAGATATGCTGTTGTATAGAAAAAAATTACATTTACTTTTCTCAGAAAAATATCCGTTAGCCATAGTAAATGAACAAAGATTAGCAGATCAAAAACGGGCAATATTCAAAAATAATTTAATTCCTGTAGTTACATTAGATCAGATAAAAAATGAAGTAGCAGATAGATTGCAACAGGGGAATAATTTAGAACAAATTAATACAAGTAATAATGTTATATTAGATGAATTGAATGTAGATAGTTTAGATAATAATCTAGTAGACATGACCAATGATATTACAGTAGATTCAAATAACGAAGATGTTATTTATAATCTTAGGGAAATCAATATTGCAAATTTAAACTTAGTAGATGATAATGTAGTAGAATTAGCTAACTTACTTCATAATAATATAATTAGATTTATAGATGTAGAGCCCACACATAGACCAAAATTACCAAAATTACATACGTCAAAAAAATTATCTAAATTAATTTTTGATTTAAATAATATAATTTTACCAAAAATTATATTTGAGGACATTAGTTTTTTAGATCTTCATACAATAGTATATGCCAGCGCTATCACTATATGTAATAAGTTAGGAATTGAATTAAAGTCCTCTGATGATAGATCATATAGTTATAGTAAACCAGAATGGCAGATTAGATTAGAAAATGATGTAGTATTTTTAAGAAGTAGCATAGCTAGAATAATAGAATATAAAAATGGAAATAGAAGTAGGAATATTTTGAGACATGTAGACGAAATTGGGACAAAATTTGGTTATAGCATTGATAGTAATAATAATGAAAATATAATCAATGATTTATTGGATTTATTAAAACAAAAATTAGGTGTAAAAGCTAGTAGATTAAAAAGATATAATTATACGTATAATAAAAAAAATAATAACAGATTATTCCAGAAAAATGAGAAAATATTTTATTCCAAACTTGACGATAAAAAAAATATTATTTCTAATAATAATATTCCGTTGCCATCTAAAACAGATATGCACGATTTTTGGACTAAAATTTGGAGTAAAGATATAAAACACAATGAGTCAGGTCCCTGGATAGAAAATGAAGAACTCAATTGTTCAGACATTGAACAAATGAGTTTTTCTGATATATCGGTTGAATTGTTAGCCAAAATTATTAAAAATACTCATAATTGGAAAGCCACGGGTTGCGATTGGATACATAATTTTTGGTACAAACGTCTGACTACGTTACATCCTCTTTTGGCAAAACATCTTTCAAAATTTGTTAGACAAACTCAAAATTTTCCAAATTTTCTAACTAAGGGCATTACTTATATGTTGCCTAAAAGCGAAAATATTAATAATCCCTCTCAGTATAGACCCATTACATGTTTACCGACAATATATAAAATTTTAACCTCTTGCTTGACAGATTTAATATATAATCATTTAGATGAAAAAAATATTTTATCTGAACAACAAAAAGGTTGTCGCAGAAAACATATGGGATGTAAAGAACAATTAGTTATTGATTCTGTAATTCTAAAACAGATTCAAAATAAAAAACGTAATTTACATACTTGCTATATAGATTACCAAAAGGCTTTTGATAGTGTCCCGCACTCGTGGCTTATCAAAGTATTAAATATATATAAAATTAATCCAATGATTATTAGCTTTTTAGAAAATATTATGTCATTTTGGAATACAGATTTATTTATCAATTTAAAGGGTAAGAAAATAGTAGTACCGGGCATTTCAATAAAAAGAGGAATTTTTCAAGGAGACTCGTTGAGTCCTCTTTGGTTTTGCTTAGCATTAAATCCTCTATCCAAAATGTTAATGAAAAGCAAGTTTGGAATAAAAATTATGGGAAATACAGGAGAGAGTAGTACAATTTCGCATCTATTATATATGGATGATATAAAATTATTTTCAAATTCTGAATCAAATTTAGAGAAAATGATTAAGGTAGTTAAAATTTTTTCAGATGATATTAAAATGACTTTTGGTCTAGATAAATGTAGAACGATCCATATAGAGAAAGGCAAAATTATAGATGGAGATGAGGGTATATTTAGAAATTTCAAAATTAAAAGTATGAAAGGGGATGAGGTTTATAAATACTTAGGATACCCGCAATCGAATAGATTAGATCATACTAGTATTAAAAAGGATATTAGGATTAAATTTCAAACTAGGATAAGAAAAATTTTAAAATGCAATCTATCTGCTTAAAATTTAGTAAAGGCAATAAATAGTTGGGCAATACCTCTATTAACGTACTCATTTGGTATAATTAAATGGTCTAATACAGATTTAGATAGCTTAGAACGATTAATTAGAACTACGTTAACAAAGTTTAATTGTCATCATCCAAATTCAGCTATAGAACGAATTAATTTACCTAGAAATTTAGGAGGTAGAGGTATAGTCAAAATAACTTCTTTAAAACAAAATCAGGTAGAAATATTAAGAAATTTTTTTCATAGAAAAGCTAATAGCTCAGAGCTGCATAAAATAATTTGCAAGGCAGACAGAAATATTTCACCTTTAAATTTATACGACGAGAATGCCAACATTTTTATAAATACCAACCAGGAATTATTAGATTCCTGGTCAAATAAAATTATTCACGCAAAACACTTCAATTATCTCAACCAAACGTATGTTGACAAACTTTCGTCAAACAAATGGTTGAGTATTGGAGAGTTGAGCGCAGAAATAGAAGGTTTTA
Organism: Limnephilus auricula; assembly: GCA_951813805.1. Classification (NCBI taxonomy): domain Eukaryota; kingdom Metazoa; phylum Arthropoda; class Insecta; order Trichoptera; family Limnephilidae; genus Limnephilus; species Limnephilus auricula. The sequence continues at coordinate 22,483,815 of OX638393.1, forward strand.
TGCTTGCTATTCAAGATATAGTAATTAATACCAAAAATTATAGGAAGCATATAATCAAAGATCCAAATCAAATAGATGATTTATGTAGAAAATGTATGGCTTTTCCGGAAACTATAGAACACATTATATCAGGATGTTCTATATTAGCGCCGTCTGAGTATACATTTAGGCACAATCAGGTTTTAAAAATAATTCACCAAAGTTTGGTAATTAAACATAACTTGATTGACTGTCATAATATAGTACCATATTATGAATACAAACCAAATTCATTTTTAGAAAATAATTTCTTTAAAATTTACTATGATAAAACTATACTAACAGACAGACCAATTGGTCATAATAGACCTGATATAGTTTTACATGACAAAATTAAAAAAAAATAACTTATATTATTGATGTAGCTATTCCAAATTCCTGTAATATTCAAAAATCTGTTTCTGAAAAAATAAGAAAGTATACAGATTTAGGAAATGAAATTAAAAGAATTTGGCATTCTCAGACTATAAAAATATTACCTTTTGTTATTTCAGCTACTGGCATTATACCTAGCTCTCTTATTAAAAATTTAGGCATATTAGATTTGTCAAAGAATTTGTATATAAAAATGCAAAAATCAGTCATTTTAAATACATGTAGAATTACGAAAGATTTTTTAAATATTTATATTGAGGGATCAGTAGGATTTATCGGTCAAATTAGGAATTCCACAGAGCCGAACCCTCTGATATGAAAATATCTGGAGACGGTGAATTATATTCCCATTTAATAGTTTGGTAGATTAACGTGTTGTTCTTGTATTGTTTTGTATTAATTATACTTATATAATACACTTGCATAACGTGGATTTACTAGATGATCATTTATATGGAAAAGTGTATGAAAGGGTTTAGTTTTTCCTATGGGAAAAACTAAACCCGTTCCTGTAAATCTGGTGAAAAAAATAACTTCTTTTATAATTAATTATTGTTAATTCTCAGAAACTCTCAGGCATCGGGACCATGTACGACCTGTAAATTAATTAAAATGTTTTAATCCACTGATAAATAATAAGAAAAGAACCTTCCTATATCTATAACTCTGTGCTTTAGTTCTCAGAAGTAGTAACACCCATGACTCTATGTTACTTATTTTTAGTTTAAGGAAATACGTAGGCATTGTTTACTACCATTGAACAATTGATCATCGGACACTTAAACAGCCGTTTGTTTACTCAGTCTTGTCTTGTAATGAATTGGTTAAATATATTATGTCGAAGAATGATTGAAGAAAGTATTTAGATGTACGTTGATATTATTTTATTATTATGTTTGCGAAAGATTTAAGAAATTTGGTGCATGTAGGTATTATTTTGTATTATTATTATGGTTGCGGAAGATTGGAGAAATTATAAACATGTAGGTATTTTATATTATTATATACATTATATAATAATATTATTATTTGTTTTTTGATTTTCCGAAAGATTGAGCAAGGCATTATTACGTAGGTATTTGTAGGTAATTTTATATTATTATTATTTTTTTGTATTATAATTTTTTTGGTTTTGCGAAAGATTGAGGAAGACACTAGTATGTAGGTATTTGTTAATATTTTTATTATTTTGGGTTTTGTGGAGATTGAAGAAGACTTCAAGTATGTAAGACTGAAGTACGTAATTATTGATTCCGCTAACTTTCTAATTCAAACCAAAATCACGCTATCCACTTCCTATTATAACACAAAGTTACGTTATTATTAATTCACCGAAGCCAAGGATTTCATTCACTTTGGTTATTATTTTGGTTTTTTTATTCGAACAATTTCTGGGTTTATTTTAATTCAACTTTATTTTATCATTTATATAGTTGACTCGCGGCACACTGGAGTTGTTTAAAAAAACTGCAGCTAATTTTCAATAAAGTATTTTAACAATCCAAATAATTAATTTATGTACTCGAACTATTGTTCTTAATGAAGTCACAGACTTAAATGCCTTTAATATAACATAGTTATTTTCACCCAACATTAAAAAACACCCGCCACTGTTTATCACTATTTTTGTTAATTCTTCGGTGGATTATTATTAAATTTCACAAATCAACGAACCTTCCTGAAGCACATTTCACCCCCCAACTATCTTCTGCCCCTTTCGTCCCTCGACTGTCCCGTCAAATTCCCGTACGAACTTGGGCATAATACTAATGCCAGGCGCGGACTCAGGACGTATATCTCGTCTTCCGTAGGGCGCTTTATAATTGAAAGTTCAGACAATTTCCACTTTCATTTGGATATTTTTCCTGGTTCTCTCTCTCCAATCTTAATATGTCCGTTTAATTATTTCACTGTCTGGCCTCTGATAAGTGTAACTCACCCTTTTGATGCAGTTTTGTTTTTAACTTTTCCTAGAATTCTGCAATCGGTCTTTCCTTCTTTATCACTGCTAATACAGACTTTGCATATGTAATAATTATCTCTATCGCACTCTAGCACCTTCCCTTTATTCTTTTGTTTCGTAGTTTTAAGCAGGTAAAACTGAATACAATAGTATTTTCGGCGTAATCCTCATGGTGACATGCAATTGTTTCTGTCATTGACTTGATTTATCACATTCCTTGCAGTTTCGTACAAATACTTCATTTTTTGCGTCTGTAGGTGTTTACAACTGTTTTTTATCTGTCGTCACCTCATTTATTTAGATTGCATTTTCTTAATGCATTTCAACTAACACTATAGCTCAGTTCATACCTGTTTTACTTCATTTTTTGTGTATCATTTCTAAAAATCTTATTTACACTTAATCTTCCTGAGTGTGTTTACTTCTTGAAAAATGTCTTAATCAGTTACAATAATTCATATATTGGATACGTCGTTAATTTTTAATGGGTTTCTTTAAATCATCAATACTTCGTCTGTATTCTGTAGTGGATAGTTTGGGCCTAACTACCCCATTTATTTCTCAAAACCATGTTCGTTTTTTTTGTTACTAAACAAACTCTTGAACGAAAGCGATCATAAACATTTTTGTATTTTGTATTTGAACCTTTCTTGTTTATATAACTGACCTTTCGTACGAACCTGCCATCCTTTCAATTCAATGTCATCAGTTGATTACCTCTTCGTATACGCTCTGGAATTTTAAATTTATGATCGGTCTGAAGTGTCGGTTTACATTCAATATTGAAAAATCCTAATCGTAGGATCATTTGAAGACTTCGCCCTATTCATTATTTCATCACCCTTATTTATCTCAGCTCTTCTGTGATTTTCTGTCTCTTTTCAATAGCGGTCGCTAGTGTATTCGATTTATGAGTTCACCCGCGTTCTCTAACATAATTTAAAAAAATATATTCCTGCGCCCTATTGTATTAAAAGCAGTTTCAATACAAGGCTTATCGCTATTATCATGCATAATGAAACATTTGCACATGAAAAAACCATTACACGGTTTATACTTTGCAATTTGCTTCAGAATCGGTATTTGCCTAGTGCCTTCCAAACTATGTGCCGTGGCCGAAATATTAGAAAATATGTTTAATAAATAGGAAAATACCAGGAAAATATAAAATTATGTCGAGACAAATCAATAGGATGCTTTCCATGCACGAACCTAACATTTTCACAATACATAAAATATATAATACATTTTGTAATAGGTATATACATTTTATTGAGTCAATACATAAAAACCAACCAGCTAATTATAATTTAGTAAAGTATCAGAATGATAGAAAGAACGAAAGAGATACAAATTGAAAAGTGGGAGACAACTTATTGAAAACAAAAAGAGACACAACTAGAAAAAAGGGACACATATTATTGTAGGTAAGGTGAGGAAGAAACAGTTTCAGCGGGTATTAATTGAACAAATTAAATATACGACTCTCAGTTAAATTTATTTCTTTATTGTTGGAGTTATTTTAATTAATTGATATAAAAGCCCTGATGAAGCTTGATAACCCCTTAGAAAAAATATCCCTCAGAGCCATCATCTTTGGGAAACTATGTGGAGGATCTTTTTGGGGAAAGGAAGGGGAAACGAAGTGTTGGGAAGGAAAAAGATGACGGGTAGGTATGAATCTGCCGGTCAATGTGTCCAGGAGTGAAGTACGTATAAATCCAACCCTACCACTGCCACTCCCTTACCCAATCTTATCCGACCCAGCCCGCTACCGTGACGAATCAAATGTCATCACAAATTAATTTGAATAAATAATTTAAAGCTGTGGTAGAGCTTCTGCCCCACTGCGTATTCAAAGACAAATAAGTGTTGATAGAAATGGGTCACAAGAATAGGAACAAAATCAGGGAGAAGTGAGAAACAAGAGGGGTAGAGCCACAGTTCCTACGAGTTCATAGGGCACAAACACGTTCATAGGAAGAGAGAGGAGTGGTGGTGGGACAGACACCAAGCATGCGTTCCCCGTCCAGCGGTGTAATGCTGGGCGGTGGAAGAAAAAAAATACAGTTGAGTTCAAGATTGTGATTCGCAAGATAAGTGATCCTCCGCTCAGCGACGTGAAGCCGGACGTGAGTCGAAGAAAGTGCGGTAACTAGACTCAGCCAGTGGCCAAAACACAATGGTGCAGGTAGTAGACTTGATAGGAGACTCGGCTAGGATGGCCTGAGCTGCTGGAATGCAGAAGCTGCCATTGAGGACCTCGGTCTTACTAAAAGGCACATGCAGACAATTCGGTGACACTAAGGGATTACAGTGAACAGTGAACAATGACGGTGTGAACAATATATAAGCCACCCCGAACTAGATTAGATATAAGTAGATCTAAGTATGGTAAAGATTATATATTGACTTTGCCAAACCTAAATAAAATCATGTATTAAATAGATATTTGTACTTTAATTTACCCCTTTCGTTCTGAGAAAGCGTAAGAAAGCAGAGTAGAAAAATCACAAATGTAACCTATAAAACAGCATTTATTTAACTATTCATCAATAATTAATTCTGATCTAGATTTCCGAGCTATTTTGCCGGCCCATGCAGTATGTTCGCAAAAGCGTTCGCCGCAAAGACCTTATCTTACCTCCCCCTATGAATTCAGAAACCCCTGCGTTGTCACCAAACGCAGCAAACCACTTGGGGTGTCTACTATGTCAGGGATGTTGTAATCCAATAAGTGGTTCCGCCGGTGGCGGTACCCATACCCGCCACCCAAAAATTAATGTATTAACTTTAATAAAAGTGGTGTATTAAAATTGCAATTTTCATTTATTCATCATGTTATGCCCCCAACGATTTGCTTCCTTAAAAATAATATTTTCAGTGTTTAGAAACCTACGAAATAATAACATAATAAGATGTTGGATACAAATGATTTTAAACATTATTTTAAATATGTATAAAAGTTAAATTAAAATTTCGGCGTTTTTCAGTGAGACGTTGCTAGTTTGTTAGTCACTGGTAAAGATTATACATAAACATATATAAGTACTTTTTTATTGGTTCTAAGCCAAAAACAAAAAACAAATCCATAAATTTCTCAAATGTAAAAATATTTTTTTCTTTTGTTGAATATTTTATCGTTATCAATGGTAAACAAAAGAAAATTACATTTTTAATAGCATTGTTGTGTTGATTTTTTTTATCAGAATTGTATAATATGTGGAATACACAACATGTGCATAGCCTGAAGGTATAACATTTTACAACAACTTGTAGGGTATGGTCAATATTTTATTTTTCAAAAGCGAAAGATATAATTTTCGCGGGGTTTTGAGATGTCACATAATATGCTATAATGTTAATACAACCATATATTATTTTTTTATTTAATTAATAGCAATAAGCCTATTAAAATAATAATAAACAGAATAAAAAAGTGTCAAGTGTATCTTTAGTGAGATTTGCTTGCTCATTTTAGTTTCAAATTTATTTTTATTTTTTAATAACGTTCCAGCGTAACGGCCCCAAGGAAAATAATTTATCTCAAGGCCTTTGTCATCTATGGGGACGCTGTATGAAGAGTCTTTTCATGGAAAGGAAGGAGTGAACCTGAGTCTTGAAGAGGCTCGAGTAGAAGGAAGGAAACCCAGAGGCCAGCTAAGCCTTGCTGTGGAACGATTCTGATTTGATCCTAGTCGTAGAAAAAACCTGTTCTAATGTTATAAAAATAGTGTACCATACATTTATTCAATCTATATTACAATATAGTATTATTGGCTGAGGAGAAACATATATTAATATTATAAATCCACTCAAAATAGTTCAAAGATTGATAATTAAACAAATATTGAAAAAAAACATCAAAATTTTCTTTAATTATCAATCTTTGAAATATTTTGAGTGGATTTATTAAATGTTCCTCCTCAGCCAATAAAACCATATTGTAATGAAGATTGAACGATTGTATAGTACACTCTTTTTAGGTTTTCTAATCTTAGAATATTTCTAAGTCTTATAAATATATATATTCATTTTCTAATTCTTTAGACAAGTTCACAAATTTGTTTTTTCCTTTTAAAATGATGTATGTATATATATATATATATATATATCAAAATGTTTACTTTCTGAAGTTGAATTAAGTATAGAACATGCTTGATTGCAATTGGTTCTGTTACAATTAAGTTGGTGTATTATAATTTTTAATTCTGGTATTAATTTTAATTTATTGATAGAGAATAGGATAAATTTTGTTTTTTTAGTATTTAATGAGAGGAAATTTTTATATAAAAACACCAAGTCAGTGAAAATCCTTCTGTCTAACAATTTAAGCATATTCAAATCAGTTAAAAGAGTATTGTAGTTCACCATAATTTTGCATCTAGTCCAGTTTTAAAATCTCTATCTCTATCACTGTTAATACCTGAAATCTATTCTCTCCACAATGAATTTATATCAAAAACAATTATAGAATATAGAGTTTCTAAACCAACTTCGTCCATATTTTGACACGGCGGCCATTTTGTCGGCTATCTTTCTTGCCTGCCGCATCATAGACAATTTATTAAAATTATTCTGAGAGGCTTAGACGCTATGCAGTATTTCGTTACGTCAAGAACGAGAATGGCCCAAGCGATTCTGACCTTGTTCTTGATACAATTTCTTTATACATATGGGACAAAATCGATGGTACACCGGAGTACGTACAGCCAATGACAGGTTAAACTTGAATTACTCCGACTCACGGTTAATATGGAATATTTCTATACATAGTTATATTTAGCTAGTTTAAATTGTTATATTTAGCTTTATTATTACGAAAAGTGAGTATTTATGTTGGGGAAGATGAAAAAATATGCATTTTATATTTTAATTTTGTTAAGATTAATTCACTTACGTAAAGTGTTCAACGCCATGATTGTCCAAATGAAGCGGACTTGTACATCTTTACCTAATTTTCATATTTTTCACATTGTTAGGCAATAACATTTTTGGATACTTCACATAGATGGACTATTCACATTGTTAGACAGATCACTTTGTTAGACAGTTCACATAGTGGGACAGTTCACATTGTTATACATTTCACATTGTTATACATTTCACATTGTTAGACAGTTCACATTGTACAGTTCACATTGTTAGACAATTCACAATGTTGGACAGTTTACATTATTTAGTATTCAGTCTGCTTTTTTCCTCTTTTGTATAGGGTTATGTGTGTTCATATGTAAATATGGTTTAATTTTTCATTGCTTAATTAATTAATAATTAACGCACATTGTGTTTTCACCGACACCACCTCATTACAGATAGATGCATGAGTCATTAATTTAATCAATTATAAATCATCACAAGAACTTACATATCTTTACATTACAACGCTTATATATAACATTATTCTGATGTATGAATTTTTATGTTGAAATAGTGTTGATTACATTCAACTAAGCTTTTGTTTTTACCAGCTCCCGTCGTCCTGATGAAGGCAAAGATTTATACAGTAACTCGGTAATACGTCATAATTCATGGGTATTCTTAATTACCCAGGGAACTATGGCAGTAAGGAACTATATCTACAAGATGGGAAATTTTATTCGGTTGGTGAAATGATTTTGGTTGGACTGTTTGAAATTTGTAACGAAAAATTACTATAATATCTTAAAATTTCTAAAAATAAATTAATTAGAATAAACAATAAGCACATTTTCAATGATTTTCTTTTAAGCATTACAAACATTTGGCATTGTTCCATATAATGCACCATTTTTATTTTAATATTATGTTTTTAAGGGCCCTAACTTAATAACCCCTTAAATTAAATGGTCCGTAAAAATTCAGTATAAATTATAAAGCGTTGCTTGTGATCTTTTAACCATCGCCATGTTTCTACCAGTGATTGTGCTGTGTGCGATAGTTGTTTTAAATTATTTACACCATGTTTCTGCTTCAAATTACACGGGTAAGTTCAGACAATCACTTTAAAATATATTTGATTGGTTACTGCTTTTGATTTCAACATCCAATATATCCAGAATTGCAATTAAAAAACCGATTTATGAAGATGGTAAAAAAAGTATTTTATAAAGATGTATATTCGCTGCAGCATATACTTTGTGATAATGTAAAGGTTCAAAAATCCGACGCAAAATATACCCAGCCGCGGCGGCCATGAAAGATCACATCGCGGCGCCAACGAATCCGCTAAACGGGCGAAACATTATGAATAATAGCGCCGCCACTGGAAATTCTGCTTTCCTATTCAATGACTACCAAATTTAAATTTATTTCGAATCTTTCACAATTTTTCAATTAAAGCTTTACAGTTGTACACAGTCATGAAGAATGGCCACTTTTTTTATGTTAATCTTTTCACGATTTTTTTTTTTTACAATTTATTTGTGTTCAAATATATCTCAGTGAACATCTATATCATTCTTTTACCAAAAATGGAATGGGTGCATAATTTAAAACAGTATCGATTTACCTTGAACAAAATACATTTGGAGAATATCACATTTGAGCCCCAATATGAAAAGATTAGCAACGATTTGGTATTAATTAATTTACTATGTTATATCGTTGCTATGTTGGAATCTTTGTGGGATAAATCATATTAAATTGGAAATGACATTTTCATGATGGTTTCCATGAATAATAGCGATAACGAAGCAAAAAAACACACATCAACGCACAGGTTTGAGCATGCCCATCCTGAGATAGCTGTTAAATTTGAAAATCGTACCGGAATCTTTTTTATACAGGATGTCCTGGGGTAAAGTGCATTAACTTCTGGAGGCGATTCTACATGATGGTAGAAGTAAAAAAGATAAATAATTTTTCCGAAATTTCAACTATTTTTTCCCATACAAAAAGATGTACCTATTAAAAATCCTTAGTGTAAGGTACAAACTTGCCCGATAAATTTGCTGTGAGTCATCCGGGCCGGCTGTGGCGGTTGTGATTGTTACGTATCGTAACAGCGGAAAATAAAAGTGTTGGCTGTACACGCTGGAATAATTTTATCTTTTTACCAAAAAAGTACCCCTAGAAGTTGGAATACAGAAAAAAGTTTTTTATTCTTTTTTGCTTATACTATCATCTAGAATTACCTCCTGAAGTTAATGCACTTTACCTCCTTACACTCTGTATAATATTTTACTAGAGCTTTATTATTGAAGCTTGCATTATTTTATTTATTATTTTTATTTATTAAAACATATTAAGAGTTACAATATTTACAACTTAATATAGATAAAACATTAGAAACACTCTCCTAAAAAAGCAGTTGCTTGTGTTTAGGAGAGGATAACTATATATTTTTACATCTATTTAAATTACAAATTTTTTATAAAAAAAGAACTATTAGTAATTTTATAAGAAAATTCATCGAAACTAAAAAAAACATAGGTAAGTTATAAAATGATACAAAAACAAAAAAATACAACAAAAGTAATAAAAAGGTAAGTTATAAATGATACAAGGAAATAATAAGCAAAACATAATATCAAACAATAAGAAAAGTTATGAGGTGGTATTAGAGAATTTTAATTAAATTTTTTTTTTCTAATTCTCATAGTTTTCCTCCGTTCTTATATCTAGAAGTAATTTGTTAAATAATTTTATACCCTTAAATATAAAGTGATGCTGTGCTGTTGAAGTTCGTACTAGAGGTATGGTTAGCCCTCCAACAGAAATAATTCTTTTGCTTATATTTAATTGTGGGATATTATTTTTATCAAAGAATTCTTTATGTATTTGAAGGAGTGCAATTTTGTCATAAATTATTGAAAGTGGGGGAACCGGGAAATCTTGGAAAACATTTGTTGTTGGATAGTAATAAGGTTTTTTTAAGATGATTTTTATTAATATTTTTTGGATTGTATCAAGTGGAAGTAGTGTAGATTTAAATGCACTCCCCCATGCCACGATTCCATATTGTCGTACAGAATGTGCAAGTGCAAAATAGATATCTTTTAGAATTTTTAATGATACAGTATTTCTAAGTCAAAAAAATATATAGATAAGTTTTCTCATTCTGTCTACTGTGGAGTTTATTTGATGTTATTATCGATAATTATTCCAAGATATTTAATTTTTTCTTTACTACTAATGTGTATACAGTTTGAGTTGCAGGGTGTGATTCTAAGAAGGCAATTTCTTTCATGAATTTTTATGTTTACCATATTTTTAAAGTTATTCCCTGTTAGGCAATAAGGTAGTAAGTGCGTCTTTTCAGCATTTAGTGATAATAAATTTTCGTCAAACCATAGTTATACAGTATTTATTGTATTATTAGCTGATACTTCTACCTCTTTCCAAGAATTTCCTTCAATAGTTATTACTGTATCATCCGCATAAGAAATAATGTTTCCAATGATAGGCAGTTCAAAAAGTTCATTTACATACAACATGAATAATAAAGGGCCTAATACAGTTCCTTGCGGAATTCCAAAATCTATATTTTCTATTTCACTTAGTTCGTTGTTTACTTTCACCTGCTGTGTTCTTTGATAGAGATAACTTCTTAACAATGTTTTAGCTCTGCCAGTAATTCCTACGTTATTGAGTTTATTTATTAATTTTGAATGTGAGACACCATCAAAAGCTTTACGGAGGTCAATGAATATACTCAAGCATTTTTTACCTTTATCTAATGATTTATAAATAAACTTAGTTAGTTCTGCAATTCCGTCTTGTGAGCTTAGTTTATCTCTGAAACCGTATTGACTACGGTTAATACATTTTTTTTTATCCATATAATCGGTAATTTGTTTTTATATTACTTTTTCATATATTTTTGCAATGTTTGATACTAATGATATTGGGCGGTAATTATTTACTTCTTTCGAATCTCCGGATTTATACACTGGGATTATAATGGTTTTTTTGTAGTTTGAAGGGAATATTCCACTTTGCATGCTCACATTAATTATATGCGTAATCGGCTTGGTTAGAGAGTTGCAGTATTTTTTCAAGATTTCTGTAGTAATACCATCATAGCCAGGTGCCGCACCATTTTTTAATGATTTTATTAAGCTTTAAATTGTTTTCTCCGTAACATATTTATTTACATTAGCTCCACATAGGAACCTCGGAGGAAAAAAAACCCTCAGAGACTTAATTAAATTTGGGATGCTGTGTGAAGGGTCTTTTTAGGTAAAGGAAGTATAGGAGGTTCTAAGAAGGAAGAGAATATGGAGGGTAAGTAATAGTGGCGATCCGTGACTTTAAATAAGCTACAGTGTTATGTTTGAGAAATATGCCACAACTGACGTTTTAATAGCTGAAAAAGATTTTTATCTCAAATTTTTTTTTAATGAAGATTTTATTTTTCATTTTTAAGGAGGCTGTGTTTCCCCAAACTAAAAAATCTCCGCAGAAAAATATTTAATTTACAAAAAAAATAATTTTTCAGCTACAACAATATCAATAATGATGGATTTTTCAATCTTGGCGTTCTAACTCACGAAAAGTATGAAACCACCCCGGATTGGTAGGAATCTGGGGCCAAAGTGTCCAAGAATGTCAGACGTATATCAGTCTAGAGAGATCAAAAGGTCTCCTTCAACCAGTTTCTCCCGATCAGGCTCGCCACGACTAAGTTACCAAATGTAGCGAACCACTCGGGGGGATCTACGGAAGGGATGTTGATTATCTAATGAAATGCGGTACCCACACCCGCCTCCCATATTCATGTGCTTTGAACAGAATTCATCTTATTTTCATGTTTTTCAGTAAGAATTGTTGGAGGTGTGCCGACTACCATAGAAAAGTACCCTTACCAAGTACACATAATTGCTTACTCTTCACCATCCAAAGCTTCTTCCTGTGGTGGATCTATTATCTCGGACAAGTGGATTTTGACCGCTGCTCATTGCCTCTCTGGGTAGCTATTAACCATAAACAATATTAATAATAATTTATCTATTTTGTGATTGTTAGCATTAAAGTGCAGAATTCTAAAATGGATTTGCTTGGCGGATCGGCTCGTCAATCCTACGTCAAAACACATGCGAACGCGAGCATCTCATTCTCAATTTACGTTCCTTGCTTTGTAATTGTGTGTTAATTTGAGCAATAGCATCGCAGAACACAAATGCGCTAATCGGAGGAGCGTAAAATTTCCCCCAAGGCGCTAATATGGACGAAACAATAACCAGAGCAGAGCATAACTTGATCCATTGTAAGTTTTTGCATATTAATTTTAAGAGTCCCAAATGCTCCCTACTAACCGGAGCCAGTGAGTATATGGCATCTCCAAGATGATATGCGGTGAGGCTAAAGGATACGGGGAGGGGGAGGAGATGGGGAACAGAAAGCACCCAGCTCTTCGGATCTAGTCACCAAACATGACGAAAGCCATTTCAAGCAACGCACAACGTTTCAATTCTTAATTGTGGTCTTTCACCGGGGTAATACTGAGAAATTCTACTCGCACCGAAATTCAGTACGGAAAAAAAAACTTTTTTTCTATCGAGTACACGGACGGATCCGTCGAGCAAATATGTGTATGAAAACTTTTTAAATTCATTAAATACATAATCGTATATTATTTATTTATTATATATTTGCGCCCTGATGGGCTTTTCCATGAACATTTAACATAATGATTATAGTAATTAAAGTATAAATTAGGGCAATTTAAATATTTTTTGTCGGATTGCTAAGGGAACTTTTTCCGCCCACATTAAAAAAATCATACCTCCAAATTTGAATATGGAAACTACAATATTTATATAGTTCTATGTAGCCAATGAATTCACCTATCTTAATTTAATTTTATCTACTATCACATATTTGTAGGATTTATAAAAAAATATATATTTAAATCTTTAACCTTAAAACATTTTATAGAATCTTTATTGAAGAGAATATTTATTTTGTTATATTTTGAATGTACAATATATTATATAATCGTTAATAAATAATTTTTTTTTGAAAATTTGCAACATTTTGGCAACAAAGCAATCCGAGGTTTTGGAAATAGTGCCATAATGTGGCAAAAAGCGCTCGAGTGGAATAAACATTAAATTCACAAGTATCGCGCGAAAGATTTTTTTTAGAATAAGTTTGGGAAGGAATAGAGACATATTATATTTCAAAGGTTCCACGTCAGGTCAGACTCGTCTTAACTCAACACCTCTTTAAAAAAATCGTTAAAAGCTATAAAAAACAAAAAAAAATTAAAAATACCCCAAACCCTAATCTAACATATTTTACCAATTTTTTGTCTATTTTTTTCATAACTCTTAAGGCGATCCGCTCACTGAGGCAACTGAAAACTATCAACTGGCAACTGTCTTTGTATGACAATGTGACGGCCCGCACACTACACAATCACTCAAAAACCCAATGTCGTTGTCAATGGTAACGCAAGCGGTGACTCGCGATTCGCGACTCGCACTGCTGATTGCCGTGGCCGGCTGGTGCTAGTTACCAGCTGTCAGCTGATTGTTCTTCATCTATGGTTAAACAAGCTTTTTGACGAATCGAGACATAGAAACCAGCCGGTTTTAGTTTGTTTTCAGTTGCCTCGTCAGCGGAGCGCCTTAATGACTTTTCAAAGCAGGTGTTGACTTGAATTCATTCTGTGTTGTCCGGTCACCATTTTAAATTACTTATATTTTTTGTATTCTCTATATTATTTTCAGTGCAAGTAAAATAACCGGACGTTATGGAAGCTCTTACCAAAGTAAAGGAGGAACTATTTTCGAAGCAAAATCATTTTTCACTCATGAATTGTATAACCCCAAGAAATTGGATTATGACATCGGTCTCATAGAACTTGATCATCCGATAAAATTTTCAACCCCTCAAGTAAATAAGGTTAGACTGGCCGGACCAACATCCCCAGAATTAACTGAATTAGATTCTGGAATCCTTACAGGATGGGGTACAACAAAAGTGAGATAAGATTTGATTTCCTGCTAGTTTTTTTTTTCACAATGCTTATAAATATTAGACATCAATTGTTTCGCAGAAATTTATCTGTATCAAAGTCATCATACCGGCCATTGAGTGTCATTTTATTTTGTTTTTATTTACGTTAAATGCTGATTCTAAGTTCGTTTCAGCGTTTGAACAAATTAGGATCCGGAGAAGAGGACAAATATCATGTTATCAACTTGTCACTTTATTACAACTTTTTACGGGACATTTCAAATGTCAAACATGGCAATTTTTATGACATCCTTACATCTGATTTTTTGCGACTAACGGCTAACGTCCGTTCTATTTTGCTCTCAAAATCTTCCCACTAGAAACCTAAATATTAGCCCATATCACTTCTGAACATGGAGGGGAAACTTGTAAACCGAATAAGTCTACAACGACCAATATTTATCTACACTAGAGCACTCTGTGTCTTGTAGCTTAACCACTATAGCCACTCGAGCGATCGCGTCAATTATTGAAAAACGAGTCGAGTGACCGTGATTTCTGAACTTTCGATTTGCAAATTTCCCGCCTACATAAAAAAATCATTCCTCAGAATTCTAATATGGAGACATAAATTGATTGAAGTGCTATGTAACTAATTAATTCACTAAAAATTTATCGTATATCACATATTTTAAGGATTTACAGAAAAAATATTGAAAAATCGCTAACTTTATGATCGTGCGAATTCTGGGTGTTAGTTCTTTTGAAATTGCAGTGCGAGGTACCTTTTCGGGTAAACATTAACAGCCTTACTAAAAAAAAACACTCCGCGGCTGTTAAACGGTGTTTTTGTGAATCTTTAGATTTGGCAACGCCGTATTTTACTTGTTTAAATTGGAGTTTTCATAATAATCCGCTAGGTGGTGTGATTGATGCGCCTGCGCATTGCTTTCCCGCTGAAAAAAATAGCCGCGAATGCGGAAAAAGTCGGTCGCGAATGTGTGTGTGATTAAGATGATGGTTTCGTTAATGATTTCAATCTATGACTAATTCGCACTTATATTCATGTACGCAATATATTTATTATTAATTTGTGTTGTTTTTCGTTAGTTTAAGTCAAATTGTGGCACAAAAAACGTGTGTTCTAAATTGAACTGTCAAAAAATGGTTCTATATGTTATATTCAGAAATAATTTGCATTTTAAGATCTTTATTTTATTATAAATTTTTGAAAGTGATGTTTTTTGGTGACTAAAATGTCTAATACATATTTTAGTAAACGTATCAAAGAAATGAATGTCATAAGATGTGCAAGCAATGTATTCAAACGTGAGTTTTTATATTGTAAATTTTTGGGAATGAAAAGCGAATCTCAAGATTTTTTTATCGTTTTTTATTGTGTGAAGGAGTAAATAGTGAGGTGACAGTTTTATTTCAAAATCATTAAATAAAAGGCCTGTGTTTTTTTAATTTTGAATTTTTCCAAATATTTCAATGTTTTAATAGAAAGTGTTTGGGGTAAGTGAGTTTTTTTTTTCAACTTGATGTTTGAAGCTTAAAATACTACAGTTTTTTAACACTTCAGTATATTTTAGATATGAAAATCTTAAAGGTAATTAAATGTTGGTTCTAAAATGGTATTTTTTTCCCACATCTCAAAAAATAATAAATATATAGGACATTAAAAAAAAATATCGAAATTCGTTGAAAATTACAAATGTAACAAATATATACAACAGATAAACTACCCTCCTTGGCCGTGTAAGCAATGTACATATCTTTCCATGAACAATTTTTTGTCAGTTCTTAATTAGTAAGGATTCTTCATACATGGTTGTTTGACCATTGTACAAATTTTTCAGAAAGTTTATTAGTAAGGCTAGTAAAATACGACGTTATCAGATCAAAACCATATATTTTGTTTAGTAAGAATTTGAAAAACGAAATGTACAGACTTTACACAACGTGCTACAGAAACACCGTTTAACGGCCGCGGAGTGTTTTTTTTTTTATTAAGGCTGTTAATATTTTTTTTCTATATGGGGTCTACAGCCTTGGTGATAATCACAGATAAAAATATATATTAGAAGACTCAATTTTTTTTATCGTAAACAGCTGTTCAAAAGTCTTGCAGCAAAAAAAAAAAATTATAAAATTTGGGTTCACGGACCGTAAAAATTGAATGTTCTAAATTAGGATATTTTATACATTTTCCACAAAGAGTTTGTACGATATCACGAGTAAAAATTATATTGATTCCTATTTTATTTAGTATATTAAAATGTTTTACACAGAACCTATTTCACAACGTTAAACATATGAGGCGGAGAATAAACACTTTGTTTAGAAAAAATATATAAAAAGGCACTATTTTATAATTCACTTGAGTCAATTTACGGGTTTTTATTTGTTCATAGTGAATACTTTACAAGAGTCCCAACTACTCCCGTCTGAGCCAGTGAGACCACGACATCCCCAATTGGGGTATGTTGTGAGGATGAAGTTTGGAAGTGGGGAAGGGAAAGAGATGGGGAAGAGGAAGTGGGGAAAGGAAGTGGGGAAGGGAAGAATATGGGGGAGAGGAAGGTGGTGAAGTACCTGGCTATTCAGATCTAGTCAATTTTCACATTTCAAGCATCGTTTCAATTCTGAATGGTCGTCTTACACCAGGGCGATACTAAGAGTATCTTCCACTCTGGAACGAACCGCAAATATACTATATACTATTTTTTAAGTAATTTATTATGAAATAACACAAATCAATTAAATAAAATTTATTTGCGCACCCCGGGTTCGAACCCGCGACCTTCGGAATGGGAGTCCAATACCCTACCGCTGCACTGTGCCAGCCGTTAAATCTATTTGATAAACCTGCTGAACTAAGGCAACAATGCTATGTTTGGTACTATGGCAGGGGTGATGGTTATCCAATAAATGGTTATCCGACAAATTGGTAGATATATGTTCTTCTGGTATGAGTGAAGCCCCTTAGAAATTACAAGTGATCTGGTTAAATGCCCAGTCAGTGGCATATTCTATATCCACAAATGTTTGTGCCTTCATAATCGGTATAAGTGGTGGTGATTGATTTCATGGTGAAAATGAACTTGCGTAATATGAATGTGATATGTGAACAGGAGAAAAAATATTTACTAGTGACGCTCGGTTTTTGAATTGTTCACCTTAATCCTTCTTTTTACCGACATGG
Source organism: Limnephilus auricula (assembly GCA_951813805.1). Taxonomy (NCBI): domain Eukaryota; kingdom Metazoa; phylum Arthropoda; class Insecta; order Trichoptera; family Limnephilidae; genus Limnephilus; species Limnephilus auricula. The sequence continues at coordinate 22,501,286 of OX638393.1, forward strand.
TGAAAAGTTCTCGTAGAATAGAACGCCAAACTAAGGGTAATGATGTTGTGATGACATTTTGATGAAAAATAGTACATTCCAATTTATACGTAAACTTAATTTATTTTTTTATCATTTCCAGCCACAAGGTAAAGAGTCTGTAGTGCTGCACGTAGTCACGCTTCCAATTGTTAGTCTCAAAAAATGCAAAACGATTCTCCATGGACAAACTATCAATGAAAATAATATCTGCGCTGGACTAAAAGAGGGTGGAAAAGATGCTTGCCAGGTAAATAATAATAAGCTAAATATGAACGTACAATCGTTACATTATTTCACTTGTACATAAAGAAAACCGTTATATCTGAATACCAAATTATGTAATATTATAATTGAAAATATTTTCAATTATAAAACCCATTGATACTAATTAAATAAAACTTATTTGCGCATGGTAACCAAGGAATTTATTGGTATTCAAATTATTGATATGATATATACTATAATGAGTGAACATTAAAAACATTTTAATATTTTCTTCATTGGGAAAAATCAACGATTGCTAAAAACCATAAACATTTGAAGATGGTGTAATGAGATCATTGGCATTCAAATTATTAGACCAGATAATCAGGGAAAGGGGAACAAACCAAGTTGCTCAGAGCGCGGTAGGAGGCGGGTCCGTCTCCCTTTTTGTGATTTGTCAATGAATGAAACTGACAGCATACAGGAAACTGTCGCTTTAATATGACCATTCAGTCCTCGAAATTAAAATCTGTCGATTTTACAGTGTTACAAGTTAGACACTTTTACAAACAAATTTTAATCATTTACCCAATTTACTCAATTTTAGTGTCGCTATGCAAACCTTTGTCTTACTTTATCGAACTTTTTATTTTTCTGTTAAAGGTATGGTATTTTCAATGTGTTCTCTTCGGTGGGCAATGTACGACTCATTTCGTAGTTTATTCAAAGCATTTATTAACCATCCTAGTGCCAAACATATGGTCATATGGATTGCCTCCGGCTCGTCGGAATGATACACTGATTTCATGTTAGTGCAAGTCTATTAATTTAGATGTCTATGAATAAGATATGTTTCTTTGGGATGGAGCTTAGGTTGGGTTAAGATTCCTCTCGCCACTGAACCCATTACGAACCCAACATCCAATATCCTTATTTCTTAATATAATGTGTGTTATTGTTTTTCATTTTGCAGGGTGACTCCGGTGGCCCGTTAGTGGTAAAGGATGTTCAAGTCGGAATCGTCTCTTGGGGCTCTGGGTGCGGCCTGGCAGGCTACCCGGGCGTCTATACAAAAGTGGCAGCTTTCAGTAAATGGATTAATGATAAAATATCAGCGACAAAACCATAGATACACAACAGTGGTACTTCTTTAAAAATGTATTTAATCCACAAATTAACACACAGTTTACCCATATAGCTGCTAGCTCCGTCAACGCACTGTGGTGCCCCGCAATTGTTTCTACCTACGCACCATTCAAATTTGATACGATATTTTCACATTATATAGACACAGATTGGTCGTAGCTCTAAAACAATCGACACGCTTTCATTATTATTTTTTTAATCCCACCTGTGACATATTTGTTTTTTTTTTTTAAATTAAACATTTGCAGCTAAATTGTGTGTTTAATTACTTTTGGTAACCTATCCTATAAAATACTTGTACAAAATCTCCTGAAATCCATACGTTTTCGGAGTAACATCGACTAAAATTTTTACGTATTTTTAACCCGGCACCGACTAGTTTTAAGGGCCACTCTGGCCTAAGAGAAAGTTACACCCATACGAAAAAAAAGCCTGTCACTCCATTTTCCTGATTTGTTTAAAAAAATCTAATTTTTCACGAGTAGCATTAAATATTTTTAATAATGGCAATGAAAATTGACTTTCGCACATTAAAAAACTGTTATAAACTTGCTTCCACAAACAGTACAAACTAAGATTTTTAAATTTTCATGGCCAAAAGTATTTTATTCGTTTGTTTTTAGGGTGATGCGCTACCTCCTTATTTAGCCGACGTTTCGGGCAGCGTTGCAGTATCCATTATCAGGGCAGATCCGTCAGATCCGACGATCCGACGATCTGCCGGATCTGCCCTGATGATGGACACTGCAACGCTGTCCGAAACGTCGGCGAAAGAAGGAGGTAGCGCAACACCGCACAACTCCCCAAAAATAAACAACGAAAAGTACAAACTACATTTGTAAAACTTTGTTTTGTTTTGATGATATTCGATGAGTTAAAATTTTGAAAGAAATTAAAAATAAAAATTCGCAGCTTTTTTTCTTCTACTTGTCCAACTCATTGAAAATAATATTTGTGGTTTTACGTATTGCGGTCCATCAAAATATTTCAACAGTACACGAATACCCGTACGCTATAACTATAAAAAATTGGAAGACATAATTTAAAACGGCATTTAACCGTATAACTTCCATCCATAGAAATATTACTAATGCATTTATTTGGCCCGAGGCGTCTCTTTTGATAAAACTAATTTGTCACTACAAAGTAATAACCGTTTCGAATTAGATGGTAGTTCGTCAATCAAATTTTTTATTTATTTGTATTTGTTTGTTAAATAACACTTGTTGTGTGTACTTAATGAATTTCATCTAATTATTTTATTATTTGGATCTTAATAATTTCACCAGACATTCGTTCGACTTTCTCTTTAATTAACTGAACTGAAATCAAATAGATCTTATCCCGGGCTGAAAGTAATATTTTACCCGACTTTGAAATTGACTTTTCTTCCCTTCTTGAAGTTTTACACCCCCTTACGCTTCTTAACATCGCTAGGTCGTACAGTTATAAACGCATAAGGAGATGTTGTTTGTTTAATTAGATTGTAATTAATTGATAATTTAACTACCAGTTCCCTAACTTTCCACTCTACGTACAGCCTTGCCCTAACTACCATTCTATTGTTTGTTGAAGAAAATATCGAACCTCCTAGATCCTGTGACAGACATTATTTATACATAACATGAGGAACCATACCTTGGATGTATATATGTCTCAAGGGCACGCAGTGATGAATTGATATCCCTAAACGGGCTCTATCAAACTCTTGAAGGTACAGACACAGACACGGGACATCCATATGAGACATTGCCCTCTCTTTAACCGCTTGGACACATAAGCTTGTTTTCACGATAATTTAACGTAGGTAGACATAGGAATGACGTATGGCCCATGCCGAGTTATTAAAGATGGATTGCATCCTTATGAAAAAAGATTCTGCGAACGAATATTTTGTGTGCGTTTTGATAACCTGCCGATAGCTGAAGACACCGCTGAAAGTCAAGATTCTAGAATAAGATAGAATATTCCTTCAATTTAGGACAGAACTGCGTTGATTGTCGAAAATTGTAGGCAGGTATTTTCATAAACACCCAGATAAGTAAGCCGGAACCAATACGTTATCTGGAACAAAACCAATGACTCTTGTCGAAGCGTTGAATAATAATTGTTATATTTGTACTTGCATCCAATTAATGATGAATACTATAGCAGCTGAAGGAGTTTGTGTATTTGGGAAGTATGTTTACGAGAAATGGGAAGGCTGATATTGATATTGAAATAAGGTTAAATGCAGGTAACTCCATTAATGGTGGACTGAACGCCGTTGGCGACTACAAAAAGCTGTCCAAAGAAGCGAAGCTAGCTGTTCACAATTGTACCTAACCTGATGTATGGCAGTGAAGCATGGAACTGGTAAAGAAAGGATGAAGGTAGACTGGATGCTGTAGAAATAAGATCTTCAAAGAGTATGTGCGGTAAAACCAAGTATGATTGTGTGAGGAATGTGGAGATCCGAAAAGAATGCAAGGCTGAAGTGATGATTAAAAAGGGGACATTCATAAGGTAAGTTAGCATCCATTGTAATATTCTTTCTTCATTAATTCGGTCGACATGCCCCGACAATCTAAGCGTCCCTCTAATATACTTACTTATTACGCTCACATCAGCCTTGCATTATTTTTGGATCTCCGCATTTAGCTTCAAAACCAAACATTTAGCTTCAAAATTAGTTGGTCCTCCCTCATCTTCATAAAGGTGCGAACACCATTATGAACCGTAGCCACAATTCCTTTCTATGTGAAGGTTATGATTTATTTATTTATTGTGAAAAACAGTATAATCCAATTACATTTCACAAATTACAGTTTACGTAAATACATTTAATTACATAGGTAAGTATATCAATAATATCAGATGAGATTAAAGAATATATTTATTGCGATCTTAAATTCGATTTTGTTTAAATTGAATATGTCGATCACAGAAGAAATGTGGTTTAGCAAAGAAGTCATTCTCCCCAAAGGCATGATCATTGGTAGGTTGGTCCTGTTTATTGGAAAAATAAATAGTCTGTGCTGTTTTTTTTTTTTTTTTTTTTTTTTTATATTAACTCCACACAGGAGGCCCTGAGGAAAATAATTTCCCTCAGGGCCTATGTCATCTTTGAAGATGCTGTGAGGAGGGTCTTTTTGAGGAGAGGAAGGAGTGAACGTGGGTCTTGAAGAGACCCATGTTATAGGAAGGAGGAAACACAGAGGCCGGCAAATCGTTCCACAGCCGAGCTGTTGAACACAAAAACGAGTCGTAGAAGCGTCCCGTTCTCATGTGACAAATGTCAACTGTGTACATATGTTGGGCGCGCGTTTGGCGTGTTTCCCGACTATGCACCGGTGCCGAGGGGATCAATGACGCTAGCTCCTCGGAGCATCTTCCATTGAAATACCGGTAGAACAAGGATAGCATTCCCACCCGACGCCTGTGCTCTAAAGATTGCAATCCGTTTGTAAAGACAGGAGAATCTATCAAGCGGACCGCCCGTTTCTGCACAGAGTCGAGGGTGTTTTTCAGGTACATCGGGGCTCCAGACCAAAGATGGCTGCCAAATTCAACAGTGGGGCGCACTTGCGATTTGTACAGGGTTAGCAGTTGTGTACAATTAAAGTATCTGCGGGCCCTGTACAGTACGCCCAGTTTCTGAGAGGCCAACTTAACTCTGGCCTCGATGGAACCCCCGTACCTGAGCTGGTCACTTAGAGTTACACCGAGCATATCAATGGAGGACCTGTTTGGAAGAATGCTACCGTTGAAGGAGACTAGATTGTCATTTCGATCCCTTTTAGACGTAATCAGACATGATTGGGTCTTTGAAACATTGAATTCGACGAGATTATTCTTACCCCAAGAGAAAACACTCTCGAGGTAACCGTCCATTCTTTGCTTCAAAGCCCTCCGAGCCGTTGGAATTTGTGCACCCTTTGGGGGCTTGTCAAACAAAAAGCTATCATGGACTGTACTGTCATCCGCGTAGCAATGAATTGGTGCACATGTCAAAAGGTCATTGATGTGCAACAAAAACAAAGTCGGAGACAGAACCGATCCCTGTGGGACGCCAGCATTTATCGAGTGCGAGGAAGAAGTGAAGCCATCAGCAACCGTCTGAATCGACCTCTCCCTCAAAAAGTCGGCAATCCACGTACACAAGGATGCGGGAAGTCCGTAAGAAGGCAGTTTGTTGACAAGTCCTCGGTGCCAGACCCGGTCAAAAGCCTTGGAAATATCCAGTGCGACCGTTTGGGTCTCACCGAAACGTTCCAGGCACCGCCCCCAAACATGCGTCACATACGCGAGAAGATCACCGCACGAGCGGTTCCGCCGGAATCCGTATTGACGGTCGTTAATAATTTTGTTCTTCTCGAGGTATGTGAGCAGTTTGTCGTTGATCACCCGTTCCATCACCTTGGATAGAACTGATGTGATCGCTATGGGGCGTATATATCGCTGTCTAGGTCTGATGAAATTATCGGGGACATAAAGTGAAATTCGTTCCAGAATATCAGGATTGCAAATGTGCCCATTTAGCATCTTGTGCGCAACTAACATTAATGCAATATTTCTCATAACGTCTAGACGATCTATTCCCAGCATTCCGGCGAGCATTTACTATCCTGCTACCTGGTGTGGTTTTCGGATAAAAATGGCAGTAATCAAAGGTTAATCAAGCGCAACGTCAACCAAATCTAATTCGCGTGATAAGGCCGTGACAATAAACAATAAATGTTATTTATTTTTAATCCACTGCACGGGTGGCAACTTCTATAATTACATTGATAAACTTTCTTGGCACGTGTATTTATATATATTTTTTACTTTAACTCTACACAGGAGACCCTGAGGATAATACTTTCCCTTATGGCCTATGCCATCTTTGGGGATGCAGGGTGACTGTGGTGGCCCGTAAGTGATAGGGGATGTTCAAGGCGGAATTGTCGAACATATTAGTCGTAGCTCTTCGACAATTAGCACGTTTTTATCATATATATTTTTTAATTCCACCTTTAACGTGTTCGTTCTTATGTTTTTTTTACTCAGTCGAAATAGGTATGTGTATTTAATACTTTTGTAAGTATATCTAAAAATTCTATAAATTCCTCGCACTATAGCTCTCCCGAATTCCACATGTTTTCAGAGTAACTTATAGACTAAAAATTTTACGTATTTTCAACCCGGCACTGACTCGTTTTAAGGCCACTCTGAAATTCTTGCCTAAGAGAAAAGTGCAACTATATGAGAATAAAGCATGGCACACCACTTTCCTGACATAAGCATATTTTTTAAATTCCCTTTATTCACTTTTCGAATTTTAACAAACTTGTTGGACAAGTAGATGAAAAGAAATAGGACCCATGGCAAATAATATTTTTGGTCTTACGTATTGCAGTCTACCGAAATATTTAAATATCCCAAAAGTGAATCACAGTACACGTAACCCTCTATGCCATAGCTATGAAAAATTGGAATACATACTCTAAAAAGGCATTTAACCGTACAAATTACATCTATAGAATTATTACTAATGCATTGGGCCTGAGGCGTCTCTATTGATCAAACTAATTTTTCACTACAAAGTCAATAACCGTGGCGAATAAAATGATCGGTATATTGCCAATCAAATTTTTAATTATTTATTTAGCGCAGAAATTTGGTTGTTAAATAACATGTTATGCTTTGTCTATTATTTATATTTCATCTAATTACTTTATTTGGATTGAAATAATTATAGAAGATATTCGCTCGACTGGGGGCCGTCTGTTTCAACGCTAGCTACAGTTAAAGTTAAACAGGCTAGCTTTACACTTTTAAGTTTTTTCGTAAGTTACAAGTGTAAAGCTAGCCAGTTTAACTTTTACTATAGGAAACATTGAAACGGCCCTAGGAAAATTATGCAGGATATATAAAAGTAAGGTCATGTATTATTTTTTTGCTTACAAACATATGTTTTTCATTTGGTTAATGATTGAGCAGTATTAAAAATAACAGGATCAATTAATTCACATAAGTGCAAAAAAATCTTTTCATGAAAGTGGATAAAGTATTTAATTCAAATGTCTTGAAAAAAGTTATTACATCCCGGAATATGAGGGTTAGTAAATACTTAAAAAATTGCTGTTAATATAGTTAAACAATTGTAACTTCATATCTTTAATCTTTGCAAACTCACTTTGTTGAATCATTTTATTTAAATGAAACAAATAACTTTTGTGTTAACCACTGTTTGAAACATTTTGGAACATTGGTTTTGAAACATGTAGATATTATTACAGTGGTTTACACAAAACATTTATTACAGTGGTTTACACAAAAGTTATTTGTTTAATATACATTGTAACTTCAATAAATCGGAACAAGTAAATATAAATCAATTATCATACAATATAATTATTGAAGTATTTTAAATAATTATTAGTAACTTCGCCTACGGAATAAGATAGTAAAAAAAAACATGTGTACAATAATTTCGCAACACGATTATAAACATAGAATCAAATAAAATACATACTTTGTATGAGCCTATGAATGCCAAAAAGTAAGAATAATGTTTCTTGTATCATTCCTCTTGGTTTTAGTTATTTGTACACGGATAAAAATGTTATTCGAAAAAACGATCATTTTAATAGTAAAAACGGTTTAAAACGGGACTGAAAATCTTACGTACGAAATTACGTATACCAACAAATTATTCTTACATGTTCCCGCCAATAAACATTAAAACCCTGTTAATTTGTTCGTCAGAAATTCAGTCACATTTTTTAACGTTTTTACTATTAAAATTATCGTTTTTTCGAATAACATTTTTCTCCGTGTATCGCTTAGTATCACAAACACTAATAATTATTATGATAACATATTCTTGTGTTGTTAGAAAATAATAGAATTTAATAAAATTATATATACCTACAAGTAAAAAGTAATAAAGTTATTAAATTGAAAATGAAACACATTGAGTGCTGAAACATTGGCTAAAGATGGAGGAAGGATGGCGTATTACTGTTGTTAAAACGGTTATTTGAAAATATGTTGCTGGGAAACCTAAAAAATCTAAAAATTGACATTGGCAGTTATTTATGTATTATCGACTTATGAGTATTTAAATATTTCAATCTTAAATTTTTACCTTACGTTTAATTTTTACTTAGTAAAATGTACTTTTTTATATTTTCTTTGTTAAACATCAATATAATAATACCGTTAATATTAAAGTTGTTACCTATGTGGCACAATTTTTATTTTTAAACTTAGTTACCCCATAATTAATCAAAAATAGCAAGTGTTGATAAAACTCTTTAAATGACGTCAAATACAGTATAAATACAAAATGCGTAATTCGTAATCTTTTAGTTTATCAAAATGTTTCTACCGGTATTAGTGTTTATTGTGATATTCTCTTCATATTCGTTAAGTGATGTTTCTGCTTTAAGTTATACAGGTAAGTTAAAAAGATATATGTTTATCAAACTTTTAAACATTGACTGCGAATTGAAATAATGGATTGTTTTATGAATGTATCTATTTACCAGGTCATTAGTCAGACATTTCTAAATACTACAAACTTTTGAGATAATGTTTTAATGGACATCCTTAAAGAAATCGTCACCTTACCTAGTGTTTATAGGTTATTTTTATTCAGAAATTTAGATATGAACGCCTTTTTTGTATTTTTTTTATATCACTAAGGAGAACTTATACTTGTACGATTTATTTTAAGTTAATAAAAAATCGAAATGATTTCAGAAATAGTAAGATATTTTTTCAGTAAATTTGAAATTAATTTTTTTTATTTATTTAAAATAAAGTTTGTTTAAGCCGCGGCGTCCCGAATTTCTACCGATATCTTCGATATTTTCCTTAAACATATGAAGTTTATTAGGTCTTTTAAAAAATATATGTTTTTCTTTAACATAGTATCTATAAAATCCCCATGCACAACTGGTAATTATGTGAAATTCACACGATAGAACATTATTGTTTACACGTTTGTTTCTGTTATTTTACAAGTTAGTATAAAAAAATTTAATATGATATAATAAATTTATAATGATATTTAGGTTAAGTTGGGAACATTTAGTACATTTAAAATAAAATCAGTGTTCGTCCTCAACGGGACTTTTAAAATAACCTTCAGAATTAGTTTTTGAATCTTTTCCAAAGGCTCCAGGCACTAATTTAATACCTCAACTGATAATACCACATTCAAGGGATGATTGTACAAGAGCACAAGAAACTTTTTTTATTAGTTTTATATTTAAAATATCCCTAAAATTTTGAAAGAAATAGAGATGAGTTTCCTCAGTTAAGTCGTTAGGTTTGTATAACACGTACATACATTCCATTTAAGAAGATCGTCTATTTGAATACTAAGATATTTACTATCAACTCTACTTATAGAAAGACAAGTACATGGGATTAATAAGGGGTTACAGTAGTGCAGTTTAAGGCTTTGTTGGTATGGGTATGAGCTTATTTGATATTCGAAATGTAAAAGCTTTTATTTGGTCTTATTCATGGTTAATATTTGAACATCTAGTCAATATTCAAAAAACGTAAACTATTTTCTACCGTTTTAAAGACTTTATCCCAAAATTTAGCACAAAATATCAAAACCGTATCATCGGCAAAAGTTGTGATTTTTCCACAAATTTGTAGGTTGCATAGATCATTTATATATAAAGATTAATAAGGGTCCTAAGATGCTACCTTGCAGAACGCCACAAACCGTTTTTTGTGGACTACTTACTACATGTACTGTTTATTTTTACACATTGCGTTCGATCAGTTAGATAACAATAAAATAATTGCAGGACTGAGTCTGATATTCCTATCCTCTTAAGTTTATCTAAAAGTATTTTATAGTTCACAGTGTTAAACGCCTGTGAATTATTTCTCTGCATTAGTATTCTGGGCAGTGAGGAATACATTTATGGAAGTTATTCTTAGAATTAATGCACTGAAATAAATCCCGATTCTAGGATTGTTATTAGTCGACGAATCCGCAAGCTTATCAATGCAAGTAAATTTATTTTTTATATATTTTTTTTTTATGTGTATATCGATTTTTTATGAGTCCCAACTGCTCCCGTCTGGAGCCAGTGAGACTAAGGTATCCCCGATTGGGGTATGTCGTGTGACTGAAGGTAGTGGGGAGGGGAAGGAAATGGGGAAGGGGAAGGAAATGGGGAAGGGGAAGGTGGGGAAGTACCTGGCTATTCAGATCTGATAACCAAACACGGCTAGAGCCATTTCAAGCACCGTTTCATTCTGAATGGTGGTCTTACACCAGGGCGATACTGCGAGTGTACTTTATTTTAAAACGTGCCGCAAATATATTTACTATATACTATTTTTAATTAATTAATTGTGAAATAACACAAAATAATCAGATAAAATTTATTTGCGCACGCCAGGTTTGAACTCACGACCCTCGGATTGGGAGTCGGGAGTCTGCCGTCAAATCGTTTTATTAGAATGACCCTAGTGTAAATGTACATTTACATGTACACAGAACCAGACTACATTTTTAATGTAAAACATATTATTTACTTCTTCAATCTTCGCAAAATCACTTTGTGGCGTCATTTTTAATTAAATGAAACAAGTTACTTTGTGTACACCACTAATAATCGCAATTGTCGACATGTTTCGAAACCGATGGTTTCTTTGTCGGGATAATAAGAATAGGAAATATATTTAATAATCTTTTCTTCTTCCGTGGCCTTTTCTTACATTATCTCCACACAAGTGGCCAACAGGAAAAAAATCCAGAAGATTCTGTGTGGTCTTTGGAGATGGTGTGTAAAGGGTATTTTTAGTGAAGGAAGGATAGGGAGTTCTGGGAAAGAAAAAGGTACGGGTGGGTAGGAATTTGGGAGTCAATGTGTCTATGAGTTTGAAATTTGTTTACTAATGAACTCGACGTTAGATTTGTAGGTATTTTTTCTGCATGTAGTTGATTAATATTTTTTAGCCTTGATGCAGACAAAATTTCTTCAAATATAATAATATATGCCTTGCTAATATCTTCATATAATAATTGGAAAGAATATTTTTTGAAAAGAATTCATATTACGTTATCAGGAAGAATTGTTGGAGGTTTGCCAACTACCATAGAACAACACCCTTATCAAGCATATATCGTTGGTTTCGGCTTAGATGACCATAGCTACACCTGTGGGGGATCTATAATCTCAGAAACATGGATTCTGACTGCTGCCCATTGCCTCGCTAGGTACGAAGCACAATTTTATATTATTAAACGTATTTTAAAAATCAAAAGTTTTCATTGAAATTATCAAACAAGAAAGTACAGAAAATGGATGAAAATGTTCTAAAACCTTTTTTTTATTAGCTTCCTTGTGAAATTAATTATTTATGTCAATAACAACCGACGGCAACTTCTTCCCACTTTATTAAACAATGATTATAGAAGAATAGTCCCAACCTTTTATTCGAAATAAATTGTATTTTTGTCCTTACTATGATTGCATGTATTACTTTCAGTGCGATTACAATAACCGGAACTTATGGAAGCACTTACAATAATAAAGGAGGCATTTATTTTGTAGCAAAATCATTTTTTACTCATGAAAGGTATTACCATGGGGGAACTGATTTTGACATCGGTCTCGTTGAACTTAACTATCCTATATATTTTTTTACCCCACGAGTAAAGAAGATTAAATTGGCAGGACCGTGGGATAGAGAACTTAATGAAATGGACAATGCAATTGTTACGGGATGGGGAACAACAGCTGTGAGTATGAATATTTTTTATTAATTTTTTAATGTGTGTAGGAGTTTCACGTAATTACTAAGTAATTCTCTGACTTTTTTTCTTCATAAAAGGTACGAACACGAGTGTCAATTTCTATTATTGTATTTTTTTTTACATTAACTAAAAGTGAGTTTTTAAATAATTTTGGGAATTCTACCTATAATGAACATTATAGACATTCTAAATTGATTAACATACATGCACTGAAAAACAGATACCTATTTTTAAAATATATACTACCTTTACGAGAGTGTATATATTATTTGTTTGAAAAGTGAGAAAACGAATATTAATTTAATAGTATCTATGAGAAATTAATAAGATGTTAAGTGATTTTATTTAGCTAATTTATTAAAGACATAATTGTTTAATATATTTGTAAATTTATTGAATCGGGTTCTAAGCTCAGTTCTGTCTCTAGTCGGTTAAACCACACCACTCCATTGTATGTGTAGTAAGTGTTGTAAAAAACTACGTTTTGTCTATTGCTCTCAACATGCATGTTTCGATTTCTTGGAATGATCTTTATGTATTTGAAACTAATTAATATTATTATTTAATTATAAGTTGAAGTTTTATTTCATAACTAGTTGAAGTCAACAGCAATGCCTGCACAGAGAAAAATGTTATTCGAAAAACGAACATTTTAATAGTAAATACGGATAAAAACGGGACTGAAGTTCTTACGAACAAATTAACAGGGTTTCAATGTTTATTGGCGGGAACATGTAAGAATAATTTATTGGTATACGTAATTTCGTACGTATATCAACAAATTATTCTTACATTTTCCCGCCAATAAACACTGAAACACTGTTAATTGGTTCGTAAGAACTTCAGTCCCGTTTTTAACCGTTTTTACTATTAAAATGATCGTTTTTTTCGAATAACATTTTTCTAATAACATTGTGAAGGTAAGATAAGCAGAGGAAGATCACGAATATGTTGTATTGACCGTGTCATCATAGGCATCCATAGCAGACCTGTGAGGAGTGGAGGAACCTGGTTCACCAACTAAAGAAGTGGAAAAAGAACGTCAATATTATTTATGATTTCTGTTTGTCTTTTTCAGGAAGATGGCCACGATTCCCAAGTGCTGCGTGTAGTCAGGGTTCCAATTATTTCCAACGCAAAGTGCCAACATTTTTTACCACATCTTCTGATTAACGAACATAATATCTGTGCCGGATTAATACAAGGCGGAAAAGATGCTTGCCAGGTGAAAACTTCAAATACATTTTTTGTTCTCACGAATTATAAAATAAACACAAAATTTAAAGTATATATAGGAATAAAAATTAGTTTTATATTTTTCAAAAAAATATGAAAATTAATTAAAAATAAATTAACGTAAAATAAATTAAAATAATTTAATAAAAAATAGTAAAATAATTTAATAAACTACCAAGTACCTACCGATAAAATTTTGGATCAGTTCAGTTTTGTATACGATACGATACGATACGATTGTACCATCCCAGACAGGAGCAATCCTGTCCCGGTGAGACCGGTACACCAGGGGGCACTGATTTGTTAGGACTGGAACACGTGCTCTAAGGATAGGAAGGAGGTTGGAGTTTAATCGACCGGTATACATAGCAACCTAATAAGCCAATTTCGGAATGAAGGATGGGCAGGAATAAAGGAAGAGATTGAGCGTTATGATTTTTTTCCCCCATTCTTCTTCTTGCCTCTTCTCGGCTCTTCTTGGATTTTCCCGCCACTCCTTGGCTCGTCTTGTCTCTTCGTGCCTCTTCGTGAATCTTCTCGTCTATTATTGAGTCTTCTTGTCCCTTCTCGTCTCTTCTTGGCTCTTCTTGCTTCTTCTTGTCTCTTCATACCTCTCCTTGGCTCTCCTTGTCTCTTCTGGCCTCTTCTTGGATATTTTCGCCTCTTCACGGCTCTTCTTAGGTCTTCGTGGAAAGCCACAAGAAAAGTCTTGTCTCTTCTTGCCTCTTCTCTTGGCTCTTTTGGTGTATTCTTGTCCCTTCTTGGCTCCCCTTGTCTCTTCAATTGTGGTATTTTCTTATGTATTTACTTGCCTCTTCTTGAATTTTCTTACTTCTTCTTGGACTAACTAATTCTCCCGCAGTAACGGGATTGGACTAAATAATCCTCCCGCAGGACTAACGATCCTCTAAAATAAAATAAATAAAAACCGACTGAAAAATAAAAAGACTATAAAAATAAATAAAATTAATAAAAAAACAAAAAATTTCTAATAACATGTACTTATATGTAATTTGTGTTAATCAAGATTCTCAGATGCGTACTTCTCCGGGCATTAAATCAAGATCTGAAGTGTTCCGTAGAGAGGTCATATCTGTGAAACGGTAATATTGGACTGAAATATAAACAAACGATTATTCATAAATAAATTTAAAAGATCTTATCTGGGTTTATCGTCTTCTTTGTGGTTCCTATAGGTGACGAAAGGTGATCATTCCAGTTCTCTTAATGACACTATGAAACTCTTTTAAGGGAAACACATTAGTTTTTTGAAACACATGAGATTTTGGTAATATTGTATTTTTTGTTCTTTAATCCATTTTGTAATTTTGTGTCGGAATTTATTTCATTTTATTTTATTATAAGAATAAGTTTATTCTTTCATATTTTATGTGTTATGTAGGTCAGAGAATCCAAATCACATTTTTCGCAAAACAAAGTTAAGAACGCCTAAGCATTCAAAAAATCAATATCTACCAACGATTAACCACAAATAGACCACATCTGTAAGTAACTCACAATGCATACAATTTTGTGAATAATATTAGACCACGTATAATTTGAAAAATAATAATAATTCATGTATCTATCCCCGAAAACCCGTTTCACGGATTTTGTAAAGAACTAAAATCTGATGCAAACGCAGAAGAGGTAGACGAAACTTATATTGAAGAGCTCCTCTGTGTATGCAGAATTGGCCCTTAGTCAAAAACGTTAATACCTGGATTCCTCAGTAAAGCAAAAATGTGCTCTGGCCTTCTTGTATTCTCAGGCCTCTATATGAAGTAGGGCTTTTTTTGTATGTGCAAAGATGGAGAATTTTGTGAATTCATCCATAACATTATACTCATAACGTTATTAAATACAATCCGTCATTCTAATAAGAAAGTTTTTTTTTTCTCTTTCAGGGTGACTCCGGTGGCCCATTGGTGGTTGGGAATATCCAAGTTGGAATCGTTTCTTGGGGTGTTGGGTGCGCACGGGAACGTCTTCCAGGCGTCTATACAAGAGTGTCAGCGTTCTACCAGTGGATCAATAGTAAATTATCAGCCAAAACGCGAGAGATCAATAGAATACATCCAATTGAGTGTTTGTTACCTACCGTATAAAATCCTAAAACCAACTCCTGACATTCAAGTGTTTCTGGAACAACTTACCAAGTAGAAATAGCAATGAGGCGTGTAACTAACAGACGATGAATGAAAGAGTAGACTGAGTGCAGTAAAAATGTTAAAACCATGTATGATCCTGTGAAAAACGTGGAGTTTAAGCGCAATACTAAGGCAGGGACTTGAATGAATGAAAAAGTATTATAAAGATAATATATGACGCTAATTTCAATGTTAGAAGAAGTCAGTGACGCCGGAGGAAAACGTGGCATGATCAAATGAACCAAATATTTGAGTCGGGCCATATCAAAGAATAGCAAAAGGGTATATATCAGACGATGTACGACTGTAAATGAAGTTAGGAGTGTGCGCAAATACCGAGTTGCTTCCGTCCGCTCCGGTCCGTCCTCTCTGCCTACTTATGCGGAGAAACGGCATTATGGTTAGTTAGTCAGATAGTTTACCGTGTTTTGTTTGGAAATGTAAAAGTTCGAATATAGATATTATATTTACTTTATATAAAGGTTCGAATCACCACTGCTCTATTCTTGAGAATAGTCTCTTCGATGCAATAGAATCCCAACGTTAAATCGACTTCAACTTTCGTTCTGACCATAGATTCTCACAGAATAGATTAGTTCTGAATGCAGCATTATACACATGGAACTATGAGATATATGATAATATCCATACTCTTTGATTAGACACAAAGTCATGCTAAGGGTACAAAGAGATAGAACGCGGGTCTCGGCTTTCTGATTAGTCGGCGTATGGGCGGCTGACTGGCGCAGGCGCGCCGACACGACTGTTTATTTGTAAACGTACGAAACCGCACACAGGGAAAAGCCAGGATCAGATGTCCGCAACTCGATGGAATCTACCGTTGGCGTTCTCGGGCACTGAGCGCCGGCAAAATGAAAGCCGAAACCCGCGTTATTTCTGTTTGTACAGTGATTCTGCATTCAGAAACATATTCATAGATACTAATTTAGTCTATTTCATAGTGTGGTGGTTATTTTGTATCGATGTATGCACGTAGTCACTGAACTCAATATTATTATTAATATCTAGCTCAGACAAAATAGTTGTAGGATTTGGGAAGCTGAGAAATATTTATTAAAATAATATTTAGGTTCCTCAGGATCAATGCTTTCCAAACGAATAAATTTATCTATCGAGTCGAATATAAATTCGTATATCCTCAACTATAAAGTATTTATAAAATAAATAGACACGCATTTCAAATAAATAATAATTATTTTTTTTATTTAAATTTATTCCCATCAATGTAATATATCATTGAAAAAGAAGATAATAATAATAATCCAATTTTTTAAAACATGAAAAAAAACAAGACACAGAAAATAATAAAAATGCGTCAAGTAAATTTTTAAGCCATGAACTCATTGAGAAACAATGTGTCGGATACACAGTTTCTGGAACACACATAGATTTTTCACAGAAAAAATGTTTCGGAGATCTTGTCGTCCACATCAGCTTGTTATTTCGAATATTAATGTTTTTGAATGTTTAAACAGGCGTCCACACTCAGCAATATTTGTGGCGAAACTGATTTGTTCTGTGTTCTTGTGAAACATATGAATTAGTTTCAGAAACACGTTGATTTTGTATCTGAAACAGTGTTTATAAACAATCGTTTCTCGGTGAATACATGGCTTTAATCGTAGGATCATATATATACCAACTCTAATAATCAAACTCATTTGATTGACTATAAAGTATTTTTATTTACATAGTAACTTTGTAAATAAAAATAACTATTATAATAAAATTATTTAAATATATAATCTAATATAATATATAATATATAATAATATATAGATTGTAATACATAATCCACCATTTGTTAATAATTATTCTGCTTGTGCTTCATAAATGTCAAAATTGCGACACATAAGACTTTAAAAAAGAGCATCTTTCGATGGAGTGATGACTTTTGCGTCGTCTAATATTTTTAATTTATTTTTAAATCGGAGAATTCCGTTTACGGTAGAACAAATAGGTTAGAGATATTTTAACTTACATAGGTAATTCGTTAATTTCAACCGAAATATTATGATTTATATATTTTTTTATGAAACAACAAAGGAGTGAATGTTATTATATCCATGAATGGAAATTTTGAATCGATCCATTTGGTTTAAATTGTGAACATCTAAATAGCAAATACTTCCACGAATAATAAAAATTTCAGTTCCAATCAATTTATATGAATTTTATGATTCCATTTTATCAGTAGGTATATTGTGCAATAATTTTATTTTATGTATGATTACGATTGTACTCATACGCATTTTTATGTCAAGGTGGAAAAACAAACTCCTTTGTTAGCATTCAAGTCGTGGTTGTTATAACTGGTACGTAAGTACGTTGTATTTTATTAACTTTTAGTATGCGAACAGTTCATGTTTTGAGGATCTAATAAAGAACGAATAAATTTGATTTCCTAAAGGTTGATGGAACAATTTATGGTCAAAATAGACTAGCTGATTTTCTACAACTATCGGAAACAATATCCAATTATTACAGAATTGGTAAGTTACCTTTAGGCTGGACAACCAGTATTTGAATAATCTACTTGACTCTGTGCAACTTCACTCTCCGGAACGATGCTATTTTTTTTTTCTTTGCGCCTTACAATAATTCTTCTGTCTGCACTGTGTTAAACTTGCTTAACTAAATTGCCACTCGGTTGGGTGATGTTTTGAGACCAATTATTAAAGACAAGGTTCTAGGAAGGGGAATGATTATGTTAGTCTTCATGAGGCCTGAAAAAATAACCAAAGAAAGTCGGATACCGCTGACATATGTATTTAATTGAGGAGGGTAACAAACGAACACAAATTTAAATAAGAACCCGATATTTATTTATTTATTTTTATTTGAGTACATAAAACAGGCAATTTGCCCAAAAAATTACATACATAGATGAAAGAAACTTACATACTAAAGGTAAAATACAAAAGTTTCACAACAATTTATTATTGACACCTGCTGGTGCTGATGGGACGTTGATTTAGTATGTACACTAATTCCTGTCCTTAAATAAGGGGTTCTTCTCAGTACCAGCTATATAATTAATGGTAAAATATATTTTTTCAAGTGTTCAAATGGGTCGTTAATAATGTCGATTTCATTATTAGAACAGTGTACAGTGCGCTACAGGGGAGAAATATCCTGTATTTGTGTGGTAGGCTTTAATATAGAAAATGCATCCTCCTGGTTTAGTTTCTTAATGGTGTGTTGATTGTTTGGCGTATCGACTGATGCATGTATAATTTTGTGTAGAAACAATAAATCGGAAAGTTTACATCTGGCTGTCAGAGAGTGTAGTTTATAGAGCAAAATTCGATTAATTCAAGTATGTCAAAAAATTGATTTCGAATTATGTTAACATAATTTATTATTGTACTAAGTCAGAGAAATAGGTCAATCTGTATAGTTTATGTCATTCTATACGTTTGAACATCCAGATTTTACGAGACTTACTTACGACTTGATACTTGATACACTTTGTAAAGTGAAACTACTTCTTCCTGCCAAAATAATAAAATTTATTTTAGTGTTAGTCGTATTCTCGGCGATGTCATACAAAGTTAGGGAAGACACTTTTCCTCAAGAGTGCAGTTTCACCGAATTGTTTTTTTTTTACACGGGGGGTGTTTTTTAAGATTATTTATATAATTTAAACATAATCTTCCTCAGATCATATCTATGTAATTTTTTTAAGAAAGAAGGGAATGAAGATGGAACTTAGATGATATTCTCTTACACTGCTCACGTAAAAAGACAGAAGGTTATTTTACACTCGATATCAGATGAAGATTCTATCATTTTGAAATGTAATATTTGTGTTGCAGAAGATTGAACGCTTCATTCCACCTCTTGTCGCCAAATTCTCCATCCCCTCAAAGCAAAATTTAATTTGGCCAATGACATATCGCCGGCGAGAATCTGAAAATACAAAGATACTGACTGAGAATGCTTCGCTTTTATAATTATTTTGTAATGTTTATCATCTCCGAAGTGAAAGGAAAAATAGTGCAGTTTTTATCAGAGAAATGAGCCAATTATAAGAAAAGGTATATTGAAATATTTTTCCGTTCAGAAAGTTCAATTATTATTATCTCTTGCAAATCTTCTGAGTTTCATCAATTTTCAGGGAGAAATTTTCTATAATCCTAATCGGATCAAAAGCAATTGAATTTCAATCCTCTAATAGTATAATGCTTCGTTAAATCTTGTTCTTAAGTCTTGCGTCACCAACATTTCCCGTAAAATACTGCGAATGTTGATCAACCAAATAAAAGTAGAAAATATTGGTGGGTAGACATTATAATCGAATTTTATGATGAATAGAACCATTCATGTACCCCACTACATAGAAAATATTATGTTGCCAAATAACGTAAGTCTTTTGGGATCATCATCATGGGAAATTTTTTATGTGTTCAAGAAATAGTTTTGAAATTTAAATAGTTTGACCAAACCCTCCTGATGTTTGAAAATTTTTTCTTTATTTCTGGCACACCAGATACGTCAACAACGTACATCCATTGTCTTTATTTCGGGCACACCAGATATGTCAACAACGTAAATTCATTGTCTTTATTTCGGGTACACCAGATACGCCAATAACGTACATCTATTGTCTTTATTTCGGGCACACCAGATACGTCAACAACGTACATCCATTGTCTTTATTTCGGGCACACCAGATACGTTAACAACGTAAATCCATTGTCTTTATTTCGGGTACACCAGATACGCCAATAACGTACATCTATTGTCTTTATTTCGGGCCCACCAGATACGTCAACAACGTACATCCATTGTATTTATTTCGGGCGCACCAGATACGTCAACAACGTACATCCATTGTCTTTATTTCGGGCACACCAGATATGTCAACAACGTAAATTCATTGTCTTTATTTCGGGTACACCAGATACGCCAATAACGTACATCTATTGTCTTTATTTCGGGCACACCAGATACGTCAACAACGTACATCCATTGTCTTTATTTCGGGCACACCAGATATGTCAACAATGTAAATCCATTGTCTTTATTTGGGTACACCAGACACGTCAACAACGTACATCCATTGTCTTTATTTCGGGCACACCAGATACGCCAACAAGTACATCCATTGTCTTTATTTCAGGCACACCAGAAACGTCAACAACGTACATCCATTGTCTTAATTCGGGCACACCAGATATGTCAACAATGTAAATCCATTGTCTTTATTTGGGTACACCAGATACGCCAACAACGTACATCCATTTTTGGAAAACCGCTTCATTGGTGCATACCTAGCTAAAATGTGTTTTCATGTGTCTGTGTTATGTTATTCAATCCCTGTGATTGAAATTGCTTGAAATATGTTGGGGAAAACTCGAATAAAGATCGAAGTTTTTTTTAGTTAATATTTCACTGGGCCAGAAGTCCGTCAATTATTATGAAACCCGAGAAACAGACCCTGTGGGAGTCCAGCTGTCTGTCGTACAACATCAGCTATTTCCGTAACCGCCACTCTAAACCGACATATATGTTGAAGTATGTTGAAACTACATATATAATCCTATATACCACATTATGCTTAAGTTTAAAAAAACTCTTCTGCACTTAATAAAAATAAGAAGTTAGCAAATCGTTCATCTTGAATATTCGTTCCCTGAAGCCTTGTACCAAATAAGCAACTGAGGAAAACAGGAAGCAATAACCGTTTTCAATTTCAATAGTAATTGTATTAGCCGGCATGTGATGCCTGCGATGGATTTATGAAGACCTGTTTGCGTTAATGCACTGAGGAAGCAATCTCCCATCGGATTCCATCAGGATAACTCAATTCCGGGGACCACATTACTGAACACTTGACTAATGCAGGAGTGTCTGATTTGGCGGTTAAAGGGCTGAAGTTATGAGATTTTAAATTTATGATGAATATGACTAAAAAAGTAATGTTGGTAAAAAAAAACATTTTTCTTATTAAGGAATTCATTTTTGATAAAAGTATTTCAAAATTCATTTGACATAAAACCCTGAAGTAAAATTAGGCACAGGTCTTATAAACATAATCATGGAGCATTTGAAAGAAACGTACGTGGTAACGTGCTTTTTATAATATTGATAAGTGACAACGACTTTTCTTCTATACTTGACGGGATTTCTAGAATATAATATATTTATATTAATAACGTATATCAATAAGTACTTAAATCGGTGATTCAGATGTACAATGTTATGTTATTTGTATGCATACCTACTTAATAAATTTGTGGAATCGAAATAAAAACGCGAGTTAGTACAAAAAGTGTATTCATTGCAACTTAACAACCTCTAATTGGCCGTATGATAACAGGTTTTTGGAAGCGATTTTTTCCCTTATGTATAAAGAAATTGTATCAAGAACAAGGTCAGAATCGCTTGGGCCATTCTCGTTCTTGACGTAACGAAATACTGCAGAGCGTCTAGCCTCTCGGAATAATTTTAATAACTTGTCGATGATGCGGCGGGCAAGAAAGATGGCCGACAAAATAGCCGCCGCGTCAAAATATGGACGGAGTTGGTTTGGAAACTCTATATTCTTTCATTGTTTTTGACATAACTTGATTGTGCAAAGAATAGATTTCAGGTATTATCAGGAAGATCGTTTTATCTACATTATTTACATGTAATTTTTGTAATATATCACAAAAGAAATGTTATAAATATTGGATTAGTATATAAATATATTTTTCCTATACTGGCCTTCAAAAGGTTGCACATAATACTTACCGGACGACCGTCCGTGGTCGAGTGATAAGACACTTGACTCCCATTCGGAAGGTCGCGGGTTCGAACCCGGCGTGCGCAAATAATTTTATTTGATTAATTTGTGTTATTTCACAATTAATTAATACAAATAATATATGTTATATTTGCGCCACGTTCCAGAGTGGAAGATACTCTCAGTATCGCCCTGGTGTAAGACCGCCATTCAGAATTGAAACGTTGCTTAATAATGGCTTTAGCCGTGTTTAGATCTGAATAGCCAGGTACTTTAGCAATAACCGTTTTCACCACCATAACACGCCACCATAACACGGGCATGTGCCTAGTATGGCGGCCATAAATTCCACAATTGTTATATATTTACTATTCAAAGAATAAAGAAACATTAAAAAATAAAATAAAACTTTCCCACCTTCCTCTTCCCTATCTCCTTCCCTTCCCCACTTACCTTCAGCCTCACAACATACTCCAATTGGGGATGCCATAGTCTCACTGGCTCCAGAAGGGAGCAGTTGGGACTCTTGTAAGGTTTCTCTATAAAAAAAATAAAATAAAAAACTTTATTTAGTCGAAAATGTAATACATACCTAAACATAAAAACATAATTGGTCAGATTTTACTAATTAGCAAAAAAATCGTTCTATAACATTTTCACAAAAAAAAAAACAATAATATGTAGGTATATTATTTTTTTTAAGTGTTAGCGCCTCCGCCCACTCAGGCAACTGAAAACTCTCAACTGCCAACTGTCTTTGTATGACAATGTGATGGCCCGCACATACACTATCACACAAAACCCCGTTGTCAATGGTAACGCAAGCGGTGACTTGCGACTTGCTCTACTGGTTGCCCTGGGCGGCCATTGATAGTTGCCAACTATCAGCTGATTGTTCTTCTTCTATGGTTAACCAAGCTTTTTGACCAATCAAGACAGAGAAACAGACGGTTTTAGTTGGTTTTCAGTTGCCTCAGTGGGCGGAGCGCCTAACACATTCCAAATTGAATTACTCGTACATTTCATTACTTGACAACTGAATTCAAAATTTTAAAATTATTCTAAAAATAAGTCGTTCCGAACAGGAACTTTTAAACTTAATAAGGATAACATCATATTATTTTTACGGTAAAGTTATTAAAGAATATGCATGTAATTAATGATAAATGGCTACCTCATTCTGTGCTAATAAAGTATTTAATTTTTTAAGCTTCTTGTTATAATTGGCAATACTGTAATAGTTCTACAATTCGATAGAAACATACGTTCGCAAAATGTATCTCGGAGTATTACTAAAGGCATCCGACATTTTAATACCTTCTGTCTTTTTCGATCTCATACAAGACGAGTGAGAAGGAAGATTTTATGAATGGCTTTTAGGACGATCATTCCCTAGGACTAGTTTATTTATCATTTGGCTCAAAAGCCGCTTTGGAATGACTTTTATCTGATTGGTTGTACGACGTACATATCAATTTATTTACCGTACAAAAATGGCATTGCCCGGATTAAATGGAAACATGGCGTCCCCAAATGGAGAATATTGCGTGGTGACAGGACACGGGGAGGATAGGAGGTTAGGATATAGATATAGATATATATATATATATATATATATATATATAAAGGGCTGACTAAACAGGCATTGTAACATCGACATTCTGAAGTTAGTCTGTCACAAGGATGGTACCAAAAGTACAGTTTACTATATCAAGTGGAAATAGGTTCTGTTTGAAATATCGTGATTTTGAAATATCGTCGTGTTATTTTGTTCATCAATAGCTTCAGTTTTATTGTAGCGTTCAATAAAAAAAAAATTTTGAAGGGAACCAAGAAATATCGGTAAAGCAATCAATCATGTCCTGATTTGAGTTTCATGTGAATATTATTCATCTTATAAGTTTTGAGTTTAATCGAAGCGATAAAAGCACTTTTTTTTTTTTTTTATGCGAATGACTCCTAGCTGTTCCCAACCGTCGGGAGTCCGTGAGATTAGGAAGGGAAGGAGATGGAGAAGAGAAAAGTGGGGAAGTACCTGGCTTTTCAGATCTGCTCACCAAAAACAGGGTAAAACCATTTGAAGCATCGTTTCACTTCTGAATGGTGATCTTGCACCAGGGTGATACTGAGAGTATCTAGTGCCACAAATATACTGTATTTATACTATTTTAATATTTTGAATAAATTATTTGTGAAATATTACAAATTTATCAAATAAAATTTACCTACGCACGCCGGAATTTAAACCAGCGACTTCCAGATTAGTCAAGAGCCTTACCCCTCGATCACGGAGACTTAAAATTTTATGTTAAAATTAATTAGAGCTACATTCTATATTATTGCATTCCCGATAAGAAGTAATGTCTCGAGAAAAACTGTAACAAAAAAACATCGTGAATAATGTTTTACAAAAAATGCAGTTAAATTTCCTTTCAATTGCTCTGTATTTGTGTTATTGTGTTCTAAACATAAATTCATCGACATTACCCGGTAAACAGTTCTGCTTCCTCTACATACTCTTGACCTATCTCTTTTTCTCGAATTACTTCCCAATTCGACAATCAAAAATAACTTCTTTACTGTTTTTGTTATTATTTTAACATAGACTCTAAAAAGTTATAGCTCTCTGATAACTGACGACAGTTTAAACAAATTCTACCCTGAAAAAGAATCAGTTTATTTACGTAAAATCAATAAACCAAGGAAAACAACAGTGAGTAACATACATGGATTTAGAAATCCAGTTGGTCCAGACAACCACCACAGCGCGGTACAAGTATTGAAAAATAGCGGGGCATCGTTTACCCTGACTGGGGAGAACTCCTATAAATTATGATGCACGTTCCTCCTTTTCCCTGTTCAGGAGTGTTTTCTTTATTTCCCTTCATTCGCCTGCATCCGTTCACCGCACGTGTCTAGCCGCTCTAATATCCTGATGTATGAGCATTCGGGATACGGCTGTCTGTAATACCTAAAATAGTTTCAGGTGGCCCAAACTCTGGATTCGGCTCGTAAAACCGAAACAATTTTAGTCATCACTCATCACGGTCTTAGTACATTTTTACACTCTATTTTCAAAGACTCACTGTTGAGTATTTGAAAGATATTGGAAAAACAGTATAGTGTTAAGAATTTAATGGAAAAATAAATATTCCATTCTTCTGGCGATAGTAATGTGAACGGTGTTTCAAAGACAGAAAATAATGCAACTTTTATGACGGCAGTTATTTTGCAACTTCGAGAATTTTTGCTGCTACAGGTTTAGGTACCTACACAGATTTTCTGCTCTCTTATTAAGACAACTATTGTGAATGTCTTGAATTCCTTTATATTATGTGTACAAATGTTTTCCTTACATAGTTAACTATCTGCATCGGTGTATTGTTTAAATTTAATATGATATTGCCGAACTTTTTGTTTTCCTACAACAGTCAATGGACCATTTTTTATTAGACATAATAACTTCAGCGAAGGAATTTTAATTGTAGCACTCAACATCCTGTTCGATGTATTCATCCATTATGAGGCCAAATAAAACATAATATGTTATACAGATATACCTTTTTATTATTGTTAGTTACAGTGTGCAAAGTGAACTAAGTACTTAAATAATTATATAATGTTTACAATATATCAAAATAATCAAAAAAACTTTTTACAAAACGTTAAATCAACTTGAGAATTCAAATAAATGGTTTGCTCTTGCTTACTTGCCATAACTTTGGTTGATAGACATTGCCGACTTTGATCCTGTATTTCTTGATTTTAACTATGCATAGTTGTGTGCTATCATGCCATGTCTCAACAACATTGACCTGTTTCTTTTTGACCACTATAATGCGAGCATGTGCCTGGTTTGGTTGACAGAAGACACAAATGTAAAAATAAATAATTTAGACTGAATAAAGAGGGAAAATGTAAAAAGAAGGTAGAGCGGATTAGGTCTAAGAAAATGTCTTAAAATAATCTAATTTAATTCGAAGATGTGACACACCTTTTTTTTCACACAAAACCTTCTGTAAAATCCAAAATTGACCAACTTTTCGGCTTGTGATTAAATCACTTATCAAGGGAAAACAAATTATAACATTCAAGCGAAACACACTTCCGTGAAAATTCTCGACATAACGCTCACTGTACTTTTCCATCAGACAAACTTTTGACACATGCTATTAAAAGAATGTCAAAGTTCGCACCAGCTGAATGAGCACCATTATTTTTTCTCACAAAAGAAAGATGAAACTTCGTAATTGCGTACCTACTGATCCCGAAGTACTATCTTCGTAATAATTATCTGTCAATCTTCATATAGTCCTGTTAATGAAAAAGCGCCAAAGTTATCGCTAACTTACTTCTTGAGATATTTGGCATTATGTAATTCGAATCAGAACATTTTTACAAGTCAAGAAATAAGACGATTAGAAAGTATGTACTGTACATGTACTAAATGTACTCTTTTCCTAAAATAATGGAAAACTTTGCATTTTATGGTTATACAAAAAAAAACAGGAACTGAATGGGTAAAGATGTAAGCAAGCATCGTAAAACATAAATGAACCTCGGTGTAAAAGTTTTCAATTGCGGCTAGTTTGTACGACGAAAACGACAAAAGAGTAATTTATAGAACCAAGGGTTGACAGCCTTGGGAATAATAAGGTTCCTACTGTGGTAGTAAAGTCGTGCGATAACGGGATCTATAGTAAGCTACTTTAGAGTTCATTATGGTAAGACGTTACCGCCACAGATGTAACCTTGTTGTTCCAAAGGGTCGATGTGGCATGTTTTTATGCTTTTTCCTCATTTAAAAGACATACTTATTATTTAAAAACAAATAAAAGTCTAAGTTCCTGTGTTTTTCAGAAATTCAAATGTAATGTTATTGTCAGTTGGCCATTCAGCCAGTGTTATTGTCAACCATATTTTTTTTTATTTTTGACATTTATAAGGACCGCTGGCATGATTCTCATATGTAACAATAAGGTAGGAGGGAGGTTGATCCCGGAATGGAGCAAGGAAGAAAGGGGGGAGGGTTGGATTATGCTTTAAAATGATTTTTGGGACCTCTACTTACCACTACTTTTTATTAATATCAAATTGATTACGGAGATTTGTTTTTAAGGGTGACCAGAATGTTCAGTGGAAACTTTTTAAGTATATGAATATTGAGTACAAACTTTTCATCGGATGTTAATTCCTCATATGATAATTCATCATGTCTCGAAGCGTCGAAAACTGATAATTGGGGTTTTTAACCTTAGCTTAGGTTAGGTAAGGTTAAGTTAGGTACATGTGAGTTATAATGTGATGAATTATTATGTGAGGAAGTATCGCGTCGGAATAAATTTACTATGGGAATTCAGACGCTGAGATCTCATAGTCCGATTAGAAATGGAACCGTTTTTAAGTACTTTAGTACTCTTTTCTTTTTTCCCTTTGCAATACTGAGACTGATGGGGGGGGGGTGAACGCCCTAACTCTCCGTACCCATTACATACATTCTTAGGGTCGAAACACGTAGAAAGCGCGCCCAGCGTCTGAGTGCG
Source organism: Limnephilus auricula (assembly GCA_951813805.1). Classification (NCBI taxonomy): domain Eukaryota; kingdom Metazoa; phylum Arthropoda; class Insecta; order Trichoptera; family Limnephilidae; genus Limnephilus; species Limnephilus auricula. The sequence continues at coordinate 22,529,102 of OX638393.1, forward strand.
CGGGCGGAAGTGTTTGTGGACATCTGAACCTAGCTTCAATGTATGCGGTTTGCTACGTTTACGTACAAACATTCTTGTCGGCGTGCCTGCCCCTTCGGGTAAAGCAGTCGGCGCATAGCCGGCCGACTGCTTTACCCGCGTTCTACGTATTTTGTCCCTTAGAAAGGAGGCTAAAACTTAACCTGATCTGTTTCCACTAAATCACAAAACCTGTATAAATATGTAAAAGCCCATTAGAAAAAAAAAAAAAATATATATAAATATATATTTGATGACCGAATTCCGAAGAAGATACTGAGTGCGATTCCAGAGGTTAGACATCCAGCGGGCTACCCCAGACTCTGTTGGACGAGGCAACTCCAGAAACTATGTGAGGAGAGGATGGGTCTGCCATGGACGGAAGCCGAACAATCAGCGCAAGACAGGGATGTATAGAGAAGCTTCCTCGATGCAGTGGTTCCCCGACCTGAATAAGACAAGGGGAAGAATATGATGTTATTGATATATTTTTACGTAATAATATAATTTGATTATAATCAAGGATTTGACCCAAAATAAGCCGTTAATTCAATCCGAGAGAAAATAGATGTCAAGACAAAAAATCGAAAAACTAGCAAGCAATCGTCGTGAAATACATAATTTTCCACACACATCATAGATATTTGCTCTAATCATGGAAATAAGCATTATTATTAACAAAAATGTTCATGACAAAACGAACGGACCAGTGAAACTTTCTTTTGTAACGCAACAAAACATTGTCAAAGCAATCGAACTTCCTCCATTTGCCTTCCTATTGGTATTTCTATTTACATTTTTGGGACACAAAGAACCCCGAAGATTCTGTGTCGTTTGTGCCCCCGTAAACTTACGATGCGGAGGACGACATATTGCACTCGTGTCCATTGAACGGGAATAACACGAAGACAATAGGCTTCTCGGGGTGCAATTGACTATATGCACTTTTATCGATATTTTGTAAGCTAACGTTTATTCAGCCACTTTACAAACCCATCGAAGTGTAATGTGATGCAATTGTGTTTAGATTTTTCAATTCGAAGGCATTGGCAGTAACATTTTTTAATGTTTGTTTGTAAATATGCTAGCAAATGATTTTGAACACACTATTGTCTTTTTTGTCATATTATGAATTATTAATTTAATAGATAAATACGTGATTGCACAAATGTATAAAGTACCCAAAAAATTCTAGAATCTAGGAAGTGAATTAATGAGCCAATTAACTGCGCTTAAAATATTTATCAAAGCTGGCTTATATTTTGTTTAAAAATGATCTAGAAACATTGAAGAAAGAATTAGAAAACAATAAACCATTTTTAATATTATTTACAGCGTAAATTATTAGGTTTTAAAATGTAAATACGCTTTAAGAAGGTTTCTCGTCTCATGTGATAAAGGCACCCTTCATCTCTTTGCTTCTAAAGGCAATAGGAACGGGAAATCTTTCCTTTGATGTGGGATTCTGATAATGCACCGAGGCTTCTTTTGAATGCATTTTCCCTGCTAGTGGCCTACATTCTTTCATAGACTTTAATTACTTTTTTCTAGGTTTATTAAATTGCGTTACATTATGTTGAAACCTAGAACGAAATTTACGTCAATCTAACATTTAATAATAACTTTGAACGAGATATCATCATGTTGATCAAATTATAAAGACTAAACCAGCGGTTTCGAAAAGCTGTTTCGCGACTTTAGAGTGTGTATCTACGAGTTACATTCGACAAGATTCTTAGTGCAGTGAATAAAAACACACAAGGAACATCAATTGATATAGCAACTAAGCGAAACGAAACAAAAAATCAATGAATTTATATTAATAACACTTTCAAATAATTATAGGTATATGAACTTTATTTAAATTTATTCTGGAAAGTATGATTATTGCTTAGTATCAACACATAATATCTACCTAGTTAGACATTTTTCTTGTTACGGAGAACGAAAACACAACTTTTAAAATATTTATTGGAAAAAAGGGAATCAATTAGCTAACGAACAATTTTACTATTGGTTCATCAATGACAAATAATATTGTCTCCTAGGTGGTCGGTTCTATTTTGCTATTTTGGTAATCAGAATTTTTGGATTGTGATCCCATAGAGGGTACCTATATATTCCGATAACGCATTCCATTATATAAAAATCAAATAAATGTTTAAAAAAATAGTTTACCAAGTTTTATCATAACATAAACTTACCACAGCTTTCTAGAAAATTTACTAAACAATAAAAAGTTATTTTTAACGTCATTGCGAATAAGAAATATATGTCGGAAACCTATTAAGAAATTTCACAACAATTACGTACGGAAATCTAAATCATTTTATCCGGATTAAATGCATGCTGTGCTAATAATTAGAACCCAAAATCCACCAAACCCGATTCCTAGCTAAATTGAGAACAGCATGAATAACTAAATCGTTATAAAATATATTATTTTATCAATTAGAAATTGAGATGTTCTCTTTTATTTATGACTAAACTATTTATTTCAATATTACCCGTCAAAACTAGTGCAGTGTTGCACCACTTTATTTATTTCAGATATCAATCTTAATATTACAATTAATTTCTATGAAACCAAGGCATTGCAATTATTTATCAAAATTCATGGCCAGAGCTGTTACGAAATGATTACAATTTGATGGATTTATTTACGTTTGAGGACCTACATATCTTAAAATGATTCATATCGATGATTATATAGAAATAATAATTAATAAAATTTTCATTTTATAAACAATAAATATTTTATATGTTTGCTATAACGTAACATTTCAACCGTTGATAGATCTACGTGTGGAATTAACGTTATTATGAATTTATTTTCACAAGTAACATGTCTAACTGTCTATTCATGTACTCATTTTTATGTTCGAAATTCCTTAAATCATAATTAATTATAGGTACAATATATTTTTTCATTCTGAGACTCGTTTCTCTTCTAAACACATGTGTCCGCTTCTATAGAAGAGAAACATCAAAAATAAAAATAAAAATCTGTGAAATCATCCAGTAAGTCTATATTTTAGGGGTCACCAGATAAATTCTGAAAAATATTGATCCAGTTCCTCACACATTTCAAAATAAATTGGCGCTTTTTAGAATTTTATTTCTCTAATATTTGTTTGTGTTTTATAAATATTTAATTAGGAACCAGTTCTAAAAATAACCGTTTCCTCAGATAAATAATAATGTCAACGGTTTTAGTGACAGAACCGGGACATGAAAATCCATCTCTTAGTTTCTTCATCTCAACTAGTTCGGACTACGTTGTCAGGTGTGCATTATAAATTGATGAAAACAAAGCTATATTGATGTGAGTTTAAGTACCTACGTACTTCCATTCTTGGTATTCAATATCAGCTAAGCAAAAATACGAAATGATTATGGTTAAAAAAAAATATGTCATTATAAAAAACCAGTAATAATAAAAGTCTCGTTTGCGAGAATATTTAAACTTGTAGGGCCAATTTATCATAAGTATGCCAAGCCCTTGCAAAAAGACTACGCAGTACAGAGCGACAGTCCTTGGTTAGAAAATTCGTATTGGCAAATTTAGCCTGCGGAACTAGCGAACGAAGGATAGGTTTCAGTTGTCGGGGTAATTTATTCAACCCGTTTCCATAAATTTTCAAAAAAACATTATCAAACCAATAACTCGAGAGAATGACTGATTTGCGAAATCAACTAAATAATTTTTCGATTATATTTATGGTTTAACTGATAAGAATTATTATGTAAATCGATTTTTTGTTGTTATTTGCCTTTAACAAACATACTTGCATGTACACAGGTTTTTACAAAATAAGCGCTTGTAATCCGAGTAAGGTTACCTTTCTATCGTAAAATTGTAACACCTGCAGTTAAAATTTATTTGTCAATAACCATATTAAAACTTAACCCTTTATACAACAGAGTCCTGTGACTATGACCCAGACTTTTTGCTCTCATTTTTTCTTTGTTTAATAAAAAATATTTTTTATGTATCATTTTCAAGCCTTTTTGGAGGGAGAGAATAACTGCCTATGGGCTATTTGAATGAAGCCAAATACTTGCTGTTAGAAGTGGGATGACGAAAGGCGAAACAAATTTGAATAAGGAGTGTAGTTTAGTGTTAAATATTTTAAAACACGAAAACCACGATCTGTTCTGATTCTGAGCTGAAAAAAATGTGTGCTTATAGATCTGTTCATCGCAATAATACGTATTATCTTTTCCCGGAAAGTATTCACATATATTATGTTGATACAATATCACAGAAACTCTCCTACGTAACGTTAAACGTATAGTAATAGTAAAACTGCAAGAGGATTTACACACAGTTCAAGAGGCTAGTATAAATAAAGGTGTGCTACTTGAAGAACCACTCCTGAAAAGACATAGGATATCCGCTCAATTAAAGGTTACTGCATTCCAAATTAAGCAGTTGTTGTTATTTAATTTCGCACCTTTGTGAAATCAAAAACTGGTTGGCTTTCAGTAGTAGCCTTTAGCGCAAGGAACAAGTCTCAGGTGATTGTAGGATTACAGTTTCCTTCCGTTTATAATAAGCGTTATTATGAAATCACGAGGAACTACCTTCATTGCGAAAGTGTTTTTCCGCTCAAGACTGGGCGTTGGGAGGCGTGAAAGGATTTAGCATACCTGCAACAATTTTGTGTTGCAAAATAATTAATAGCGGTATTTGACTGGGCTTTGTGATTATTGAAATTGGTATTCGAAGGACCATTCGCACCCACATCGGGAATGATATGTTGATTAGGAACTCTTTTAAGGTTGTGTTAAATTTTCGTATACTTTATTTTTCAATAAGTAATTGGAAGTGGGCCTAAGTCTGTTCTAATTACTATTTTTAATTTTTAATTGATAAACTAATGTTTAAGACAAGATTTTATGCATAGCACAAAGGGTAACAATTATTATAAGCAATAATTATCAGCCTGAAACACTCTCCACTTGAAACAATCTACCGAGAAAAGATACATGTCGCTGACGGGACTCGAACCCGCTCCGGTCAGGTGCTCTTAATCCACTGAGCTACTTCCAACAAATTATTCTTACATGTTCCCACCAATAAACATTGAAACCCTGTTAATTTGTTCGTAAGAACTCCAGTCCCGTTTTTAACCGTTTTTACGAATAAAATGATCGTATTTTAGAATAACATTTTTCACCGTGTATTATAAGCAATAATTATCAGCCTGAAACACTCTCCACATTGAAACAATCTTCCGAGAAAGGATACATGCCGCCGACGGGAATCGAATCCGCGCCTTTCTGATGTCCGATCAGGTGCTCTTAATCTACTGAGCTACGGCGCACTATGGACGGAATGGAGAAAAAACCCGAATTAAGTGGTTTTTGCAAACGTTATAATTTTAAATACATTTATTTTTTTTAGTATAGCAAAATAGTTTCTGCATTTTATGTGTTTATTTAAATATGTCAATAGCGCTTGATAAAAGTTTGGCAACGCCGCAAAGTGTGTCGTAAATTGGATGTTTGGCATAGCTTTTTTCAGTTCGCTCCTACGCATGAGCAGAGACGGTTGGGTATTGAGTGACGTTTGGATATATTTACAAAAGTTTGTTACGACTAACGTTTCTCAATGTATTCTTTATTTAATTTACTAAACTATAAATCAATATCACATGTATGTGAGATTTGAACTAACATCTAATTTTCTGCTATTTTTGTAATTTTTTGCTGTTAAAATGCTTATTTCTTTTAGCGTTTAGAAACAAAACATCATTTGTTCCCATTTGTGAGTATATACGTATTGTAGACTAAAGTCTCACCTTTTATGTCATATATAAATTGTGTTCCTTTTTTGTCCTTCCTTGAACAATTTTGTTATTTTCAGGAAGGTCTATATGCATTCCCCGGGGAGAATTATTCGAGGCATTAAAAGAACGGGGTATATTAAATGCCACTTCCGTGGAATCAAATGATTTTTTAATTAATTATATAATACAAAAATACCACATAGTGGTAGGTTCGAATATTTTGAAGGTTTGCAACTCACTGACAAACAATAACTGGACACAAATGTGCTATTTATCTAAAGCCAGGCCCAAATACATGAATGATCTCAGTAAAGTTGTAAATCTAGAGTGCGGGGTCAGCACGTTTCATTTGGTCTGTCAACGTTTCATGCACAAATTAGATTTTTTGAATGTCTATTGCACATTTCATATCGTCTCGAAATTAAATCATGGCAAGTCCGTGGACAAGAAAATTAACTAAAAGTTGGATCAAGAAAGAGAAACATTATTAATGAGTTCAGAGTTCAGAGAAAAAAATATCGTACTGGTAGATATGCCAAAGCAGGGCTTCGGTAGTACCAATGATGTCAATACTGCCCATCGATTTTTTGACAATCATATTCTGTCTTCGGAAATAACAGGTATCGATGCGAATTTTATAGTAATGTCCAGTGAATATAAGTGGATATGTCATCGACGGAAATAGTTTCGAACAATATGCTTTAGACACTGCCTGGCTTTATGTACGTCTATATAATTGGTACCCCATGCCGACAAGTGTTCATAAAATCCTAACACATGGTGCGACAGTAATGAAATTATTTTTACTCCCAATTGGAGATTTACAAGAATCGAGGCATAAAGAGATAAGGTACTACCGAGAACACCATAGCCGAAAAGTTTCCAGAACCAGCACCAATCAAGATATATTCAATAATTTGTTAATCTCATCAGACCCTGTAATTTCCTCTATTCGACCACTTAATAAAAAAAAAGTTCTGTGTTACCTACAGAAGTTTTAAGTCTACTAAGAATTCCGTCCAATGATTCTGGAAATTTGAGTGATGATTTAGACTCTGATGACAACGGAGACACCTTAAGCACTTAGATTTTCTACCATTTTTCTATTTTTGTGTTCATAGATCTGAATTATAATATGTAAAGTTTAAAATTAATATGTTTTATTTTCCTAGATATTTTTTATATCTTCAAAATGTATTATTTTGTTGTTGTAAATTTTTACGCAAGAGTAAATTATTAATTTTTACTTCAAAATAGATATAATTCATTAATAAGATCAACAACAAAAAAATTGCATCAATATTTAGCCAGCAAACAATTAATTCGTGTTTTTTCTGCATTCCGTCCACCGTGCGGCGGGTTACCTCTTACCCGCCAAATGATTCAATATATACTAGTGTTTCATTCAACAACTACCGCTTATTACATTTTTTTCACCTGCGAACAAACAAATTTATTTTATATGAGAAAGGCATTGTAAGTGCTAACTTTCCCACTAGGTGGCGTCGAGACATATCATGTTTACATTTGTTTGGTGAAGTACTTTAACTCGTCAAATATTGATTATTTTTAATTGATAAACTAAGTGCACTTACAATGCCTTTCTTATATAAAATAAAGGTTGTTTGCAGGTGAAAAAAAATTAATAAGCGGTGAAAAGCGGCGAAACACTAGTATATATTGAATCATTTGGCGGGTAAGAGGTAACCCGCCGTAGCTCAGTAGATTAAGAGCACCTGATCGGACATCAGAAAGGCGCGGATTCGATTCCCGTCGGCGGCATGTATCCTTTCTCGGAAGATTGTTTCAATGTGGAGAGTGTTTCAGGCTGATAATTATTGCTTATAATACACGGAGAAAAATGTTATTCTAAAATACGATCATTTTATTCGTAAAAACGGTTAAAAACGGGACTGGAGTTCTTACGAACAAATTAACAGGGTTTCAATGTTTATTGGTGGGAACATGTAAGAATAATTTGTTGGAATACGTAATTTGGTACGTATACCAAAAAAATATTCTTACATTTTTCCGCCAATAAACATTGAAACCCTGTTTATTTGTTCGTAAGAACTTCAGTCCCGTTTTTAACCGTTTTTACGATTAAAATTAACGTATTTTAGAATAACATTTTTCTCCGTGTAATTGTTACTATTTTTGGCTATTTTTGCATTCCCGAGAAAACCAAGATGTAAGTAATGTACGTAGGTACTGTACAATAAATGCTTACTTCAGTTTGTTTGATACTATGTTTTAGAATCCTTATTTTTTCAGGTCTTGCAAAAAGCCCCTAATTATTTTAGACTATGCGAATAGTCTTATAGAGACAAATCGTCAACATTGACGCTCATTACATAAACAAATAGTTTTTGGATTTTTTTTTTTTTTTTTTAATTTTTTTCATCAATTTCTTTGTTACAGGTTTATTTTACATGACTTTTTGACGACCAAGCTAGGCAAATACCCGTATTATGGTAGTCGAGATTCATAAGATGTTATATTAAGTATAAAATATTAGGTATAATCATCCATATATATAGATGAAAGTAAAAACATATAGCATACATATTAGGGAAAATATTCATACTAATATTAGGTACATGATCACATACATTTTAACATTAGCATTAGGTCAAAAGAGTTATGGAAGACCAACAAAACAATAATCTAAATACAAATCTGAAAAAAAATTATCAACTTTAGAATTGTAGTATTAACACAAGGATAAGCAAATTTAGTTCATTTTCGAAACTATTAATTCAACGAATATTATGAATAATGTTTAACTTTATTTATTTCTGAAGGTCTTGTATCGTCGGTTTATTCTTCTTAAACTTTCTCGAAAAATAAATAACACGTGACAATAAACAAAGCAGCATGGTGTATTATAAATTATAACACAAAGTTAAATAGAAACAATGCATCTATCTACACCACATTGGGGTTTCTATGAATTTGGTGATATATTTACAATGTTTACGGCGGTGGTAATGTAATGATATTTCAAAATTATAATAATTGTTTGGCTGCAACCAACTGTTCGTATTATTAATACTGAATGTCCGCCGCAGATTAATTATTTATGGATATCATTTATCCGTTTATTTATTGTGTTGCGGTTTTGTTTAGGTTATCAAACTTTTGAATAAAACTCGACAACACGTTACAAATTTAATATTCTTACTGAATTGCACCATGGAAATCCGGCCTTGACTTCATTAATTTCACTATTTCCGAACAAATGTAGAAGAAAATACGCTAGGAAATATAATAATTCACTATTAATGGTATTTTATTTAAATTATTTCTTTATGGGTTGGCGTGGTGTACTTCAAGCGTTTAAATACTTGCATAATAATCGATGTGTTGGTATTTTATTTTTGCCTTTATGTTAGTCAATAACAATAATTCAATATCTGTAACTAGGTACTGAATAACCGAGAAATCAAAGAACTCGCGAGAATTAACTATTTTTTTTCCGCATTACCCAAAGTTTATGACTTCGCGTTGACAGCTGACAAGATTGTATACAAGTTTTATTAACACGGGTGTTTTAAAGGTATGTATGCATTCCGGAAAAACTTTTTTTAACTCTAATAATATTAAAAAAATGTTTTAACATACTAAACTATTTTTAATGTAACACTTCCTTGTAAGTATGATTGCGGTATAAACGTGTTTCGTATTTTTATTTGATTGATTTCACAGAAGATAAGATTGAAAAATTGATTGAGAATCGTTTTCCATTATCTCAAAATAAGAATTTTATGTTTCAAAAAATGATTTGTTTTCCTCAAATTTTATTAAAAATTAATTTTCTTAGAGCCATAAAATTATATATGTGGTTTAATGATTGCATTTCGATAACGACATCTCATTCAAGATATTATCAAAAAAAACTTCCGTCCGTCTTTATAAATCAATTAAACGTAAGATATTTCGATTATATTACTACTATACAATACATAAAAATAGAATTGAAAGTGTTCAAAATAGATTTTTAAGGTACCTTAACTTCCGCTCTTTCCGATCGCATGTCAGTAGTGAAGACTCTGCAAAGTTCTTCAATATACAGACGTTGACTTGCCGAAGAAATATAGCAGATTCGGTAATGTTATTTAAAATCATACACAACTTAATCGATAGCCCCGATCTTCTCCAACGCCTATCATTACGTGTTCCATATCGCAACAGCAGACAGTCGCTTACTTTTAATCTCCCTCTTTGCAAGACCAACTCCAAACAAAACTCATTTATCTACAGATCCACACATTCATTTAACTTAAATTATTATCACATTGACATTTTTAGCTCGACTTTACGCGACATAAAACGAAAAATTCACTAAGCAACATGACTCTAAGTAGAAATTCACTCCCTATATATCCCCGCCCTTTGCCTCTTCATCCCAATCCCATGTTTCCTCCTCCCCCTTTTTTTTTCATATTGTAACTAGTAACTCCTTTTCACATATTGTAACTAGAAAATAATTTAATTAAGAAAACAACCCTACAATGTCACACTTTATCATTTATTATTATCAGTGGAAAGTTCATAATTGGCATAATTAACTATCTTATTAATATATCATTGTATAATCTCAGATTTGCTGTCAACTTTTCCTAATAAATAAATAAATAAATAAATAAATAAATACCGAAATGCTTTTGTTTTGGAAATGAATACAAATCAATTGCTTTTTTCACAAAAAATCGTTTAAAAAAAGTTTTATGCCTTATTCTTTGATACGTATGTTTTTGCACATAGATTGCGCAGTTTTACCATTTCGCTGAAGGATTGTTTTTCGTAATTAATAATAGCAAGCATGATAATGCCTATCAATTAGCGCGATTTCAATAGAAGTTGCAGCTACAATTCTCAGGCCTTTGCATAATATCAAGTATAGAATTATACAAGCGTGATATTAAAAGCTATGAACGTAGAACGTGAGGCTTTAACAGGCTATGGGGGTTCAAAGGTTGTGGTTAAAAGTAAAGGTTTGTTCACGATCCGTAATATTATCTCACTGGGCCCGAGGATGTAACGTGCTTCCTATAATGATATGAATTATAGGATGTAATCAAGGGTCTATCATCCATTCACTGGAGGTAGGCAGAGCCAATAGACACACGTGGCCTGTTTTATTTGGTGCTAGATTATGACAGGATTTCTTTATTGAGAAATTGATAAGAGGTCATTTTCAGATAATTCTACCTTTATTATTCTTTATAAAATTTGGTTCAATGCTCTGTGATTTTGTTTTCAAAATAAGCTTTCTCTGTGGTAGAGATTTCAAAATTTTCATTTTTCAAAAAAATATTCCACCACGCATATTTAAGATTGTACGAAAAATCTGTTTTTTACGAGCAAAATAAATATTCTCCGTCGATGAAATTTTGCCGGTAAAATATAAGGTTTTTACTCTGAATATTATATTTCTGGAGTTACAAACCGAAAAGAATCAAGCAAACACATATAAGATAAATTAATTATTTAAAACATAGGGGTATATTATCTCATAGGGGTAGAGGTAGATCAATAGTTGAATTTACTGAAAGATGTAAACAGGTTAAATATGTGAATATCTATTATATTTTGTCGAAACATGTGTTTATTCTTTATAATAACCTAATTTACTGATAGTCTTTTTGATCACAATCAAACAAAAACACTCTCATAATTACATGAAAGGATTGCACATTTGCGATTTGTCTCACAGTATAATATCGTGCGTGGGTTGATTTGCATTGAAATCGTTATGATATGGCGCAAACTAATTTAACATTACTTTTTACACAATCATCGCAAGATTTCCATCATCGTCTGGGAAATTATCGCAGACGTGAGTTCGGCTAGGTGATTACAATGAAGTGGCTCAATGTGGATGGGTAAAAAAATGTAGTATTGTAAGTCTCTTTGTTTTTATGCATAATTATTACGTTACTGAGTATGTCACTCGTTATTTATAACTGGGCAATAGATCGACCTAAAACTTTTATTTTCAGGAAAATGTACATATTGGGTACATGCTTATATAGGTGGTGTATATACTTCTACACTTTCCGTTAAAATACAAATTAAGCCCAACATGCTTTTTTTCTTTGTCTCAAGCCTTTTGGTATCCACAATTGGACGGAGGTCTACTATAAGTTTATTTTTAACGTTGGTATTTAGGTGAATTTGTGTGATGTCCTTCTTTGTCGCAACATTCTTAGTTAGAGTCCATGTTTGCGCTCCAAACGAGTGTGCCAAGGATTAACGCAATAATTGATTTAACGTGTTCGGAGAAGGAATCTAATTGTTTTAAGAACATGATTAGTAAATTATTGCAGCCCATTCAAATCCTCCCGCATTCTTTCGTGGATGTCTTTTTTTATCGGTAAATAACTTATTGGAAGTTATGCGTGTAGTTTTGTTCTATGTATTGCGAGATCTTCACCGAATTGTCTATAATTTTAATGTTTAGTAGTTTACAAAAACATAAGAGAAAAGGAGGTTCAAGGAAGGAATCATAACAAAATCATCACTCGTTGTATATCAGCACGACTGACTGCTTAGGAAACATGTTTTATTTAAAATAAACAGTTCGATTATATTAAGGTGTTGCGATACTATTGCGGATAGTGATACGTAAATATATTACATATTTCCTGGTTTCCACGATACATAATCTACTACAGTCAGAGTAAAACAATGATTTGATGATTGAATAAATGGTTAAATGTCTTGTAACGTCGGAAGGCTATCTTTTTAACGATTATCTTCAATCTCAGCTTCATGTGAGCACGTCGTGGTTCATTGTGACTCAACGTAGTCGGGTCATGTCATTACTCCATTGTAGACTTGTGCAGTTATGTCTTCTTCTGTTGAAAGAAGTGGTCGCAGTTGATTGATAGATAAAAGACACGTACGATTGCCATGCATTATTGATCCATCCCACTTAAGGCAGGCGTTCGACCAATTTTGTTGGACAGGTTCATCGAATCGATCAAACTAACTCATTAGTAATTAGCTGAGGCATGGAGAAAGGATTAATGTATTTCTTCACGCCTATTTCTTGACGCACGTTCGTAGCTTTTGTATTCCAATGTTATGCTCTTCTATCCAATCTACATGTTATGCTCTTCTATTATTTGATATTTTTAACTCAACAAAAGTTAAGTATTTGACTAGACTATTAGTGGCAAAGCTTTCTGGGCCGTAGGAGTCTCATTCTCCTGACTTGCTTCTATTTTTTCATCCACTGTACATTTTTAAAAAATATTATCTTTCCGTTATTGATCTGCTTCATCGCGTTTTCTTCGATTTTATATCCGTATTCTTCAGCCATAATATAGGTTTTAACAAAAGGTACAGCGCCTTTGTCGTGGTTTTTCACAAAAACGGAGCTCTATGAATTATCCAATTATAATTTTTATTATTATGCCTCAAGGATATCATTTATGTTATGTATTTATTTATAAGATATACACAGTACATTAAATATTATAAGTTTTAAAGTATGTTTAAAAAATTACATGGTTTTGTACCACTTAAATCTGTAAAATGTCATTAAGTAATTTCGCCTGGGTTTTTAAACATAATAATGCTTAAATTAATGAAAAGAATCAAACATTGGTTGACTAATAATAACAAAAATGAAAGAGTATTGGTGGAGAATAAGTTACGTTTTAAAATCAAAAATTATGTGCTCACTAAAGTTTAATAAAACGACAAGAAATTTAATAATTTGGTTTTGTATGTTTGCAATTAATCGTGAAAAATGTCTAATTCTAATAATTTTTTGTAATGGGTAAAAGTTGTGATTGCGCGAGTGATTTGTGGAGTTATTTGCTGCATTGGTGTTCTGGGCTTCTATATTATGAAAAAGAAAAGTGTGCCTGGTACGCCGCATTGGAGCATTTAAACCAATGACGGATAGTAATTCAGGACTATTAATATTATTATTATGCAACTAATTTATTTTATGTACCTAACATTCATGATGTTTGGAAGAGGAGATTAGCTGATACTACATTCAAAAAAATATAAGCATAAGGGGGAGATAAACAGTTTATCGATGTGGCTACTACATAACAAAGGTCCTTTCTGGAGTATTGACGAGACCCAATTTAAAACTACCTACGCGTGAAGGTTCCTTGTTTAGCTAAGAATTTCTCCTTTGTTGCGAGACAAAGTGTATTCCTTCTTAAACATACTGATGCTGATAATATATTTGTATGCGGACACATACTACCTCTGATCTGTCGGGTGATTGTTGATTCTGCGTGATTTATAAATAATCACGCATAGATCCCGCGTAATCAAACACTGATTATTCCGCACAACAATGGTGCATTATTCAAGCGCATAACATATTATTCCAAGCCCCTGTGTTCACGTAGGAGAGAATATGTGTAAAATTGCTTCTAATGACAGAGTGATACCCACATGGAATGCGCGAGGGCCATTACCTAATCATATTTGAATACATTCTACCAATAAATTTACTTTACAACCTAACAATGCACTTTTTCAGATTTGAAACATGCTTAAACAATTAACTCCAATCGACGAATCGAATACGCATTTTAATGATTGCCTATGAAGGTAACTACTTATGTACCAAATTGCAGCTAAGTTACACCTATTTTAGAGCGGAGAATCGCCTCATTAATCATCAGGAATTTTAATCATTCACTTTTTGAATATTTTTTGCACGTTGCATGATTCAAGTAATGCCAATAAGCAAAGTTTCTTCTTATCTGTAGCTATTTTAGATCGATTTACATTATTTTAATGGTCAGGTCAAAAAACATAAAACAACTTTGTAAATACTTAACAAATAACAGCGTACCTTTTTACATTTTTATGTGAATACCGCAAGTCCCAACTGCACCCAACCGTTTGGATCCTGTGAGTGTGACATCCCTAATTAGGGTATGTTGAGAAAAGTTGCATCGTATGACCATGTACTTCGCTGCATAGTATGCATTAATAAGGCAGATCGATGTTGTATGATAAATTTGTTTCGAATTACAGGCAGACAAAATGTGCATGCATAGGTTTACCATAATATATATATATATATATATATATATATATATATATATATATATATATATATATATATTACTAAATGAGATCTTTGGAGGAAAATAGTAAATATAATCAAAATAAATTCTATTTTTATTTCTCATGACTATGACTAAATACAACATGTCATGTTACTCAAGATATGAAAATTTATCAAGCTTGATGCATAAAAGGTAGATAGAGTTACCTACTTCAGGTGTGCTAGCACGGTCGCTCGATATGAAGTTACCGACCGATTGTCGGTAACTTCTCATCGTTCCCTAGGACAACTGCAGATCTCAAATGTACAAACGACAGTTGATATCGAATATATTAAGGACACTTAGTCATTGTGAACTGTCACCTATTCGTTTGCGATCTGCAGTTGTCGTAGGGAACGATGAGAAGTAACCGATAGTTATTCTACCGATCGTTATAGAGCAAGCGTGCTAGGGCCTCAAGTCACCTCTTTGTAATATAGTATAGAATATTCAGGGCAACATAACAAAAAAAAAACTTGAAGAAATAATACAAAAAGTAGATTACCATTTTCTCATTCTGTTTTAATGAGTTTTTGTAAGTAAAGCTACTTTATCTAATAATAATTGACTTAGCGTAGCAAGTTCTGTTTTTACTAAAGAGCTTTGCATTTCATCTGTATGTTAATTGGTTTGTGTGTTCCTTGTCCGATCAATTTTTTTTCAAAATGGTAGCTGTGATGGACAGTTCCTTTTTACTCCGGCAAAGATAGCAAATGCGTTATGATCTGTCAAATCGGAATAACCAACATTTCGTGAAGTCTACTCAGTTTTCATCGTTTGTTCACGATTAATACTATCGTGGAGTTTATGTGGATTAATGCAGGCTTCATATCGTCATTGAATTACATTGCATTAGTGGAGGTACCTAGTGAAGAGATGTGTGAAACATGCAGAGAAGACATATAAGTATAATTGTTCCTCAAAGACGGTATCCATTGTTTAATAGTCGAAACATGAAACTGTGAGTCGAGGTGATACGGGTTCGAACACCGTCTCAAACAAATTGCATGCTATATACAACTGTAGGAATGCTATAAAAAGCTCATGTTAGAATATTTATTTTGATTTAACCATATTTTTTTAAACAAATAGACAATTTTTATAATTTTTTAATATTATTATTATTTTTTATTTTAACTCCACATAGGAGGACTACGTAATCTTTAAAGATGCTGGGTAAAGGTTCTTTTTGAGGAGAGGAAGGAATGAACAAAGGTCTTGAAGAAACCCATGTTGTAGGAAGGAGGAAACACAGAGGCCAGCAAATCGTTCCACAGCCGAGCTGTTGAACTCAAGAACGAGTTGAAGAAGCGACCCGTTCTCATGTGACAAATGTCAACCGTGTTCATATGTTTGACATATTTCCCAACTATGCTGAGGGGATCAATGACGCTAGTTCCTCGAAGCATCGTCTATTTAAATACCGGTAGAACAAGGATAGCAAGCCGACTCGACACCTGTGCTCTAAAGATTGCAAATCCGTTTGTTAAGACAGGAGAATCTATTAAACGGACAGCCCGTTTCTGCACAGAGTCGAGGGTGTTTTTCAGGTACTTTGGGGCACCAGACTAGAGGTGGCTGCCAAATTCAACCGTGGGGATTTTTACAGGGTTAGCAATTGTGTACTATTAAAGTGTCTGCGGGCCCTGTACAGTACGCCCAGTTTCTGAGAGACTAACTTAACTCTGGCTTCGATGGAGCCCCCGTACCTGAGCTGGTCAGTTAGAGTTACACCGAGCATATCAATGTAGGGCCTGTTCGGAAGAATGATTCCGTTGATGGAGACTAGTTTGTCATTTCGATCTCTTTTAGACGTAATCAGACATGATTCGGTATTTGAAACATTGAATTCGATGAGATTATTCTTACCCCAAGAGAAAACACTCTCGAGGTAACTGGCCTTGTGGGTTTCTGTGTGAATAAAACCAATTTTATTTTCCTTACATAATTTTATTTTTCTCTTAAACTGTAAGTAATTGCAACAGTAATAAATAGTTAATTTAAACGCAATTATTTTCAGTGTGTGACGTCATTTGTATCGTGACTAAAAATATTCATATTTGAAATAATAGGTATTAGGTATGTCATATTCGACACAAAAATAAACATTAAATTTCTACTATTGCGAGATTTAAAAACACAGTTTGATAGTCGAGCCAACGATGTGAAGAAGTACAATCGAATGCATAAAGGAGCACACACAATGCCTGCACCTGTGCCAATGCCGTGCGATACTTGAGATTTCACAATAATGAACACGATGCCTAAGAATTATAATGGTATGTACTAACGACAGGTACACAGTGCGTAGGTGCAACGTGCATACAAAGCCAATGCACCTCCCATCCGTCAGTCGGAGATATGTCACAGTGTCATAGTTCCACTAATGGCACTTACCGAGCCGAGTAAACTCTAAATAGCATTTGTTACGTACCTACAGTAGGGAGAGCCGTAAATGTGTAGGGAGAGGATTTAAAAAAAAGATATTCTTATTTTAGGGGTCTCGAAAATTAACACATGACTTATTAAAATTTGATCACCCTTTTCCTAGGCACATGTTTGCACCGCAAGACAGCTTTGTCTTGGAAAGTATGCGTTGCTTCAGTCACATTCATACATCGGCTTATACATACTCTTGTATTATACTGACTCTTGTCATGACCCAACTCAATTAATTATTTCACTCACTCGTGTTATATCTTGAGTCAAGTGTCTTACCACTCGACCGTCCGTGGTTGAGTGGTAAGACACTTGACTCCCAATCGGAAGGTTGCGGGTTCGAACCCGGCGTGTACAAATAAATTTTATTTGATTAATTTGTGTTATTTCACAATAAATTAATAAAAATAATATATACTATATTTGCGGCACGTTCCAGAGTGGAAGATACTCTCAGTATCGCCCTAGTGTAAGACCACAATTCAGAATTGAAACGTTGCTTAATAATGGCTTTAGCCGTGTTTAGTGACTAGAACTGAATAGCCAGGTACTTTCCAAGCTTCCTCTTCCCCATCTCCTTCCCTTCCCCACTTACCTTCAGCCTCACAACATCCACCAATTGGGGATGCCATAATCTCACTGGCTCCAGAAGGGAGCAGTTGTGACTCTTGTGAGATTTCTCTCTAAAAAAAAAATATAAATAAAAAAATGTCATCCTCTTATTTTACTATTCATGGGTTTAACTTCTTCCTAAGATACACTTTTCAGTTTATTGATTCCCAATTCCAATGCGAAAAATAAGTGAAATTAAAAAACTTTTTTGCATAAATTTCAACAATATAATGATTTGAGTGCGACAAAAATGTTTTTTCCACATATTTTTTGGTTGTGAATGATGTTATAATATGAGATAGATATGAATATAATTTTGTCTGCAAATAATTATTGGACTTGTGAAAGTCTAAAAACAGACTTGAATACTATCAACTCTGTCGACTTATCAGTAAATGCGTTTGTAAATTTTTAGACCCCTGGCATATTAACATTTTTTTTAAATTGGTTGGTGACCCTCCATTCTATTATAATACACCTACAGTCAGTCATTCAGAACAAAAGCGCAACAACACGGTGACTGCGAAATAAATATATTAAATTGAGTCATCAGCTTATCAAACTTGTCAAACAAATTATACGTCAATTATAACGGGACTGATATTTATTTCGAGCGTGAAGTGAATAAATAATTATTTTATGCAAAGTGGAATATTCACGCCAAATGTGAATGGTAAATCTTGCATTTCCCAATAATATATAAATATTTTCATTATTTATTTCGTTTTTCATTTAATGCAAAGCTCTATACAAACTACAAACTCGTTGTTTATTGTCTTACGTTTTTTGAAATTATTATTTTGTATGCAATCTGCTGTCAAACATATTTGCATATACAAATAAAGTTTCACCAAAAACATCTTTTCGTATTGACGACAAAGTTTAAGATTTAAATTTTACCTTGGTGAAAGTCCAATCGCCAAGTCTACCAGACACATACACCATTTGATATGACCTTGGCAATGAAGATGCCAGATCAAAGGAAATATATATATATATTTTTTTAAGAAAGACAAACATTCCCGTGTTACGAATAACCCAACAACATTTGAAAATCTGCTACTACCACCACACTAAGCGGAAGGTGTTGCTTGTTTGTGATGGAGGACTTAGCTAGCCGAGGAATCTGGGTGGAAATCAAACACGATGCCCACTCAACCACTGACCGGTCAACTTATACATATTTTATTTTTCTCCCTTATTACTACCGTCTCAAAGTATTCCACAACATTTGGGTTATCTAAACATATATATTTTTACACTTTTCAGGCCATAAGGAAAAAAAATCATCATGTTATGTCAATAAAAATAAGTCATCTTTGGGGATCATTATTCAGTTCTGTGTAGAAACCGGCTCATTATAATCTAATGCCAGAATTGTGTCACCGTGCTGAAAAATCACAATTTAGAATCAACAGGTTAGTTTAACCGCTTGGGCACATGAGCTTGTTTTCACGATAATTTAACGAAGGTAGACATAAGAATGACGTATGCCCCATACTTGAATTATTAAATGAATTTAGTCGTATTTAGTGTTCAGCCAGATAACGTACTACCCAAACGAACATGTTACAGTCTTCTACTACCTCTGACCAAATGGAAAACTTATGTGCGGTATTCAAATTTGTTTTAAAATCCGGAATAAAGCACTTAGTTATAAAAAGTGTCAGGACGAGTTTTTTTACAGAATTTGAACAATTCATTAAATTTAATGGTTAAATTTTCTAGTTATATTATGACTAGCTTCTGCCGCGACTTCATCTGCGTAGAATTAGTACTTTGAGTAGCCTATTTACTTTTCCTAGGTCCCATCTATGTTTATTCCAAAATTATTAACCTATTTATTTAAAATATCTATAATTCTTGATTCGATTCAAAGTATTAAGCGAGAACTTAAAATAAAATCACTAATTTAAATAATTATCAAAATACAATTTTGATTTCACAATCATTGTTTTGCAAAATGTCGTTCTCAAATTTTGACATTTTCTATTAAATATTAATTATTAATTGTAATATATTATGGAAAATACCTAGCTTTATAAAATATAGCCTATACCTTATTCTATTGTATGAGCTATATTATTAAAGTTTCATTAAAATCCATTCAGTAGTTTTTGCGTGAAAGAGTAACAAACACACATACATCCATACAAACTTTCGCGTTTATAATATTAGTAAGATTGTATCATGGACCAGTAGCTTTATAGTTTTTTTTTAATTAGACGTGTACAGCACTTGAATATTTACTTTGAAGTTTGATGGATAGTTCAAATTCTGTGAAAAAAACTGTTCTCAAACTTTAGCTTTCTTCCGTGGCTGATGTGTGCCAAAGATCGCTACA
The DNA here is from genome assembly GCA_951813805.1 of Limnephilus auricula. Classification (NCBI taxonomy): domain Eukaryota; kingdom Metazoa; phylum Arthropoda; class Insecta; order Trichoptera; family Limnephilidae; genus Limnephilus; species Limnephilus auricula. The sequence continues at coordinate 22,549,405 of OX638393.1, forward strand.
TCATATTTTGTTTACAATCGTATAAACGATCAAAACTTTATAAAACATATAACATGCTGTGAAGGAATAATATCGCGTTCATTAAAACCATCTCCCATGCAACATGATCCCTACCCTGGCTAAGTTATGTTCCCCCGATACCTCTATATTATATCCGTCTCACTAACGAACCCCTTCCCCGGATCCACTTCCGTTGCAGCCAGCCCCATCCACCCTTAGCTCTGGCTTTCACCCCTGCACTGCTTCCGGAAGATGATTCTGTCAAGAGAAAGGCCAGGCCCCGTATTATGCATGTCTGATCATGAATACGATTATCTGTATCCCCGTATTTTATGTACCCCTTGTAGATTTCGATGCTGTGGCATGAACGATTTTCCTTATTGAAAATATTTGTAGAAAATGACAGATAAATCGAAAGTTCGGCATGTTTTATCTACTAAATATTAGGCATTTAAATCTAATTACAAAACATAATACACTGTATTATAATAATTCTTATTATTTGACAGCTTAAAACGTTAAAATCCTTGGCTCTGAACATAGAAGGAGGTTACCAGAGGGTTTGGGTTGGCATGGGTTATTTCGCATTTACAATAAAAATAAACACTGTTATTAACTTGCCTCTTGTTTCCGAGTGAAAAATTCTCACTACGTATAATCAATGTGGTTAAGACCAAAGTTTGAAAATGGCCTTATAAGCCGAAATAGCTGTAACCAAAATTAAAATAAAAACCACAATACTTGCTAAACTTAATAATAACATTTTTTAATTTAAATTTACAAAAAAAATTAAACGGAGTTCTACGATTTAAACACAAAAAACAATAAATACGTATAATCAACAAATTTGCTTTAAATGTTTTTCTGTGTTAGTGATCTGTAAGTACTGATTTCAAGGTACCTTATTTCTGCTTTCCCCAACTGTTTTGTATCTTCGTAACGTTCAATGTTCAATGAAAGTATGCATTCATATACCATTAGCTAGTGCCCTTTAAGTGTGTCTAATGTACAAAATGACATTTTGAAAATTTATTAACTCTAAACACAATTTTAATAGGTACTTATCTACGAAACGATCTACATCAGATTTTCATTATTATGTACGCGTAAAATATTTGCGACCGTTTTAAACTATGTAAATACCTGTATACCCACTTGTCCATGCAAAACTTACCTTATATCGTTATCCCTTTTAGATCAAATCGTGATGTTCTTGAGTATTTTAATTTGATTTCATTTCTCCAAATCATTGGGCACTCGTACATCACATCCCCAATAAAACATGATATTCGAAGTCTAGTTAGAGTTGTAATGATCAAAATCAAATTTACTACCCTTTGGGTTTTTGCTGCCTAGAACCCCCAGAATTCGCGTAACGGACATTTTAGGGGATATGTGGTTGAATAATTGAATTAGCAAACTATCTGTTTGATGAGAATCATAATATTTGATCAGTTCTGTTTCAGTTTGTGTTTGATCTTTTGGGTCTAACTATTTCAAAAGCCCAATAATTACTATACAACTGGGAGCTGGCAAATTTTGTAGGATATTATTTGCAGTAAAGATAAATAATTCAAAACAGGTCAAAAGTAGAATTATTAAATTTAGGAAGGTCAGACATTAGTGACAAAATTTATCAACGAAATAAAGTGAAGCGTATTCTTGTTATTTTTTTTACCTATTTACCTTTTAACAGGTCTCCGGAACAGAAGATCTATGTCACACTCCATTTCCAGATATTTGTGGGAAAAGGGTACGAGCGACGGTAGTAGAGAAGGTCGGGAAGTAGGTACCTGGCAATTCAGATCTGTTAGATCCAATAAATGTAATTTTACAATTCTAACAGGTGCCCTCACACCAGGATACTGACAGTACCTTTTACTCTGGAATAAGTAGCATATATTTGTAGGTAATTTTCAAACTAAGTTAACGAAATGTTATATTATTATATTTGCATATACCGGAATTTTAATCCGCGGCTTATGGGGACAGATCAAAAAACTTATTTACCTTAATTCGTGGATAAACTCAGTTTATAAGGAAACTGTTTAGGAGTGCAAAAATTATAATAATATATAAATTAAACGTGTGATTAATTTCTGAAACATTTTTTCAACAGAAAGGTGGCTAGCAGACTTAAGAGGGTATTTCCAGAGAACACCGGAAATTAGTTTTTTTAAATCAAATTCTAGACGTGTTGACTCTTTTTTTACAAAAAAACATAAATTGATTTTGATATATTGTTATTTTATCTGGTAAACGCATTTTTAAAATGTTGAAAAACTAAGTTTATTTTGAATGTACTGAGGTTACACCGTTGGTCTTTGGCAGATTTGTTCAATTTTCAAACGAAATATTGTATTATCCAACACAAATTTCTAATCATATATACAGCAAAATAAATCAATACATAATCTTGTAAAGATATTTTTCAGAATTTTAATTTTAGTTCAATTAAAATCATTAAAAAATAAATCCGAGAATGTGTTTTCTTACAAAAATACCTCAATTTTTCTATTTATTTAAGGTCTTACAAACTAAAATATTTCCGATTTTTTTACAAACTTATTTTGTTTAGACATTATTGTAAAATTATAAATACTTATGATAAAAAAAAATACTTACAGAAAGTACACGATTTTTAATAATTTATCATCGTGCGTTATGAGCATTTTTATTGCTTACTTGAATGTAGGTAAAGATTAAAGCAAGTTTTTGATGAAATAAATCGATATTAAATTATTAATTTTAAAAATTTGATACGGGGAATAATCGATCTTTCTCATTGGAACCTCTCTGTACAGCTGCAATCATTTTTAAAAAATTATTGTCAGCCGCTGGTCAATGGCTCTTAACAGGTAAGTTAAGCTCTCTCGCTCTCTAACGATGGGTTTCCTTATTTGATATTTCATGTTATTATTATTGCTATGAGATTTATGCAAGTGCAATTGTTGCCGTAAATTACATTTTAGAACAATGATAGCTATCGCCTCAAAAGGGCAAAACAAATTACCTTCAAAACCGTCTGCCGCCTGTTCCATCTACTTCTTGAGCCATTAGAGTAGTTAAGATGAAGCTGTATGCCAAATTACTATTTATATTTATCTTATCTACGAATCGGTTTAAATTATAAATATGAAAAAATATGCTTTGGATACGTTGAAGCTTTTCGTACCTTCTCTATTTATTGGAATTAAAATAAAAGTATTAATTACGTTACAAAAAATATAAGCGTAAAGCAGTAAATAATTTGTTTTTTCATTACATAAAAATGAAGTTATAGAAGAAACCTTTTTTTTTAATACCCCTTTATAGGTAAGATTATTTTCGACTATTTCTATTGACAAACTTTTTTACATTCTTGTAAAATTATTAATAAAAAAAATAAAAACAACTTTGGCGCTACTCTCCTCGTGCAGATAATACCAAAAACACGCGGAGTGCTAAAGTGGTAAGAAGTCAAATATATCTGGCGTTTATATTCCTCTTAGCATCATATTGGAGTTTAACAAAATAACATCACACTAAAAACAACATTATTTAACAAAGGTAAAAACGTTAATTTGGGTCAATTTTTTTTTTTACATTTCTATTTTATGTGAATAACGCAAAAGAGTCAAAACTGCTACCAACCGTCTGGACTCCAGACGGATAGCAGCGGTTGTTGTCATAGTTTCAGTCAGTATTCATAGTAGGGTTGCCATAATCTCAATGGCTCCAGGCTCTGCAACCAGTGAGACTATGGCATCCCGAATTGGGGAATGTCGAAAGACGCAAGGTAGTGGGACAACTCGGCCACTGACCGGTCAACATATACAATATTCGTAAATTATTAATAAGTTTTGAATAAATCTATTCCACAATATTGTCGCTAAACAAATAACACGGAATACTTTTTTATGTTAACACGCGAAGTACTTGAATTTAATTTATGTTTGAACACCTATTTAAATAAACGTCACATCAAATACGATTTTTACGCCAACTCAAATTTCCTTTGTGTTTTAGTTTAATATTTAAAAATGGAAATGCTTGTGGAAAGATTAATAATTCAGTCAAGCTCTTTAAAATATAATATATTAACATAAAATTAATGTAATTATATTTTTCTAAATTGAAATGAATAAAACCCGTGATTTTCACTGGTTTACGCTAGTTTTTATTAAAATTGGTGTTTTGCATAATTTCAGAAGGAAGATTTTGTGGGCTTTTGGGAGACAAATTGACAGATTTATGTAAAAAAAAATTTAACACTTTTTTTTTCAAATTGATTATTCATAAAAATACTATTATATCTTTTAAGGAGTAGATTCTGTGGACAAGGTCTGAAATGTATTGTTCACTTTTTTCGAAAAAACTAGCACAAAAAACGTTCAAACCATTTTGTTATAGATTTAAATTTAGTGTGCCTTTGAACCTATCCAATATACACAATTTAAGGCTTTTACGAAATTTATGTGATTTCTATACATGAATGGGGAGTTACCGAATTTGAAATCGAAGGTTGCCCTCGACTCTACGTGAGGAAACTAACCAATGCATTACAGCCCCGGCGTTATATTTTGAATTTGACATTTTACGGTCAACTAATCGGCTATCACAGCAAAGCTATTGTGAGTCACTAACCCAACAATGCCCTTATCATTCTCTTTTAAAATTTTAATATCGATATCTGAGGTGTCAATCAAAAAGTCTATTAGTCATAATGAGACTTTTGATTGGAACTCAGATTATTGACAAACATATTTTATATTATGAATGAGTTTATCAGATGGTGATACGTGATATTAATGTTACTCTTATAATACGTGTGCGGTATTTTTCAAGTTTCTTGCATACAGAGTATATAGGTAGGATCCATTGATATCGAGCATTTGTTAACAATTTGGTTATGTAGGTACTTTTGTACCTTGACCTATTTATTTTATATTATTAATTGTTTCGGAGTTTAACTCACATAATTATTATCATCAAAACAGGCTTGTCCTAGTGAGGTTAATATTGAAATGTGAACAATAATACCTACCATGTAAAGAAACAATAAATAAGTAAATCCTTTACTTTAAAAAAAAAACAAAAAAAAAAATTCTAATTATGTTCTGTACAGTCATTTTTTCTTTTAAAATTTTGGTCGCAAAATTTTTAAAACATGACAAAATACTTGAATACATGACGAAAACCCCACATTAATGGGTGTCAAATGTTAAATTGACATTTGGTTAACTTTAGAAATTCTTATTTTTTATTACTAAAATCCTTGAACAATCAAGTTTATAAAAACAAAATAATTCTTCTGGGCAACATTGGAATGTTATTTTTTGTACAAAAGATTGATTGAAAATATCTAAAAGGAATGACTTGGTGTCCATTACGCAGTCATACCATCTGACCTAAGGTATGGCACCTTTTTCGAAAAAAAAAACATTTAGAACATAAAAAAATTATTAAAAATTATATCAATAAATTCTTCTGTTCTAAAAATTACCTTCAATGAAATATACTACTATCCTTGTAACTTTGGTCAGCATCGAGGCCTATTTTACATGTACTATATACCGGAGGCCAGGAGGCAAATAATTAGGGCCTATGTCATCGTTGGGAATACTGTGTGGAGTTTTTTTTAGGACAAGAAGGAGTTAACTTAGGTCTTGAAGAGACCTAGGTTAACTCCTTCTTATTGTTGTGATCGTTGTGAGATCTGTATTGCTACCCTGCAAATCATTCCACAGCCGAGCAGTTGAACTCAAGAACATGTCGTAGAAACGATCCATTCTCATATCAATAATGTTAACTGTGTACAAATGTTAGGCGCGCTTGCTTACAAATATAAGGACAGCATTCCCATCTAACGCCCAAACTCTTAAACACGGGTACGTTCTGATTCATTTATAATTTGTTTTATTTATTTCTACTTTTTGAGTTTTTAAGGCTTGTTCCTATATTATTATTGGTTCCAAAGGCTTTACTTTATTTCGCTATTTTATTTATGTTTTTGCATTATAGCAATGCAAGTTAAATAATTAATTACAAAATTAAAAGTGTGAAAAAGTTCTGAGAGGGCGCCCTTGCGAGAAAAGAAACTATCGTACGGTGATATTTATTTTGCAACAAAATTTAGAGGAAAGACTACCCCCGCTACACATAAATGTCTGTAAGTTAGTTGATTGCAAACTTATAATCCAGGGTCAGATAAATGAAAGACATGGTAAATGCTAAAGCTTTAGAAACGTAAGTTTACAGTGTGGAGATTTCACTGATGACATCAAACCTCCAAGAGTAAAAGTTGATCAGATGAGAAGATTGAACTAAAGAATCGTTTGAATTCTTAAAACTTTTTTATTAAAGAGCTAAATCTCACTAGCATACCTTGATGTTTCCTGATTTCATCTTGATTTATTTTTAGAGTATCATGTCGTGTTTACGTTTCCCCCTTTCTTAGAAAACGTTTCGGACACCGCGACAGTGTCCTTCATCCAGGCAGAGAATAGGAAATGCAACGCTCTCCGAAACTTTGGCTAAAGAAGGAGGAAGCGCAACACGGCATAATATCCCAAAATAAATCACGATGATACTTTTGGCGATGAAGTTATTTTCATTGTGTTACATAAATTCTTCTGTTTATGTTATGATACCTTGATTTTTCAAATCTGCATGAAAGATTTTAAGCATAGAGCCTTATAATTTATTCAGGTCGCCTTACAAAGTGTATAAATAATGTCACAGAGTGTCGTGTCAACTTCCCGCCTCCCTTAATTCACACAATGGTCACATTTAAAAAAATTCAAGTTAAAAATATAAAACGAGGGTCCCGGAATTATGTTCGGCGGGAACACGATCCGTAAAACATCAAGGGATGAAAAGGGATGGATTTAGAGTCATTAGTCAGCTTCAACCCTGACAATAGGAACACCTTATCAACCCTTGCGCGCTGGCGAGCAAGCGAGGCTTTAATTCTGATCACTGGGAGGCTAAGTAACTTTCAATTTTGTTAGGAAGAAAAGGGGTTGGTTTATTTGGAAAGTTTTTCTGACAAATTTATGTATTTTTACGATTTTTTTTTTCAACAAATGAGATTTTGTAAGTACTGCCATGTATATAAATTATCTTCGAAAGGATGAGTAAACCGTTACTGTCGAACGATAATGCCACTATTTTGGATACCTTTGTTGTGAATTTTTTCAGTTATTTGAAACAAAAAATTATTAAAAATGTATTTTTTTGCAGTTAATTTTAGTATAAGAGTTCATCCTGATCTTAACAAGAGGACTGCTATTATAGAGGGGACTTTGGCAACCCCAACATATAGAAGAAGACAATTAAGGTTGGTAAGTATGTGACTCTTTAATATCTACAAATAATATAAGAAAAACAGTGGAACATTACTAACAAATGTGTTAAAAATTTTACAAAATATATAATAAACCATAAATGGTTGTTTATCATTTGTGTAAAATTTTAAACACGTTTTTTAGTGAGGGATTTTTAATCTTTTGGGGATTTGAACCGACGAACTACGAAAAACAAAACCTATCCAGAGTGCTTTCATAAAAGAGAGCTAAGCATAAGTGCTGATTAGTGTCAATTTTAATACAGCATCTTTTCTACTGATTTCTTCGTCATATCTTCGGCATCGGTGCATATTCGGGACTATTGACATTATTGTCACATGAGAATGGTTCGTTTCTACAACTCGTTCTCGAGTTCAACAGTTCGGCTGTGGAACAGTGTGCCAGCTTCGTTTCATCCCTCCTGCAATATGGATTACTTCAAGATCACTCAGTTGTTCACTTCTTCATCTCCCCAAAAATTAGATGACACAGCCCCCGAGAAAAAAATATTTTCCTTGTGGGTTCCTGTGTGGGGTTAATTTTAAAAATAAAACTAATTTCTTTACAAATCATTTCTCGGTAATATTCATGGTAGGTACCATTAACTTCTGGTTCCAGATAGTCGAACTCCTTTATAAAGAACTGTATGAAAACGTTGTCTTATTCAATAACGTAAAGGTTAAGATCAAGGTCAGTGCCCAACTGGCTCAAATGTTTACGGCCGATTTTGACGTTTTGGTGACAGTTGGTTGCTTGCAATCAAAAAATATCTGTCAGTTTATGAACTCGTATCTCTTACAGAATCAAGTGTCAGAACTTCAATCATTTAATATTTTGAAACCCTCAGAGCCGCCGATTATCAGGGCTTAGACTACAAGGATAAATCCCTAATTTGAAACTTTTATTCCGTTAATTATACTAACATGACTTGTTCATTATCTTCCTACTCATAACGCAATCTTGTTACATTTTATTTGTATCAATGTTTGACACATTCAATTAACATTACGTATTAACTCGTTAGCGTAAAAATGAATTATTTATTAAATGGAAATAAAATTATCAGGTTTCTTGTCTTAATTGTACTACTAAGACAATTCTATGTGATAAACTATATAGGTACCTACTTAATGCTTACAAATATTAGTATGTTAACCGTGACAATAGAGACATCCATTTATCATTGGGCAGCTTGTTCTAAGTATGCTTGTGTTTTAACTTTTTAATAATTTGATTCATCTACGTGTTTTAATTTCATAGCAAAAACCGTCAATTGTTCAAAATTAATTACATTACACTAAAAATGAAGTCAGCATGTGTAGTTCACCGAAGCGATACACAGATAGAAGTGTATTATGGCCGTGCCCGTGTTCCAAAGTAGGGTAATTTTTTCCCTTACTGGTAAGTAATTATTATTATAACTGCCAAGAAGTGTTAATTTTCAGCATGTAATCATGTTAAGAGTCTCATTTAAGTAGATCAAAGGCACTGCAAGGCAGTCGAAAACGTATCCTTAAGAAGAAAATAGAAACACAGAACTGCACCCAAAAGTCAACCGATTTAAAACGTGAAAATATTATTAACTTATAATTATTTATTTATTACTCTTTTTCACACCCGTAGAACTTTTACAATGGGTACATATTATGATTAGATTTTTTTTTTAAAGGTTAGTAATAAACAATGTTTTTTTTACAATTAATGGTTTACAATTTGAATAAATTAAAAAAAATGTACATATCAAAACATTTTTAGAAATAATTCTTAACATGAAAAAATTGTTTGGCAATTTTAATTTTTAAATTTATTTTTTATTTAAGTCTATTAAGGAAACATATACTTGTGTAAAAGACAATTTAACATAAGATAGTGAACATAATATAAACCAATAACTTCCATTTATACATTTTTGTTGTGATTACTGATTAGGAAGTAGTTCATTACAAGTTATATAAGTATATAGTGTGAGTGAAAAAATATTAAAAAGGAAATAATAAACAATAAAAAAAGTACAATAATATAATAAACAATGCATAGTTCTGATTTAAGTTCATTGTAAAGTTATGTTGTGTTTTAAATATTAAATTTGTTACATTAAAAATATCGATGTTATTTGTATATTCGGTTATTAAACTATGTAGGCGAGAAATTTACTTGTTTGCTATACAATTTGTTCATGAATGAATGAATTAATTAATTTATTCAATTTCAATGTCCTATTTATCTTGTGTTAATTAATTTGAAATATTTGAAACTAAAATACTGCCAATATGCCATGGGGTGACAATCTAACAAAATCATTTTAATACCGTGCCAAAATGCCAAAGTTGATATTAGATCGAGATAAATTATTAATGAATATCGACGATAAGCTACCGATACCGAATGTATTTTTTAAATGATATCAAAATATTTATTTCTAGACATCGTAACAGTGTTATTTTATTTCTATTCAACTCAAATAGTCATATCATTCGGCATTGTAAATCTAGCCCAATTATATCTTGTCATTTGAATTGCTTGGAATTATGCCACATATGAAAGTTCATTATCACATTGCCGTGATGTATTATTACATACAAATCACGTTACGTTGTGTAATACAATGCAATACAAAAATAATTAATCGTAATTACATTGTTGCATGCATTATAGTTTGTGAGTGCCGATTGTGAAATTTAAATGTCAACTTAATATAGAGCGCCATATATTTGGTCAGATTTTTTTTAGGCTATTGTCGTCTTTACCCGGCTTCGCCCGAGGTTCATGTATATATAGTTCGTCGATAGTTTAAAAAATATGGCGTGGTGTCTTTATTTTTATTAATTCAGTACTTTCAATTGCATAAAACATTCAGTATTTTCAATTGCATAAAACATTCAGTATTTTCAATTGCATAAAACATTCAGTATTTTCAATAACATAAAATCTAAAAATGGATTTTAAAAAGTACACTCATAAATTTTTGTTTCATATTATATTATTATAAATTTTGCTCTAGTCTGTTTAAAAAGCGTTACACCTATTTATTACAAAAGAATTATGACACAGTTTGAAGGGGAAAATTTACCACCCTACGCGCAATTAGAATATTTCGTAAATTACCAAGTAATACCATTTAAGGCTTGTTTTTATGTCACAGATCCGGGAAATCGGCATTAACAACGGCAATTTATTAAAATATTTAGAGCTCAATTACTATAATAACGCATAATGCCTGCCACCTATTCACTTATTTTCTAACTCATACATAATATTATATACAATGCCCACGGTGCGCGAAAAATTGCAGATAATTGGTTTGGGCCCTCATAATGGCCAATTACCGATAGGCGTTAAGGACTGCGGTAGTATTTATTAGCTGGGTTTCTAAGTTAAGTACACACTATTGGTACTGAAAAATGAGATGGGTTATTTAATGAATATTATGTTAAAAGCCTTTTTTCTTATCATCATAAGGCTTCCTTATCCAAAAATATAAAGTAATAGACAATGCGTTGGAAAATTCCACGTTCAGTGACCTCCGTGGCGCTAAATTCATAAAAAAAGTTCGGCTTTCGTTTATGAACTTTATTGAAGTTCAGAATTTCTGTCATGGTTAGGCGGTCAGTATTCTAAATATTGGAATGGTGGGGGCGTTTCTTATTATATCAATAGTTCAAAAAAAAATTTTTTTACATTAGCTCCACATAGGAGGCCCTGAGGGAATTTTTCCCATCATCTTTGAAGATGCTGTGTGGTTTTTAAGGGAAAGGAATGAGAGGAAGTCCTGAGAAGGAAAAATTTTTGAGGGGTGGGTAGGAATCTGGGGATAAATATATCCAGGAGTGATGGACGTGTGAAGCCATCCCTCCCACTGCGGTCCAATGAGATGGATTGAGAGGGTCCGGCTGGAGAGAACAAAAGATTTCCCTCAACTAGTCTCTCCCGATCCGGCATGTCACGCAGATGGTCGGCAGACGCATCTGCCCCCAGGTTCCGGACAAACCTAACCCCATGAATCCGGGCACCCAACCCGGGCACTGCTAAGCCACCAAACGTAGCGAACCACTTGGAGTGACCTGTGGCAGAGGTGTTGGTCGTCCAATAAATGGTTCCCGGGGCGGCGGTACCCATACCCGCATCTTAATGTGAATGGGATATTGGATATAATTAATATGAATAAATATTAGGATTAGATATTGGGATATATTTAAAATTAATAAATCAACTCTTCTGGTTGATACTTTAAATTATTCGCTTAGATTGTCCACAATAAATCCTTACAAAGGCGGTAATACCAGTATTTTCATTTGCAAGTGTCCAAAAACTCTAATAATTGGAACAAAAAAATGTTCTCAATTGAAGAAAAGAAAATCTAGTTTATTTTATGTCTTTGGTAAAACCATTATATTATAATTGGCGGCAACGAATGCATTATAAAAAAGTGCCTATTGATAAAATTTGCATAAGGTCATTGCGTTTGCCTAACAACTGTTCGTGTACGATAAATTTCCACGTGAAAACTTAGGCAAAAACACTGTGATTTGATAACGGATAATAGTATATAGTTTAATAGCCTTTATCGGGAATTATCAAACAATTATTTTATTACCGGTTTAATTTCCTATTATGGATAAGGAATCGATAAAAAAAATTGTCTACATTAAGGTTTGGAGGTAGGTACTAAAGAATTATAGTTATCGGGTGTGGCTTTCTAGCCTTTTGGCCTTTCCCAACTGCGTTTATGGATAGGTTATGTCGCAAGTGATTTAATTTTTCATAAAATAATAATTACCTGCAAACTTTACTCATTTAAAATATTGATATTGTATTTACTTTATTGAGGAGGTAAATAAAGTACAATACCTAATATTATGTAACATCCTTAAGTTTATCTCCACGTCATTAGCTATTTAGTTTTACAAACAATGTTATTAAAAAAAATTTGTACTGGTTAGATTTTAAAAGTAAACATAATCATAATTGATAAATTGAGGTCTCAAAAAATGGAAAATTACAATTTTGAAAGTTTTGGCTACGAAACAAGCTTATTTATTTTTTTACAAAATGAAGTCATAGGATTTAGAAATAAAATAACAGAATTGTGTATTATATTAATCAGAAATGTGCTTACCTTACATCAGAAAAAAGAGACTGGACTCTCACTGGTCACCTGTTTATGAAATTTATTCTTATGTATGACTTATTTTTTTAATGCATATCGTCATTGCAGAAAGTGATTGCTATAAATTGTTGCAATACATTAGTATAAGTTGTGTCCATGTTACTTTTGCTCTTCATAATAGGTGAGTATTTGTGAAGTAAACGTTTGATAAATTATTGCATTCTATGAAAATGGTTTATTTTATAATGGTATGATTACTACTTAACTCGTTATTTATTTATAGCGAACACATTTATAATAAATTAAACAGGTTTAAAAAAGTAATAACTTAATATCAATTCATGACATTGTCATGTTTTTTATTTCCTTACGAATAAATATTTAATACGCCGTTTATATAACAAAAAGCTAAAATGCGCACAATATTTTTACAGTCAATGTGTAACCTTTTTTTATATGAATACCGTCGAAGAGACCCAACTGCTCCCGACTGGAGTCAGTAAGACGATTGCATTTCCAATTGGGGTATGTTGTGAAGCTGAAAGTATTGGGGAGCGGAAGGAGATGGAGAGGAGGGTGGGAATGTTCCTGACTATTCAGATCTGGTCACCAAACACGACTAGAATTATTTTAAGCAATGTTTCAATTCTGAATGGCGGTCTGACATTAGGGCGATACTGAGAGTATCTTCCACTCTGGAACGTGGTGCAAATATACTAAATATTATTTTATATGAATAAATTGTTAAATAACACTAACCAATAAAATAAAATTTATTTGCGCACGCCGGGTTTGAACCTGCCACCTTCGGATTGTGAGTCGAGGGACTTACCCCTCCACCACGGATGCCGTCAAACTACTATTGTACTAATCGGACTTCCGAAACATTTCCATACCGCAAAGTTTAATTTTTTTTCCAAAAATATGCCAAAATATTTTATTTATTTTTATTAAGTTTAATTTGTAGAATTTATTTTAATTTTTATTTCTTCTTTTCATTCAATATTATTACAATTTAAAAAAAAAAAACAGGAATTTAAAATAATAAGTGTTACGCGTATTAACTTTTTTTATAAATTAAATAATAATATTAAAAAATTGTTTCTAAACCGATGGTTTCTTTGTCAGGATAATAAGAACATGAATAAAAATAACAAAAGAAACAAGTTTAGACAAATAAGAACTATAGAGAAAAATATTATAAAGAGTTATTATTTAAAAATATCTTTAAAAAAAGATTATTTAAAATGAAATATAAAAATTATTTTAGAATATGTAAAGATTACATTACATATTAACAGTATTTTAAAAATTAACAAAAATAATCAACAAAAATAAATTTATTTAAATATAAGTATTTAAATGCATATAAATTTAAGAGATAGCTATTTTAATAACAAATTAGGTTATAGATATTTAATTTATTATTAACCCTTTTTCTAATTTTTCTAAATTTTAATATGCTAATTGTAAATCTGTTATGTTTGTGAGTAAATTTTGTAACTCTTTATTTATAATTTATTTGTTTCATTTAATTAAAAATGACGCCATAAAGTGATTTTGCGAAGATTGAAGAAATAATAATAATATTGAATATATAAAAGAATTTAAAAAAACAGAAATATATTTTTTTTTCCTAAAATATGTTCCATACGATACAGTAAAAAATTACAATAAATGAGTTTTTCGTAACACTCATTAAATTTACAAGAATTTAATCCTCTTCCCATTAGTGGGCGATTAGTTATTTCAATAATAATTCTACCATTAGAAAATCTCCCACACCGACCTGTGCGTGCAAAGTTTGTTGATTGTAGAACTCTATAGTGTATAGGTATAGGTATGTACATTAGCGTGTGTCGCTCTCCATAGAGAGAAAAAAAATTGGGGTCTCAAAAGTTGCCTATGATCTGTAAAAATAAATGAAATTGGTGTTCACTATTAGCTCGCTAAAAAAGGCCCGAAGTTTTGAAAAAAAATTGATTTCGTGATTCGGGAATAAAATAAAACGGAGGGTCCATTTTTATATTCTGTAGCAAACTTAATTTTTATTCCATTGCTGTAGCCCAAAGAATGTAAAAAAATTATAATTTTGAAACATGTGATGTGTTTGTTAAAAATATAAAAAAGGAAAAATAACACTTTTTTTCTGGATAAAATCAAGATACTAAACAATAACGACACCAAATATTGTCAACACAATACAACGAATTAAAAACAATCTATGCTCGAAATTGAATGATAACATTTTATGATAACCGTATTTATTGTGAAAAAAATATTAATTACCATTATTTAAAAAAACATGTTTTAGATGTTTATTTCTGGTTTTCAATACACTTTAGCAAGCCATTAAAAATAATAGAATATCAATTTTTTTTAAATATATTTATCTGTAGTTCTCATTTTCTTTGTAAGACGCCACTTTTGAGACCCCAGGCATTTCTGAATTCAAAAGTTGAAATAGTTGACACACCTTAGTGTACATGGATTACTTAAAGTATGTATATCTAAAATTAAGATATGCTTTCAAGGATTCGATCCTGAAATACCAGAATGCTCCAGCATAAAGCAAAGTTAGGTTTCTAATCAAGTACCTTATAATTATTAATCTACGATTAAAATAATAATTACAGTATCAATGTTCACTAATTACTGTAGTTACCTCTGCCCACGTGCCCACTTCATTAAAAGTCGTTCTAGCTAAATCATTTTCGGAGGCATTGAAAATTTCGAACGCAAGTCACTTTGTTTGGGATACACAATTTAGGTATACGTGATTTATAAACTACGTACTTTCAATTTTGCAAGCGCTATTATTATCGACTACGCGCATAGTTGACTGCGAATTTGAATACCCGAAGGTGAGTGGATGCCCTGTCAAATCCTAATTTAAGAAAAAAATATTTATCCTTGAATCTCCAAACACTTCTACACTTTTGGGGTCAAAAATTCATCACTTTGTTAGGCTTCCCCAAGTTATTTTGTATTTAACTTTTCTTTGCAACTGGTTTCCAAGTTTCAAAAATTCGTTTTTTTTAAACGAATCAATTAGAATAAAACTATGGACCTGTGCCTGCTTCTTTGTCAATTAATTAAATATTTTAATATCGATAATGATTAAAATTGATGATACGAGAAAAACAAAGGTTTTATATCCTTTTTTTTGTTTAATTCTGTAATCAATTATTGAATATACAACTTATAACTAATAATTTACCCACACTTCGTACTTTGTGGCAGATACAAGAGAAGCGATTGCACATCCGGTTTCATACCAAACGTTGTTTTGCATTTGAGGATACCCAACCAAACTGAATAATTATTTTTGCATTAAAAAGGTATGTCAAATATCTATCTCGGACAGGAGCTACTTTTTTTTTGCTTTTAAATGATGACTTACAGGCAATTAAAGAAATCAGTTTTGGTTAATTTTGGAAGCAATTTTGTATTTTTTTTTTGTGAGATGTTTATAATTCATAAAAAAAATCTGTCTAATTCTTGGTTATAATATAATAAAACATTAAATAAAAAATAAATGTTAAAAATGCATTTCTTTTGGTGGTAATTTTAATATTTATACAAGTTTTTGTTCCGATATAAATAAGTAATTTGTAATTTTAATTTACACCGTCAAAGTTGTTTTAAAAAAATAAATTAATTTTATATATCATTATATATTTTTTTTAAATATAGTAATATTATTTATATTTTTTTTTATGTTTACATTTACTCGCAAATAATTGTCCATGTTGCCTCTAAAATCATAAAATATTTAAATATTTAATAGCCTATATTTTATAATTTAAAGCAAAAATAGATAAAGTAGCTCCTGTTCGAGATATACACTTGACATACCTTTTGATTACAAAAAATATTTTTTAGTTTAGTTAGTTATTTTTGCCTCAAATCCAAAACTACTTTATGTATGAAACCAGCCAATAGCCATAAGCCGAATTGTTAAACCAGAAAAGCACTTCAAAGTTATGACTCATTTAAAAAAAAATACAAATTTAGAGTGGTGTGGAGAGAGGTCGAAAAGGAAAATATCTTCGAAGTATGGCGGTAAAACCAATACGTTTAAGAGACTCTGAGTTAACCCCTGAAGCGACACTTCTATGACGATAAAATGCCCTACATAACTTAGGTCAATATTTAAATAATAATTATCTTGTTTAAAAGCGACGTCCTTATAATAATTGCTCTGGATTGCAGAACACTGCTGATAATGGGCGGCGGCAGTATCAAATCACGATAACAGCTCTAGCTTAATTTTATTTGGCATTTCAGATCGGAAATAAATGTCTGAAAGCGGAAAACCGGCTGTCTCTCTATTGAATTTGTAACTGGCTGTCTTTATAAAACGGGTTATACCTCCGACTAAATTCTCAGTAAGCGGCAAAGGACTAAATCTAATACCGTGTTTAGGTGCACAGAACACTGCATTTTACTTCAATGCCTTGTGGTGCCTTTTATTAAATTAGGTACTTAGAAGGAGCGCTGCGTACAATACGTTTTATATAAGGCTCGTCCTACTTTTATAAAAAAAATAATAATCCAAAAATGGTAAACGTTCAACTATTTTACGACACAAAAATAACAGATTTAAGTTGATGGAGTCCAATTAAGTGATATTTCACGCCATTTTCTAACAAATTATTTTATATTTTTATAAGTATAGTTTACTCTAATAGCGAATAATACTTAGGTATTTGAAAAAAACTCGTTTATTAAATCTCTTTAGAGGAAAATTTTTTGAAACCGAAAAATACAGTGGTGTAGCTATAGTTTAAAAAGCTTTTTTACAACAAAGTTAAAATGTTAATTAAGTTATCTAACAAGCATGTAAGCTGATGGGTACTTTCAAGTAGTAAATAAGAAAGAAAAATCTACAAATTTATTTTTTCCGCAATATGGTTTGTAAATTTTCTCACGAAACATGCCGCTAAATTATCAAGAAAAGCCGGTAATTACCTGTTATGTTAAGTAGAAGAAGTAAACTTTAATGCCAAACTCATAAAACATTTTTGTTTATAATTATGATGTCCATCTTGATTGATAAAATCACAATAAAGCGGCCATAATTGAACGAAAACGTTCATAAAACAAACAAAGTGTTAATAAACCTGTCAAACGTTAAAATAAACATTTTGGGTAATCTCACCTCTACGGGGTTTCGTGTGCTTTAAACTAATAGTAAACACACAAAATTGGTTGATTTATTTAGTCCCGTCAAAAGCTCTGAACAAAGGATAACGTTAAATTATTTAATTCAATGAACGCGACGGTGTTATTTATGTCACAAATACGTTGAAGTACATTTATTCAATCGGTTTTCACGCATTGGTGGTTTTGTAAAACTGTAAGTAAGTTCGCTCACGGGGCAACTGATAAAAAAACTAGTTTGCATCTCAACTCGCTATCCTGTGTATTTTAATGTGATGGTCCGCATACTAAACTTCTCAAAAATCCGTTGTCAACGGCAACACAAAGAGTCACTCCCAACTCGCCGTGCTAGTTTCGAGGACGGCCGTTGCCAGGTTGTCTTTTTTTTTAAATCGCAATATGTTTGCAATGGCTGAGATGACAGCTGAATTGTTTTTCAAATACTGAAATCGTAAAATTGAGTTGCGCCATGAGAGAAGTTTGGTAGGAAACCTTAGCAATCCGCAGCTGCCAACCAGTTTTATTTTGGACTCAGTTTCTGCACGAGCGAAGGGCCTAATAGAAGCTACAGTGGGCGCTTTTTTCCATATAAACTATTGTAAAGCAACGTAGGTTCCCGTAAAAATATGTACCTATTTTGCTTTCAAGCTGAATATCGTCAATATATCTTTTAAATATCTTCTTTTTTTTGGAAACAAAGAAGTTGGCTTTGACAAAGATAATAGATTAGTATGAATAAAAAAGTTTTGGATTGTTTGGATTCTACAGTAATTTATTTATTTAGGAAAATCAAAAGATTATTTACATCTATTACAAAAAACTTAATAATAAAAAATAAAATCCAATTACAGATTTTCACATAACTTAACATTGTAATAATAATAATAAAGTAATATTGTGGTGTTAACGGAAGAGAAGCAGATTACGCGTAAATCTAGTTTATCGTAATCTGATAAAGGTAAAAATGACACGGCTTTACTTTGTGTACTTCAAACTTTAGGCATAGGCAGTACCTACCTATGTATATATATATATATATACCTCAATAAAACTGCAGAATAATGATCACCTCAATTCTACTTTTTTTTTAAATGATAATAATTAACATAACTAATAAAAATTTAGGCTTATTAGATTTGTCGAAGAATTTATAGATACAAATGCAAAAATCAGTATTTTTAAATAGATATAGTATTTTTAAATAGATATAGTATTTTTAAATAGATATAGTAGTATTACGATTTTTTTTTTAATATTTATATTAAGGGATCAGTAGGATTTATCGGTCTAGTTAGGAGTTCTACCAACCCTCTGATATGAAATTATCTGCAGTCAGTGAATTATTTTCCATTTGGTTCTCTTGTAGGTTAACATGTTGTTCTTGAATTGTTTTGTATTAATTATACTTATATAGTACACTTTCGTAACGTAACGTGGATTGACTAGATGATCATTTGTGGAAAAGTGTGTGGAAGAGTTTTGTTTTTTCTGTGGGAAAGATTTAACCCGGACATAAAATCTGGTGACAAAAAAAAGAATACAGGTCTCATTTTCATATGTACTTTAAATAAACTTATCTAGGTACTTACTTAATCAGCCAATCTCTTTTTTTCTTAATATTGCGTAATATCTTCATTATGAAATATTAAACTATGTTTTAAAAAAAATTAATTTTAGCGATCATAAAACGATAATTAAGTTGGCGTCTTCTTTTAATGACCTATCTTTTTTCTGTAACGCCTTCTTGTCGAATAGACCTAAAATAAAGAGTTAATGAGACACGTATTATATAACGAGTCATGTGAAACAAAAGTAAATTTAATTGTTTTGAGTCAACGTGATTACCCACTTATTTCAATTGTTAACTACTTAACGGCACAATTCTCACGATATACATAGAATCTGACTTTGCATGCAATTAGGTGCGGAAGGTACCCTTCACATGGAAATGACACAATCTGTAAAAACATAAGAGTTATAGCAGTTATACATTATCATTAACATCAAAAATATTTAGCCGGAGATTTGAATCTGTTTGGTTCTGTGGTTAAAGACCAGTTTTGAGATTTAAAACGTTTACTTGAAAAGGCATCTGCCATGTTAAGTCACCCGGTCTGAATCGCCAGGTACTTTATTTTTTTTTTTATTATTTATTTATTATAGATAGATACAAAAGAAAGTACAATTTACATATAAGAAAGCTTTCCCTGTCCAACTGTGAATGTTTCCCGTTCCAGAACAGACAAATTGACATGTTTAGTTAATATTATTCCATAACTACATAACAAAAACTAAAAACCATAAAAAAACAAAAGGAAAAAAAAAATTTTCTCTGAAACCAAGTTATGTAATGAAAAAATATATACATACTTTTTTTTTGTGACACTGTAGAAATAGTAATATGATAGCATATATTCACACATTAGTCTAGGGATATTTATATTTGTATTTAACTTTTGTTTTATATTACCAACAAGAATGTTCTATAAATATCCTGTTTGTGTCTCAAATAAATAAATAAAATAAAAAATTCTATTCGGATTTACCGAATTAGCCTGGTAACATATATTCAGATTTACAGAGAATGAGATAAGTAGGTAAGTTGGTAGTATTTAAAGTGTAAACCAGGTACCTGATAACAAGATGGAGGTATTACAATATGATTTACAACATAGCGATATGAAATTATGTTAGGTTATATGTTTAGAAGTGTGAACCAATAATACCTACATAGAGAAAGAGAAACTACATTAAAATTTGCATTTTTTACAAGAGTTGTAACACATTGTGTAATAAATTTTTGCAAAGATGATTATTTTCACTGATTTAAAAAACATGTTTTCAGTACAAATTATATTACACGACAATACGAATACACACCGCGTTCATGTCTTGAACTACTTCTGCTAAACTACAAAAAAAATAACTACAAATATTATAATATAGATTGAAATATAAATAGAAACTCTGAATATTAATATATAGTACCTTACGTACAACCTTCCTACTTCCCCCTTCCTCTAAAGTCTTACGACATGCCCCAATTGGAGAAGCAATGGTCCCACTGACTCCTGACAACTGGGATGTTGGTGCGGTAATTACGTTAACAATTCTAGGGCAGCGGACAGAAACGATATCATTTTTCAGAGTCAGCATCCCAAATGTAGACATTGTAATTTCACATGAAATGCGCTCGGATTTATCATAGGTCCCTATTATGCTTTATCGAAACGATGTTGAACCTTCCAAGAAGACAGCGATAATAAAACTGACAACCCAAACAAAAAAAAAACCATTGTAATATAATCCCAACGATGCTGCGATCCCAGGAGAACAGAGATCAGTAGGAGTATAGTCAATTGTCGAACACAATGTCTACTCGCTCTCTGTAATCCTCTTCCATCACAATATGTGATTTTAGCTGGGTAATATTCATATCCCTACCCGACCGTCAACAATGCATTTTGATTACCCTTTTGTGAATATGAAATGATATCGAACGTCCCAGGCTTTGACTCCTTGCTCAATAGATCTAGCGTTGTTCGGAAATTATGCTCAGCCGGAATGATACTTCGTCATAATGTATTCTGATTATGATTGGATTTTGGCGCTAGTTTTCGTTTAAGATTCTAATAAAATATGAACATAGTTAACCGTCGCAGAACAGATGTTGTCTAGTTAGGCATGACATGCCTGACATGCATGTTACATTGTAACGAATCTATACACGAACCTATAAGGATAAACGAATTGAAAAGAAATTATGATAAATTCTTATTATTGAAGTAAAACTTCTTTACGTCCGCTTGACTTGGGGGGTAAGCTGGCGGATGCGTTACGAAAAGTGTAGTCCGGCGAGGCGAACTAGCTGTATCACACTGTAGGAGCAAGAGAGAGCAGTGCGTGCGCACATTTTATTTCTCTCTTCCTCTCATAGCCAGTGCATGAAGATTATTCGTAATTTCATTTCGTTCTTGAACAATTTTATAAATACTGTAGAAGCAAGAGAGAGCAATTTTCTTTCTCTCTAGAATTTTTACTTCAGTCGTCTGGTCTATCACATACTCGTTTTTTTTTTTTTTGTCATTTTCCTCCTTCTGTTGCCATTTCCTATGGATGGAGATCTTAACCCTGCTGCAGCTTAAAATAATTCAGCGAAATTGAACTCGTACCATCTACGCAAGCAACGAAGAACGATGTGCAGTGTCTTCATCTATCACTCCTTGTGACATGTAGAATGTATGTTTAATCATATAACATTGGTGGGTTTATAGTAGACACAAAATGCTGTCCGAAATGCTGACTCAACAGGGAGGAATTAAGACAACCAACACCCCAAAAATCAACCGATACAATTGTTCGACTTTTATTAAATGTTGGGCGCCAGTTTTTTCTCAATTTAATTATTATTTCACTGGAGCATGCTTAAGTAACTTAGCAAATTGATAGTGTGCATTGTTACAATAGTGACACACAGCTTTATTGTGTTGATTCTGTCCCACGGTCATTGGCTAGGTATGACGTAACAAACATTTGCCGCTACTCTTACTTTTTAGGCAGGCATGAGATGAAAGATTGTATGACATCGTGTACATAACATATGATTTTGGAAATAATTTTAATAAGATTGAAGGAAATCATAAAAGCTGAGATCACCAAATCAAAAGATCTTTGCAAAATTGAAGAAAATAAGCATATTATGTCAAAAAAAATTGGTGTTATAATTTTTTTTACACGTTTTCACACATCGAGCGTTTGAAAGTAATCATACAATAATCGCATAAAAATACAAACCCGTGTTATTTTAATAATTTACTTATTTTGTATTTCACGCCCTGATAGGCTTTTAGATGTTATTTTTTTTTATTAACAACGTACATATAAATCAGCATTAGAAACAATTCACACAAAAGCAAAAAATAAAATTAAAGAGCGAAGTACATCAAAATAAGCATTACAAACAATTCAAACAAAAGCAAAAAATTAAATTATAAAACAGAATCTAAAACAAAATTCAAAACAAAATCAAAGTCAAACACAAAAATAAAATACGAGTTAGATAAAAGCAGGATACCCTACTATTCAAGATAGAGAAACAACATGGTGGGTTAGGTACAATTCGTAGATTGAGAGAGAATGTGTGGTATATTACAAGGAGAACTATGTGGTATATTCAATCAAATATTATTGATCGTTTTTTTTCTTTTCAGATATACTCGTACATCTTACTATGAGGTGTTTATACTTAATAAATGATATGTCAAACATATCCGCAACGTCCTTATATTCATTTACCAAATTCTGAATTCGGCGAATTGGAGTACACAATTGTGATTCCGTGTGGGAGTTATAATAATCATAAGTATTAAAATATTTTTCCTAACTAAAGTCAACTATTAAAAAAAAAATTAATATAAAATATTTCGGCAAAATATGTTACGAACACTCATATAATCGTCTTATTCACGGTTATTATACCTACTGGTGAGATGACATAATGCCGTCACATCTTATCTAAGCTCTTGACGTATTGATAATGGTGGCTTTGTTCTCATCATCATCATTGACGGGTGAGTGAATTTCCAAGGAGGCTGTACTCACCACCAGTGCCGCTTCAATGGGGTGATAAGGCCCAGTAAACAGATCAAGGGCCACTTCACTGGGGGAGGTTAGGGTAGCGTCTTTATTCTGCCCTCTTTAAAGTTAAATTGGTGTAGTGTAAGTTTAAAGATACATTTTTATGTAGATAAGGTTAATTTTGTTCAATTTAAATATTATCTAATAATTGCTATAAACATGGTCAGCTTAAGATGGACTTAATAATTTCTTAGAAATATGAATAAATAGATAAACTTAAAACAAAAGAAACCATGTCGAACTTAGTAATTACATGGGTTTAATATTTAAAAAAATTTATAAACAGTTTTTATTGGATGTGATCGATATTAATTATTAACGATTTTGTGAAAACCTAGGTGCATAATTGCGATTGCTTATATAGATAATCTATAACATAAAAATAAATTTTTGTTTTTTTGTTTGTTCGTACCTTATTTATTTTATTTATTTATTTACATTTGATACATTTAAAGCCAAAATAACAAATAATATTACATAATAAGAGAATATATTTAAAATGAATACAAGTGTTATTACGTTGTTTTAGGTCGATATTAGTTCCTAGCTAGGCAGATTGCCTGTTCTAAGGAACCAAAGTGTGTAAAGTGCCAAATGCAATTTAAATTATTATTTTTTTTTTTAATTAATACCTATGTACTAAGTTTTTACTAAATGTGCCATTCATAGGTAACCATGTATCGTTTTAAGTCACATTATATAATAGTTTTTCAGACTCCTCCCTACCCAAGCCAATCAACCATGTAGTTATTATTGAACCAATGCAGGACATTTTGCAATTTTTAATATTTAAGTCTGGGGGGATTTTATTGTATAATTTATGGGCGGCCATACCGTTCACCGATTGCGATGAATATGCGCATACCCGGGATGGTTATAGGATAGTGAGTTCTGGCGTTATGAAATTATTTATCATACTATTCATGCGATTGCGATTAAAATTTCAACCGATTGCTATTATTTTTTTTGGAATTGTTGTGAACATGCCCGTGAATACGTATCTATACTGGTGAGCACGCGAGTTGTTGAAAAAATGGGTGTATTTTATGGAGTTAGGCGGCAGGGAGAAAAGGCTGGGGGAGGGTTATGCGGGAGGTTCGGTTACGGAATTAAGGAGGGGGCTTCGCGGGAGGGGTAACGAGGGAGAAGGGAAAGAGAAGAAGGTGGAAGCGGAATGCGTGAAGGGGGTGGGGTCGGAAGGGGAACGGGGACGAATGGGAAATGACACGAAGGGAAAAACAATTTATTCATTTACTTAGCATTTCAACGCTTGCTGGGTATTAGCTAGTGGGGTATATTTTTATATTTCTTATTTATTATAGATAGATACAAAAGACAGTACAGATTACATATTAGGAAGCTTTGCCTGTCCAACTAGGAAAGTTTCCCGTTCCAGGACAGACAAATTGACAGGTTTAGTTCATATTATTCTTTAAGAAATCTACATAAGTTCATAACAAAAACAAAAGAACAAAAAAAAATCATTTTTCTCTGAAACTGAGTTGTGTAATGAAGAAATAGATTTTTTTTTTTTTAATATGTTTATTCAGTTTTAATTTTACAATATTTTATTTTACAAATCTTACGAAACTGATTAATCAGTTTGATTGTAAGAAATCTCTAATTTTTTCTAATTATTTAATACAGTATACTTTTCAGTTTTACATAGTAAATACTAAATATAATACTTAAATACTAATTATTACGACAAACTAATTATTATAATGTTTATGAATTGCGTTGTACTAAAAATATTTTACACAATACAAACATAAGGTGAGAAAAAAAAATAGAAAGGAACTATATTATTTGATTTCATGTTCTTCGGAGGTAGAAAGATTTAACTTTTGTTTTGATTTTTGAATAAGATGTCTCATTTTTGATATTTTCAGGTAATGTGTTAAATATTTCCGGAAGTTTATGCCTTTTTGTTCTATCTCCGTATACATTTTGAGATTTATTGATAATAAACATTTGTGCTTCTCTATGCCTAGTAGGTAAAAAAAAGATAAATATATACATACATATTTTTTTGTGATGTAGAAAAAGTAATCTGGTAGCATATCATATTCTCTTCGGATTTACCGAATTAACCTGGTAACATATAATATATTCAGATTTACAGAGTATGAGATAAGTAGGTAAGTTGGTAGTATTGAAAAGTATAAACCAGGTACCTGATAACAGGAGGCAGGAATTATAAAAAATTATGCAACATAAAAATATAAAGTTATGTTAGTTTACGGGTTTAGAAGTGTGAGCTTATAATACATAGTACATTAAAATAATATAATGTTATATAGTTATATATTATTTTATACGTGTGAAACGCCTTGTATGAAAATCTCTTCGAACGTATAATACGTTGCGCTAGTTTGCGTTTTCAATAATTTTTAGATATAACTAATACATTATTTTACTCTTTTAAAGAAATACATCGTTGACCTTAAAAAAAGTGGAAAACACAATCCATTCAGCCGCTCAGCACTCCTTAAAATAAATATTTCCCGTATGTAAAAAAGTTAAATATATCATTCAATAACTATTTATCATTCTGCGAATTTTAATCTTTCTAACCTTGCAATAAGCCCGTCAATTGTTCACAAATTGATGCGTAAACGATAAATTTCACGCAAATAAGTCGATCATAAATTACTTCAATTATAACATTCTGTCATTTATAGATATTTTAATTATGCGGAACTTTTCGCTATATAGTATTCAACGTCCTGAACGGTAGAACCTTGAAAGCTGCACGAAAAGGCTTTGTTACGATCTATCCGGCGAATTTAAATCTTTTCACAGAGAGATTGTCAAAAAGTCAACCGGATTTGAACCGAACCACTATTCGTTAGTACAACCTGAAAGGCAAGCCTTAAATTCGCCAAAGGCAGGAACGGGCAAGTTGCAGAGAGCAGAAGGATATCGGTATAAATAAATACTTGTAGATATCTGAGATTATTATTATCGCTCCAATTATATTTACAACTTTATGGCGCGTAGTGAACTTTATTATAGCCAAATAACTCTAACCTCCAACGGAAATTCTTGACGTTAATTTTATCGCGTATTTTGACTTTACCATGCGACAAAACCTATAATGATTCAATAAATACGAGGGCTTTGATAAGAACTGTTGACGTATTTATAACGTTCTTTAATACAAGTGATCAAATTATGTATGAATCAGTTCAAGAAATGTAGTATCTAAGAGTTTTTGACCGCTTCTAGGTAGTAACACGGTGTTCGACGTACTTCATGATATATTACGGTTCGATTTAGGCCCTTCTTCCAGGGAACTGTTGAAAGCTTATTGTAGTTTAGCTTGATTTAGTTTTGGGGTTTTATGCCGTGTTGCGCTACTTCTTTATGCCGCGTCCATCAAGAGGCCAGATGTGTAATATGAAGAAAAAAGGAGGTAGTGCAACATAGCATAATACCCCAAAAATAAATCACGATTATACTTTTGGTCAAATCATATTTGTTACAGTTTCTTAAATCATGAAATTGAAGTTCAGTAATTAAGTACCGGTAGACAAAGAACGTACTAGTTAAGAATTTTTTTATTGGGTAGGTAGGAAGTTGGGCAAGGCAAATCCAGAAACTGTGTGAGGAGAGGATGGGTCTGCCATGGACGGAGGCCGAACAATCGGCGCAAGACAGGGACGTATGGAGGAGCCTTATCGATGCCGTGGGTCCCCGACCCGAATAGGACAAGGGGAAGAAGATGATGATGATGATTATGAGTATAAAGGTATGAATATAAAAAAGAAGATTATGTCAAATTTGAAATAAAAGTATGTAGTGTGTTTTTTGGTGTTGTCAAGTAAGTTTGTCAGATAAGAACCTGAATATGTCAAGGCAAAGCTAAGAGAATAAATTAAAGTAACTATAATTTCAGTTTGGTATTTATATTCTCATACAGTATATTCTTTGTCATTCGAAACGCATTTCATGAAAAAGTAGCTACCAAGTACTGACGTCATGCGCTGGGAACAATATGAATTGACTGCGTTATCAACTTGTGCGCTTGCACGTGCCAATTATGTGACACATACGCATGATATGAAGGGACAATAAAACACAATAGCTAGCTATCTACGTCACTACCCTCCTGCCAAAACTGAACCCCGTGCACTAGGTAGGTAAAATAATATCCGATACGCTGCTTACTAATAAGCTTTTTCACCACGCACTTTCAGTAGATGTCAGTCTACGAATTTGAACATAAAATTATTATTGTTATATTTTCCTCCTTATTATTTATTCACAAGCATTGTCGTAAGTACGTCATTATCTGTTAAGAATATTCTTATTCCAAATGTTTAAAAAAAAAACATCTTAAAAATGCCAAACATAATATGTAATATTTGATCTGAGAAAAAAATTAATCGTCTTAAAAAATTATTCTTTAAAAATGCTATAATAATTTTCAAATAGCATCATACTCTAATCGCAAAGATTCTTTATCTCTTGATTATTAGGTATTGAAATTTTGAAATCCGGACTAATGATTGTTGGTTTAATTGATAGTTTTATTATCCACCCTTTTTGATCGTTCGATTGAATGTTGGAGAGAGCGCGCTAATATAAAAACACGATTATAATTAATAGGCGTAATAAAAAATCAGTCAATCAATACCAAGAAAACTATATGTATATAATATAATCGTCATAATAATAACGTCTCCTTTTATACAAAAAAAAAAATTAAAAAAATCATACATACAAACAGAATTTCTTAAAGGAATGAAATAAACGTCCCAAAATACACACACACACTTTACATGACAACACGATAACATACATTTAAATACCACCCATATTCAATATGGTAAGCAAGCCATTGGTTACGAGAGGAACAATTTATATAATTGCCTTTCAGATAACATTAAAAATGAAAAAAGTCCCGGTACAATAAAAAAAAGATTCATTTTTTACTTAATCATTAAATAAAATTGTAATGTATTTTGTTTATGTGTAATGTAAAATGTATAGATTTTATTTAAATACTTAAAAATATAATTTTCTTTTTTTTGCAAAAGAAAGTTTAAAAAAAATCAATATTTAATTAAAGCATTCCTCAATTAAAACAGAAGAAAAATCTCTCATCCAAAGTAGCATTTAAAGAAACCCTGAATTTTTCAATCCTATAACATGTTAAAACAGAAAACAATTTGTTTTTTTATATAATTTTCTATCAATGTTTTTCTATCGAGGAAATTTCATATAATTACCGTTCCGGCTCGGCAAATAATGTATTTTATTATTTATTTATAAACATTTTCTTGTAAAATTTAAGTGTTTAAAAGTTATAGAATAAAAATAATTTAGAATGCGGGGGCTTGAGGGTTTAATACTGGATTTTTAAGATATTTTTTTTACCTACTAATTAGAAGAAAATATTCTTTCTTGTGCTTTTTGCTTTTTTAAAAAATACATTGTCTAGTTAGTATACAGAACGTCCAAACCAGACTATTTTAATGATTTTTGAAGGGTCCTAACTCGTAAAAGAAGTAACTTTAAAAAAAAGCTTACCGTCAAGCTAATGGTCAATATCTAAAATATATTAAGAGGTTAAAACCAGAGAATACCGAAAATTTGTCCTTTTTAAATCATATTCTTGTTATATTAACTCTTTTTTATAAAAAAAAAAAACATAAATTGATTTCGAAAGATTGTTATTTAACTGGTAAAGCTATTTTTCAAATTTTGAAACACCAAGTTTATTTTTAATATAAAAAGGTTAAACCGTTGGTCGTTGGCAGATTCGTTAAATTTTCAAAGGAAATATTGTATTACACAACATAAATTAATACATTATACTGTAAAGACACTTTTCAGAATTTTAATTTTAGTTCAATTAAAATCATTAAAAAATAAATCCGAGAACTTGTTTTGTGACGAAAATATCTCAGTTTGTCTATTTATTTAAGGGCTTACAGACTAAAGTATTTCAAATATTTAAGACATTATTGAAAAATCATACATACTTATGATAAAAAAAATATTTACAAGAAGTATCGTCATCATGCGTTTTGAGCATTTTTATTGCTTACTTGAATAAAGGTATATATTAAAGCAAATTTTGAATGAAATAAAATCGATATTGAGTTATTAATTAAACTTTTGGGTACGGAGAATAATCAATCTTTCTCATCGGAACCGCCCTGTACAGTTGCAATGGCACGATCGCAAGTTGAAATTTCAATTCTCGGCCGCTGGTTAATAAGTCTTCATCTAGTCAAAATCCAGAGAAGAAATTGTGGAATACGTTCGTATGGACAAAACGTCATCCGGTCGTCGTACGTCTTTTTTTTAGAACTTCATTTCACAGTACCTAAAACCCACTTGAAGTTCCCAGGCATACGTATATATATATATATATATATATATATATATATACGGTAAAAGTAATCGTAGTTTTATCGTACACTTCTGTACACTTTAACACAAGTACTAAATAGGCATCTGATTTTTTTAATTTAATAAATCCCAACAATATAAATTATTGTTATTGACAACCCTCAAATTAAACGGATAATAGAAATAACTAATACGCTATTATTATCATTTAAGTAAGTAACCAATCCATTATCTTTGCTTGTTCCTGCTGCGGTAATAAACTATCAAGATCTGCTTGTAACGAAAATACCTTTGCAATATAAATGTTAATAATTAAATGTGACAGTGCCTCAAATCAAATAGAAATTAAATATAGTTTAATTTAAATAGGTATGATGTAGGTCTTGATAATATCGTGCATTAAAAATTAAATTTTCGTAAAGGAAACTTTTAATTTATGATTAAAATAAATAGTTGTATACAAGTGTGTGTACTAATTACCTTCCGACTAAGTTGTCATGAAAATTCTTTAAATTTTGATTTATTTTACGCTTCATAAAACCAAATAAATTTTAAATTTTCAAAAAGGGCAGTACTACCTTCACATCCCGTTAATTATGAAATTTTGCTAAACCTACTTCATTGCAGATAGCTACATATTTATATTCATCTTTATCTTCGGAAAAAAAAATTGATGTGTAAATGATTTACCAAAACCACAACTTTGGAAAATATACATACCACGATAATTTTCAGAAATAACAAATTTAAACAATCTCGTAGTAAAGTTTTCACATTATCATAAAAGAGAAAAATAGCATTCACCCTGATAAAGCTCCTAGAGATTTTCAATCATTATGTTTAAGGTCTGATTTCATATTATTTTCAAATTGTTTCTAAGTAATAAAGCATGAAAAGAGACGATATTTCCATATATTTTATGATATTGTGGCAAAAAAAAAGAATAAAGTTATTTTCGTCTTTAGTGAAAAGAAGAAATCACTTGTTAAAAATGGATCATATTATATATTTCATGACCTTTTAACCCGAGAGTCAGTGTGACGTCACGAAGCCAAAGGGTACGTCTGAAGTTTTCCCACCATCAGCCTTTTACACGAATGATGCCCTAACGAAGAAGAAAACCTCTAAAGCGTGAGTGGGATTCTCACGTGGCATGAAAAAGAATTGTTGTATTACAACAAACGACCACTTTAAGGTTTATGTGCTCGGATGATTTATGGAAAATGATACCCCCTCTGAGAGTTGCGAGATTTATGGGGAGGACGAACGCTCAGCGCCGTAATACTGCCTATACAAGTATACATATACTTATATCCCACGCGCAACGGTTTTTATTTAAAATTTCCACAGAATTCTTCGCAGTATTTAACTTCCTGACGCATTTAACTTATCCCGCATTCGCCCTTAAGAACGACGCAGATAAATTTACGAAATTTAATCTCGTTTCTTATCTACGAATCGTGAATTGTTTTAACAGTGCTTCTTAACGATCATTCCGACCATCTATTCATTTTATTTGCAGAGGTAATTTTTGGACGTCTTGAAGACATTAAGACGTCGTAAAAATCTTTCATACGGATTAAAACCGAAGTTATTTTGTGAAAACATAAATTAAAAATCAATTAAGCGGTTATCCGGGAAAAAAATTGTTTATTTGTTCTTTTTCAATCTGAAAAATATTTTATGGTTTCGCAAAAAGTATTGTGTACCTACTGTGCAGGGAACATACAATGTCAATCTCAGTACAATGGGACTTCATAGGAAACAGTTGACAGGTAGAAGGAAATTGGGGAAGATGAAGTGAACGGAAAAAACTTATTTGATGTACAGTCCCCTGATAATGTATTAAAGCTAACCTCCATTTTCCACTAAATCTTAGTTTTAGGTAAAAAAAAAAATTCAATGTGGAAATGCCGTTTCCTTTAATAGTAGAGTAAGATTTTTACCCTTTACGATTCCAGTATTGTAATTCTAAGTACACGGAGAAAAATGTTATTTTAAATACGATCATTTTATTCGTAAAAACGATTAAAAATGGGACTGAAGTTCTTACGAACAAATTAACAGGGTTTCAATGTTTATGGCGGGAACATGTAAGAATAATTTGTTGGTATACGTAATTTCGTACGTATACCAACAAATTATTCTTAAATTTTCCCGCCAATAAACATTGAAACACTGTTAATTTGTTCGTAAGTACTTCAGTCCCGTTTTTAACCGTTTTTACGAATAAAATGATCGTATATTAGAATAAAAAATTTTCTCCGTGTAGGTTTGGATTGAATTTAGTCAGTCCCTTGTTTTAGTTTTAATTTTTAGTCTTTCATGGGAAATTGTATTGAAACCTTTTTGTAGCTCATTAAAAACTGCAAAGCATTTGTAATACTTTCAACTTTTTTTATAATTATATTACTTTTTCTATAAAATCATCATTACCCGCATTTCCCTAAACCCGTATTGTGTCAATGATAATATTTTATTATTATCTGAATTTGCAAACAATTGTTTTTAATCACTGTTTTTGACGACCGTCCGTGGTCGAGTGGTAACAACACTTGACTCCCAATCGGAAGGTTGCGGGTTCGAACCCGGCGTGCGCAAATAAATTTTATTTGATTAATTTGTGTTATTTCACAATTAATTAATAAAAATAATATATACTACATTTGCGGCACGTTCCAGAGTGGAAGATACTGTCAGTATCGCCCTGGTGTAAGACCACCATTCAGAATTGAGACGTTGCTTAATAATGGCTTTAGCCGTGTTTAGTGACTAGATCTGAATAGCCAGGTACTTTCCTACCTTCCTCTTCCCCATCTCCTTCCCTTCCCCGCTTTCCTTCAGCCTCACAACATACCCCAATTGGGGATGCCATAGTCTCACTGGCTCCAGACGGGAGCAGTTGGGACTCTTGTGAGGTATTCTCTATAAAAAAAAAAAAAAAAACTTTGTACAACACTCTTGATAATGTAGCTAAAATAATAATTTATCAATAATTAGATATATCATGATCTAAATATAGTAGAAAAGGGGGGTCAAAATTTTATTTTCACGAATTAAATAAAAAACAGTAATAAAATCTTTGAAAAAAAAAATTTAAAAACTAAGAGGCCCAAAAACTCCTCGAATATTAAATAAATATGAAAGCCGTACTCTTGAATACCTAATACCAGTGATTTTCAATAAAATCAATGAAAAATTAGAATTTTCAAAAAATGACGGACCTAAAATGAAAAAGATGTGGTTAATTAACGAAAAATTCATGTATCTTTGAATATCTTATTGTAACTGCCTACATATAATATTATTAGGCAGGTATATTGTGAATGATGAATACTTGGAGCAGGTGGATGAGTTTGTGTATCTGGGTAGTAGGTTTACGAGAGATTGGATGGCTGATAGAGATATTGAAAGAATGGTAAATGCAGGAAACAAAGAAGCGAAGCTAGCAGTCCAGAATGGAGTGCTTGTACCTACCCTGATGTATGGCAGTGAGGCATGAAACCGGCAGAGGAAGGATAAAAGTAGAAAGTAGAATGCTTTTGAAATGAGATCCTTGAGGCCTATGTGTGGTAAAACCATGTATGATCATGTGAGAAATGTGGGGATCCGAAATTAATGCAAGGCTGATGTAAGCGTAATGAGTAAAATTAAGAAACGGACCATCAGATGGTTTGTGCATGTAGAGCGATTGAACGAAGAAAGGAGCGTAAGGAGAATATATGACTCAAATGTGAATGGTATAAGAAGTAGGGGACGTCCGAGGAAGACATGGCACGATCAAGTGAATCAGATACTTGAGTCGGGCCTTGTCAAGAGTCAGAAAAATAGAAGAGTATGTATGAGACGGTCTGTCCACTCTGCCTACCCCTGCGAGGAAGCGGCGTGATGGTTAGTTAGTGAGTTGTATTGAGATATTTTATAGATGTAATTTAAATTATCTAATATTACTATGAGATCCATTCTTATCTATAAATGTAAATTTTCTTAACTTGCCTATGTGATCTATTCTTAACTATAAGTGTATTAACAAATATTTCCTTATGTATAAGATTAAGGGTAGAAACATATTGGGTCGAAGTACGTACGCATCGCTACGCCTAACAATATCTGGGCTACTTAGCAACCAAACTTAGTACGTTTTCTATGAAAATTTATGTTTTAGAATCACATTGGCTACACGCATCGCAACGTGATCAACGCGATGTGATCAACGCGATCCGTGTGGCCATTTTCATAGAAAATGTATGTTTGCTAAGCATTGTTAGGCGTAGCGATGCGTACGTACGTCGATCCAGAATGTATCTACCTTTAGAATGTTTGATTGGTATAACCTACAGATATGACAGCTTTGTGGGACTACCCTTATTTTGTACAAATGTTTTATATAGTAAATAAAAATAAAAATTAATAATAAATTTAAAAACACTTAAAAAAATTTTATACGGAGAATCAATATAAAATCACAAATTAAATACTGTAATTAGTTTCAACTTCACAAAAACATAAATTATTTACAGTGACAGAAATGCCCGTTTAAAACCATAAATATATTATTATTTCTTTAAAATATTGATGAATAAAATAAGTAAATGTATGAATAAAAAAATTTATAAAATAATTAATTTTTTAGAAAACTAATAACATATAGGGGTGTCCATGATAAATTGTCAGGGGACTGTAGGTACTAAACTATTTGAAGAAACGAAATGTTTCGATTCTCAATATCTCTCCCCACAACAATACTGAAATTATCTTCCGCAGTCTTAAGATTTCTAAAAGTTTACAAATTAATTATGGCATGCGTGTAACAGTAGAACTTGAGCATATTTACAAACACACTTCAAAAAAGCTAGTTTTATGGCGCAAACCAAACATCGTAAAGTAAGCACGGCGAGAGGGGTTTGCTTTTAATCACCCTCCTTATCACAACGTCACGACGTTGTCGTTGTCGATGTCGTTGTCGTTGTCGTTGTTGACGCGTCGTGAGGGTTATTTATAATTATTTCTATTTTTCTCTTTTTACTTTCAGAATTAATCTGATGAATAATGTCCATGTTTGCGATGGCTTCTAGGTGCGGATAGACACGCTAACTCATACATCAAAAAACTTACAGTCTTTAAAAAAAGAAGGATATTAAACAGGATTGTAGACATATCGTGTCGTTTTGATACAATGGTTTGAGAAACAATCAAGATGCAAAAGATGGGCAAATTTTCGTGGGAAAGATACTTTATCAGGTCTTCCGCTGAGAAAATGCAATGAAACAATGTTTGTGTTTTAATTGTATCAACAGTCAATTAAGTACCAACATTTGACCTTAAGCAGCGAAAAAAATTATTATCTATAAATCATATGGGATTTTCCTGTTTTTGAGGATATCCTATGAATCAAAAGAATGATAAAACTTTGGAAATTCCACGTTCGTGGAATTTCCTCTTAGGTTTTTTATTCAAAATTGAAGATGAGTTCGCATTCAGCGCCATCATCACTTTTGCGCCTCCAAAATTCAATACCTACACCTTTTAGCGCAAATCTTTCAACTTTTACGCTTTATCGACTTGGAAACATTACTGAAACCTTTTTCTTTTCTATACTGTAATAAAACTGACAAAGATTGAGATCGTTCACTTCATAACTTCATATCCATTCGCAGCCAGTTATACAAGTTTTAACTACTCTGAACAAAAATATCTCGGGAAGTTTCAGCACTTTTCCTCCATAACGATAACAATTTATGAAGACGGTCGCTTCTCTCGAATGCGATGCGATATTTTCTGACGCCTGTTAACGATTGCTAAAGTTTGATAGAATTTACGTTGGTCTTTGCTCCGGAAGTGTCAGAGTTGTGAAGAACTCATGTCGCTTGCTCACCCCTTTCCGGTGCAACCACCCACCCTTCCTACCTCCCCACCCTGTTGGCTCCTTATTCATTCACCCTCTTTGCCTCTTCAATTGATACTTCGAGCAAAATCGCTGACGATCATACCACGTAAGAAGACAGGAGAAAATGATTTACATAATTTATGACGAGGGCCTCATTACTGATGCCTATATTCACGAACAATACAAAGGTGTTTCCCCGTTTGGCGGGTAAAATATTAAATTTCTATATTCTCACTAAAAACATCACTTATCACTTTCAAATATTTTTGTAATGGAATTTTCCCAGAGTGGCAAAATTATATTCAATAACAATTTTTTTTTCAAACAATGTTCGCTCTAAATGAACTAGGAAAAATGTTTAGCGGGTTAGCAGATATCTCATACACTAACAACACGTTTCTCGTACATAATTAAAAATATAAATCTAACGATTGACTAATTGCATTGAAAGAATATTGAAAAACAAATTGAAAATGTTTAAGTGAATTGAAAAAACTGAAATAAACTAAATAAACCCTTTAAGTAGGGCCTACTTAACCATTCTACCTGACGCATGGGTTGGGTTCGATGAAGAGATCGGGCTAAAGGGAATTTTATTCAGTCATAACGAGAGAGTGGAATATTGAAGGCATTCTGGTAAGTAAATACGGGTGCAATAAATTTAAATGGGCCATCAAACGATAAGCATTATTTGCCACTCTAGAAGTAAGGTAAGAAATTCTAGATACCCATGTGTTATCCTTCCCGATGGATATGCGTATCCCCATTTCACGTAAAGATATCTGAAGATCTCGTGTTTGCCTTCCAGGCTCGCCCGGTTTTAACGAAAATTGCTTCAGATATTCATCTCGAATGTATAAAATGATAGTTTACCCCGCGGATAACAATGAAAGATCATATTTCGGGTATAAATGACACCATTGCCACGGCAATTCAGCTGAAAATGTATGTAAATTTCTTTATCATACAGTTTCATATTGAAAAGTATAAAAAATACGGAGCTATGAAAACCCAATAATCTTTGTTTATCCCATCATAAACAATACGCCTCACAAGCCAAAGAAAGGTTTCAGTCCCAACTGCTTATTTGGCACGATTACTTGTGAGTGATCGCGAAGCTTTATAAGAACTAATAGTTTTTCGTTGTAGGTACAAAATGCTTTTCTTTCCAAGGAATCTTATCGTTCTGTTTTGTTCTTATGTGAGGAAGTTTATTGCATTTAAACAAAAAGTAATATGTATTGTAGGAAAAAGTCGATGAACACGCATCACTAAACTTTTTCAGTAAGAAAGCTTTTCGTCGATTGTTGTTTTAAACAGGTTTATTTTATTCCTGTGCACTTAAAAGTATGGAAATGCCAATCTTCAAGAGGAACTTTAAAGTTTACTGAGAAAATTGATTCAGCTTCCAGCTCATTGCTTCAAGATGGTTGAAACTTTTTCAAGATGACATAAATAAAATGGCTTTCGATCCAATTGTGTTCCTCCTTTTCGGAAAATTGAATTCCGAAAAGGATTCGCAATAAATCGTTGTTAGTTAAATGTTAAAGTTAAAGAGGCAACTAAAAATTGTCTTATTTTTTGTACAACTCTTTCATAAATCTCCTACGTGTAAACTGGCAAAGTTGTTTCTTGTAGAACGAGCCAAGAGTGATCCTTTCCTCATTTAACATAAAAACGAATGAATCCACACTTTTTACGAAGTCTATATTTTTTACAAATTTATATGGATATAACCGTTTTACAATAACACCTACGTATTATTTGACCATTTTCTCTGTTTTTCAAGAATTGCCACATTTCGCCTCCATATTCATGTTAAAATTTATAATTGAATTAACTACTTTAAAACACAAGAACTACTTGTTAACATTGCTTCTGTTTGTTTGGGGATTTTATATTCATATTATGCCAACATTTGCTTATAATATAATGCTTTCGAAATAGTTTAGTCTACCCACTGGAGCCACAGAGCAATTTAAATCTTTTTTCTCGGATTGCTAAAGGAAATTTTTCCGCCCACATTGAAAAAATCATACCTCCGAATTTGAATATGGAGACATACAAACTGAGTACAGTTCTATATAGCCAATGAATTTACCTATCTTTTGTCTATTATCACATAATCGTAGGATTTATAAAAAATATATTATTAAATTTTAACCTTAAAACATTTTAAAGAATCTAGAGAATATTTATTTTGTTATATTTTGAATGTACAATATATTGTATAGTCGCTTTAATATTTTTTTTTTAATAAATCAATCCATGGTTTTAGAAACAGTTCCATAATGTGGCAAAAAGCGCTTGAGTCGCTACATTAAAAATAAAATTAACCGATAACAAAGAAGAATACAATCTAAATGTATACTAAAGAAAATAAGACTGTTAAAATATTTGATGAAATAATTTCCTCATTTTGCAGGTAAAGACATACGTTTTTTTTTTACCTGAACCACGATATGAGACGTCCCTAGTGTCATATTTATGTAAATATTATTCCATAAAATAGACATTGTCGCAAACAAGATGTCGGTAATAAAATATAACAAGCATTTCTATTGACTTCTGTTCAAGATTAACGACGCCTCTCTTAGGAATCGTCGAATGCGACATTGTTATCACGTGGAGTGTCATAGAAAGTGACATCTTACGAACGATTCATAATAATTGAGTCGCCTCGGAATATAACGTGTGCTTATACCAAAAAGACACATTAAAAACTGATTTGATGTTCAAATTGTAAGTAGGTAGTAACAATAAATAAAACAACTTAATCATATAAAATTTACTTGCGCACGCCGGGATTTGAACCAGCGACATCCGGATTGCGAGAGTTTTTCCATTTATCCAAGGATGACGGCATCCTTGGATAAATGGTATTATTATTATTATTAAACGAAAAAAATAATAAATTAATAAATACCCCTCGACAGCCTCCATGGTCGACGGATGAGGCTCTCGACTCGTAATCCGAAGGTCGTGGTAATTTTATTTGTATAATTTGTTTCAGAAAATAATTAATATATAGTATATTTGCGGCACGTTCCAGAGTGGGAGATGCTCTCAGTATCGCCCTGGTGTAGAACCACCATTCAGAATTGAAACGTTGCTTCAAATGACTTTAGCCGTGTTTGGTGATCAGATCTGAACTGCCAGGTACTTCCTAACCTTCTTCTCCCCATCTCCTTCCCCTCCCCACTACATTCAGCCATACCCCAATTGGGGACGCCATAATCTCACTGGCTACAGACTGGAGCAGTTAGGTATGGCAAGACATTCTCTTAGTTTGTTTAGTCATTGTGTGTTGTACTAAGTTAAATTCTTTTTTTTAAACTTATATTGTAGCACTAAGTTGGAAATTCTCTGTCAATTCTCGTCAAGCATTGTAGCTATAAATTAACTATGATTTAAGATGTGTGCGATATTTATATATATATATATATATATATTTTTTTTTTTTTATTCGCAACATATTTTTTATACATTTTTTTACATGCTTTTCGACTACGACACTAGACACATGTCCGTATTATGGTAGTCGAATTTTAAAACATTAAAAATAGTTTATATTTCGTTCCCTGATTAAAAGGTTTTTGTGCATTATTGGTTTCCAAGTACCATTTACAGATTTTCATCGCGATTTAAACGTGTAAAAGCTAAGCTATCACAATAAATAAACTGTTAGTACATAGTTCTAATCGTGGGAGCTATATTTTACATTATTAGAGATTACCAAGTGGTTTCGTGCCCATCATGATCGTAATCCACGAAGTACTTCCTGACATTTAAACTTTGCTCTTTCACATTCATGAATCATCTCCGATGGACAGTTACTTCTGGGATAGGCGTCTATCCTGGTTTATGCTCCATTGTTAATGCTTATAACATTCATCCTTTTTTACCTATTGTAGTGATCAGTTACGGGTTAAAAAAAGTTAATCATCATTCTTATATAAGTGTTACATCACATTAAGATTTGTATGAGCTTTGGCTTCCTGTTAATTAATTTGTGCAAATGCATAATTAATATTCCAAAATTTTGATTAAATTATAAAAAACCTTTTAATTGCCGCAATGCAGTTGGTGTAAAAAGAAGAGACAACTTTTTATGTGATTTTTCATTGTTTAATATTCTTTAATTCCATTTTTTTTCATTTGTATTGAATGATTTAAGAACGGATTTAAGTTTTACTTAGATGAACAATAACAATATGAATTTAAAATACATAATAAATGCATCAATTATATTCACTTCACCAAATACGTGTTGGAAAAAACTGAATTGCTCTGAATATTAATATAACTTAAAAACTCATTTTTTAAGGCATCGATTAATTCGATCCACATTAGTAAATTAAAATGTAATATTATTTTTGTATCAAACATACTAAAAATAGTTTCAGAATGTTTTAACGAGCTTTACAGCTGATTTAAAAAAAATCAACTATATGAATGATGTTAATAAAATGTATTCATATTAATTACTGAATTAACCCTCTGCATGCCTGGTCGGGTCCGATAGACCCAGAGGATTTTAAAAATTTGGCGCAATAGTCGAATACGATTTAGGCACGGTATATCAGTTGATTTTAATCTCGGATTGGTTGGAATGTCGAGCTTAGCACAGCTTGGTAGATAACCTCACCAATATTACTCGTATTTGTTTATTAACACATATACAGCACAACATGTGCCTTTAACATAATTGACATAACATATAAATAGTACAACATCATGAAGAATAGTAGTATAAATGTAAGTTAAACATAAGAAAAAACGGTAAA
Organism: Limnephilus auricula; assembly: GCA_951813805.1. Lineage (NCBI taxonomy): Eukaryota > Metazoa > Arthropoda > Insecta > Trichoptera > Limnephilidae > Limnephilus > Limnephilus auricula. The sequence continues at coordinate 22,589,683 of OX638393.1, forward strand.
AAGTAAGTAGTAAGTAAGGTAATATTAGGTAGGTAAAAGGTAAAATATAAAGTGAAAAATATGGTACAAATTGTCTGTGAATTTAGTAGAGGAATGTGTATCTTTTTTCCTTGATAAACAAATCTACTGTCATCTCCAATCTCTATGCACCGGGAAATCGCAATATCACGCAAATTATGATGGCAGTTTATTTATAGGCGGATTTAATTTACGAGTTAATTTTTGATTAAGTTCCCCACTTCAATCAGCATAATGCTTACATGCGAGTACACTAATTTTAATAAGTAATTATTTTGCTAGAGTCAGTGCACTATTAATTAAATTAACCGCTGAAAACAAACTGTTATGACGTTAAAACTTTTAAAATCCTTTATCATACTATCTTGGATTGATTATCAATTAACATCGTCCTTGCTCAACGCTCGATGAATATAATAGTCCATTCTTGTAAAATTAGGTAAATTACGTAAATTTCGGTGAGAAGAATTCGTAGTTTTCGTAATTTGGTAGGCGGGTATGGTTACCGCCACCCCGGGAATCATTTATTGGATAACTAACACCTCTGGTTCACTCCGTTTGATCCCGGTGAGGTTTGTCCGGGTCTTGGATCGGGAGACTGGTTGAGGGAGACTTTTTGTCTTCTCCAGCAGGCAGCAGTGCTCTCTCATCATCTTGCACCGCAGTGGGAGAAATGGAATCATTCGTCCGTCTCTCCTGGACACACTGACCCCCAGATTCCTAACCGCCCATCACACCTTTTTCCTTCCCAGAACATCACCCCCTTCCTTTCCTAAAAATAAGCCTCCACACAGTAACCCCAAAGATAGCGTAGGCCCTCAGGGGATTATTTTCTTCAGGGCCTCCTGTGAAATTTTATTTTTTATTTTTATGCAAATGTCAGATTTGAGAGGAGTGTCTTCCATAGCAGATTTGGCATATGACTGCTAGCGCCTCGGCGTCTGAAAAAAGGAACTATTCTGCGGCTTACCGAAACTTAAGCGATAGATTTAGCATGCTTATATTGGAGCGAAGACTGTCTTCCATAGCAAGGATACGGACTGGCTGATATATACCGGGACTTAGTAACTGCCATTTATGAGTTATGAGTCACGCTAACATTACTAGAAGAAAAGCATACTCGTTACTCGTATATCGTCAAATCCGCGCGGGTCTCACATACCTACTCTACCAGGCACTGTAGTAGTTGTTGTCTAAGTAGCGATAAATTTTTTATTTCATTTCTTTAAAAAGTGTTTAGTGTTTTCGTAACTTTTATTTTTTTAAGATGTCCACTATTCACTACGTCCTTGAGACTAACCGCAGAGGATTTTGTAGCACTATTAATTGAAGTAAACCACTAAATAAACTATTAAATTTGTTTACTTTCTCAACTAAAACCCTAATATAAATCAAAGGTGTACAACATATCCAAACATAAAATATCACAAGAAAAAGTATGATTGTCACTTTTGCAGTACTCATATTTGTTTAGAGCCGCAAATTTTCTTCTGCCAAAAATGTGCCATTATCCAAGCTAAAAATTCTAACTAAGCTTAATAATTATTTTTTTCTCATTAAAATTTTGCAAAAGAATTTCTACAAAACAATACTTCATTTACTTGGCGATTTTTTTAATATTTTATGTTTTACGCTATTATTATTTAAAAACGTTTAACATTTTTGTTAGATTGAAATTAGGAGGTTTGTTTTGTTTGATGGTAAATAAAGGAATTTCTGAAATGTTTTTTAATTATTTATTAGAACATAAAATTTTAAAAAAAAGAAAACAAGTAACATTAATCCATACAAATACAAAAAAAACTAGTATGCTTTAGACCACACGACTGAAGTAAAACTTATTTAGCTCCATCCATATGTATATACACATATATGTTTATAGGTATAATATATACATGAATATACATATACATATATTAATTTCCTACAAATATTTATTTCTCGTCACGCATTCGCCAGCTCACTGCCCAAGTCAAGCGTTCGTAAAGAAGTTTTACTTTAAGCATCGCCCGGTCCCACAGACCCTACCAGGCATAACTAGTGACGTAATTTCACCAGACGTGAAATTACGTCACTAGTTATGAGGGTTAAGATGAAACCCGGTGGTGGAGAAATTTGAAAAATAGATTTTACTAAATTGTTACTGTCACTGTTGCTCTTACTCCACCGGATATTGAGCGAAAGAGACAATGCACCTCGGGCTAATAATACCAAACTAAAATCGAGGTTTTGTATTCCCCACTTTTCTCCTCCAAAAGTGGACTGATTTTAATTTTTTTTTACCAGCTACATTAGAAAAAACTATTCTATGTCTGTACGTTTTGCTTTTTAAAAAAAAACATTGTCTAGTTTGTATACTGAACGTCTTTTCACGGCGTTTAAACCAGTCAATTTTATTAATTTTTGGAAGGTCATAACGTCTGTAAAAAGTAATTTCTCAAAAAAGCAAAAAGTACTGGCACGCTAGTAGTTGATATCTATTTTATATAAAAACAATATTTTCTCTATGGTTAAAATCCAGAGAAATAAATAGGGAATATGTTTGTATGGAAAAATCACCGCCGGGTATCCCCTTAACACATAATATTAGGTTCACTTTATTTGGAGGCGCACAAATTTGTCATTTTCGCTTGACTGCCGTTCAAATAATATTTATTGCTATTGGATAATTTATGATTAGTCGTTTTTCGTTAGAAATCACCGTAAGGGCGCCTTAATATATGACAAAAATAATATTATATTATTTGTACATTCGCATAAATAACTGAAATTCTTTCAATATCTGTAAGAAAAATGCTCAAAATACAATATGATTTAGCTTTGTTCGGCTTTTCAAAAAAACATAATAATGTTATTTGTGGTTTTCCTCAGAACGAACGTACCTTCTACAATGATGACAACATATTTCACAGTCGTTTGGTATGGAGCAATGAATCATCTTTTTATTCCGCGAACATAATATATTATATCGCTTTTATTATTTGTCATAAATAGAAAAGATTTTGTTATGTCATCGGAACATTACAGAAAGCCAAACAAAAGGGACTGTCTCAGGTTGACAAAAATACAATTATTTGTATTTTACGATTTTATACGCTTTTCCTTTTAACATTTTGTTTCAATATCAAGTTTTTATTAATAACTAGCTCAGCTGACCGACTTTACCCGATACCTTGATTATATGGAAAAAACAATATGGCGTCTTGGCTTACTTTTAATAGCTACATTAAAATCTCTATAAAGCAGCATTTGTTCGAAAATATGAAAATTTCTTAGTTTTGTATCTCATAAATATTAATTTTAAGCGGTTCGAATTCCTTGTTACTGATACTAAGTTGTGGCGTTTGATATCCGCCATTCGTAAAGAGGTACATTATGTTCACCCAATATTTCATATTACCTACATTCAATGCGAATGAATGAAGAAAGGGGTGCAAAGAGAATTTATGACGCCCAAGGAGGACGTGGCACGATCAAGTAAATCAGATACTTTAGTCGGGCCATGTCAACAGTCAGAAAAACATAAGAGTATGAGAAGATGTATGAATGTTAATGAGGCAAGGAGTGTGTGCCAAGACCGAGTTGTTTGGCGGTCCTTCCTCTCTGCCTACCCCTGCGGGGAAACGGAGTGGTGGTTAGTTAGTTAGTTACGTTCAACTTAAAAAAATACTGTAAAAAAAAAACTTTATTTTTAAAGAAAGACAAACATTCCCGGGTTACGAATAACCCAACAACGTTTGAAAATCTCCTACTACCACCATACTAAGCGGAAGATGTTACTTGTGTTGTGATGAAGGACTTAGCCAGCCGAGAAATCGAACACGGAACGCCTGGGTGGGACTTGGGAAACGCGATGCCCACTCAACCACTGACCGGTCATTTATTATTTGCGGCATTTTGCTAAATGGTACATTAAGTATCGCATTGGTAGAAACAAAACATTGTTGTATAACCTTAGCCATGGAGAGTTATCACTTATCAGGAATAGCCCAATCTTCCACCTTCTTATTTCATTCTCCTTCACTTAACTTTCAACCTCACAACATAACCAAATAAGGAAAGAGATATTCCCACTGGCTCCAGGAAGTTGAGACTCTTGTGCGGTAAAAAAAATAGCTTCTTACCTACATTTTTCCCCAACCTGTGTGTATATTTTTTTAGAAATTTGATCAGTAGGAATTCACTTTCACTCATACTCGTGTAAGCGCATTATGTTTACAACTACAACTCTGTAGTGGAAAAAACAGAGTATAGTTCTCTTAAAGCCAACTTACGAGTCATGAATCTTTATAACTTTGATTGGAATTCATTGAACACAGGCTCTTGTCAGGGCTACCAATCACAATGAGTCTACTGGAAGCGACACAATGCATCCTACACCCTTATCTCTGTTGTAACAGGCCTGCCGTTAGTAGGGTGGCAGCCCTATCAGTAATACAAATGGATTAAAAGATTTTTTTAAATTGCAAAAATATCATGATAATGATACACACATCATCATAATATTATTTTTTGATTTTAAGTATAGATTAATACATTATAAGGTTTATGCATACCATGTTCTTTTTGGTAGATATTATGATCCATTTTAATATATTTTTAGAAATTTCTGATTGCAATCAATATGTTATGTTATGTAATACTTTTTTAGGTTATCACTGATAATGCAATCAATGAGGATATCACCCGTTATAAATCGAAAATTATGAAATATGAATTTAACTTTAGTAATAATATTAATTAGTACTAATTCCGGGATGAATTAAAATAATGGATATAGAATTTGACCAAAACTTTATAATATGTACCATGTCACACACAACACAACACCCTATAATTTCATTAATTAGAATGATGGGTAGGTAGTTATGCGCATTGCTTGAAATAATTTTTGCTAGATAATCTAAACTATAATCCTACCTCTTCCCATCCCTTCCACACGTTTTCAACAAAATTCCCCCTAAACTGATGATAATAAAGTTATTGTCTTCTAGCAGAAGAATTTGTTGTACAGAATCACTTCACTAAATAGTTGATGAAGTCATATGTACAACCAGATATTATAAGAAACAAAAAACAGAATTTTTAGTAAAAAGAATAATTACAAAATAAGGATGTTTATGTGCCATGAAAATAATTATTTTTTCAGATGTTCTTACAAATTGAATCATGAATCTTGAAGGTTAAAGCATGACAAGTTATAACTTCCTACGTAAAAATCCTAATGCATTTTGACCCCAGCAGTTCGCAAAGTTTCAGCATAACCGAAATTCGGTTATCGATAGACATTTCGGAAAATGCGTGATTGACAGCATTCAGCCCTGCCATAAATTCACTTCCGTCGGGAAAAGCGAAGCCTTAAGAGGCTAGACTTTGAACGACACGCGAAACACCCGCGTCTGTCGTTCTGTCCCGCTCACAATAAGCTCACGCACACTTACAATACATGCGAATGCGAAATGTGCGAATGAGACAACGCTCAAATTTACATACAGAAATTGCTCGAAAAGGGTTTAAGGAGAATACACTTTTCTACACCAAAACTTTCACGAAATTGAAATTTAAAAAAATATATATTTTTTAGAAAGAAGAAGCTACGTCGGTAGCTTTTTATAATTTTATAATTCTTTATGAGAGTTGAGTTAGCAGCACTTTTTCCTTAAATAATATTTTTTGATAAATCGTACATGTTTGACAGTGAATGTTTATGTAAATACGAAACGCATCGAAAATTCGAAAACATACCGACATAGTTTTCACCCTCTAAAAGGCACTATAAAAAGAATATATTAATTTTGTGCAATTTTCGATATAGAAAAGTGTTTTTTCCCGGGCGTACTTTTTGTATGGGCCGAAAAGCGAAGTCTATCGTCTTAAGGCATTATTCAACTTCTTCGAATTCCCCGGGTTTCAAAGAGCATTTCTCGAAACAGGATTAAACAGAAAAAAATATTATTAAGGTGGCAAGGAACGCATGAAATATCGAAGTAAATAAATGTTTTCTTTGAAATATCTACTGGAATTATTAATTATTCAATATTTAAGGGGCTTCCTGTGCTGTGTGTATTATAGAATAGTAAACCATTGGATTTGTGACCTTTTACAGGGATTCTTAGGAGTACTAGGGAGTACTTGGGAGGACACATCTATCTACGTACTACCTGATGCAGACTTGTTCATTACAAATAGACAAAACAATTTTAAGCAATCTTTTAACCGAAGTAAGCCATAACTAAATAAATATTCCTAGTAAATAAATAAGTAAGTATATTTTTACATAGTGATTTGTTTTCATTTAATTAAAGTAAAACCACAAAGTGAATTTGCTAATATTGAAGAAGTAAATATTCAAAGCTTTTTTCTTCATCTTCATGAGAATTTTGGCGTTTAATTTTTAATTTGATTCTAATTTTTTTTTATATTAACTCCATACAGGAGGCCCTGAGGAAAATAATTTCCCTCGGGGCCTATGTCATCTTTGAAGATGCTGCGTGGAGGGTCTTTTTGAGGAGAGGAAAGAGTGAACATGGGTCTTGAAGAGACCCATGTTGTAGGAAGGAGGAAACCCAGAAACCAGCAAATCGTTCCACAGCTGAGCTGTTGAACTCAAGAACGAGTCGGAAAAACGACCAGATCTCATTTGACAAATGTCAACCGTGTACATATGTTGGGCGAGCGTTTGGTGTGTTTCCCGACTATGCACCGGTGCCGAGGGGATCAATGACGCTAGTTCCTCGGAGCATCTTCCATTGAAATACCGGTAGAACAAGGATAGCATTCCCACTCGACGCCTGTGCTCTAAAGATTGCAATCCGTTTGTTAAGATAGGAGAATCTATCAAACGGACCGCCTTTATACTGGATCTGCAATATTCCTGAAATTGCTCCCAACAATTTCAACGTCAATAACAGGAGCATACCTTGCCATATGTTTACTTATTTAATTATATGTAATATACTATAGTTTATAAGTCTTCTTCCTCATTAGCCTTCTGTTGTTTGGCTTCAAACATAATTTCCTGGTGTAATTTGATTATTTTCTGAACAAATTCGTTCTGCAATAATTGCCCCTGATAATCTGAACTCCAATAACAGCAGCCTACTTTGCAAATATTGTGTAATCTGTAAACAATCATAGGTAATCCTGCCATCTGTTGACTAGATTTGTCAACACTGGTTATGGAAACGTCTGGCGTCTAGCGACTGGTCCAACGGTGGCTGCACTGGGGCTTACTGATGTAGACAGACGTGACCATTACTATAATTGCTTATTGGCCCTCCATAGGGAAACCCTCTTAGCAAATAATATTCTATCTCCAACAATGCATTCTACATCAATGTATTTACATCGAATCAAACATTGAATTGAAAACAGAGCACTTGATTAATTATTCAAATAAATATTCATTAACTGGCAATTTGGAAAAAAAAGGTTTAAACATATTTGGTAATGCAAATAATTTCCAAAAATTGACTAATAACACGATCGCCATAAACAGTTTTTTTTTAAAATAAAATAATAGATAATTAACATAGATGTTATTAACATAACTGGGCGTGGCTATCACTTGTGGTGGATTTCTCTGGATTTTTTGGAGAATGAAAATTTTTTTGTATGTGTTTAAGTTTCGAACTTTTCGTACTGAAAATATTACACTTTTCAAAAAAAATCAATTGAGTTGGTTTTTTCAAAAAAATCAATTGCTGGGAAAAATAAAGTCTAACAACCCCTTAATGGAAATATCTTGAATTGGATTTAAACATAAAAAAAATAACGAAATCAAAGTATGACTAATTTATTATAACCACAAAAAATACCGGAAATATTTTCCTCGTTGGCATAAGGCATCAAAACGAGTAGAAAATGACTATTTTTATCAATGTTTTATGACTTTCGTTTTAATTCACCTCACGTACTTGAATTGACCCCACAAACCCTTGGTTAAATGGCATCAACACCAATTATCCGAGAGATTACCATAAAATATGCAGAGAACTTATTTTTCTGCATTTTTAGATAAGCAAAGACCCTTTTTAATATTCAAATAACACGCAACCAGTATAGACAACAAAGGAAAAGCTTCCTTCTTTGTACGTTTTGAATAATTTTTATTTTTTTATAAAATAACTGGCATGGAAATACAAATGCAAATATAATTAATAGAGCTTTCAAAGTTGTAATGCACTCTTCATTCAAAGAAATGTTTTTCATAAAAAAGTCTCACAAACTTCCTACGCATTCGTGTAAATACACATTAATTGTAAAAACATGAAGAAAAAATCTTCATTTGTCGTGAACTGAGAGTGGTAGATCTCGGTATCGTCTTGATGAAAGAACCCCATTCAGAATCAAAATAAGATCTGAATAGTCAGGTAGGTACTTTAAAAACTTCATCTGCACCATCTTCGATCTTTTCTCTCTTCCTTCAACAATTTTCCTAACAACATCCCCATTTGTGGAAGCCATTGTCCTTTTGGCTTTAGACTGATATGGAATTGGACTATAAGTCGATTTATTGAATAAGGTTAAAGCGAAACGTGTGCAGTTATTATAAAATGATGTCTTCAAACATAAAATGTACTATATAGGCTTCAAGGATTACTGCCCATTCCTTCACTAACTTCAGTATACTATGCCGTAGTACATTCACACGTTTCATATCTGGGGCTTTGCCTCAAAGAAATTGATGTGGTTCAAAACCGAGCTCTCAGAAATGTTTTGGACTTCCATGGGACACCCGTGTCAGGGACATCTATTCAGTTTCCGGTATCCTTCCAATCACAATCCTTTCTAAACAGAAAATTATAAGCACCATCCTACAAATTAACCAACAACCAACTCACACTAACATCAACCACTAATAACCAATCAAGATGTCCACAACCACTTCTTCAAACACACATTACAAATTATGGGATAAAATTTCTGAACTACGAGTATATTGCCAATACACTCTATAATTCGCTTCCAGGTATGTACAAAAACATGCAGCATAATAAAACATTTTAAAGCAATGCTTTAAAATAATATATTTTAACTCCATTTAAAAATGAAAATAAAATTACATTTTTTGATCTATCTCATATAATACGTATCCTTGTTTATTCTTGTTCTTTGTTCTACTTAACCTGTCTTTTTTTTATGCTGTACTCAATGTAAAACTTATATTTTGATCTCAAAATACCTTTGTAAAATTGTACATACTACCTCCTAACAATGAATTGTGAGTTCTTCCTGTCCTAAAATAAGTTGAGTAAGTCATCGGGATTGCTTTACGGCAAGAAATAAAAACAATAAACTATATATTTTTAAGAAAACTATCAAAATGAATATGGAATCAACCTTAATCTTACCTAACCTAATCTTAACAACCTAGTCGAAACAATAATTTCTAACTAGCACAATAGGCACTGGTTAATAACGATTTTCATTGTGAATAATTAAATAATTAGAATAATCTAAATAATTAGAATAAGAAAATTATTTTCTTCCTTGATGTAAAAACATATTAAAAAAAAAAAATTTTAAACAAAATGATGGTTTGCGAACTTTACTGCAATTTTTTCTATGTCAGAAAATCGTAGGTATTTTCCTTTTGTTAACATTATTATTTAGGTATTTAAATTTACGCTAGCTTTACTTTTTTTAATAAAGTTTGCTAACGGCTTAAGCGTGAGCAAAGTGCAATGGGTACTGAAGGTGTAATTGTTTTATGACACGCTCAACAATTTATTTGTTAATTGAATATGTACAAACTGTAAATAATAGAATATTTCATAATCGGTACGAAGGAAATTTGATGCACCGAGTTCAAATTTTGCATCAACGTTTTTGACTCATAATTACACACCTAATGTTATTAAACAAATAGTTTGGCGTCTTGGGGCACATTTTTAAGACGTTAATAATAGTAGCATTGAACCAAGAAATGCGAAAGAGTTAAGTTTTTGGGAGTTACTGTAGCGACAAACTTATCAATGGATTTTTCTTCAGATTACACGGAGAATAATTTTTTTCTAAAATACGATCATTTATTCTAAAATATTATAATATTATAATATTAATATTATAATATTAATATTCTAAATATTTCTAAAATACGATTCAAACTAAACTTGTACTAAACGAAATTCCTACTCAGTTTAATTACATTTTGAACCGAACACGCAAAGCGTATCTTGTAAATAATAATAATTATTGTCAACGGTGGAAACCTAAAATAAATGAGCAATATTTGAGCTGTTGAGTTGTTGATAATTGGACTTGTATTTATATTACATGTTCCTGCTTTATTTAATAGGAGGTTGCTGATTCGATTCTGTCATAGCTTATTAATCTACACGGAGAAATTTTTTATTCTAAAATACAATCGTTTTATTCGTAAAAACGGGACTGAAGTTCTTACGAACAAATTAACAGGGTTTCAATGTTTATTGGCCGGAACATGTAAGAATAATTTGTTGGTGTACGTAATTTCGTACGTATACCAACCAATGCTTACATTTTCCCGCCAATAAACACTGAAACACTGTTAATTTGTTCGTAAGAATTTCAGTCACGTTTCTACGAATAAAATTATCGTATTTTAGAATAAAAAAAATTCTCCGTGTGGATTAATAAGCTATGACAGAATCGAATCAGTAACCTCCTATTAAATAAAGCAGGAACATGTAATATAAATACAAGTCCAATTATCAACAACTCAACAGCTCAAATATTGCTCATTTATTTAAGGTTTCCACCGTTGACAATAATTATTATTATTTACAAGATACGCTTTGCGTGTTCGGTTCAAAATGTAATTAAACTGAGCAGGAATTTCGTTTAGTACAAGTTTAGTTTCGTAGAATATTTGCTAAGCCTATTTGGCTTTGTATTCGTTAAATCACTAGAGGAAACCTTTCATATTATAAGACAATCTAAAATACTTATTTAACTTTAGTTAGCTCATTTCGTTGTCTGCGCTAATAATTTAAATTGAACCATAATTTGTCTTACCTGTCTATCGTACAAAAAAAAAATTCAACCAGGATTTTGTTATAAAGCCTGAGACATAAGTGATTTCTGGATGCTTGCTTATGGCTTGTTGGCAATCTAACCTGCTTTGCATTTTTCGTCTCATGTTCGTAATTTATTTTTCATTACAGTTCATTAGACACCATCCCGATATTAATTATTTGTATAAAAATAAGTACATTCAAATATATGGTTTACTTCATCGTCATAAATTTTTGCTAATTTAACTTGTCTCAAATCCTATCTTAAAATGGTAGATAATTTGTCAACAGCATTCTAAACGCATTTTTTTTCTTTTGCTTTAAATGGATTTAGCCGAGTTTGGTGACGAAATCAGAATATTTCTCACTTCCACACTTTAGCCTCACAGTTAGGGACGGTATAAAAACTGCCTCCGGACAGTAGGAACTCCTTTGCAGTATTAAAATTAATAAGAAACGACAAAACACGTGATTTTACTTTTGATCTACTCTCACATCCTTATACTTATATTATGAAATTGACATGTAAACCGTAGAATCAAGTCTAACACGTGAAATACTTCATCTTTAAACATCATGGATTCTATTCTCCAGGCACTTATAATCCATAGCACTGTGAGGTATTCGTAAAGCAGTTCTTTCGTGGTGTTGTTGTAGATACTTGTATTTCATATTTGTGATACTTTAGTATTAATATATGTTTGTACAGACTTGTGTATTTTATATCAATGCTATCGGTATACGAAACAAGGCGTTAACCTCTGTACTACCAACTGACATTGTGTCCAATATTTATGGACAATTCGTGAACTGGACTCATATTTCATTTTGAACTTCAAATTTAATTAATCACCAAAGCGGATGCAAATATTTTGTAAACGTGATTCAGTTTTATGCCTGTAATTTAGCCGGGTTCAAATTACCAAACAATGTTTTTAGTGGATTGTTAAAATTTTAAATGTGTACCATTATTTATTCTGTACGTTTATAAACCATGCATAACTATCAGATCATTCATGTGAAAACTGTCACTTGAATTGGTATTAGAGTGTTTATGTTTAAAGTTCTGTTTTATAAAAGAGAATCTCATTTTGTTGAATACCTTTTTAAACATAAAGTATGGTGCAGTCGAAGTAAGTAGTTAATTTTAAATAATACCCACTATAGGGTGTTAAGAGACTTAATTACCTCACAAACCTAAATTTACGTTTCCTGAGCTTATTTGGAGTAAAAATATTTCATTAAAGTTTTTGTCTCCCGAGACCTTTTTTGTTGGATTTTTACTTAATTTTAAAATTCGAAAAAAAACCTGCGCTAATGTTATTATTGTCGCATTGTTGTATTTTGTAAATTTTACCTATTACTCACCCTCCAGCCAATGTTCCAGTTGAGTTTACCTCGTTACAAAGGACAATAGTCCCGTATAAACCGTAGTTACCGCTGAAATAGCTCAGGCTTACTACTCCGCGTACGCCATTTGCACTACCATAAAGAAAATTTCACCACGGTCCCTTCATTTCCTTTTCCAAACTATCAATTACCTTCCTAGTGATAAACTACACACATAGAGTACACAGTAGTGTTTGGAGAAATTGGTTAGTCGTTCCCAATCCCATGTTAAAGGTAAAATCAATTCTATTACAGTCCACATAACGCCGCAAAAAATCCATTATTTCACTAATTATCAGTGTCCATTCTAAACTGTTAGAATCGGGCCTTCACTCGGGCCCAGCCCGACCCTAACGCCGTTCTTCCACGTAGCTATTCACAAGCGACGCTACCGCTACTTGTCATACAAATTTGCCAGTGTAGCACCTAGCGGCGTTTTCAAACACTAATAATAGTATGAAAATCACGGACGAGCGGCGATCGCGTCGCTTGAAGGTAGCTCCTTGGAAGAACGGCGTAACAGTCCAATAGGTTTTTTTTTTTGAGAATAAAAATAAAGTAACCCGAGATCAAAATGCGATCTACATTTTTTACATCAAATAAGCTTAGGAATCACTGGATAAAGTATATCTCTTAATACTTTATTAAGGAGATTTATAATATATGAACATATTATTGATAAACTACTAGTTATGTAATTATTGTCATTTAAGTTTGACGCTGCCATATAAAGGGCAATTTTTTTTTACAATCTTAATCTCAGATTCGTAATGTTTACCAATAAAATACTGATTTTTAGTTATCTCCTTTTTAGAATATTTTTCAGCGTTGGCACGATACAATAAACGTGTGATACACGGGCAATAATTTACAATGCCGACGATAGTATCACTTGAGTTATGGCTTTGGCAAATTGGAACAAAGATGTGAATCTAGTGGCAAAGACGAAGTGCTCACAATTGGGAATGAGAACAAACAACCAGAATCATTGATTATATTCATCTCTGAATTGACAGTAGTTGTACTTATTTCATTATTTAGATGTATCTGAGAATGAATGCCTTTCATATTTCTGCTGTTCTGGTGGCATTCGATTTCCTCTGATCATCTCAGATTTAATCAACTGTCATTATTAATGTGATTTATTATTATTGACACTTTGGGGTGGATAAGAGTATTATATAGAATGATTTAATGGTGAACAGTCATTATATTTGTAATAAAGGTTACGAAAACACCGTACTTAATAGAAAGTTGTGAATGGTGAATACTTGAAACTAGTAGATGAGTTTGTGAACATAAGAAGAGTGTTCGCGAAAGACTAGGGAGGTTGATAAGGATGTGAACAAAAGGATGAGTGCAGGAAATTCAATTAAGGGAGAACTGACTGCAGTGCGTCCTTGTGAAAAGTTGTCAAGGGACGTGAAACCACCCATATACGAAAAGATTTTGATACCAACACCAATTTATATTTATTAATTTCTTTCAGTATTTATATAATATTATAAATATAGTTGTAGTATTCATAAGAAAACAACACATATTAAAATTTTGTACAAATAAAGATAATATGATGATTTAAATTAAAATAACCATACATCCAAGCCTAAAATGGTAAGTACAAGAAAGTATAACATGGAAAAGCAAGTGTGTGCATATATGCTTAGAGTATTTATTATGTGTGTTACTAACCAATAAATAAAATAAAAAAATTCTCGTAGAGTATAGAATATAGCAGAGATTAAAAAAGATTATAATTAAATGTGTACCAATAAAAAACTAATTTATGTAGAATTTAAAAAATAAAACCTTTAATAAAACAAAGTGTAATGTATAAAAGCTAGTTTGTTGGTTTATTTATTTATTTTTTATTTTTTTTATTTTAGGTAAAAGCTAATAATTATTTGTGTATTGCAACAAAAAAAAAAAAAGAGTTTGATTTACTGGTTAGGTTTGAAATGAGAAAAGAGTATATGTAAATAATATTAGAGCAGATAGAATCGAAATTAGCTGCCTTTTCAAACTTGCAAAACTGTCAACGAACGTGTATAAAATATGGCAATGAAATATAAAATTGACTGGTATAAAATATGACAATAAGACATAAAATTGACAGAGAGAGAACAACAGTATGTGTTCAAATCAAAATTTACGATATTACACAGCAGTTCAATGCTTAACGAATAAGACAAATAAATTGTGATGAGAAAACGGAGTTTTAAACACAAAAAGTGGTACCTATATACCAAAGTTTTATTTAATGCAAAGCACGTAATCTTAGTACCTAATTATCGGCATTTTATGAGATATTGTTGTTTCCGTGACTTAGATAAAGGTAGATTAGTTAGATTGGCAGAAATGGACATTGTAATTTATAGAGAGAACATGACTCGACACAATCATGCGATTGTACGTGGGTTTACTAATAGTTGAAAACGATCAGGACATTTTAGGATGCATATCACACACATACCTAGCCTTATATTGTCAACTATATTATGTGGGTCAATTATTTATAATACGTTCCTTCCATTTTCATTTAGATCCAATTCTAATTTATATCAAAAGCTGTGTTATATTACGTTTTAGTTACAGTATTATGTAACCATTGCGTTGCGGTAGATTAAAGTACTTATTATGTGAAATAAACCAATAACCTAAAGAAAATAATAAATCTCAAAATATCATCAAAATCTACGTACCTGCAAGGTTGTGTCAACGAAAAATAATTATTGTAGTGAAATATTTTAAAATCATTAATTAGTATGATCGTGAAAATTATTATCGGTATTTCTAGGATTTCGTTTGAAGCATAAGTATTTTTCTATAAGCTACTACTGAAAATCAGAAAAACTCATATATATATAATGTATATATAAGGGAGCTTTAAGCGTGCAAAATAATAACGGTTTTACGCATTTTCTGAAACACTTTAAAATATTAAATGTTTATTATAACTTTGTACAAAATATTATTTAAGCTACATTAATTTCGATTCATTTTAATTGATATATAATTTTATTTAATAATTTTTATTTCTTCAATCTTAGACATGTAGATATTATAACATGTGATTAGTGGTTTACACAAAGTAATTAATTTCATTTAATAATTATTAGCCTGAAACACTCATCCATATTGAAAAAACCTCCCGAGAAAAGATACATGCCGCCGACGGGTCTCGAACCCGCGCCGGCCAAGAGCTCTATCCACTAAGCTACGGCGGCTTATCTGTTACCCGCCAAATGATTCAATATATACTAGTTTCATTCAACAATTACCGCTTATTTCATTTTTTCATCTGCAAACAATCAACTTTACTTTTATATGAGAAAGGCATTGTAAGTGCTAACTTTCCCACTAGGTGGCGTCGGGACATATCATGTCTACATTTTTCGGTGAAATTTTAAATGACGAAACGAGCTCCTGACCGGCAATCAGATGGGCGCGGGTTTGAGTCCCGTCGGCGGCATGTATCTTTTCTCGGGAGGTTTTTTGTTTCGGGAGGATGGATGAGTGTTTCAGGCTAATAATTCTTGCTTATAAAAATTATGACATAAATTTAATTTTTCACATTTAGTAGTAGTAGTTGACTGTTTTGACTGGTTTAAAAGTATAATATTAAACTTCCAATTACGTGCGAAAATAGCTTTTATTTGATTAATTTAGGTAACTTAACCAAATATTCATTTTAAATGAAGTGAAAGATATTTTCTCAGATGTGTAAGATCTCCATTCAGAAATGCTTGAAATGGCTTTAGTCGTGTTCAGTGACCAGATCAGAATAGCAGGGCACTTTCCCACCTTCCTCTACTATCTTTGATGTCCTTCCCCACCCCATTACCTTCAGCCTCACAACTAATCCCAATTGGGGATGCCATATACTCACTGGCACCAGATGGTTGGGAGCAGTTGGTACTCTTGTGCGGTATTTACCAACACCTCTTCCATATGTCACCTCAAGTGGTTTGCTACGTTTGTTGATATAGACGGGGTACCCGGGTTCATGGAGTGAGTTTTTCCGAGTCTTGGCGGCGGATGCGTCTGCCCACCAACTGCTTTGCAGGCCGGATCGGAGAGAATGAGAAGCAGGTTGAAGGAGACCTTTTGACCTCTCCAACAGGACTCTCTCAGAACATCGCCTTGCAGCGCAGTGGGAGAAATGGAATCATACGTCCGTCACTCCTGGACACACAGACCCTCAGGATTCCTACCGACCCCCTTACCTTTTTCTTCCCAGAACTTCACTCTTTCATATCCTAAGAAGACCCTTCACCAGAGGGGAATTATTTTCCTCAGGGACTCCTGCGTGGAGTTATCGTAAAAACGTATCTACCTCCCAAATATGTACTGAAGTTAAAGAAACTCAACGTAATATTTCTCTTATTGTAGAAAGCAATCACTTTGTGGTTTGACATATTTAGTAAAAATAAAACACTTTTATGTTTTAAAACCACGATATTTATTAATTTACTTTACCGACCGGTTTCGCTTTACTCAAGCATCTTCAGGGTACAAATTAATACTAAACAATAACTACAAAATGTGTGATTATTTATACATATAATATATATAATAACTACAAAATGTGTGATTATTTATACATATAGAGAGAGACAATTATATACATATAGAAAGAGACAACAATATAAAATTATTACAAACAATGGGGATACATTAATACAAATAAAATGGGAAAAAACCAACATATAATTATAGACTAATGGTGGTGGTTCAATTTAATAAATATCCTAGCTCGTAGGACCAATGATGGTGGCGCTGGTTTAACAATTACTTCGTTCGCAGTGTGATGAAAAATACACATTAAATTAATTAAAATACATTTGCCTTTAATGCATAGGAAAGGTTGGGAGCCCAAAGACTTACCTAATCTACTGCAAATGTCTCTTCAATAATCCACTGTTGGTCAGTTCAATGCCGCTGGTTCTTCTTCTCATTTCTTTTACATATAAAACACAATAGTTCTATTTTTCTATAACACAACCACAAATATATCCGTCGCGGCGGTTCAAAACAGTGTTTTGGCGGGGTACAACAAAATACGTCGAATTACAGTGGATAATTTGATTATTATCAAATAAAACAAGAATGTTTGCGGTGCGATTAACAGTAATCCATATTGCGACTTTTCTCGGCGTGTGGAACGAAACGGTCTTCATTTGTTTTCGAAGTGCTCGATTTCAAAAGTCTCTGGGCAAAATAAAGGGAAGGGAGATATGGAACATTAAAAGGCTATTTGAATTGCTCTGATTAATAGCAATCGAAAGTACCTACTCAACCAGCGTAAACAAATGGGTTATCAAAAGTGACAAAAGGAAATTATTAATAGTTTAATGGAAACATACCTAATATTGGGCTACTAGATACCCCTAATTGATTAGCGCAGCTCCTCTTTCTATATGTATATAATTGTCTCTCTCTATATGTATAAATAAGCACACATTTTGTAGTTATTGTTTAGTATTAATTTGTACCCTGAAGATGCTTGAGTAAAGCGAAACCGGTCGGTAAAGTAAATTAATAAATATCGTGGTTTTAAAACAAAAAAGTGTTTTATTTTTATTAATATTTCTCATTTTACTAATCTTTACTTCTGTCTTTACACTCATTTAATATGGCCATACATCAAAATGCGGTCATAATAAGATGTTTGCGGCACCCAGATTTTCATCTTTTATATTATTTTTCTCGAAGTTTGTAACGATGTTTTCTTGTTAGTTGGCAACGCTATCTAGGCACTGAAAGAGATACGGTGTCGAATTAAAGTCGGTCAAATTCAGTTTTTTTTACAGTAAAAATTGGTATTAAGTAGTGAAGGATAAAAAAGTCTGGAAAATCTCTGCACTAAAATGGGATGTGGAATGGAATTAAAGTCGATATATTGAAGTTTTTAATAATAACCACGTGGTGTGTATACTTCACGCTACTGCATAAATTGGATTTTAGAAAAAGTTGGGGATACCTGAGAAAGATATGGCAAGATCAAGTGAAACAAATAATTGAGCATGATTAAATTAAGCGAATGTGATAAACGAAGTGATTGGTATAAGGAGAATTTATGACTTGGAAGTGAATGGTTGAAAAAGTTGGAGACGCCCGAGGAAGACAAAGCACGATCAAATTAATCAAATACTTAGTGTGGCAAAATGTGGCGTTAAACAAAGAAAAGGATATAAAGATAATGCGTTACGTGGAAGTGAATAATAGAAGAAATTGAGGATGCCAAAAGAAGTGATTTTTTGAATTCTTTACACTAATATTATGTCCACCTTTAAACTACACCCAGTTTTCAGGTACCTACACTAGAATTAAAAACCTGAAAACGTTAGGCACTCCAAACCATTCATAACTCCGTGCAATGCCGGGTGCACATCAGTGTTGACGTATTTCTAAGTCTACACTAAATTAATAAAAAATCACCAAACAAAACGTTATTGAACCGAGTTTAAAGTGCTCAATTATATTCAACTTGAAACCGCGCGTCAAACCAGCGAATTTTTACCTCGCGAAGTGGCTTATCTTTAGTGTTTTTCCTTCATTTCTATCTGCCACGAAGTGTCGATCTCCTCTAGAAAGAATCGACTATTGTAAAATTCATTAATAGTGACGTACTCCGCCTACCGTAATTTAACTGACGCCGAAGTGATTACCACATAATACAATTAACATTAATAACATTTAAACATCACTGTTTACGTAAAGCTGGTGTATCACATTCATTATCATGAATACACAGTGCATTGTATGTGAAAAAAACATTGTCAACCCATCAGACTTCATATGCTGTAGTGTCTGTGAAAGAAACTACCATCTTGGCTGTGCTGAAATTATTGAAACATCACGTCGCAGCGCCAGAAGTTTACAGTGGAGGTGTAAAAAGTGTTCCAGGAATGTAAAAAATAACAAACCCAAACAACCTACAAGTGACATGTTATTAAACGAACATGAGCAGCCATCTACCGTCAAACAAGCAAAACAGTTAACCCAACCGCTGAAATCTGTACACGCTGAATCAAACGACACAGAAAACTTACCAAACTCAAACACAGATGGCACAATCCAAGGTCTTTTAACGACAGAATTATTTGTAAAAGAATTAACAAACTTTAAAACATTGATAATGAAATTCGTGGAAGAAAAATTTGACTCATATTTAAATAAATACCAATCACTTGTCACACAAAATAACGAAATCTTAAAATCAATCCAATTTATCTCAGATCAACAAGAGGATCTTAGAATGCGCATAAATGTTATGGAAAAAGCCCATGAAACAGCCAACAAAGAATTAATTGCACAAAAAAATCATCATAACATCCTACTAAATACTATTTCGAAACAAGACGCAAAAATTGATAGGTTGGAGTATTTAAGCCAAACCTGCAACATCGATATAAGAGGCGTTCCTGAGGCAGATATTGAAAATAATGCAGAAGTTCTTCAAAAAATCTCTAAAATCATAAACTACGAAGATACCGACGTGCAATCTGTAATAACAAAAATCTACAGGCTTGGACCGAAGACTTCAGATAAAAACCCAAGATCTATCGTAGCGACGTTCAAAAACATTGAATCCCGCGATGACTTCCTATCCAAATGCAAAACTTACAAGAAATCTACTACTATCGAGACAAACAAATTAAACACAAGGGACCTGGGATTATCACAAGACGCCAACCGCATTTATATTTCCGAACACTTGACTCAAAGAGGAAAATTTTTGTTATCGCAAACAAAAAAAATTGCAAGGGAAATTAATTTCAAACACTCTTGGACTGCTGGAGGGCGAATTCTTTTGCGCCAAACTGATACATCTAAGATAATTGCAATATATAATATAAACGATCTTGAACGTGTAAAACGTCAATTACTGTGACTGATTATACAAGGTACCGTTCAGCTACATCCCTCTACTATATCGGATATCAATGATTATATTACAATATTCTATCTTTGTTTCACAAATTGTATATTATATTATATTATTATGTTTTTATATTATATTATATTACGCTCGTATATTATATTCATGTACTAATAGTTTATAATACCCAGCTACAAACAACACGGCGAACCAATATAATACATAGTACCATCCATCTTATACATGTTGCAATTATTTTTGATAGTATTACTAGAGCGCTACTGATCCTAAACTCAATTTTATTTGTAACTTTGAGCAAAATGCAACCGAACCATATTTACTTTAAACATCTTTTTAAATATTTTCATCCATATATTAACTATATTACTAATATATGTCTTAAACATCTTATCTTACAAATGAATCATTTTGAAACATACACAATTACTACCCTTATTTTAAACTCTAGTTTTTTAATAATTTTTGAGAAACAAGTAACTAATCTAGTTAACAATATTTTGCTTGCAATTTATATGAGTCATAGCATTAATTATTATATTTATCGTCAATATAAATATATATTCATACTTTCCTTAATAGATTCCTTTGGTTCTAACATAATTACCTTAAAAATGCGTTATTTCATACGATACTGCTCAATACTCTCACCATGTGGACAAGTAACACCTCTTTTATACACACTTATATTCACTAACAACAACAACATTTACAGTTACATTTTCATTGTAGGTTTACTTGCAACACTTCATATATTTATCGCAATACTAAAACTTGCTAAAAAAATACTGCAAATGCTCAAGCTTGGTTTTTATCATATCATTATAACTGTTGATTTTGTTCTAATATATTTATTGTATGCATTTCTCTCCAGCATAACTACTAACCTTGTTCTTATCTATATATCACAGTCACATACTCTCTTTATAAATGTTTATGTTACATTCAGTTTGTACTTAAAGAAACATTGTTCTCTCTTTTTTAAACATTGTAAACCAAATGAGAAAACGAAAAAAAAAAAAAAACTATTTTTGTCATAACAAATGAACGATATTAATCTGCAAATAGAAAACCATGGTAAAATAATAACTCCGGAAACTAATGATCCCTCAAAGTGCATAAATATACTAGAGCCCTATACGCGATTAAAAGTATTTTCTACAAATATTCGCAGCATAGACAAGAACTATAATAATCTACTTGTAACGCTTGCAGGCTTCATGTTCATGTCTGTATAGATGTGTCCACCTATACACATACATTATACATGTGTGCTTGCAAGCACACATATTAAAAAAGAAAAAAAAAGTTATGTACATTTTTATAATCTCATGCTAATTTACTTCTTTTCTCCTTTCTATTTTCTACTTTTTATTATAATTTTTCCAATATTTAACATGATTTATACTAATTCCATGTTTACACTAGACTTCATATTTCATACAACGTAACTATACTCTATTGGTCACCATGATACAGGCAGCCGCCTAGTATGGTGATTTAATATATCAACTTTATGTAAATGTCACAATTATGTAACATGTATTATATAAATAAAAAAAAAATAAAAAAAACATCAGTCTGTCGGCTAATAAGTTAGTAACTAAAAGTTATTCAAAATATATTAACCAAGTATGTGTAAACAAGATTTCAAACCAAGATTTCACAGCGTTTTGGGCTATTCTGTCACGGCGAGTCATTTCCCAATGTAATATAAGTATGTGTAACATACAACATAAATGTATAATTTAATCAATGTAAATATGTTAAGTCTAATGAATAGGCCATAGGTAATAGTTTACTGGTTCAATGGTGATTTAAATCTTTACTGGCCACGGCTTACTCACAATATATCAAACGGTGACCCTGACTCGTAGCACGATCAACTGGTTCAATATTGAGACAATGTTATTTAATTGTTATGATACACATATTGCCGACCCTTTCCTTACAACACATGACCGACACTAAAGCATTAAAGCCTTCACACGCTGGTCGGGAAGTGTATTTACAATAAATTTATAAAGGCTTACAAATAGAAAGGAAAATTTGCAGGAAAAATAAAAATGTCAATGAAACACAAATTCTCATACCTCAGTCAAAACAAATAAATAACGTGTTCTAATTTATAGGTTTGCTGGTTATCAATTCTTGGGCGGCCTTCAAGAAATTACATAATATATCTCAATATTAACCGGTAAATGCATATTTTTATGGTCAGAATATCTGTAGCGTTATATTTGTGAAATATGCATGTCTCTCAAGAGTGCGATGAATGTCAAAAAAACAGAAAACAGAAGCAATTCAACTTATATTATATTTTCAACATCTTCATTGAACAAGTTTAAATATATAAAACAAGTCTTATCCTCCGCTCATGATTGAATGAGTTTGCACGATAAAAATAATTTTAAAAAAAAAATAATTAAATCTAGTCGAAACAAAGTTCATCACACCAGAGCTCACTGTGCAGGAGTTTCATAAAAATTGGATTTCTGCTTTATATTTAGGATCAAAAGTTGCAAGATTGATGTTTTTTCAAAGTTCAACAAAAATTAAAATATTAATCATTATTTACATTTATATATAAATGTCATTAAATCACTAATGAGATAATACTAATAACTCTAAACGAAAATTTGAAAAAGAAAAAGACACAAGTTCCTTGGTTGGTTTCACAGCTACGACCGTTACCTTTTTATTTTTCTGTGTCTTGTTCTTTTATATATTTTGTTTTTGATTTATCGATATTATCTATTTCTTAATGAAAAAAATTAACTCTCAATTACATATTTTTTTGACCACGTTATCATCAAAAAATGTTTTTTTAGAAGTAAGTTTAAAAAATTGATTATTTTATCAATACTTTAGCGACCCTGTGATTTTTTCTGCAAGCCCGCAGCCCCGGGACACCTAATATTTAACAAATCGGCTGACACGCGTTCAATCGGACGCGGTAATTATTACTATTAAAAATCTATGATTATCTGATTAAGCATTAGTACCATTTGCATGTTATTGGGCAATGAAACCACACCGATGGCGTTTATTAATTGCCATAAAACGCATTCATTCCAAGCCTGGACTAGATGTTTTTAACACAGGTATTGTTAAATGCTTATAACCTATAACTCAACACATGGTAGTGAGTCATTTGTTTTTAGAACTATTTTTTCACTTAATGTTTGAATGCAAAAGGTGCATTTGCCAAACCACTTGTGAATTATTTGTTTTATTTGGTAATTCATACGAGGTTTTTTAGATATTCGTTGAGCTTTAGAAACATAAATCTAGATTAGAGATAATTGTTTAGTTTTCATTGAAAACACACATGAATTCTTTTTTGATTTTTTATTTAATTTGAATAAGACGTTTTTTTTAAGATAGATCATCTGCATCGATTTTTTCGAATGGGGCTTAAATCGATGCCCACGTATGTATTATAATGTAAAATATAAAGTCAATGGTTTAATTTTTTCTTCTTCAAACTTCGCAAAATCACTTTGTTTTTAATGTTATTAATGTCATTACTACCCTGACGAAGAAACCATCGGTTTTGAAACATGTAGGTGATTGTGATTATATTAGTGGTTTAAACAAAGTTATTTGTTTTAATTTAATTCAATGGTTTAAATTTACGTAATTATTATACAGTTAAGGCTTATTTATATTTTAATTCAAAATTTTGCCTTCATGGATAGCAAGAGTTAAAAATACAGGTCAGCTCATCCAATCAACGTATTATAGAAATTGTTTATCATAATCACTATGATAGGTGAGCAATATATTTTATGGAACCTATGTAAATTTTTTCTCATAATCACTCTGATAGGTTAGCGATATATTTTATGGAACCTATGTATGTATGTAACCTATGTAGGTATGTATTCATAGCTTATATTGGGAATAATTTATTGGTATTCATTTATTTGCTTCATTAAAAACTTGTATGATTTTTGACTTTCTGGCTCTTTCAGCAGCCAAAGAAATAGCATTTTCCAAAGAAATAATATTTTTCCTTCACGCACTCGCTGTTTATTCCTAAGGCGTAACTTTATCTTATCTGCCTACCTCGGCAATCAGATAACAAATACGTACCAGAATAATTATTAATTTATCATAACTGTGCATATTTTAGCCATTGGTAAAGAAAACACTACATATGACCCCTCTAGTAGATCTCAACGAAATAAAACTATTCCGGTATTTTACTTATTTTTTTATTTTTTTAATGCTTTATCATTACTACACCATTTAAAGGTACCAAGAGCGAACAACGACCTCATCATCAAGATTTATCAACCAAAATATGTGATGATAATGTCATATTTTTACCTATCACCATTACTTCAGACTAATATGAAGTAATTAAAAACGACATGGTGATATGTTTTACCTGAATACATACGTAAGATGATTATGAAAGCGTTGCGAGACCCTGCTAAAATAATTCTATTTGCTAAATAGATTTTTTACATAAACCAATATTGTGAATGTTTTTTAATGTAGTTATTTCTAGGGCTGTTTTTTATACTGCGATTTTCATGTGCATCCTACGAGTGTGAGGCAGGCATCTCTGCATCCCAACTTTGCACTAATGCGATGGCCATGTTTTATTGCACCCAGTATCTCCTCTCTACCGTACATCCAATCTAGTTATTGCTATGTTTAGGATTATTAGATTTGTGTTACTGTAAATGAATCATTATTCAAATCGCCAGTGGGAGTGACAACACTCGAGAGTCATTTGTATCTCACTCGTGGCGTTCTTGGGTCATTACATTACATTACCTACGTACTTCATACAAATAGTCCAACTGTCGCTGACTTCAAATACAGTTTATTGAGGGCTAGAATTTGGTCGTGATATGACAGGATTATTAAACTCCTTGTTAAAAAATTTTGTTGCTATAAACGTTTTTAAATTTCTGTTAAGGAAATACCGCTGATGAAACCTTTGTTTTTGTACGATTTATAAGTATGTTTTCCCAATGGTACGATTCTGATTGTCTTTTATATGAGTGAAACATTGTTATTGTTATTTTAATTTTAATTTTCGTATGTTCAACCGCACCTTCTCTTAACACCGGGGTTCTTAGGGAGATAGGCACGGCACATTACTAATATAATTTAATTAATAAAAATTAATCCATAAAAATAACTAAAAATCTCATCTCTTTCTCATAACAAAGATAGAGATACCAAAGAGCTCTAAGTGGAGGAACCACACGATAATAAATAAAAAAAATAATTTATAATGGTTTGAATAATTGATACATCGACAACAACCTGCATTTAATAAACGACGCGTCATATAACAGAATTGGCAAAACATACAAGATTCGTCATAATAAAAAATATCAAGAGTTTATGTTTATATTATCAGCACATTAGTTATGGAAAATAACTTATAAACAAGACTTTTATTAAGGCCCTCCGCCCACCCCAAACTAAAACTGCCTGGTTGCTATGGTTTTCAACCAAACTTCTATGATGGCGCCGCTCAATTTTACAATTTCAGTAATTATCTCAACTTGTTTAACCATATACGAAGAACAATCAGCAGTCATCGTAGCAACTAGCATGGAGAGTTTTGAGTCACTACTTGCATTGCCATTGACAACGGGTTTTTGAGAAGTTGTGTAGTGTGCGGACCATCATATTTATATACACAGGATAGCAAATTTAGTTGAAAACGGTTTTTTTTTTCAGTTGTCTCGTCAGCGGAAGCACTTATGCTCATTGATATGCAACTTCGAAAATTATATAAAGATTTATGTTTTTGAACTCATTCAATATCTTCCAATTTCTGCCCGATATCTATGTCTAATCATTAAAAAAAATTAAATACCTACCTAAATCAAAAATGTTAAAAATGATTATTTTTTTTTATTTTTTATAATTGATAAACTCATGTTTAAGACAAGATTTTAAAGCATAGCACGAAGAGTAACAATTATAATAAGCAATAATTATCAGCCTGAAACACTCATCAACATTTAAAAAATCTCCCGGGAAAAGATACATGACGCCGACGGGACTCAAACCCATGTCCCTCTGATTTCTCGATGCCACCTAGTGGGAGATTTAGCACTTACAATACCTTTCTCATATAAAATAAAGTTGGTTGTTTGCTGGTGAAAAAATGTAATAAGCAGTAATTGTTGCATGAAACACTAGTATATAAATTGAATAATTTGGCGAGATAATAATAATTTGAGATAAGCCGACGTAGCTCAGTGATTAGAGCAGTTTACCGGAAATCAGAAGGACATGGGTTCGAGTCCCGTCGGCAACATGTATCTTTTCTCGGTAGATTTTTTCAATGTGGATGAGTGTTTCAGATTAATAATTAGTGCTTATAATAATGATTATTTATTTCATTGATTAGAGTGAGCTTAAACAATGTTTCATTAATAGATTATAATTGTCGGTTGATTTTAGATAAATAAGTGCCACTTCAAACATAAGCTAGAATACTACGAAGGAGCATTAATGGATTATTCATAATTTATCGCTTTATGCTTTACTTTGAAGGAGGCTATTTGTACTGTGATTGGATACTCCATCTACCTACCATAAACTTTTCCCGGACTAGACAATTTAGTTCAGTCTGAACGATATTATTTCATTCTAAAATAATATCATTAGTTCCATCAGAATAAACACTAACCCCATGGTCTAGTAAAGTGATATCTTAGACTCTATCCCTTAGAAATCATAGTTCAAACAAAAATTTATCAATTTCAAACACCATTTAAAGGATCAATTGTTATTTTTTTCCCTAGTAATTTGTTGTACTCTCCGTCTAAAAAGCACATATTTGTACTTAGATAAATCCAAGCAATTTTACTATCAGGTGCGGCGTTCATACCTAACCTACTAAATATTTCATCCATGATAGGTGAATTTATTAATTTAGTTAATAATACTAAAGTTTTTTAAATCGAGCAGGTGAACCAACAAAAAGTTCATTGAGGTTCTGTTATTATTTCATTATGAGCCAGGTATTTCACAGTAGGTACTTATAATAACATAATTAAATAAAACTTTCACGGAACTTGCACGGAGAAAAATGTTATTCTAAAATACGATCATTTTATTCGTAAAAATGGTTAAAAACGGGACTAAGGTTCTTATGAAAAAATTAACAGAGTTTCAATGTTTATTGGCGGGAAAATGTAAGAACAATTTTTTGGTATACTTACGAAATTAAGTATACCAACAAATTATTCTTACATGTTCCCGCCAATTAACATTGAAACCCAGTTAATTTGTTCGTAAGAACTTCAGCCCCTTTCTAAACCGTTTTTACGAATAAAATGATCGTATTTTAGAATAACGTTTTTCTTTTGATGAATTGTTTAATTTCTGTAAAACATCCTGTCTGAAAATTGAAAAATAACATATTTTTCGGTTTAAAATGTATTTTCAATTTTATTTTTTTCTTGCTATTTTGGTTGAAACTGGTAGTTTCGTCTGTTATTCATGACTCATGCCATCTTCAATATCATTTTCATGGACTTGTGACGAATCTGGAAGATAACGGGGACCGCTCAAATGTTTAAATCTGAAAATTGCACAAATGTAACGGGGATTTAAACAATCCGACCTGAAACGCAGAATTTATTAAAGCAAATAATCCATTGGTCACATAATTGATAGAAACATTTCCACTTTACATAACGGAAAACGCAGTTAAAGATATATTTTTGCACCTTCTTTGAAGTTAATAATATGCTTTATCCCTTAGGCGTTACACACCTTGAATATAGATTATAAGGTGCTTAGGAGTTGCAAAATAATTATTGATTAGTTGTAATTATCCTCATTTTTAAAACTTGCGTTAATCCGGGTTTAGTGCTAGATTAGTGAGATCAATGGACGCGAAGTAGTCAATCTTGTTAGTAATTTACGTACTCGTGGCACACTATAAGGTTCTATAATGTACATCCTTTTTGGGAGGCGGGAATGAGTATCGCTGGCCCGGGAACCATTTAATGGATAACCAACACATCTGCCAAAGGGGTGCCCGGTTTATATGGGTGTGGTTTGTTTAGGTCTTGGCGGCGGATAGGTTTGCCCACTTACCTAATCAGGAGGGACTGGCTGAGAGAGACTACACGGAGAAAAATTTTATTCTAAAATACGATCATTTTATTTGTTAAAACGGTTAAAAACGGAACTGAAGTTTGAACAGTGAACAAATGAACAGTGTTTCAATGTTTATTGGCGGGAAAATGTAAGAATAATTTGTTGGTATACGTACTAAATTATACGTTACGTATACGTAGGTTATCTTTAAAAAAAAATCAATTAAAAATATCAATAAACAAGTCCGTGAGAGCGAATCTCCAGAGGCGCCTCAAAAAGAAAGTATTATGCGGTGGACATCAACTTTACCGGATCATCCGGAACAAATGCGTTTAAATAGTGAATTTTTTTATGAAAATTAAAAAAGGTAATGAGGGATTTTTTTTTTTTTTTTTGGCAACATTTTAAAGTGAAAAAACGCGATTTTTGCTAAAAAATTTCGGTGAATTTGAGATTAAAAAATGGAAAAAAATTTTAAAAATTGGAAAAAAAAACTCTTCCTGACTACCTGTTGATTTATGTGTAGAAATAGTGTACAAAATTTCAAAAGGATCGGTCAAGTAGATTTTGAGTTATGATATTGTTTGCGAGAAAATCAATCCGCTTGGGCACATAAGCTTGTCTGAGTACCTGAGTTATTAAAGTTTTTATACTCGAAAATCCGGTCAAAAATCGAAAAGGGCTTGTCGCTTGAAACGCTGTATCCTAGTTAGTTTTGCTCCGATTAACTTGTTATTTTGACAAAACACTCTCGACAAAGAATTTTAAATAGGTTTTAAAACCTTACCCCCCCCCCCCCCTTAAGCCCTCTGAACCAAATGTGTCGACTATATACAGTGGTTTAGTGGGCATAGCGTTTGGGCCCCACCCAGGCGTTCCGTGTTCGATTCCTCGGCTGGCAAGTCCTCCATCACAACACAAGCAACATCTTCCGCTTAGTGTGGTGGTAGTAGGAGATTTTCACATGTTGTTAGGTTATTCGTAACCTGGGAATGTTTGTCTTTCTTTTTTAAAAAAAAAATATAGATAGATATACATATATAATGTGGTAAGATTTTCTGAAGTTTTATAACTAACTAACCATCACGCCGTTTCCCGCAGGACGGACGGCGACGGGTCGCCAAATAACTCGGTCTTGGCATACACTCCTTGCCTCATTCACATTCATACATCTTTTATTTATTTTTAAAATCATGTTTATTATCGAGGCTTCTGACTCACATAATGTTGTCATTTTTGCCTCATCTATTTTTAAATTAAAATATTAATAAATTATAAAT
This sequence comes from Limnephilus auricula, assembly GCA_951813805.1. Lineage (NCBI taxonomy): Eukaryota > Metazoa > Arthropoda > Insecta > Trichoptera > Limnephilidae > Limnephilus > Limnephilus auricula. The sequence continues at coordinate 22,619,364 of OX638393.1, forward strand.
GTAATCTCTACTGTTCTTTAAAAGATATTTGGTCTTTTATATAAGAATTCACTTTCAAATATTTTCCAATTTACATGATCTAATAAATTTCAGTATTCTCGATATGGGATGGAACTCAGTTAAGGCTATTAAATTCTGAACTTCCGATGAGTTCGACGTCATCAATACTGTCTCCCTTTGTCGTTCATATTTAATGCATTTCGATAATGTGTGTTCTACATCTTCAATTTGGTCACAAATCGAGCACATTGGAGAATCAGAGAGATTCATACATCTTCTCGAACATGCTCTTTCTATTATTTTGACTCTTGGCATGGCCCGACTCAATTATCTGGTTCACTTGATCGTGCCATGTCTTCCTCGGGCGTCCTCGACTTCTTGTACCATAACTTATGATAATTTCAATAATTATAATTATAATATTAATTATAATTCAGAAAAATCTCGCATCTCCTATCCTCATCCCATATTCTTCTTCCTCTCCTCACCATCTAAAATTAATTTTAATATGTAATAAAACTCCAACTCCAATCAACTTTAATATAGGAGACTTTTTTGACTTGACTTCACTTAACAATGTATATATTATTTATCGTTATATTTTATTTATAAGCTGTTCGTTTCTTACAAATTAATAAACAAATATTATAATCAATATTTAACAGATGACTTTTAGGTTTTTGTTTATCTACCTACGCATTCTGAGTGGCGTATTTTTTGCTCCACAAGCGTGATTTAAACTATAACTAAATAGCATTTCTTAAATCATCCACATTTTCCTCCACAAAAATAACCCATATATACAATAATTAAACATGAAAATTCTCTTCTGTGCGTTTGGCAATTTGACAGTTTTGTATATCAATAAATTATTCATTTCAAACAACTAATGTTCTGCATTGAAGCTATAATATAAATTTACGCAAAATAAGACATACGAGTAGGTAATACTAATTTGTCGATTTTGTCCCGAAAAAAGCTGATAAAAATTCACCAAATAAAGTGGATTTGTTCATAAATCCCAACTCCCCCAGCGAACGATTTATAACGTTGAGTCGTGCGTAAAAGAAGAAAAAAAGGTTGCCTCTGAATCCGACAAATACAAATAATGATGACCTTATAGAAAAGTTTTGAATCGTTGATTTGGTTGAACATGAATATTTGGATCTACTTATTTTCAATTTTTATAATTACTAATCACAGTTAAAGGTAATGAATCTTTACGAACAACTTGTAGGATAGTAAGCCACTAGTATCCTATTAATAAAAAAATACTCTAAGTCTCTTCATAAAAGTAAGCTTTATTATAAAAGAAAACTTGATAATTACGGAAGATTTAGAATGGCATCTAAGGCTCACATCTTTATTGATTATTCGATAATTCTGTGAAATGTTCGAAAATGTTCACCTGGCATATTGAAGAGAAAAATAAATATGTGCAAATTTCATGACGCTTTAGTTCAGTGTGGGAGAGTTTATGCTGAGAAATGCCCGCCGATTTTAATAGTGTGCAGGTAAAATGTAAAACAAACAACGATCATTCTTATAAATAAATAAATATTATTATGTAATATCTCTAGTCATTATTTATTCCTTTATGCATGTTCATAAATTTTAGTTTTAGTGGATTTTTGAGCAGATCCTAGGCAAATCCCACCACTCAAATTCAGCAATTTTCAAAATGTTTTTATAAGTACTTATTTCCAATTTTAGACATTTCTAACATACTACCTTTGAAGGGTGAATACCATATTCAATCTATAAATGTATTACACCCACCTAGGCCATAGTTCACGGTGTAGATATCTAGTCTAATTTATTTCTGATTGAGGTTTCCCATTACCCCAGTGTATTGCAATTCGCCCACCATATCGGATAACCCTGTAAAACGCATTCTAATAGTAATTAGAGTTGCCTTTGACTGGCAGGATAATTCCAAAGCAATAATTTCCCGAGAACGGCATTTCCTTGAGCTATACGGTCAGTTATTAAATTAATAAACCTGACTGGCCAAGTTATCCGCATATTTTCAGTATGGAATGCATGCTTCAAAAATAGTAATTATTTTACATCAGATATATAAATGATTATCATTTCTGGGACGTTGGGTAATGTCCAACTTGTACGCCAAATTGAATGATTTGATGTATTGATATAACGTAGAAATAAATACATCGAATTTAATAATATACCAGTCATTTGAATATCATTTTCCAATGTAGTTTATAATCAGCGAATGAAATTGATTTTACGTAATAATATAGCATTTTTTTATTATTTTGCATAAGATATTATTTTTAATATTTGTTATGCATATTATAAAAATGATTAGATTGTTTCCTAATTTTTTTATTATATATATTTTTTTCATTTAAATATCTACGTAAAACAGGCATCTTTAGATACGTACCTAGTAATACCAGAAATAATAGCAAAAATATTAACGAAATAAATTTAATCAATGGCAACTTTTGACACTTTCACAGACAATTGTAGTTATAAAATGTATTTTTAAAAAGTTGTTTCCATAAGCCTTCATACATTTTCAATGAAAAAAACATTTTTTTTGTAGTTTACGCTCACATGTTTATAAAAAAATTAATTATTTTGTTTTATTTATACTCAATGGAAACGGCAGGAAGAGTTTTAATTTATCCGAAGCATTTATTTTTGCATTTAAATTGTAAACTGATTCCTATTAAAGGTTAATCTAAAATAGTGTTTTAGCGTAGGTGAGTTGACACTCCGGACACAAATGTAGCGAAACTGATGTTCGGACACTACGGAAGCTTGTCTAGACACTCGAATACAGTTGTCCTGCAGACGGTTTATACACTAGTATCTACATTTATAGTGCGAGAGTCTAGTGTCGTAAGGTATGCGAACGATTATAAAAATAAAAAAATTAAAATATATTTTGAGAAAAGGTTAGTAAAAAAAAAATGTTTTAAAGAAAGACATCCACTCCCGGATTACGAAAAACATGACAATATATGAAAATCTCGCAGCCGTTGAATTTTACCATCTATGCCTAGATGGGAACCGAGAACCCCACACACTCAGCCACTAACCGGTTGAAAACTGTTCACAATAGTCCATGTGGAGCTGTTACCTACGCTGATGCATGACAGTGAGGTACGAAAATGGCCGAGGAAGGATGCAAGTAGTCTGAATGCTGTAGAAATGCGATCTTTAAGACGTAAGTGCACTAAAAACTTGTATGATCGTGTTAAGAATGAGCAGATATGAAAAGTATGCATTGCTGATGTACATAAGCGTGATGGTTAAGAATTGGACGCATAGATGGTTTGGGCATGAGAATCAAGTGAAAGTAGAATATTGGGCGGAGAAAAGTCGGGGACGCCCGTTGAAGACAGTTCTCAAAATTCTTCATTCGGATCAGGTCGAGAGTAAATATAACGGAAGAGTATGTACGAAACATTATTGTAATGAATATGAACGAAGCAGGGAGCGTGTGCCAAGTAGTTGTATGTCTGTCTTTGCTCTCTTATACCCTTACCGGGAAACTATGTGATGGTTATTTAGCCACCAACCGGTCGATTAAAATTTTATGTTCGTTTTTATGTTTTAACTAATTTTATTAATTATTATTTCACAGTGCTCTAGGAATTTAATATTAGTCTGAATCTATTTGGGGAATCCAATACATTATCTATGGATCAACAATATTGAGAAATTGCAACAATGTGTGGGTATTAACCTATTACTCTAGTCAAAGAGCAACAGATAACAATGGTATGATTTCACGTGTTTAGTTTGATAAAGAGCATTTTTGTAGTGTGAAAAATTTGTTCAGCTATGCAATATTATTAAAAAAATGTGATTTTTTATATAACTCATTTTAGTAAGTACCAACCTACTTCCGTATGTACGTACAAATTCAAAGTATGGCAGCCGCATATTATTCTTTTATACCAATGTATCAAAAAAGTATAAGTTTTTATGCCTAATTGAAAAATATTATTATTTGAAATTCTCACTGAATTTTTATTTTTTTTATTTTTTATAGAGAATACCTCACAAGAGTCCCAACTGCTCCCGTCTGGAGCCAGTGAGACTATGACATCCCCAATTGGGGTATGTTGTGAGGCTGAAGGAAAGTGGGGAAGGGAAGGAGATGGGGAAGAGGAGGGTAGGAAAGTACCTGGCTATTCAGATCTAGTCACTAAACACGGCTAAAACCATTATTAAGCAACGTCTCAATTCTGAATGGTGGTCTTACACCAGGGCGATACTGACAGTATCTTCCACTCTGGAACGTGCCGCAAATGTAGTATATATTATTTTTATTAATTAATTGTGAAATAACACAAATTAATCAAATAAAATTTATTTGCGCACGCCGGGTTCGAACCCGCAACCTTCCGATTGGGAGTCAAGTGTTGTTACCACTCGACCACGGACGGTCGTCGATTATATATTTATATAGATTTATTTATTTATTGGCTCGCTAACAGAATATATCACATAATTTTTACAGTAATTTACATTTATAGATGGTTGTAATGATGTTTCTAATTATAGGTGAGCACAACATTCATCTCAATATTCTTTATGTAAAAATGATTGGTTAGTTACAATAGTGATTAATTTAATTTCAAATATGTATATAAAAATAAGGAGGATCGAAATCAGTTATTAGGTTATTATTAGTTATTATAATACACACGCCTTCCATGTAGATGAATGGAAAAGTTTTTTTTCTTGTTCTTTCTCTACTTTACTGCCTGAAATCGTATATCGCCATTCCATTTGATCAACATGATATATTCATAAGTATGATGAAATGAATTTCTGTATGTAATTTATGAAAGGAATAGTCAGACTTTTCGATGAAGGAACACGCTCACATCGCATTTCTTGTATTGGTATTTAGTCAATGGATTAACTTTAAAAACCTATTATGATTAAAAGTGAACATAAAATATCGAAGCACGATTGAAGCTTTTTTTAGAATTATATGCAGTAGCCATTAAAAAAGCTGACGTTTTATTAATTGATGGTTTGTCTTTGGGAACTCGCTGAAGTCCCAACAGATCAACATGTTGATTAATCGATCATTTTATCGGACGCTATTCGTTTTATCTTTATGAAAGAATGTGTTTTTTGTTTTTGTGTTTTGGACCGTTTATATCAAATAGAAGAGTAATAGAATTGAATCTCAATATCAATATTTGAACATAGACAACAATCGGTAATCAACAAGTAGTGAATTCAACAACCATTGAGTGCATCATAGGAATGCTGCATTTTTAGGAAGGATTAAAACTAAAAACTTTAAATGCACTCCAATAACATTTGTTTGTTTAAAAGGATTGGATATTAGCTATTATTATTTTTTTTACATATGTTAAAATAATGTGCAAACTTTCTTTACACTAGGATACTAGTTACAACCAGAGTCAAAGGATGTTCATGTCGATAGGTGGATTTTGTTTGGACGATAAAAATATATCGGTTTTCTAGAACGATATTAGCGGAACCACGAATATATCTAAAGTTCTTGCATTTTACAGAGTTTCTTCAATAATGCCTTTTATAAAAAATGGTCTTAAAAAAATCTACTTTATTGACCGTCCATACCTCCTTGCAATGATATGAATCGTTTGCGCAGGACAGGTCTCTGTACTCGTTTTTTAGTAGCGTACACGGAGAAAAATGTTATTCTAAAATTCGATCATTTTATTCGTAAAAACGGGAATGAAGTTCTTGCGAACAAATTAACAGGGTTTCAATGTTTATTGGCGGGAACATGTAAAAATAGTTGGTTGGTATACGTAATTTTGTACGTATACCAACAAATTATTCTTACATTTTCCCGCCAATAAATATTGAAACACTGTTAATTTGTTCTTAAGAACTTCAGTCCCGTTTTTAACCTTTTTTACGAATAAAATGATCGTATTTTAGAATAACATTTTTCTCCGTGTAGAAGAACAAATATATAAATCAACTGAACACTATATCTGTAGACATCTAAAATAATATATATTTTCGGTACTGCCTGGCAACTTTATTTTACTAGTGTATCAAAAAATAAAGGACTTCCTTCTTAGTAATAATGGTCATCTAATGATATTGTAAAACGATTCGGTCCTCGACAATCCAAACAAAATGTTTATCCTCGTAAGAGGCGGATTCAAAATTTGGGAAACAAATACCTCGTTGGTGTTGATATATTTAGTATACCAATATTACAATACAAGCACACTTTGATAAGTTTTTTCGTCTAATTGAGTTAATTTAAACCAACACTACTTAACTCTTGATGTATAAATTAATCTTGGTTCGATAGATTAATGTTTTTTTTTACTTTTTATAACGAATACCTCACAAGAGTTCCAACTGCTCCGTCTGGATCCTGTGAGACTATGGCATCCCCAATTAGGATATGTTATGAGACTGAAGGTAAGTGGGGAAGGAAAGGAGATGAGTAAGAGGAAGGTGGGGAAGTACCTGGCTATTCAGATCTAGTCACTAAACACGGCTAAAGCCATTTCAAGCAACGTTTCAATTCTGAATGGTGGTCTTACACCAGGGCGATACTAAGAGTATCTTCCACTCTGGAACGTGCCGCAAATATATTATATATTATTTTTTAAATAATTAATTGTGAAATAACACAAATCAGTTAAATTAAATTTATTTCCGCACGCCGGGTTCGAACCCGCGGCCTTCAGAATGGGAGTCTAACGCCCTACCGCTGGACTACGCCGGCCGTCAAAATTATATTGTATTGGTACGTATCAAATTATATTGGTATATTTGTATCACTTATATTATTTACGTTTTAAATTTTATTTTTTCTTCCCTGTACAATTATATTTAATACCTGTATATTTATATCAGTCGTACTTGTCTACTGCATTGTTTATAAGTATGTTATGTAAATGTACACGTAAGAAAAAAAATACACAATCTGATACCATATTATACAAATCTGCCTGTAGCACATAGCCGTTTCAATCCACGCAACTATTCACACATCGCGACACGTCATTTTATGTGGTCCTGCCAGTGAGAGTTGCGTTGTATATTTCTGTAACACAAGATACCTGGTTTATGTAAAGAAAGACAGTATGCAAAAGTCTTTTTAGATGATAGGAAACCGTGATGGAAAAAAACTACGATCCAAATCTACAATTTTAATGCATAACTGTTTAAAAGACTTACTCTAGAGATATACAGAAGGAATTGATATTTGTCATTATCGAAAACCATTAATTTAACAGCCATGTTAATGCTGTCTAGAAGCATCGATTATCCGGCTGCACCCCAATCCCACCTTTCGGTACCGGGGCATAGGAACTACACTCACCTGTCTGTGAATCAGCGGTCAGGGCTGGTTAACAATGGTCCACACCTAATGGAATGGCTTAACAACCATCGATATGCAAAATGCAAGATTATTGCTAAAAAAAAATTGATTTGATTCAATACAAATCGAGATGGTTAGAATGAAAATATTTTTTTACGACTAAACAATCTCGCCTACATCAGAAATGTTTTCATTTATTCGATTTTTTACGCTTTCACCACTCCAGCGCTTTTTGCCACATCATGGCACTATTTCCAAAACCTCGGATTGCTTTGTTGTCAAAATGTGGCAAATTTTCAAAAAAAAATTTTTTATTAAAACGACTATATAATATATTGTACATTTGAAATATAATAAAATAAATATTCTCTTGATTCTTTAAAATGTTTTAAGTTTAAAGATATAATTTTTTTTTTTTGTAAATCCTACAAATATGTGATAATAGAAAAAAGATAGGGGAATTCATTGGCTACATAGAACTATAATCAGTTTGTATGTCTCCATATTCAAATTCGGAGGTATGATTTTTTTAATGTGGGCGGAAAAAAATCCTTTAGCAATCCGAGAAAAAATATTTTAATTGCTCTGTCGCTCCAGTGGTTAAGAGCCATTGACAAGCGGCTGATAATAAAAGTTTGAAAATGCTTGCAACTATACAGGGAGGAATCGATGAGAAAAATCTATTATTCCCCGTTCAATTTTTTAAATAAAAAATTTAATATCGATTTGTTTCATTCAAAACTTGCTTTACGCCTACATTCAAGTAAGCAATAAAAATGCTCAAAATGTACGATGATAAATTATTAAAAGATGTGTACTTCTTGTAAGTATTTTTTGATCATAAGTATTTATAATTTTTCAATAATGTCTAAACAAAATAAGTGTGTAAAAAAAAATCTGTATTTTTGTCACAAAACACGTTCTCGGATTTATTTATTTAATGATTTTAATTGAACTAAAATAAAAAATTCTGAAAAATATCTTTACTAGATTATGCATTGATTTATTTTGCTGTATTTATATCATTTGAAATTTGTGTTGTATAATACAATATTTCGTTTGAAAATTGAACAAGTCTGCCAACGACCAACAGATATTATTAACAACCTTAGTATATTGAAAATAAACTTAGTTATTCAAAACTTTAAAAAATGCGTTTACCAGATAAAATACCAATCTTTCAAAATCAATTTATGTTTTTTTGTAAAAAAGAGTCTAATGAGTCTAGTTTTTTAACTGTTAATTCATGGTGGAATTCCATTGTATTAGATATGAAATTATACAATTTTTTTCACTTTGTTCCACTTGTTTATTTACACCAGGACCGGTTTCGTCCGGTCCTGGTGTAAATGTCCGTAGTAGGACGAAACCGGTCCTGGTGTAAATAAACAAGTGGAACAAAGTGAAAAAAATTGTTTAATTTCATATCTAATAAAAAAGAGTCAATAAGTCTAGAATTTGATTTAAAGGGGACTATTTTCCGATATTCTCTGGTGATACCACCTTAACGGAAATTTTATGATATTAGTCTGACTGATTTGATCTGGCGGGCGGGATCTTTAATTATAGAAAGTTTGTTGGGGGTGGTTATCTGGACTCGATAGGCCTATCTAGAGAGTTTTACAGCAATGCTTAACACATTGTCGGGATTTATCGGTAAACCAAGCAGGTCCGTAACGGACAGATGGGGCCTGCCCAACTAACAGAATGCTCGCCAAATGATGGTGATTTATAGACCTTAATTCATTAACTGGGTACACTGAAATAATGTTGCATTTTCGAACAAACATTAAAGTAGGTACAAATAAAATTACGGAGTTAGTTTCGTGAGCGTACAACATGAGTAAACACGAAATTTTGATTAAGCTGGTAGCTACCACAAAAATTTACCACAAATAACTTATAGAAAAACTTTTTTCCCCGGTTGGGTATTACGCAATATTTTGTTTGTTTTATGGCAACATTTCCAAGAATCCAGATTTTAAAGTTTTTTTTTTAATATCGCACACGGAGAAACATGTTATTCGAAAAACCATAATTTTAATAGTAAAAACGGTTAAAAACGGGACTGAAGTTCTTACGAACAAATTAACAGTGTTTCAATGTTTATTGGCAGGAAAATGTAAGAATAATTTGTTGGTATACGTACGAAATTACGTATACCAACAAATTATTCTTACATGTTCCCGCCAATAAACATTGAGACCCTATTAATTTGTTCGTAATAACTTCAGTCCCATTTTTAACCGTTTTTACTATTAAAATGATCGTTTTTTCGAATAACATTTTTCTCCGTGCAGTCTTCTGTCAATAGGTTTGCATACAAAATAGTTTAAAAACTAATGTTGCCAATATTAAAGCACGCTGACGGCATCCTTGGCTGAACTGTCAAGCTTCCAGAAACCCAGGGGTCTTGGGTTCGAAACCCAGCGTACGATTTTTTTCCTTCTAATTTACATTTATTGTTTCATATATAATCCAAATAAAATATGCTATAATGTATTGTAAGGCATGGTAATATATTCTCTCAGTTTTATAGCCCTGGTGAATGACAACAATTCAAAATCGAATCGTTGCTTCAAATATCTTTAGCCGTGTTTAGTGACCAGATCCGAATTGTCACGTACATCTCAAACCTTCTGTTTTCCCATCTACATTACTTTCCCTCTAATTTTAGTATCACAACACAGGTACCCCAAATCGGGAATGCCATTTACCCACTTATATCGGACAGCAGCTGGGGAATAACAAAAAAACGAAATATCTATTACCTAACAATTTTCTGTGTATGCAAGTTTTACAGAAATTTCTCTGAGTACTTGTCTGGCATAGTTTCATCAAACCCACCTTATGGCCGTCGACATCTCAAGTCATTATTGATTCAATAAATTATTAGTTCTAGTATGAGTACGTCAATCAAGTAATTTTCCATTTGATTGATTTTGCCTTCCCCGCAAGCAATTACAGCATTTATCGTCAACTACTGTGTACGATAGAATACCTAACACTCGTTAATACCTATCAAACACTATGCATAAGGAATGAATATCCTGATGAAAACCAGATCTTACTGAAATGAAGGTCAACGAATAAATCATTGATTCCTTTAATATGTCAAGTTCTTGCCCTTTAGCAATCGTCTCTGCTTCTTCTGATGACTAGAATATTCCAATGGAAGCTGTATTATACATTCACCATATTTTTCCGGTGATTTTTTTAGTACTTCTGAGATTTTGCTATTTTGATTATGAGCTATTTTTCCTTATACTAAATATAAGTATGTACAGTTCCGTACGAAATTACGTATACCAACAAATTAATCTTACATGTTCCCGCCAATAAACATTAAAACCCTGTTAATTTGTTCGTAAGAACCAGTCCCGTTTTTAACCGTTTTCTTCGTGTGAAACCGCATTAACTTCAGTATCTGTGAATTTATCACGGAATGGATTTCGATCTTCTTCAGATTTTTTTCCCGATTTTTTAAAGATTTATTTTTCTTTATCACTCCAGTCTCACTTCAACAAGATAAATTCTTTTAAGGATTTTACCACACCGTGATTATTTTAGCCATACACTTCAATGAAACTTAAGGTAGGTACTTGTACGTATTCGGTATGGTAGAACAAATGAAATAATGTACTTTCGTTATGTGAAAAAGTTGCCGCTATTTAATGAGATGTATGTATAAGTGATTACTTTTATAAAATTCTTTCCAGTCTGCAGCATAGTAATACCGTTCTAAGATGTGCGTTCGCTCCTTTTTTCCGAAAAATTTCAATGAGAAATTTACAATGAGAAACTTTGTTCTGTAACACTAAATAAGTGATTTTTTCTGCAGGTAGGTACTCTGCTTGTCTTGTTATATTTTAATTATTTGCAAATAATTTGTTAACTATCGTATTTTTCATGATGTTTTAAAGCGGTCAAATTAAAAATAAAAAAATACAGATAAACATGAACTAATATAGGTAGGTATCGTTTGTTTGTTCTACTTCAACAGTAGAACGATGAATCGCCAATGGCTAATCGTGATTCCAACACATTTCTACCTCTGTGTACCATCGCATTCTTGCTTAATTAAATTGTGATGTTATTTATACCGCTGTCATATCTTACTCAGCGGCTGGACACGTTGCTGGAGAATAATTATTATTGTTGTTCTATCGGTCTGTAACAAATGACAATAGAACTAGTGTAGCGATTTGTTACGGACGGATAGGAACCGGTGTTCCTTTGTTGAACAAGATCGTGGCTGTTCTGCTCTAAGCGTCGACTAATTATCTTAATCTAAGGTGTGCTTGATGGCAAAACGGCATATCTAAATAATATCTACGCGTGCAGGACTACTGTAAGGGACAGTTTAATGTGATTGGTTGGATTTATGGTGACAGTTATTCAGAATTTTCTACAGTGAAATCATTTAAATTAGTATGCAGATCTTTCGATAAAACTCATTTTTAATTAATACAACACCTGTAATGAAATTTAAGAGCATATAATTATATACATTAAAACCCTAAATGTAAAAGCATTCAACAAGTATAGTTAATATTATAAGAATAGCAGGTAATGAATGAAAACATGATTATATTTTTTATAACAAAAACAATTTTTTTAATGCGTATATCACACAAGAGTCCCGACTGCTTAGAGCCAGATCCATACCCAACTAGGTATATTGTGAGGTTGAAGAATGTGGGGTGAGGAAGGAGATGCGAAAGGTAATGGCTATTCAGATTTCGTCACCAAACACGGCTAAAGCCATTTCAAGCAACTTTTCATTTCTAAATGGTGGTTTTACACCAATGCGATAGTGGGAGTATCTTTCATTCGGGACTGTGTCGCAAATATACCGAATTAATTCATTAAGAAAATCTATTTTATAACATTTCCAGAAAGCCCCATATTTTGATATTTTCATTTTTGATTGTTATCATTTATTTTAGTTGTATTTTATTGTGCAGTTAAAGGTAGAGCATTTACTTTTAGAAAACTTACTATTATCAACTAGTGTTAATTTTTTAATTTATTGCCTTCATTCTTAACCGTGGAAAATTTGGTCTCCTTATGTGACAAAGAATATAATACTAGATGTTTAGACAGCATAGACTGTTTTATCTCCCGGCCTGCAGGACTAACTTGCTAATGGTCATGCCGGTCGAGAGAGCAATCTTGTTGTTGAGCAGAATAAATTCGAATATCGACATGTTTAGTGTTATATATGTTATATTCGGATATCGACACAAGAAGCTGCCTTTAAAAGGCAAGCTCTATTAATGTTAGTATAGTTTATATCCTACCTGTTATGTTTAATTATGTAAACTCTTAAAATTGTATTTTAAAAACGCTTTAAAATGTAAAATTTTGTAATGTTTTTTAGAGAACAAATAAATTGAATCGAATTGAATTGAATGTGAATTTCAAACAAATTTGAATGTAATCGAGTGTACCTCTGACTTACACTGTCTGTCTTACACTTGCCTGAAATTGTACAACGCAGTTTGAATTGAACAACACAGTTTCGCTTGGAAATATTAGCCCAAATTAGGCCTGTAATTGTATGACGAAAAGGGTCCCACAAGGCACTTCTTGTGTTTTTCTTTATTCTACGGGTCTCCTTAAAAAATATAATTATTAAAACAAGTAGTTCTATTTACTTTTTACTTTTATAAATTGTCTACATTTTAACAATTTAATGTAGTAATAATGCATTCTGAAAGCATCGAGAAAAATATTCTTGGAAAAATGTTTTTGGGCTAGAAAACTAATTGTCTTATCTGTTGTAATATAATCAGTGTTTCTTGAGTAATATATTAATTAATGTATATGGTATGATCTTCAGTGCCTATTTTTATTTCACTTTTAACGTGTTTATTTGACCGTTAGAGTTGTGACACGTGAAAGACTTCGGAAATCGACGGAACCCAAAATTTCATTTTTATTTTTACTCTAAATTTTGTTTGTTACGTATAATATCCTTTGTAATCGAACTAGGAATTAAAGTTAAATTCGTATACAACTGGGCCATGGAAGCTATTATTAATTTTGAAACGTTGGTATATCGCTGACAGTATTAATGTTTGACAAATGCGTGTCAACCGTTGAAAGCTGTCACGCGTTGAGTTTCGAAACTCATTGTTAAAACTGGCTTGTAATAACAACTACTGAACTTATTGATTTCTTAATGATAAATTCTCAAAGGTGCAAACCTTTCAAAAGCAATTTTACAATATTGTCTTTATTCAGAAATACTTTTGATTGATTTCTTTTGTTTCTCTAGAAAGCTTTCTTAATGGAGGTTGGAAAGCATAATGGCAATATTCGCTAATTTGAACACGGTTTTTGCAGATTTTTAAGGAAATTATTAATTATTATTAAAAAATATTCTTTTTCTCTTTCAAAAGTATTAAGAATATTTTTTTGTTAACTTAATATAATAAAAATTTCCTTTCGTCTATGATTTTTCCGAATTAAGTAATCAATTGCAAATTATTAAAAAATATATATTTTGGTAACTTTTGTCTAATTTATTTCTTTTTTAATTTTGATTTTTCAAAACTCGTACTGTAAATAGCATCGTGAGGTGAAAATATGATATTTACCTGGAAAATCCATACGAAGAAAGCTGTGCATACTCCATAACGCCGAAGCTTACCATTCGAGAATTTGTGATGCATCTGAAAGCGGTGTAAATGCTATGTTTTATGGATAGTTGTATAGGAACTTTTCCAGGATGCTTTCTATCCCTTGTTAATGTGGCATTTGAAGAACCTACATCAAAATTTCACAGAATGTAACATTTAAGGTAGATTCAGACTGGACGACGTACGTACGCATCGCTACGCCAAACAATGCTTAGCAACCCATACATTTTCTGTGAAAATGACCACAGAAATCGCACGTCACGATGCGTGTGTTCAATGTGATTCTAAAACATAAATTTTCATTGAAAATCTATAGTTGCTAAGTAGCCCAGATATTGTTAGGCGTAGCGATGCATGCGTCGACCCAGTCTGAATCTACCACAATACTTAGAATTTCCGATTACCTTTTATTTACCTTTATATAACAATGAAATCAATAATGACTTAATTAAGCTTTGTTAAATAATCTCTCTCATTAATCTAAGATATTGATTAAATATAGAACCATTAATCACGTTGTCGTCTGATTAAATACTTTGCACCCTAAATGTCACGGTTCATGAATGTGACAATTAGCTTCTTGACGGAGATCACGATCGGGACACTAGCGATATATAACTTGATAATACATAATAGTTCTGATCTACATAATACTATATATCAATAATCTATTCGTATCACTGGACCATATATAGCGTCTATTATGCTTATTGTTGATACCTGGTCGATAAACCTACCATTCCAGGGCTGTATTTAGACATAAGCAAATTAGTCAGCTGTCTTGGGTAGCAAAATCAAGGGCAGTATTCCACCGAAGTTGAAGGCTACGTACGTAGTTTCCATATTTTGCCAAAAATTATGTAAACTAATAAAAATTTATAGAAGTTTATTCCAAATTTTAGCCATACAAACGGACATCATATTACTGCTGTTTTGGATAGGCACCTCATTGAAGAAGCTCTTTCTGGACGTCGTTTATCTGTCGTGCGAAGTCACAATATTATGGATCAATATGTTGGGAAAGTAAAATCTCTTGTCATATAAGTGCCATGTTTGGCCCAATCGTTAAACATTTTTGGTTCATATTTTGCAATGCACTATTTTCATATTCTCCAGAAAATATACACATTATATTTTCTAACTTCTATTCTGCATGGGTGAGTCATTACATATAACCTCCTATTTGTTTGTGGGGAGTTCATCACGAACAACGAGGTCAGCGTGGCACGTTACAAGTTTGAAGTTTCTGGCGGCTGGAGATATTGACTTCATTATTTTATTTAATCTTGAACAGAACGCCAAAGTAGAAAATACTTTATAAATGGTAATTTTTCCCCCAGAAACATCTTACTTTCAATTAAAAGATTTTTTTTTGCCATGAATCAAGAAAAAAAATCTGGGTGGAAGGAAAAAATTGAGTTCTAAGGGCGACACGAAATCTAAATACTGGCCTGACTACTCCTGATTAATATTCTTCAGCGTTCTGTGACATTCTAAGGTAAATAATTTATTTAAATAAGAGCACGTCACGCATGATATTAATAGACCATCGAAGAATAGCTTAACCTTTTGTCTGCGGATGCAAGCTTGTAATGATAAATAAATAATACGCGGGGTGGCTGTGTCGCCTACGCCCTTGAACGCAAAGGTTACTGGTTCAAATATCTGCTAACAAACATGATAATCATTATTATTTCAAGGTGTCCCGTCTCTATCAAGTACTTACCCGTGCAGATGGAGAAGAATTTTTTCATTGATTTCCGAAATAGGTACCTACTATCAGACACTTCAAGTAAACGTAGATGAAAGTATGAATTATTTAATATTATACACCTTAGTATCCTCTCTGATATAATATCCCTACGAATATAATACAGGCGAGTTGATGAAATAGGTACTATGAATCTCTAGAATGGGACACACTACATTCTTCTTTCACATTTCTACATATGAAATTTACAAATTACAAATTTTGAAAAAATAAAATGACCACTTTAAAATATGATCGATTGATCGTAATCTGTGCGCAACTTTTTCATATGTTTGTTTTACTTTGTATTTGAAATGTTTTTGTAAAATAATTAAAAATATATAAGTATCTTATTTACCGATCGCTCCACATCTTTGATATTTCTGACGTCTGTCATCGGCCTTTTTTCCATACATTATTCTCCTTTCTCCATACATGTACAACGGAAGTTATTTAATGTTTTAATTCAGTTTGGAAGGCGGGTATGGGCAAAACGGTTAAAAACGGGACTGAAGTTCTTACGAACAAATTAACAGGGTTTCAATGTTTATTGGCGTGCTCCCGCCTAATTTGTTGGTATACCTAATTTCGTACGTGTACCAACAAATTATTCTTACATTTTCCCGCCAATAAATATTGAAACATTGTTAATTTGTTCGTAAGAACTTCAGTCCAGTTTTTAACCGTTTTTACGAATAAAATTATCGTATTTTTGAATAACATTTTTCTCCGTGTAGGTTTGTAGAATATAGCCATTTAAATTTCCACCCTCACTCACCGGGACTAAACCAAATTAGTGCAAAATGTATAATAATAATACCTTAAGAAATTTGCAATTTGATCGTGTACTATGCGTGTACTTTGATTTATAAATTAGATAAATACATACTTTTAACAACAGAGAACAATATATGAACAACAATGTAAACAGTAGGTAATATGTAAAGAATAGAAATGTATAGTTATAAGTTGACTTTTCTCATAATCCACGTTTTTTTTTCAATTAAGACCACAGACTCTGTGTTGAGGCATTAATTTTACAAATTAATGTATTACACCTATCAACATACCTACACTAATATTAAAATATATTGATTATTTTTAATTGATAACCTAATGTTTAAGACAACATTTTTTGCATAGCACAAAGGGTAACAATTATTATAAGTAATAATTATTAGCCTGAAACACTCAACCATATTGAAAAAACTCCCGAGAAAAGATACATGTATTTGCAATAATCAATATTTGACAAGTTAAAGTATTTCACCAAATAATGTAGACCCTACCCAGTGGGAAAGTTAGCACTTACAATGCCTTTTTCATATAAAAATAAAGTTGGTTGTTTTCAGGTGAAAAAATGTAATAAGCGGTAGTTGTTGAATGAAACACTAGTATATATTGAATTATTTGGAGGGTAAGATAGAGCTCCTGACCAGCAATCAGAGGGGCGCACGTACCAATAATTACGTACCATTATTATCAGATAAGAGTCATCGTGTGTTTGAGAAATACACTGTGGAACATTTTAAATAAATTCCTCTTCCTATTTAATCATTTTTGACATTTCTCTAAAAAGTAAGATGCATGATTATAAGGCATCTGCATACTCGTATATATATTATTTTTAAGGCACATTTCAGTCTCGAAGATGCTGCCTGTTTTGCCCCGGTAAAATAGCAAGTGATTTGGCTTTAGCCTTGTTTGGTGACCAGATCTGAATAGCCACGTACTTACTAACCTTCCTTCACCATCTCATCCCAATCCCCCCACTCCATTAAGCCCTACAATATAACCTACTTGGGGTGCCGTAGTTCGAATATCTCCGGAGAATTGGAACTCTTTCTCGTGCGGCATTAAAAAAGTAAATTATGGAAAATAATAATAATTGTAATTGATAATTAATAATTGTAATTGTAAGAAAATTGGGCAAATATTTTCAATTGCAAACTATTATTTTTATAGTTCCGCATTTAGCCTTATTGCAATTCATTCTCATGACTGGAGAAACACGTTCAAAATAACTTGCTTCAATTACAAGCATCAAAGGTAATGGTGAATGATGAAAACACAATGGTCCCATTCCTAAATGAACGTCTATTGCAGATTCCATCACATAATTATCCTTGCTAACTTAACTGAATGGTTATCGTGTCGCATATCTGTGTCATCGTTAAGTGCAGATTATTGCAGGCACTGAAAATTTGAATCAATAGAAGTGTGAAACCATTCGACTTTAGGTAGAGACTGGCCGGTGAAATTGGTTTCTATCATTGAAGAAGACGACAACAATTATAATCTAAATTTAAACGTGAAAATAAACAAGACATAGAAAAATAATAAAACACAATGGTCGCAACTGGGACTCGAACCCATAACTCACGTCTTACCGGGACGGCGCCCTACCAATTATTCAGCCATTACGATCTATTATGAGACTGTCGTATTTGTCAACTTCATATTTATAATTTCAGAATTAACAATATTATCTCCAAACTTTTTTTTTTACATATTATTTGGCAGCTACCTTTTTTCGTTGGAAACAAGTATTCAAAGACCAATTTGGGAGGCGGGCATGGGTACCGCCGTCCCGGGAACCATTTATTGGATGACCAATACCTCTGCCATAGGTCACCCCCCGTGGTTCGCTACGTTTGGTGACTTATCAGGGGTGCCCGGGTTCATGGGGTAAGATTTGATGATCTAGACACACTGAACCCCAGATTCCTACCCAACCCTCATACCTTTTTCTTTCCCAGATCTTCCTCTCCTTCCATTCCTTAAAAATACCCTCCACATAGCATCCCTAAAGATGACATAGGACCTGAGGGAAATTATTTTACTCAGGGCCTCCTGTGTGGATCAAATGTAAAAAAAAATAATGTTTTAATTTAGATTATTATTGTTGTCTTCTTCTTCAATGATAGATTACATTGAGGGAAATAACCTTCAAAAGTTAAAAAAGTGTTTCTCTTAAAAAAATAATTAAATTACTTTCTGTTAAAAAAAGATTTTCAATATTTGAATATGTTTGATCAATTTCACCCTAAGTAAAGAAAAATGTTGCGAGTAAAATGGCCACCATACCCAGCCACTAGCCACCATACAAAGGCCACCATGCAAGCATCTCCCTGCGAGAAAAACAAACGAGTGGATAATGAGCAAGTCTAAGGTGACATACATCACCACCAATATCTAACCTCAAATGGAACACGTGGCATGACTAGCAGATGCGAATTGGAATCACAATATCGCATGGCGTCTTTGGCTGAGAAAGAAGTTCAGAGATCCCATGTATTAGATTTAAGAAGGACCACAAGCTTCGAATGGACGAAAGTCGCCTTAGCTCGGTAAACCTGGAAAGATGAGAGAGGTTTATGTTAAAAGCTGAATGCCAAAAAAATATTGAAGAAGAAGGTAAAGTGTGTCACATGTTTGATACAACGATACGCCCACAACATAGTTCTATCGAAATAAAATATACATCTTCAGTGGTACAATTATTGGTAATGGAGCCAACAATGGAAATAGTACAAGCTACACGATCTTATTTCGAAATGTTGAATAATATTTATGCCCGTCGGTAAAGATGCAATCTGCACAAATCAATATGAAAAACCCTCCGATTAGAGAAATGTAGAGATGAGAACCTTTCTCGATGTTGAAAGCAATCAAAGTTCTAGGTGGTTGATTGCCAAGTGGGTAGAGTACTTGACTTAGTTAAATGAATAGAATCAACCTACTCACTCCTTTTTCAATACGACGTGCTTTGAAAAGGTCATTGTTATAAACATGTGAGTGTACCTTCAATTTATTGTGTTTAATCCAAAACAATAAAAGTTTATATGAAAGCTTGTTGTTCCTATCGATATCATGAGAAATACATCGTATAATTTTATTGCTTCAGTGAGAATACTAATGTAATATAAAAATATTATTCGCCGAATTCTTAGGATAAAAGTGAAATTTTGTTTCACATCGCTGGAAATTTAATCAGTTACAAGTATTCTGCGTAAATACCTACATAGCGAAGTGCCTTAACATATTCCGGGTTTTATTTGTGTGTAACAAGATCCCCGAGGCAAGCGCACGTGTGGTAATACCACGTGCGACCGAGTTAAAAATGTAAAGATTTGGAAGGAATGTTAAGAAAGGACCGTTTAAAATGCTTTGGACTTGTAGCGGATGAACAAAGAACGAGGTGCGGAAAATATTTTAAGTAAAAGTAAATGGTAGAAGAAATCATGGAGCCTGAGGACTCCAATGAACGATCAAGTGAATCAAGTACTTGAGACGGACCATGTCAAGAGTTAGAATATCAGAAGATTGCATGAATGTGATTGAAACTAGAAATGTGTGCCAAGACAGAGTTGTGTAGCGATCCATCGTCTCTTCGGAGAATCTTCTTCAAGGTATATCTATCTACCATAAGTACAGCCCCCAAGGTGATTTTTCACAAAAACAATGCTATACGGATCATCCAAAAATGTGTATTCTTATCGTAATTATGAGCCAAATGGAGTTTTTTTCCTGTCCTTGCAGGGCATATACTTTATTTGTCAGGTTTATCTTGTCAATTTCGTTTATACAGGATGTTAAGCATCGTACTTGACTTACTTTAACCAGTGATTCCTGACATTATTTTAAGTAATAAATGTAAATAAAATTGTTGTCTCCGGTGACATTTTTGAAGTTTTTTTTTTCTACAAAAACATAAAAATCATTAGGTATTGGGAAGTGAGGGGCGCGGTGAGGGGTTGGTTGGTTACTTGGCTTAGAGACCAGTGACGACATGTGGAAGAATTTTTTTTTTCTTTGAACTTGAAGAAAATGTTTTTGGAAAAAAAAAATCTCCGCAAAAAAGTCGCCGGAGACCAAAATTTCATTTACATTTTTACTCCAAATTATGTCAGGAATCACTTTTTTAAGTAACTCAAGTACGATGCACAATAATAGTTTAGATTAAAGTTTGGTTAAATATTAGGCTTGGTGAAAAAAATTGTCGTGAAGCTTTTCTCGTGTTCGGAAACAATTAATTAATAATGTTATGTAAGTGATCGCCATGACGAATTCTCGTCAGATCTTTCACCCATGGAAATATTCACGATTCTGATGTTATGTGATAGTGTAAATAAATCTGGATCAATATTGGATGTGTTACAGTATTGCTCGGAAATCTCGGAACACATCTAAGCGAAGAAAAACTTGCATCTGGTAGATCAGGATTGTGCTAACTCTGTTTGTAGATAGTGCTCATAACGTTCATTTGGTGTTAATATATTTTTGAAAAAGATATTATCTGCATTTGTACAACAGTTTTATCGTGAGTTATATTAGCAGTATATGAATTAAATCCAGGTTTTCATAGAAAAGTGCACGTGCTATTTTTACAAGACGGATCCATCATCGATGATGATGGACACTGCAACGCTATCCGAAACGTCGGCTAAAGAAGGGGGTAGCACAACACGGCATAACACCCCAAAAACAAACAACGAAAATGCTTTTGGATGTGAAAATCTAAAAACGTATGTGGATAACTTAGTTTTGTTCACATAATATAATCACAATGGAGAACTGGTACCTATCCTGATGTATGGCAGTCAAGCATGGAACTGGAAGAGAAAGGGTGAAAGTTGACTGAATGCTGTAGAAATGAGATCCCTGAGGCGTATGTTTGGTAAAACCATGTATGATCGTATGAGGAATGTGGAGATCCGAAAAGAATGCAAGGCTGATGTAAGCGTAATAAGTAAGATTAAGAAAGGGACGATTAGATGGTTTGGGGGTGTTGAGCGAATGAATGAAGAAAGGAGTGTAAAGAGAATTTATGACTCGAAAGTTAATGGTAGAAGAAGCCGAGGACGCCCAAGGAAGACGTGGCACGATCAATGATCACGATCAGAATAATAGAAGAGTATGTATAAGAAGATATGTGAAGGAGTGTGTGCCAAGACCGAGTTGTTTGGCGGTCCGTCCTCTCTGCCTACCCCTGCGGAGAAATGGCGTGATGGTTATTTTTTTTATTATTTAACTTTTTTTTACATATTTCAACATTAAGTCCCGTTAAACTGATTTATATCAGTTTGTCAACGGGTTCTTATAACAATTACTTTTTAGAAAATTTAAACGGGTACATAAAATATACACATTACATTATATATACACACATCCACATATTTTTACATATATAAAATAAAGAGCAGAGGAAAAACGGAAGAAAGAAAAAAGATTATAATAATGGAAAAAAACATTAAAAACAGATAAACGGAGGTTAGTTAGTTAATTAGTTAATTATAATGTATCTATTTTTTGTTGATGTCAAATAGTTTCGTCACTTAGTGATGACATCTTCAGGGGAAGTAAATAAACTACAAATCTATCCTACTACTCTCATTGTAATATAGTAACAAGTTGCTGCAAGTTATGGGTTCGAAATTATTATTATATATTATTATTCTTACATACAGGGATAAATATTCTTCACATTAATAATAAAGGAAAACGCTTAGATAACTTAGAAGCTCTAGAAATAAAAAAATCCCTTAAAAATAATGAGTCGATTATCAATAAACAAAAAATATTAACCTATAGCCCAATATTAAATCTCTTCCCATTCGGTGTCCATTCTGTCCCCACTTACTCTTCATCAATTCCTAGCCACGCCCCCACCCCTACCACAACACCTACTGATAAATTGTACCCACACAATATTTTGTAAATTGTCATCATTATATGTTTGCCCTGAAGAAGGAACGGTTGTTCCGAAACCGGTCGGCGTGTAACTAAATAAATAAGTGGTTGTAACTAAGATATATTGTTTCATTTAATTATTATTATTCTACTTACCGAAATTATCCAATTGATACTTAATTGTGTTGCAAAAATAACCAGCATACAATGCAGCGAGCTTATCGAAAACTGTGTAGATATTTGAATTGGTCTTCGATTACTTAAATGGTGAGAACGCAAATTAATATGAGAGAGTGAAAACATTTGTTTTGTTTTTGATTTTTAATCTTTATTTACATATTCGCAAATTTTTTCATACATCTAGTAAGAAAAATATAAAAAATACAATTTAAAATATACAATTACATTAAAAAATTGGTTTTTAAATTACATTTAAAAAAATATATTTAAAAAAACGATAATAAATTAAATCAAAAATTATTTTTTTAACTATAAAGCACATGTCCTACGAAAAGTGCTAAGGTTTGAGGCTTCTTTTGCGGCTCACTAGGATATACCTATGTCTGTCTCGACACAGGTATATCCATGTGAGACAGGCATACAAATATCTCGTGTAATTAAACTTTATACAGATAACTAAATAATGAAATAAAACAAAAAAATGGTGGTTATTATAAATTTTCTGTCCTTTTATAAAACACGCCGTTTTGTGTGCACGAAAGTTTAGTTTTCGGAAGCCTAAAATCTCTGCGTCTTCTCGTAGGATAATTGTGAACATTTTCATGGTACATAATATTACTTTGGAGATAATTTGGCAGCATATTATTTTTAAGGTTATAAAAAAATTGTAAGACTTTTTTTGGGGATTTAAGGGTTATTTAGGAAGAAGATGATAATGTGACGTGAAATAAGTAAACCAAAAAATATTTCTGGAATTTATTTACCTTAAAAACCTTATAAAAGGCTCAACCCTGAAGAATATAATTCCCCTCTGGACCTACGTCATCTTTGGCGATGCTGTATAGAGGTACTTTTCTGGAAAGGAAAACGATATGAGGGGTAGGAAGGAATCTGGGGTCAGTGGGTCCAGGAGTAACGGTGTCGTCGGTGACGGTCCAGGAATGAGAATCCATCTCTCCCACTGCGGTGCGGGGCGATGAGTCAAGAGAGTCCTGCTGGAGAGGTCAATTGGTCTCCCTCGACCGGTATCTTTCGATCCAGCCCGCCACACTCTAGGTAGGCAGTTGCATC
Source organism: Limnephilus auricula (assembly GCA_951813805.1). NCBI lineage: Eukaryota > Metazoa > Arthropoda > Insecta > Trichoptera > Limnephilidae > Limnephilus > Limnephilus auricula. The sequence continues at coordinate 22,643,044 of OX638393.1, forward strand.
TGCCGCCAAGACCTAGACAAACCTCACCCTATAAACCCGGCCATCCCTGTTAAGTCACCAATCATAGAGAACTACTTGGGGCGACCTGTGACAAAGGCGTTACTAATCCAATAAACGGTTCCCGGGGCAGCGGTGCCTACACCTGCCTCCAAAGTTGAGAAATTTGTTTTAAACGAGTGTTTTCTTTTTTAGATTTTCACGGCCAAAAGCATTTTCGTTGTTTGTTTTTGGGGTGTTATGCCGTTTTGCGCTACCTCCTTTTTTAGCCGACGTTTCGGACAGCGTTACAGTGTCCATCATCAGGGCAGATCCGGCAGATCCGACGATGTGGCATAACACACAAATAACGAAAAAGTGTGCTTTCTTGTGTAGCGAGCATATTCAAACACATTCACAAACATATTGTTCACAATTTTGTCTGATTTTGGATGAAATTTCACGTTTTACAAAGAACTTGCATTTTTTTATTAATACCATTACATATCCGCGTGCTTCTTGTATCACTAACAATGGACAATACGGCTGTAGAGCGCTACCATTCACATGGTTATTTGCATGGCAAGCTGTGTTTATGGTTGGTAATATCTGAATCAAATGTTTGGACATAACATTTTATTTGAAATGCTAATTGAAAAATATTAAAAACGTAAATATACACTTGTAAATGGTAAAATCAATAAAAACTGCCGGGAGTTTCACAGAATCGTTACAGATGAAATGCTTGTGGCTTTTACTATTAATAATGAATACCTCCGAGTGTATAATGATCTTTTTAACCTTATTGACTTCTGGTAGACTGTGTTATTAAGAAAGTCAGAGTTATTATAAAACCTGCGTGCCCTATAAAGACTTCCGTGAAATATTTATATCAAGGGTTAAGAGTAATTCTTGTAAATGTTGTCGACCTTAAAGACCAAGCGTTAAGAATAAATGACTTGAGATACTGAGATTCCGGGCTTCAGTCCCGTTGACCTATTTAAAAAATTATATTTTTATTTATATATTGAAATGTCGAAAACTTCATTATGAAAGCTGCCCGTAGGTACAGATATAACAAAAAAAATATTTTTAAATAGTTTTTTTCCCGAAGTGTGATTTATATTTTCTCAAGTTTGGGTTTACTTGACAATTAGAATACTTGAAATATTCTATAAAGCAACTAAATATGTAAGTATACAGAAAATTGGGACATGTTCAATGTGTATAATTTATTAAAAAATAATTTGTAGTAGTTAGATAATAATTAGATTTTTAGTGATTTTCAATAAAATCAATAAAAGCTTAAAATTTTAATAAAAAGAAAGACTATGCCCTAAAATGATAAAGCTGTGGTTAATTAACGAAAATTTCACGTATTTTTGAATATCTTAATGTAGCTGCCTACATATCTTGTTATTAGGCAAGTATATTGAAATATTTTATGGATGTAGTTAAAATTATATAATATCACTGTGTGATCTATTATAATGTTTCCTTAAAACTATAAATGTATTTACAATTTTTTCCTCATGTAATTTTAATTGATAGAACCTACAGACAAACTGCCATATGACAGCTTTGTGGGACTACCCTAAATTTGTACAAATGTTTTATATACTAAAAAAAAAAATTTAAAAAAGCTTAGTATTTCGGCTTCCGAAAATGGAAAATATTTCATTTCAATCGTCATTTCGTTTAAATTAAAATCGGCGGCAATTCTTATTGATGTCAAAGTTGTATGGTTAGGTTTTTTAAAATATTAATCCGTAATCCTAAAATAAGTTCTTAGTTCCTGATATGGGTTTAAATTGAAGCGAAAAAAACTATTTTTATACAAACATGCCGTAATGAAAAGAGGCCAAACTTTTTTAAAGAAATAGCTAGTAAAACGCTTTACTTTCCGTTCTTGAAAACAGAAATATAATTTTTTTCTAACTGTTATAAAGGGTTTTTAAAATGTGCAAATTAAGCGTGTCACTATTTTCTCTATATTTACCCTTTTTTTCTAATGATGTTATCAGTTTAATAAGAGAAATAACTGACAGTCATTACTTCAGAGTTTAAACAATGTTTTCTTATTAATCACAAAAATATGGCATCTCAATTGGTTTTTAGAATTTTTTTATATTGAAAACAAACATGTGTTTAAAAATTACTTTGAAAGCTGAAACTAATTGGGTTTACATGGATATTCCTTACCGAAAAAGTTGTGAATAGAAATATTTCTCAAGCAATCACCATTTTGTTGCTTTTAAACACAGATTTGTAGTACATATATATGATGAAGATCCTAAAGCGTTATAAATATTTTTTAAATTTATCATTTTAATTGCAAACGAAACATATAAATCAAATTAAATTTAATTATTTTATAATACCTTTAAACGAATTAATTAAGAAAACTTTAAACTTCCGTCTAATTCCAAAACGTTGGTGTCCCTTTGTAAATGACAGCGCAGGTATTCAGTACCCTCCGAATGCAATGATAATATTATGTTCTCAGAGAAATACGCGAATAACTTCAGCAGTAGTTATTAGAATCTGCAGCGATGATGGACCCGAAGTTGCTCCATCTCATTGAAGGATTTCATTGTGGAAACGAATTTCATCTCGAACGAGGGAATATCCATTTCAACTACTGAAAACTTTGCCAATATCAATAACTATTTATGTTCCAGGAACGAACAACGCCTATTGCTAACATCGATATGGAGTTGTGTATGTTTTGTCTTAAGGGGAACGGCTGCGCAGCCCTTTTCATACATCACTTAATTTTGGATTTAAATAATAACAATAACTTAATCTAACCGAAAAAAATATTTTTTTACCAAAAGGTGTAGCTAATATCTAGTGTTGATATGAGCCACTTTATTTCTAAGTTTATGATAATTATTTTTTTTTAAAGTTTTGCTTTATTTACCATAGAAATATGATAAAATATAAAATAGCATATTGATGAACTTAAATGCAAATTACAAACCACCCAAAGAAATTTTTCATATTTATTTTTGGGGTGTTATGCCGTGTTACGCTATCTCCTTATTTAGCCAACGTTTTGGACAACGTTACAGTGTCCATCATCTGGGCAGATGTGTGACACATCTGCCCTGATTATGGACACTGTAACGTTGTCCGAAATGTTGGCTAAAGAAGGAGATAGCGTAACACGGCATAACACCCCAAAAATAAATAACAAAAATACTTTTGGCCGTGAAAATCTAAAATCATATCCGACCCAAAGAAACGTTTTTATTATAATGTACGTAGGATGAGTAAGAACATATTATAATAATTATAACTAACTCATAAACAAAATCCAAATATGCCTCTCTGCTTTATCCGTACTAGATATGTGCAATATCTACCTTTTGATAGTAAAAATAATTATTCAGTTTTTTTTTGGTATTTTGACTTCAATTCTATAATATTTTTTTTTTTATGTTAGAATTGTAAATTACACATGATATCCATGTTTTGTCTTTGTGCAAACATGACAATTTGACAATGCCCTTTGTATCAATAAAATGTGTGCCCTGAACAAAATTTTATTAGTAGGTTCATTTAGTAGTTTGTGTAAAGCTTTTGTAAACAAATTTTTAGATTTTTTACTAATAAATACGATCAGTGTTTAATTTAAAACTTCAGCATCCAGGTACAATGTTATTGACTCTTACAAAGTCATGAATTCCAGGTGTGGCATATGGTTAGTTCACCAAGTGTGTTTATAATGATAACTAAGAGAACAATTAATATTAATCATTATTTGCAGCTGGACTGACCTTATTGAAACATGTTCATAATGAACTTCAGCCTTGGGACCTTGATCAAAGGAAGTCAATTAATTTTAAAACTCAAACCGTTAAATACTCAATGGTTAAGACAATGCTAAACTGACGTAATACTACTTTAACTATTTAAAGTTACTAATACATTAGTTAAATTTATGAATAAAGCGGAAGCCGTAAACTATTTTTCGAATTACAAGTACCTACAAATAATGCCCATATGTATGAATGCACATACTGCAATGTCGTGGCGTTTAGTATCCAGAACAAAATGTTTAGGATATATGTCCAATTTGATAATACTGTATCATTTTTATTATGGACGTTGTTTTTAGCTTTTAGTTTTATTTTCATAAAAAAATAGCTTTATAAAAAATACCAGGTCTAGAATATTTACATAAATTGAAAAAAAGTGATTAAATACCTTTGCTACATAGCAAATCAATTAAAGTATGATTCCCTAATGATTTCATTTTCCTAAAACTTCCCTAACTTCTTCCACCCCATCTCCTTTCCAACACCCTTCACCGACCTAACACATCTCAACTGGGGTACCTTAGACACACTGATACCGATCACTTGAGAATCATGGGGGTATTCACATTAAAAAAAAAAAACAATGATTTAACGCTGGACACGTTTTGACATCTAATGTTTTAATATCACATAAAATGCAATAGTTTGTGCCTTATACGAATATAAATGTCAATAGATTATTGTATCGCATTAAATTATTATCGACTTTATTTTATATTATTTTAATAATTGTTAAATAATAACTAGAATGTTGCTCGAAAACGTCAATTTTTTTTCATAATTTTAAAGATATTATTATTGTGTTTCTCGTCCTCCGATTTAAAGAATATTGCATGATTGACTACGCCGAAGGGTTTATCAAATTAGAAAAGGTTCTACCCTTCTGATATTAATACCAGAACCTAATGAAGCGTAAAGGGTGTTGAGAGATTTGGGAATAGTAGTTGGGTGCCTTTTTACTGTGATGAAATCAGTGAGTGGATAAGTAGGGAATGCTCCGTGTCTCCGTGCTTGTGTATCTTGTCAACTATTTTGGGATAGGGGTGGCACGATAAGGGTTGGTAGACTTGTAGATATCTAGTTTAACTGTTGCGAACTCACTGTATAAATGAAAATCAAGTAAATTTTATATTTTCTATGCGGGTTTTTGACATTTTTAGTTAAAATTTATCTTAACTATAGGGGGTTTCAATAAGGACTCTCGGTTTTAAAATGTAAATAAAACTGGTTATGTGTTATCCACTCAATTTTATTAATTATTTGAGAGTTTATTTAATGCAAATAAGTGTGGAATATAACGTCTTTCAAATGTCTGCCGTGGCACCAAAGATGTTATGCCACACTTATTGCACACAAAATATACTTCCAATAAAAAAAATGGAATTTTATGTCCCATACAACTTCTTTTATTTACATTTTAAAATCGAGCGTCCTTTTCAAAAGTCACAATATATGTATATTTGAAATCTGATTGTACGAAACTTTTCTATCTGCAATTTTTTTGTTAACGCTTTTATATTGTCAACTGTCAACTTAGAAATATGCCATATTTTCAATCTTAAAAATAATGAAGAGCAATTGACCAGCAGCTGAGGACAGGGAGGTTCCGAGGAGAAAGAACGATTATTCCCCTTATAAATTTTTGAAATAAAAAAATTATATCGATTTATTTCATTCAGAACTTGCTTTAATATATACCTACATTCAAGTAAGCAATAAAAATGCTCAAAACGCACAATGATAAATTATTATATATCGTGTACATCTTGTAAGTATTTTTTGATCATAAGTATTTATGATTTTTCAATAATGTCTAAACAAAATAAGTGTGTAAAAAAAAATCGAAATATTTTATATTGTAAGGACCTTAAATAAATAGAATATCACAAAACACGTTCTCTGATTTATTTTTTAATCATTTTAATTTAACTAAAATTAAAATTCTGAAAACTTTGTTGACTAGATAATGTATTGATTTATTTTGTTCTATGATTATAAGATTTGAAATTTGTGTTGTATAACAGAATCTATCCTTTCAAAATTTAACAAATCTGCCAACGACCAACGGTATAACCTTAGTATAATAAAAATTCACTTAGTTTTTAAAATTTTTAAAACTGCGTGTACCAGATAAAATAACAATCTTTCAAAATCAATTTATGTTTTTTTGTAAAAAAGAGTCAATACGTCTAGAATTGGATTTAAAATGGACTAATTTCCGGTATTCTCTGGTAATAGCCTCTTAAATGGACCACAAGATTACATATAATATATCTTATAATCATGATCTCTCATTTTCCCCAAATGCATGACAAAACTATAGAACTAAAATATTTTAATAATAGGAATATTTATAGGTATTATAAACCCACTCACAACTAAACATTTTTATTCTTTATATAATACCTTTTGTTTATATGTTTATTACTTTCTGTAGTTAACTTTATATACTTTTTGTTTTATTTTATTTTATTTTGCAGAAACAAACAGTACATAATTACATTTAAGAAAATAGTTACAAAGTTATAGAAAATAAAACAATAATAGGTACCAATGACATGTCGCTGTTATATATATATTATATATTATACATTATACCTAAATTAAGTTAGTGTATTATGGATGGAGAGAGGGAATAGTGTTTGTGTGTGTGTGTGTGTGCGTGTGGATGTGTGTTATGTGGGCGAGTTCAGTATGGTAGAAAAGTTTTTCTTAAATAGGGGGAGGGAATCAAAAAATATATCGGTATTTGTGCCTTTTTGAGTTGTGTTGAATGTTTGAAGAATGCGGGAAATTGGGGAGTTGCCTGCAGCGTTTGTTTTATTACTAGATGTGTAGAAAAGGTTGGAGTGTAGAGTTGTTTTTAATGGGATGTTAAAATTTATTTATAATTTACGAACCAATGGAGCTTGTATTTTTTTTAGTTAAGGATGCAAATTTATTTCAATGAAGATAATATTTTTATTTTGATTGTTATAAAACAAATCCAAAAAACTTTTATTTATTATTATGTAACCAATGTTTAGCATTCCTTAAATAATGATTATATTCTCTCTTCCAATCAATTTTCTACAATTCTTCTACAATTTTCAAATTCTGTGAATATAAAAATACTTTTACACAGTTTTAAGATTTCTACTTCTTGACTGAATTCATCTGTCCGTGATGCTTTGTACTAATTTTTTAACATTAACATTTTAACCATTCTATTAACTTTTTGTTAGCTTTGAACATCATAAACACAAAGAAAAACTGGCCAAATCTCATTTGACTGATAAAAAAATTAATCGTGGTCTTCTACCAAAGTTTCCAGCGACACGAAATATCACAGAATTTTAGCTTTACAAAAAATATTCATTTACGTATTATGAAGACGATCGGAGCGTGCTAGAGTTCATCTTGCATAATGTATGATCCAGAGCTGGATATGGAGCTTGTACCTACACTGTTGGTACACAGTAGGTTCTACAGCCTGCTAACAGGAATATGAATTTCTCGTGAGGCATTTCATATTTTATACGGTATTGAATTTCTTGTGCATTATTTACATTAACCGTTTCCGTTTGAGAGTAGTCGAATCGTTCACTCGTGACATTACTCACATACGTGACTTTAATGCACGCTCACGATGCCCTCCAGATATTTTCAATTTTATCGAGAGAGACGATATCCTGTTTCCAGAAATTTATTCACCTGTTTTGTGTTGTTTTTCAGTGCGTGCGGCTTATTTACTTACTGTTGTTGTTTCTTTTTCAATGTTATTTTGGTACGAATGTAAAACTAAAATATTTTGTATTAATAAATTTTAAATTCTTGCAAAAAATAAACATTAGGGAGGTTTCTATTTTTTCTAACTGGTCGTGGTGGAATTCATACATGATTATCTTATTATAAAATGTTACTTAACCCTAGAGTGGGCGCGCTGTGAGCATTTTTCCGCTCTCTGCAAAAAAACGTTGATAATTCTTAAATTTATTTGCGTTTTTTAGTAGCTGCCCCCACTATCGTTCGCAACCCGTGCCGACTGGACGCCATCAGTGTGCGGGGGGTGCGCGTGAGAAGGAGGTTGGTACCATCAGGTGTCGTCCTTCGGCGATTTGCTCACCGTGCGCCTACTTACGTAAGTAAAAATTTTGCTATATATTATTTACGGTTTAATGCATTTATTTCCTCAAAATGAAAACTATTCACTTATTTTGAAAAATACAAGTGATACTTATAACTAAATATAAAAATTACTTATGAATGAGGTAGGTACTTCTAAATAAAGACATTAATTTACAAAGCCAATTCTGAACACTTTATGTTACGCTGACTGTACTTGAATGAGATTGCGATGGTCCTAGTTATATCATAAAATATGACCGCAAGGTCTTCTGTAGATACCTTAAATATTCCTCCGAGGAACCAAATTGCTCGATTTGTTCCTATAGAACAAGCATCATCTTTAAAGAAGGAAGGAAAATGCAGTATATGCCTATCAAAGAAAAATAGGCGCACGAAAAAAGGGTGTCGCAGATGCTCAAAATTACTGTGCAATAAACATTGCACATACTTATGTGAAGACTTTTTTGCCAAAACATATCCTTTAGATTTAGAAAATATTTAATTTTGTTATTTTTTTTTATTTTTTATAAATATTATAGAAGGATAATGAAGGATAAAAAGTGAATTAAAATTGTTAAATTTTCTAAAGTCGATTGTAAACCAAAGTTCTTTAAACGGGGTTCAATGAATATGTTGATTTGTCATTCTTTATTTGCGTTTTACTTAAATTTAAAAAAAATATATGAATTAAATTGTAGTATTCCTACTTAAAATTGTCCACGAAAACAAGCGGCAAAATGCTCCCCACGTGCCGACTGACGTTTTACGGAAAGACGCGCCCACTTTAGGGTTAATTGACTTTATATAAGCATATTATACCATTCCGTAGATACTTTTAAGAACTTACAAAGGTTTTTATTTTAAGTAAATAAAAAGTGTTAACAATAAAATATATAAATTTGTTTTAGACCACTTTAATTTTAATTACACTCTACCGGTTTCGGAAGAACCCTTCCTTCGTCAGGAAAATATTAAAACTAACCTATGATACAAAATATTGATAGATATATACCAAACATTTAGGTGCTGGAGTGGGAGGTCAAAGGGGGAGGGGGGTAGTTGCGGGAAATCCAGCAATAACAGAGCGGTTTATTGGAAACATATCTATTTAAAACATTTATATTTTTTATATATTTTATTGTAAATTATGGCGAGCCACAAAGTTAATGCTTATTACGAAAAAGTGTTAACCTTACGCTAGCTCCCTACCTACTTTGTGAGGGTGCCAGGTGACATATATGGGTAAAAGATGTGACAGATGAAGACTTGACCAGGGAAAAAAAAACTATATTTAACGCAAATACTTTCTAATAGCTGTTCATTTGCGGTATTTTCATGTCATCCACTGAATAGATAATTCACACTAGGAATGCCTCGTAGATTTAAATGGAAAGTACTAAGTAATGATCTGGGTATCAGGAAATAAAGGTATGAGCAAGAGAGAACTAGAAAGGAAAGGGGCGAAAGCACCACTTGTGCACCACATACTTTTCTCACGTGCTTCATATTCTATGCACATTTTTTCTCACATGGTTCATATTCTATATACAGTTTTCGTCATAATTTAAATACCATGATAATGTCTTCTTCTTCTTCTTCTTCTTCCCCTTGTCCTATTCGGGTCGGGGACCCACTGCATCGACAAGGCTCCTCCATACGTCCCTGTCTTGCGCCGATTGATCGGCCTCCGTCCATGGCAGATCCATCCTCTCCTCGCACAGTTTTTGGACTTGCCTCGCCCAACTGTGTCTGGGGCGGCCTACTGGACGTCTACCCTCTGGAATGGCACTCAGTATTTTCTTCGGAATTCGGTCATCAGACATTCTTAGTACATGTCCAAGCCACCTCAGTTGCGATTTTTCTACGAAGAGTAGCAGTGGTTCAATGTTTAGATCATCTCGGATCGTAGAATTTCTTATATGATCCCATTTCGTAACCCCTGCCACTCCTCTCAAGTACCTCATTTCGGCAGCTTGGACTCTAGAGCGTGTTTGTTCGTTTAGCATCCATATCTGGTGGCCGTAAGTGAGCGTCGGGCGGTATACCGTTTTAAACACTGCCATCTTTGTCTTGATGCTGAGCTCGGCTTTTCTTATCACTGAGCTGTAGAGAGGACGTAGCACACTGCTTGCCGCACTAATTCTTCGATCAATCTCTCCGTCTTGCCGACCGTCGCTGGAGAATTCGACCCCAAGGTATTTGAACCTGCCCACCTGGTTCAGCTGAGTCCCATTAGCGAGTATGTTGCACTGAGTTTGGTCCCTTCCTATAACCATCACCTCTGTTTTGGAGGTACTCATCTTCATTCCCGCCGCCATGCACTCTTCGCTGAATCGGTTGATCCACTCTTGTAATCCTTCCTGTGATGTCGTCAGTCTCGCGATGTCGTCAGCAAATAGTAGGGAGCTGATTCTAGTATTGCCTACCAGTGCTGCATCCGGTGTTTGGCTGTTTCGGCTGATTCGGTCCATGAATATAGTGAAGAGGATTGGCGACATAGGGCATCCTTGTCTGAGGCCGATTTCCACTTCAAATTCTTCCGAAACTTTACCGTTTATCCGGACCCTACTGCTACTATGTTCGTATAGAGATGCTATGCCTTTTAGTAGGTTGCCTTCAACTCCGTACTCTTTAAGCACCTCCCACAGTAGTTGGCGTGGTACTAAGTCGTATGCCTTCTCTAAATCTATAAATCCAATATATGATGGCTTACCGTATTCCCAACATTTTTGTATGGTCACTTGTAGTGTGAAGAGCTGATCCGTAGTGATAATGTCATAATGTCAAAATTTGTCAAAATTTTGAATTAAAATTTATTCAAATTTGACAGCTAGGCATCAAAAAATTATGTTAATATTATGTACATACCAAGGCAATTGAATTGTGTAGTGGTATGCAGAGGATACGACTTTATTATTTTTTTTTTTTTCACCAGATTTACAGGAACGGGTTTAGTTTTTCCCATAGGAAAAAATAAACCCTTTCATACACTTTTCCATATCCATATATAATATTTTGATTGTTCTCACATGATTTATTTCTTATCGCCTTAAATATTTGTTATTTTTACATGGCTCATATTGAACAAGATGAAGAAAAAAAAAGGAAAATAACTGTATAAAATATTATTATGTAGTGCAGTTATTAAATTAATTAAATTTTGTAAATTATGGCGAGCCAGAAGGTTAATGCTTATTACGAACATGAAATAAAAAGGAATTAAATAAAATATTTAATGAGGTACCAAAAAAATTAGGTGATTTTCCAATATGCTAAACGAACCCTAGAAAATACATATATCGCAATGTAAAACCGTTTATCATGTACAACACATAATACTAAATAAAATAATCCACTATATTTCAATATTCAGATAGCCCTGTCGTGTGTGAAAAGAATTTCGCGATCGCATTCGGTGAATCTTCGTTGTGTAAAGCCCTTTTCTGCAAGTCGCTTAGACGGTTTATATTATGCGCGGTTGGAGAGCGGGTAGTAAAACCAGCCAGGGATAGGCACATGACTGAACAATTATTGGCGAATCACTTTCACCCCCTTCCAACCACCCCACGTCTGAGTTTACCAGCGGAATATGAGGCTCCATTCTACCTTTCTGAAGAGAGGCTTTAAGTCTTAGGTATTCAATTGATGAGTTTACGTACATTTTTTGTTGTTTCGTCGATAATTATTACGAGAAGGTGATCGATAGTCCGGTGGGTGGGAATGCAACCCCACGAAACGCTAAAAAGATTGATGCATGTAACTTTAGGAAGGGTTGTTTATTAATTCAATGAATTGAGTTCGAATAATTCATTGAATTTCAAGGTAAATTTTTGGAGTTCTGTGAAAGTTCCATTCAATTTCTGTTATTATTTCAGCGTCGGTTAATTGATTTATAGTACTAGGATAGTAACAAAACTTTGATAGGACTTTCACGGAACTCGAATATTAACTTTAAAATTTGATGAATTGATTAAATTCTGTGAAACAACCCATCCTAAGTAATCAAAAAGTGCTTTTTAGGAAACTACATTTTTCGATAAATCACCATTACTATGATGTTATTATGTTTTATGTGTGTTTCAGTAAGTTGAAATTGCTCCAATAATAAAGTTTTTTTTTTCATTATTTTCATGAATACCCGCAGTACTACTGCACGAGATGTCAATGTGTCAAATTTATTCTCTTTATGAAAAATTATAACTAATATTTTTTTAAATTCTTGGAGAGTTCATATATTAACGTACACTACAAAAATGTTAAGTAGGTACTTATACACACGTAGGTAATTAAAAATATTATTATTACGACTTTAATAATAATATATTTGCTAGTAGCTTATAGTAAGTAGATCATGCTGCATATGATTAAAAAAAAATGATAAAAAATTATCATGATCTACTTACTATAAGCTATATTTGCTAGTAGCTTATAGTAAGTAGATCATGCTGCATACACAACATGTTCTACTATCACGGCAAGCATTAATCTTGTATCCGTTCTGTGATAACTGATAACACAAGACACTTTACCCAGAAGAAGGTAAATAGTTAAGGCAAACACACAGACTTTCATAGACACAGTACGTGTGGATGCGTATTTTATTTATTTAATGTTATGTCTATATTATGTGTATTGTAATATAATTTTTCAATCTCTAATACGCATTAAAAAAAAATCTTTGTGTGAAGGTACTTTTGTTTTGTGGAATAACATATAACGTCATATTCGTCTGTACACGTCATATACTGCACGTCAATATACTGTGGGATATTTTGGTGAAAACTGTAAAAAAAAATTATACAAATTTTAATCAGGACGTCATGTTTTTTAAACAATAGAATGCTTTGATCCGAATACTGTAACAAACAACTTGTACCATTAGGTTATTATTTTCTTTAGCCAACGTTTTGTACGCAACATTACAATGTCCGGGTGGATATAAGCATAATATTACCCATTTCGCTCAACGGCACCAAATATTTTTTTTTTCTATACTTTTACATACATTTAACAAATAATTACAATAGTTTACATAGTAGTATAAAGAAAAAAGATCATATTCAGTAACAGGATGTAAAATGGGTTATGTAAGAAGGTTAATAGTAGCATTTTGTGAACACCTCACTGGGAGAACCTGTACTAAGGTGTTTGCATGTTTAGGATTAAAAGAGATTCTGCCGACATAAGTAGAAACACAGTATCCTCCTTGATATTGTCAAGAAGGGCACCGTGGTTCAACCCGTGTCGGCAGTATCGTAGACATAAAATTGGTAGCAGTTAAAGTTATACAAATAATTTTCTTCAAAAGCAGGTAGGAATATTTTAGATTTTGTAAATTTAAGGTAATGTTTTCTGTCCACAAGCAAATTTTTTATTTGTTTGGGTAGGGTTATGTTTGATTAGTTTTATAATGTTTTGTGTGAAGCCTTGATGTTTTTTGATCCAGTCTGTGATATGTTTTTTGTGAATAATCGTAGATATATATTATGTTTACATAGATATATGTATGTGACCACGTGATATACCTCTGTACACATCAATTTATCGAAACGTTTTAAATCCCCCAAATATAAGAAGTTTTCAGCAAGCAGCGGAAATATTTCTTTTGTTTTTGGATATCGTGTAACTTTTTGCATCTTACCAATAGACATGAAAATAAATTATTTTGTAAGTTTACTATTTCTTGAGGTAGTATGCTGTACTGCAAAATAGTTATTAAATGACAATATCTTTCAAATTCGCGGTAAAAAAACTACCTACTTGCAGGACAGATTTTAATAGCTACAGAGCAAGGTCGCATCGTTTCTGTCTTCTTATGTTGTGTATTTTCTTTTTCTTTTAGGGCCTCCCGAATCCACTTTAGTTCAGGTTCGATTGGAGCCATTGGTCCCATCAGGCTAATCCCTGACCTGATTACTTATTGGGTGGACTAAATGATTCTGAAGTATCAGTTAGCCTTGCCAATTAATTTTATGTTCTGGGTTAATTTAATCGCATGTGCAGTCACAGTACTTTGATTCTAAATAGCTTGATATTATATCTCAATTTGTTTTTCACGTTAATAGATTGTTATAACCTGACCATATTTTCGTTTAGAAAAATATTTTAAACATTTCTTTGAATAAAACTTGAAAAATTAAAAAAAAAACTTGAAATGGCGTTGCTTAGTATCAATGTGTATACACATTGTGTTCCCTTTTATTACAATTACTCATACATTCATTAGTTAAGTTTTAAGAACCGTTATCATCTCAGGCGAAATTACCAACTGATTTTCCATTGACTTACGAAAACGGTACTATAATCATGTAATAATTTAATTTAATGTACCTTGTAACTTGTATCATAGTGTACTGTGTATGTCATAATAAACAAATAAATTATATGTGTTTATTGTTATTGTGTTTATTTCATAAAACTCTATTTGATTTATTGGGTACCTATTTACTATTTTTATTTTTAACTTTTTTACTTAATGTGTTAAACCTTTAAATTAATTGAAATGTTATAATTTGAGGTTTAACTAAGTTAAAATTAAAAACAAAAATAAAAATATTTCATCCTAGACTTGCAGAAAAAGTCAATAGATGTCGCATATTAATAAAAAGTGATAAAATTTATCCTGACACTATCTAGAGGGCATTTAGTTCGAGTTGAATCTTGCAATCATACATAAAGATAGCAGCATATAAAAATATGCGTTAAGAAAATGAAAATAATGTTGGTGGTTCTCAGTCGAAGTAATATACAGTTAAAAATGCCCGAATCGGATGGGGATACGTTGGCGCAGTGGATAGCGCGTTGGCCCGGATTGCCAGAGGTCCTGGGTTCGAGTCCCAGATGTATCCGTATCTTTTTCTGATTTTTCTGTTTCGGATTTTCGATTGACTTTCGCTAATATTATCTTCATTAATTAAAACATATTTACTACTCTACTTAATGTACTAACTCCGTCAAAGGGCGTTGTTTAGCCAATGTCATCATACACCTAAAGACAAGTTATGTTCATACTAATCGATCTAAAAATATAGGACGTTCTTGTTTTTAGTTTCAAAAGTAACAAAGAAACGCGTAAAAAGGACACAGCAATTCAACATTTACCTTTTTCGGGTAGCAAAAGCCTTGTGAATAATTATTGTATTTATTTAATTAATAATAAGTTTTTTTTTAACGTTTTGAGCCTCTCGAAAGCACAGGAAGGCATTTTCTCTCCAAAAAAGAGCATATACAAAGTGACGTGTTGGTGGCAGATGGTGACAGCATGTCTGACGAACGAACTTATGTGCGATACTAAACAGTAAATCCCAAGTATGTCCACTGAACCTAGTTCAGTCAAACCTCGCTTTTTTGGGAGAAAACACAGATCAATTGACACGAATATACGACAACAAACGACAACAACGAAACAACAACTAGAGAAATTTGCTTGCACCCAAACTATTTCTCACGGATTGACTTACTTACTTACGCGTTGTCTCAGTAACCTATTTTCTCTTTTAACTCTTCTAAGTGTTTAGTTTCCTAATTTTTATACCCCTTCTATTTCATTCTCACAATTCCCATAGCCTCACAATTTTACCAAAATGTGGAAGTCATAGTTCCACTGGTTTCGGTAAGTTGCAACTTGAGTGTGTCCTGCGAAAAAAGTATCAATCATCATTGTAATGAATAGTTTTCCACCACTTTTGACGATATTTATACGCATATTGTGGAGGATATAATAGGAAAGTACTTTACGAAGAAAATACTTTACGCAGTGAAATAAATTAGGTAAGTTCACGGTAGATTGCGATTAGTTAATTGCCAATCCCTATAAAGCATTCTCAGTTTTGTTGTAGTTTTATGAATTTCTTAATCACACACTAAAAATATTAAAGTCCGTGAAATTATTGCGAGTTAAGTCATGGTAGTGTAAAAAGTATAATTAATGTCTGCCAAGATTAATAAGTAGATTAACGTGACCGTAATACCTTCCAGCAAAACGTTCAAGTATAGAAAATGCTCCTTTCTCCTTGGGGAATATGAATAATGTTCGAAAAGATTAAATTTTAGATATAATAATTAATTATTAAAGCTTTAATATTAAATTTATAGTTGGCTCAAATTAACTTTGAACTTAATACGTTTGACATTTGTACTTGTTAATGTACTAAACCGTGGATATAATTGAATTGGTTGAATTTGAAATCGCCTGACTTGGGTAATGAGTTTTTATTGAGCCCGCTTTTAATTAATATTATTTGAATGGAAATATGCTTTCAATAAGCTCCAGCCATTTTCTTATATTCAAAGAAATCGATTACTGAAACGTGTATTTCGACTGCCACTACTAAATAGGTTATTATAAATTTACAGCAAGTACAGTAGAGCAAATGGATCCTATAATAATACAAACTAGCAGTGAAAAACCCGCTCCGCGGATTTTTGCTGCTAGGCCCTGCGGGCGGCTTTTCGTTCTGCTTCGCCCAGTTTAAGTGTTGGTGACTATTTATAAGGCATCACCCTTTTGCAAAACTAACTACTATTAACATTAAACTACAGAATACTTATATTTAATAGGTAGATATATAATAGTAGACATTCTTACATTAAGACCGTGAATAATGAGAGGAACATAAGTCTTCTTATTATTGAATGAAAGCGAAAAATGTTTCTTCTTCTTTATACTTTTTTCCTCAAATATAGTATTATAGATGGCACACCGTCCGTTTGCAAATCGCATGTGAGCGAGTGATAAGTGTGCATATTACGGCAGCAGCTCCGTGAAAAAAGGCACGTTCACGGACGGGTCAGAACGGTTTCCATACAGTGTGGCGTTGGAGATTTACTCGGAGTCGGCTTTCTTAATTTGAACTATGCGGGCATTATCGTATTAATATACTTCGATATTTTAAATTTTTATTGGAGTAACTTTTGAAGGATATACCCATCAATGTAATATATCATTAAAGAAGAAGATAATCCTAATAAATCTATATGAAACATGAAACAGAATTAGGGGGTTTCTCACCATCCTCCCAATAGCTTATCTACACTAATAACGAATATTTTCGATGTACGATTTACGGTTTATTTATTTATTAAGTTGGAGTTTATAATTCGGTACTCGAACCTATGAATAGTGGCTATATATCGGATAAGTTGGCTGAGTTTTCTAACCACTGCGAGAATTTTATTTTTATTTTTAATAATATTCGTTATTAGTGTAGATAAGCTATTGGGAGGATGGTGAGAAACCCCCTTAGATACAAAAAAATAAAAAGGTCACTACAGGCGTCCTAGTTGCCTATTATCTTATATTCTTCAATAACAAATAATGTTTTTCTATTTTTATTTCAAATATTATGGGAGTGATTTAATTTTTTCATTTATATTATGTGTAAGCAAGTAGGTACTTATATATATAGTAATAATGTTTTTCTATTTTTATTTCAAATATTATGGGAGTGATTTTATTTTTTCATTTATATTATGTGTAAGCAAGTACGTAATTATTAACGTTTGCAGTGCGATTAATTATTTTTTCATGAAGAGGTCAAAAAGGGATTGTAACTAAATCAAGGTAACATATGAAACTTTGGCCCTCATGAGATTAAGTTTCAGGAAAGAACACTAATAATGGCTTTTTTAGTATATCTGGGCTTTATCCGATATAAAATGTAACGTTGCTATTATTCAATGGAGCAATATAAAAGACCAAAAACTTAATGCTTTTTTTAAAGAAAATAGGTTTTTCACATTAATTTTAAGTTTGCTGTAATAGATTCAACTTGTAACTTAACATTTAGTGTATACACACATAATCGTGCAATTTTTTATTAAGCCATTAATCAAATATTATTATATAGGTTAAAATTCACGACTTTATTTGGTATAATATGTCATTGATACAAAATTGGGTTACAAGTTCAAACTTCCTCTGACCTTAAACGGTAATACATTTTGTTATTAAAATAATAACAAAGTATTATGTGCTTTCATTTCCGTTCACAGATTCGACATCAAAGTCAAAGCTAACTGCATTTTTGCCACAGTAGATTAAACACAGTTAAAAAAATGAAAGTTTAGCATCAACCATAACGATAGTCAGGTCAAACATAACTAGATTAAGGTTAGAACGACCGCGTTTTATTAATTAGAAGATCACGAGTTAATATTTAATGGGTTGTGTGTGGTCCAAACAAACGGTAACCTGACCCACTAACAATTATTATTATTTGTCTAACAGCTGTCAATGATTAAAAATATTATTTTAGCCAAGGGCTTATTAAACTTATGCAATCGATAAAGATCGATAATGTGAGATAATTTACCCGACTTCACTCACTGTTTTTTTCTTGATGAATGATGTTGCGACTTGTCTTTTTTTTTCATATTGGCCATTTGTTTTATTTCACCCAAATACTTCGAATTTTATGTATTTTTCTCACAAAATCTTCTGCAATTTTGTATATGGCTAACAACGAGGCGACAATTTTTCACTATTCTGTCCATATGTACTTATAGATATATTATAATATTTTTGATCGAAAGATTTCCCATTCTTGTGAGTCAAGTAGCGAGTTACTCGCCACTCGACTACTTGTCAGGTGCGAACAAGGCATAAGCGTCAACAAATATTTTTTAATTTTATTTTTTATTTAATTATTTTAATATTACATATAAATAGAGTAATGACGCATTGCCCATCTCACTAGGTGTAAAACGCCCGTGATGAGGTGGCAATTTACAAAGCAGTTTTTAACTAAAGTAAAAATTACAAATTAAATGCATCACTTACGAAAAAGATTATACTAGTCCCATTAAAATATCGTATCTACGTTATCGATGATTGTCCTATAAGCCGTCTATAAAAATCTTACTTCTCACATGTGTATAAAAACAACAAAAAAATCGTGTAAAACTAGAAAGAAAGAAGATTTAATCGCGAACCCAGAACCTATGTTTCTTTCGAATTGTATAAATATTGTGGTTTTTATTACTAGTTATAAAAACAAGCCAAAAATTTAAGTTTTTAAAAGTTCGTCTGTTACCACGCAGTTTGGATATTGGAACTTTTAGAACACTTGAAATAATAAAGACTTTTAGACCAAAAATAAAATGTATATTATTGTAATTAATTTCTCTTGTTTTTGTTGTTGTTGTGGAAATGCTGTTTATTATTTATAAAATGTAATTTATCTAACTAAATTATATTTGGACACATGTTTATATATCTATATACCTATTGATAATTATTTCTTCAGATATTTATTTTTGACTGAACTTCACATTTTTTTTTCGTTTACACTTATTATATTAAGGCATGCATACAAATAAAAACGTATGCATCGTAATCACCAACGTACCTAGTTACTTATTAATACTACGTATTTAATATAAATATATTTTAATGTAAATTATGGAAGCACGATCACTGTCACCCGTCGATATTATGAGAAGCAGGTTACGACGAACGTTCCCTTCAAATGCTCCATGATGACGTAGATATGAGCTCTGCCTGGGAATACTGTAAATACGATTTTTAATTATTAGAAGCATTCACAAAAGATTTGATATCATGTGATATGAACATGTAATGTGGAAGATGACGTACAAAAAATATCTAATTGTATTAATTCGCGTTTTTTTGTAATTTTTTTATTTATTAGTTCATATCCGTAATGTGGGTGCAGTAAGTCTGGGTATTGTTTAGATTGTTGTGTTTGATGTGCCTCAAACAAATGCATTGACAGAAAAATAAATAATGACAATGACTTGACTGTGCGTTGAATCCCAAAAATAGCCTTGAATTCTTGTTGAGTAATCCCAGCATGTGTTTTACAGCACTTATCACTAGTTGACTAAATAATAAACACGAGTTGAATCGATCGTTCCGTCACTGTTCGGTATACAAATCATTAATAATTATAGTTTTTTGTTGTCTTGTTGCTTAGGAAAACATTGAAAGAATTTAAATACGCTTTGTTATTTTGATAAACATTTGGCACACGCCAATAATTGTGAGATCTTGTGGAAAATTATTAAATAATTCACCCTTGAAATTGAAATCATTGATTTGAGGGCATTTCATTTTTTAAAACATTTTCTATCAAGAAGTGAATGCCAGTACACACACTTCGTTTTGGATGTTAATGATAGGTAATCTAAGAAAAAATCCTGAATAAGGTTTACCATCACATAAAAAAAAAAAATTTTTTTAAACAAATCGTCCAGTGTAATCGTTGATTTATATTTGCGAGTAATGCAAGTGTTCTAACAAAATGCGGGCATCCTCATATTTCAAATTTTAAATAGACTGACCGAGTGGGAAGAAGTAATTGTTTTAAAGGTATGTTTACATTAACGCTTTGTAAATCACAAAAACAAGAACATAATAATTTTTCATCAATAATCATTCCCCGAATTTACGACTTATAAGCGTGGAAAGTTAAAGTTAACATTTTTTAGGTCTAAGTTTTTCAAGATCGAAGCGTAGATCTGGATCCTAAAGTTAAACTTTTAGTTGTCGAAAAAATTAAAAAAAGTTTAAAAAAAATTTAAATGCGCAAATCAAATTGAAAAAAAGTTGTTTGGATTCTCTATGTGTTGATTCTCCAGTTTTCCGATTTTACTACGAGTTTCTGGATATCGTGTACAAATATATTACCTTATTGGTTAAATATTGCACCTGGTTACAGTTCTTTTTTTTGCGGCTTGTTAATCAGTAATTATAATAAAAGATAATGTGAAGAAAACTGATTTTTCAAAAATACTGAGCACAAGTGGATGGTGGAGGAAGACCTATAAAATAAATTAAGTACTTCATGAGTTAGGTTATACTTTGGTTTATGTAATAGATTTAGAGAAATTTGCGAGAAGACGTACAAATGTGATTAAAGCTAAGAAGATGCGCCTGAAATGATATTTAGGTACTTTTCTTATAACTTCTGCAGTGAAATTATAAGATAAGGCAGGTGCGTGAACTTGGTG
The DNA here is from genome assembly GCA_951813805.1 of Limnephilus auricula. Classification (NCBI taxonomy): domain Eukaryota; kingdom Metazoa; phylum Arthropoda; class Insecta; order Trichoptera; family Limnephilidae; genus Limnephilus; species Limnephilus auricula. The sequence continues at coordinate 22,663,923 of OX638393.1, forward strand.
CGATTTTTCACAAATTGCCCGGCATTGCCCAAGATTTACGAAAAAGTTATTCGAAATTAAATGCTGACAGTAATTGTCCTCTTATTTTGAACGTCAGTTGGGCAAAATTTCATTAAGAAGTATCAAAATTCTGCGTTATGGGGTGGGAAAAGGGGATGTCGTATTTGTGCCAAATTTCATCAATCTCAGAATAAAACAATGCATTTGTATATAAATCTAAGCTACGACGCCCGCTAAGACAATCTTCTTTATATAAATCGATTAGAATTACTGGTGTCTCTTATCCTGAAAAATTACAGTATATTTTTCAACCTTTCAAGATTCACATGGTATTTTTACAAATAGAACAAACAATTATTGATATTAATTGGGTATGTTAAAATCAAACTGCAACTGTCTCGTTTTTTGTTAAAAAAGTGCAGTTTTTATTCTGATCACTCTTTTTTTATAGCAGAAATAACTCATTTGGATGACCGTGCACTATTAATAACTACTACCGGTTAGACAATGGTATTAATATAAGCCTAGCTTCAGCTATAATTGGACATACAAACACATTGGATCTGAAATCAAATCATTGGAATGTAAACCCACATTCCCGACGGACAAAAAATTATTATCAAAGTCGTGATGTCTGGCATTCAATAAATAATGCAAAGTATAAGGTAGTCGCACTAGGATTATAATGATTATAGGTGTTGACGAATAATTATTGTACCTCTTATTTTATATGGATTTATGAATATTTTGTATTCATAGCATGACTTAGCCCTTTCCGAGGAAAACCCATTGGCATGTCAATGCAAATTTTCACCCCGTTTTCCAGGAATCAAATAGGAAATATTCTTTGTTTTATGAAATGGCGACATTCAATTCATATTGATCCAGAGTCTCCCTTTGCAGAAGTATACCCACAGTCAGTTGCGCGATGCTGGGGATGCAGGGGCAACTGTTGACGTCAAATCAAAATTTCAGTTAAAATTCTCACAAAGGAAAGTACACAATTTTTTTAAAGGAAATTGTACATTTTCTCAAGACAATAACAGGATGATTACATAATAATTGCAAATTTACTTGGCATCTACATTTTAATTTAATGGAAATGAATCACTTTGCATACATTTTAATTTGACGAAGAAACCAATGGTTTCGATAAATGCAATGAATTTTGAAATTTATCAATGGAGCAATTTATTCTCAACCATCAAAATTTTTCAAAATTTATATTTTTCATAATGCAATACAAGTCAGCGGAGATTCTTTTGTTTACAAACTGTAAATGTTGCCAGTTTTAAGAGATCAAGGAAAAGAAACTGCCAAATGCACTCAATTAAGCACTCATCAAGAGGATGTATTTTAGTACTTTAATGGCGGTTTCTTACCATTCCGATTCATCTTGAATCTTCCTTATTAGAATAAACGAAAATAAAAAACAATTTAATATCGTTTATGAAATTATTGATTATTCACGATATAAGCAAGAACATTAACCGTCCAAAATATCTCCTCTTCTCTGATGACATCAAATTTTTCAGAGCTATTTAAAGTCGCATCGATTCCACTCTTCTGCAGAATGATCTTGTTTCTTCAGTATCCAGTATCTTCAGTATCCAGAAATGCAGTGTCGTCGCATTTAAAAGATCCAAAAATACATTCCTATTCCCCTACCAAATTAATAAAAATATATTAACATGCAAAAATGAGATCCTAGATATTGAAAAAAATCTCTCTTTCAAATCTTGTATCACTGTACTTCAAATATCTGACAAGTGCTTGGATTAGTTCTTCGTAATGCGAAATCATTTACTAATGGAATCGTAAAACGGAGAAGCACTTGTTCGCAGTATCCTGGAATATAGCTCCAATACTTGGACCCCTTCTGAACAAAACTGTGTGCTAAAAATAGAAAAAGTACAAAAAAGGTTTATGCGTTATCTGTATACGAGGAATACAACTATTAAAGGAACATACTATCCATTCCTGTATCCATCTTTGTTCTTAACATGAATGCTCGATTTCAACACCTTAAAAGTCCGCCGAAAAATATGTTTAGGTAAACATTTTTTTATATTAATCTCAATACGTATATGTTTAAAAGGGCTAACTTATATTTCAGTAACAAGTATACTTGTGGGAGAGCCCGTTGAACACTGTTTTATGATGAGAACGAGCCAATAAATAGAGCAACACAACTGCCCACTGGAGTGAAATCGGTCCAAATTTGGACCATTTTTATTTTTCTGGGATTAATATCGGTCCAAAAATGGACCACATTTTCGTACCATTCGGAAAGAATTATTGAATTTTTTTCAAATGTTCCCGCGTCCTGCAGATACCGTTGTTTGAGAACTGAAATTCTACTTCTATTAATGATCAAAAGGTGCCACTGTTCTTTCCTTTTTTTTAATGTTTCTTTATTCTTTGAATAGTAAATATAACATTTGTGGGTTTATGGCCGCCATACTAGGCACATGCCCGTGTTATGGTGGCCGATTTGATATACTGCTCACTTCAATTCAGTTAATAGCACTTCAAAGTTTTTTCAAAATGCCAACTGTCATAATCTTGTTCTTTTAAATGTCGAATTTACGAGTTTTTGTTGCTTTTTCTAATATATTTTTAGACCAGTCGCTGCCCTAGTGCTTGTATGTTCAATAGACCATTTGCAAATTTTACAGGGGACGTTTGTTTTTATTATTTTTCAGACAAATTCTAAATAATTCTCGACTTTAGTCATTTCGTTTTATACCGTATTCAATAGACATGTATAAAACGAAATGACTAAAGTCGAGAATTATTTAGAATTTGCCTGTAAAAAACAAAAACAAACGTCCCATGTAAAATTTGCAAATGGTCTATTGAACATACAAGCACTAGGGCAGCGCAGTGTAATAATGATTGAATTGTCAATGTTTTTACCCTGTTTACATGTCAAAATAATAAAAAATAAAGTGATTAAATATCTTAAAAACATTGGTTTTTTGTTTCTACGACGCAAAACATTGTTCGGGATGGTTTTGTTTGCAAATGAATACTCTGTATTAATTAATTGTTATTGTAGAATATAGATAATGATAGTGTCTGTCTGATACAATGCAGTGTTTCAAAATAGTAAAACTGCTAACATGCCTTTTTAATTTGTAATCTTTTGGTGTATCACCATTTCACGGAGAATTTAAGAAATAAAATGATAATAAATTGGCAAAATATATTAATTATTAAATTATTTCTTGATACCTAATTCACATTTCTTTTATGTACCTACATATCGGTTAAGAGCTAATACAACTCCTACCGTTTGCCACGGAGATCGACAAATGAAAATTATGCCTTCTATAAATCTTTGCTAAATGTAAGAGCTATTGTAAGCGTAATTAGTGGCCACAGCAGGAACTTCTATCATTAACAATGCTAATCGAGCATTATGGTCATATTTCTTTAATAAAAATACTTTACAAAAGCTCTTTTTTGCATCATCTCAAGGGCGTATTCTTTAATTCAATGTTAATTTGCTAACACTTAATCTCGTGCTATTTAAATGCCAAATTCCACGACTTTGCGGAGCTCTAACGGTGTAATATTAACCTTTTATTTAAGCAGACGAGGAGGCAAACAATCAACAGTCAACATCTTTCTCAGATTGAGTAATTATAAATAAAGTATTTCTAGGTCACTTTTAGCAATAATTTACCTTTTCATCAAAGATGGTTATTTTTGATCTCAACATGGCAGAAGATTCACGAAACAGATTAATTGTAAACACTTTTAAATTAGAAGATAGATGACCCAAGGCTACGTAATTTTTTTTATTGTGCAGTAAAAAATCTAGGAAATTATCGTTATCAAAGATTTTATGTTTGTCTTCAATAATATTGTTAATTGGTTAAACTTAATTGAACTGTAAGATATGATTAATAATTATTTGAACAGCTCATTAAGCTTTGCATGTTCCGGGGTGAAGTTCAGTACAATTCGAGATCAAGCAATCATAATTTATTAAGTACGTAACTACCTTGTTGCATCATTTTCAATATGCAAGTTCATACAAACTTACTGTTATGACGGAGGAAGTAATAAATAACCTTAATGAGATACTAACCGTTTCTAGTAAAAAAAAATCATATAAAAACTATGTTAATTGAAAGACGCGGAACAATAACTAATTTTCGGATAGTTCAATTGATTTTTCAAAGATAAATGCCTGATAATAGAAATAATATGGCGATCTAAAAGTAGTCGGGTAAATACTCATCTTCTTCTTCTTTATATATAAAAATCTCGTGTCACAATGTTCGTCCGAGGTAAACTTCGAAACTACTAAACCGATTTTGATTAAATTTGGCTTACTGTGTGTAATTTGGTCCAACTTAAAATATAGGATAGTTTTTATCTAGATTATTGACCTCATTATTTATTATTGAGAATTATATGTTTTTTATGGGACAATTATTTGAAATTATTTGTTCCATAAGTTCCATAAGTTTCTAACAGATGGCGATATGAGTTAATTTGCATTTTTTTGTTTCCTAGGTAACCAACCAGTGTTGTGTTCAGTGTTCCCGTCATTATTTTGTGTCTAACGGATTTTACCGGATGACGGATTTGCTGGCGGATTCGAATAAAATTACAAAATACTTTTATAGGCGAATATAGCCGAAAAATCGATATTTATATCATGAAATTCTCCAACCATTAATGATTTTTCAAAGGTGTGTTAAAATGCCACTTTGTTGATTTGTCATAGAACCAAGTGTCATGTTATTCGTTCAGTATTATGTAAGGAACACCGAAGGAGTAATTTTAGTAATATGAGCACTGAATACTGAATTATAATAACATTTGAGTTTATTATAGTAAAGCGTGCTTGAAATTAAACAGTACAAAACTGTGCCATACAAATTTAATCTAATATATAAAAATCTAATACATAAAAGTCACGGTGTTTGTGGTCGAACTCCTCCGACTGGACCGATTTTTATGATTTTTAAAAATATATTAGGTAGGTATGTGAATAGGCGCGAGCTCTGGCTTTATGAAATTTGCATTAAAAAATTGAAATCGGTCAAAGAGTTTAGCGGCAGGGAAAAAAATCGTGAGGGAGGGGGGGAATCACGGAGGGGCGGAGAGGAATTAAGAAGGGAGGGTTTGCGGAGGGAGGGACAAAGGAGGGGGGAAGGCGGAAAAGGTGGAAGGGGAATTCGGGAGGGGGGCACGAGAAGGGGGACAGTGGGAGAGCGGAGGGGGAAGGCGAAAGTGGAACACGGGAGTGGAAGGAGTCGCGGAAGGGGAAGAGGTGGCGGAAGGGGAACGGGACGAATGGGAAAGGACACGCAGGGAGAAACAATTTCTTTATTTAAGTGAAATTGCAACGAATGCCGGGTAGCAGCTAGTATCATTATATTATTACGTTGTTAAAATAACCATCTTTATTGGGTTTCGATCTCAATTTCAAATTCAAAGATTTCGTAGTATTTTATCTGCATTTAGGGCAAAGTGGGCGTCAGATATGATTTGAGATTTTCACAGCCAAAGATAATATCGGGATTTTCATCTTGTATGAATACTTTAAAGCTGTCCGAAACGTTGACCAAAGAAGGAGGTAGCGCAACACGGCAAATATCCCAAAAATAAATCATGATTGGTGAACGTTGTTTTTTTTCTCTGCTTGGCGGTCTGTTTTATTTACTTACGTGTCTCTATTTTAACAGATGGAAACACATAATGTATATCTAAAGCTGATTTCAAATAAACTCATAAAAAATATGCACAGAATTATCACCCAGAGTACAATCCTCTCCCAGCTTTCCCCCTACTTAATATGGTAGGTATGAGTCCACATCGAGACAAAGTTCAGTGTCTCTCCGTCAGAGCACTACGCAGACTGTATGATATTTGCATAGGTATAGTACTTGTGCTCTGCTCCGTTCTGCGCTCCGGACGAGATATACGCGAACCGACCTCACGATTTACATTAAATGCATCGTTCGAATGTCCAGTGCAATAAACAGTAGAGCAATTCAATGGACATCCACTGGTGTTATTCCTAGAACTATTATTAGTGCAATCGTCTAATGACTTACAAGCTGAAATAGCTATTCAAAGTTTATTCTAGGACTCTATAAAACGTTCATTATAAAATGAATTATTTATTTAATTTTTTTATTACAAATACAGTTGTTATACCTACATTGGATAAATTTTTTTTTTACTAATACATTTTGTATATGACGTGATTACACCTTTTTTTAGCAATGCTCGTGTGAAAAAGGCTGAGCAGGGTATTTAAAAAATAAATTAACACATATTTAAGGATAATGAAAATATTAATAATATTTTTTTAACATATATATGTATATAACATATGTGGTGGTGTTACAGCGCGGGATAGTTATAGCGCCAAGAATACTTGGTATTTTGTCATTTGAAAAAGATATTAATATCTATCGTTGTTGAAAAAATCTTTGTGCACTTGTAAAAGTGTAATTTTTTTTATAAATAGTGGGTAGTGAAGGGACTTTAAATTCTTAAAATAATCTTACGATGGGTATGTTTTTTTAAAATTATTTTTATTCATATTCTTTGGATGAATAAATAAATTTCATAAAAAACTTTATTTACAAATATTATAGAAGGAAACTGTATTAATAATATGGTTATTAATAAGTATTGTTAAAAACTAACAAAAGCCGCTGACTTCAAGCTAGACCTTTTATAATCCCCTTAAAACTGTCCCTTAAAAAAAAAATTATTTGTAAATATGTCTCATAGTAAAAACGCTCGCTAATCGGACTATTGTAGGATATACATATTTTTGTCATTGTTTACTGTTAAGAATATATATAGTATCTGACACGGTCAATCAATAAGGATGTTATTGATATATTTCGGTAACTTCTCACCATTATTAAGATTAGCTTATGAATTCCAATTTAAATTATTAATATATTTTTATTTATATTTCTATTTCCTTTTTCTATTATTTATATTGTATTATATTTTGTGTGTTGAATTTTAGATTTGGTTTGATTATTTTTATGTAATTTAATTTAATTGTATTTATATTATCTTAATTTAATTGTATTTATTTTATCTTAATTTAATTGTTTATTTTATTTTATGTCTTTCATTGAAGGCACTGCTGAAAACCAACTGCATTCCAGGAGACATCCTGAATTGCAGCTGAGCGGTGACCTTTTCGTCAATAGAACCATGAGTAATCTAAAATCTGTACCTTTATTGTAAAACAACAACCAAAAAAATTACGATTTTATTATTATTATTATTTCTTAAGACAACTTTGCTGAAGATTGCTAAATCGCATATATACTAAGTCATTGTGAACTGTTATATATTCATTGGTAATCTGTAGTCATGCTACGGAACGATGAGAAGTGCTAGGGGTCCACAGAGCAATGCGGAGATATTGACGATTATTGATTGACGTCATATCATTCAAAATCACTTCGACCTTTTAGCACTCTAAATTGGGTGGGATTGTTATGGCTGTTTAAATAAAAAAATAAAATTAACTATCTCTACTACGAAAACGAATTTGAAAACAACCAATTTTTATAAGAAGGTGAATATACTTAAAAATGTAGGTAAATAAAGTTCACAATCAAAAATATACTAAATAATAAGCACAAAAAATTCAAGGTTAATTATTGACAAAAAATCCTAAATATGTCAGTATCACACCATTTTGTAGTAAAAATGTAAGTGTAATTTAATAATTCAATTACGAAGAAAATAATGACCACCACAACGCAACAACGAGCATGTGCCTCGTGGTGGTCGTAAAATCCTCAAAACATGTAACTGTCGGTTTAATGACTAAAGAAAAAAATTAAAAAAAATAAATGATAGTGAATATTGATATCACCCTGAACCAATGGTTTAAAATCTTCGAGGTCTCAATTTAGGTGTTCAGTGTCGTAAAAATTACCACAAAATAATAACATGGTATTATCAGTAACATTTTATAAATACTTCATCATAACTGGATTCTATGTATTTGTATATTCTTAGATCATATATGACGTATGGATGTATATTCTTAGATCAGGCCTGGTAGTTTTTAAGGTTTGTGACCTAACATGTTTTACCCGGTGAACGTATAAAAGCGGCTTTTCTTTTTGATGTCTGTAAATTTTGTCTAGTTGTTATATTCATGATGTGTTAAGATAATTATGTAACGTTTATTTCTGTTGCACTTGTGCTGTAAACCAAAAGCAGCGGTAAATAACTTTGTGATTTCACTCAATTTATTTATCATCAAATTATGTACATTTGTAATACTGTATTATTTGTTGATTTCACTAAATTTGTTTATCATCAAATCATGTACATTTGTAATATTGTAATATTTGTTGATTTCACTCAATTTGTTTATCATCAAATTATGTACATTTGTAATATTGTAATATTTGTTGATTTCACTCAATTTATTTATCATCAAATTATGTACATTTGTAATGTTGTAATATTGATTGATTGTATTAAATCACTATACTTTAATTATTTATCATAGTCTGCTTACCAGTTGTAGTTGTATTACAGAGATTATTTTATTATTTTATGTATTACATGGTCTACATTATAAATAATAATAAAAAATTAAATAGGTTACCTTAATTTGGGTATGAAGCCGAAATACTTGACCAAACTGAATAATTATTGTTTTTTCAAGATACCCACGTACGTAGATAAATATAAGTAGGAATATAAAAATTAAATACAAAAATTTATGTATATATAAATATAATAATAGTAAATAGTATCAATACTACCTTATTTATTTATGTTTCAAATTATCAAAAAAATCTAATTATCAAAATATTAAAAAATCGATTTTTACGATTTTGTAGCCAACCTTGGAAACTATCTATAGTTAATAATAAATATAAAATAATTAATATTAAAATATCATTTTTATAGGCTTAAATTTAATTTACAAACGGCCTATTTACGTTGAAACACAAATAAGTCGCATGTAAATTAAAATTTTAGATCTTAAACCTTTTTTAAAAATTTAATCATATTTAAATATAAGTTTGTGCAAGAGTGTTTTTTTAATCTTTAAGGTCAACTCATAATAATTTGCCGCCCAAAGTTTGTAGAACTGTAAACATTATCCTTTTATCTGTAATAAGGTTTCTCTAAGATAAAAAATGCTTTTCACTGACAATCCCAGATAAATAAAGACAATTTGTACACTTTTCGCATCTTAAGGGGGTATTACCATACCTCAGTTTTTGTATTTATTTAAGGTCTTACAAACTAAAATATTTCAGATTTTTTTTACACACTTATTTTTTTTAGACATTATTGAAAAATCATAAATATATATGATCAAAAAATACTTACAAGAAGTACACGATATTCAATAACTTTTCATCTTGCGTTTTGAGCATTTTTATTGCTTACTTGAATGAAGGTATATATTAAAGCAAGTTTTGAATGATATAAATCGATATTAAATTTTTAACCCTAAAATTTGATACGGGGAATAATCGATCTTTCTCATCGGAACCTCCCTGTACAGTTCCAAGCATTTTTTAACTTTTATTCTCAGCCTCTGGTCAATGGCTCTTAAGTACCAGCACCGACTTCGTTATCTCTGAAATTATTTTCTCATATTTACGAAAGTGTTGATTGTTGCTAAAATAAAGCCGATGTTTTGAGTGCAAGGACAGGCACTAGAGATGTATTTGTTAGTGATCTATCGTTAACACCTACGGCATGATTGAGGTATTATTTTGATAATATGTTATTATGAGTGGTATATCGTAAAATCTCACCATACAATGAGCTGTTAATATATCTATTACAATTAACCACTAGGCTTGGTAATATTGTAAAAAGTCTCAATCATAATAATATTATCTACAAAATCGCTTATTAAAATATAAAGATACTACCTAGTACCTACCTGCTTTTATAGATTGTTAATAATAATAATAATAAATCCGATAAAGTTTTTTATTTGACACCTTGAGTGTTGCACATTATAATGCGATGTTAAAATTATGTATAATTTTAAACAACACAATCATTGTTTTCTAATGATGTTTAAAAAATCAATAATTTACAATCTAACCATGGGTAATTTTCGAAATAAATAACATAGGTTATAACTCTGGTGTCTATTATTATATGAAACGCTACCGATCTGTTTCGGGGTCACTTGAATCGAAATATTGATTTTTATTCGATAAAACGGAGCGTATAAAATTGCAACCTTCACGTTGTTATTAATTAATTGTGCAGGGTAACTTTGATATTGTTTGTGCAGAGGGAATGCATTTTAATCAAACGACCCACCTTGCCTTGGGTTTTTGGTTTATGACCTCATTTTTATCACCTATTGCTTGATAAATAATCATCTTGTTGAGTTAAGTACCGCCCTGGAGCCTGCAGGAATAAAGTCAACGAGTCATTGATTATAATTTTTTTCACACTAGTGTGTTCATTTGCCATTTGCCTCCGGCCATGCTACTTCTTGAGAAATTGTGTTTTATTGTTTCCTTCTATGAATACAATATAGGAGCAGTGCTATATTTTGAAAGACAATTTCCTTTCTTTCTTTCTAACGAAATCCTGAATCTTATTCCACGAAGGTTATACTATGGCACAAAATTATAATTCAGCATATATTTACCCCGCATCATAAAGAGTAATTAGAACATAAATATAGCACTAGATTCATGCGCAACGACGGGTTAATAGTTCCGAAATTTTATAATAAGTACGGACTGAGAACGTTTGAATACAACATACCGAAGATATTTAATTTATTACCTGACACTATAAAGCAATGTAATTCTATGAATAAGGTAAAAAATTGGCTATCGGAAAAAAATATTTATATTAATATGTATGAAAAAATGTAGAATATGTAGATTTAAGATGTAATTTTTTTTTAAATGTATATGTAAGTAAAATATAAGCACCTGTTGACAAGCCAATAAAATTGGTTTAACATGACTTGTTTGTTAAATTACATACATAGTGTATTAAATTACTCTTTCAATAAAAAAAATAAAAATAAATAAAAAAAGGCTTTCAATACGTTCATATTAGTCGATTACTGAATTTCCAGTTAAAATACAGGTTAAGTATCTTGTTTTCACAGAGGATTAAGTACATCGGAGGATTAGGATTGCTGGACTCTAACATTTAAGGCTTTATCGTAGTCCACCTCCACCAAGTTTTCTGGTGGACCCCTCGCAACCACCGGTAAAAACTGCCAGAACGAGTTAATCCTAAATCAGTCAAGTTCCCTTTACCTGACTCACAGTAATCATTCTCCGTTCTTATAGCGTGGTTGATTGAGGTGTGCAATACTCATCCCGCCACCATACTAAGTAAATACAATCATAAGAATCAAGAAAAACAATTTGTCCAAACATAATGTTAAGATTTTAATATTAAGGCATTTTTCCGACACAGTAAGAAAAATTTCATTAAAGAATCATATTTTTAATCTTAATCACCACATAAATAAAATCTGCGTTTACTTATGATATTATGTATCAGGAAGCATTACTTAAATCGTAAACTCAAATTACTGCTTTCAGAAACACGGCATAATACGAAAAATTACATTGTTATGAATTTGAGAATAATTTAAGTGAATATTTACACTCCTTGAAACATCACGGAGCCATTAGTAAGGCGTAGGGATTGCAAATCGGGAGCCGTTTCAGTATATTCGGATTTGTTGAAACTCAAAATCCGAACATCGAGATTTTTTTTCAAAAGTTCAAATTTCAATGACCGAAAATAATACAATATGAAGGAAAAAAGCTCTTTCTCTAGCACAATTTCCTACGTATTAGAATATTTTAAAAGTGTACCCCGTTGAATTTTTTTAAGGTACCGTTTATCGATCACTATAAAAAGGTTGCATTATGGTATCAATATGTTTTGTTCTATTCCTCATTCAAATTCTTCCTCTTTCACATTTAATATTACATTTTTGTAATTTTTATTAACTTCATACAGGAGGCCTTGAATGAAATGATTTTCCTCAGGGTCCATATCATATTTGGGATTGTGTTCGGGAGGTCTTTTTGTGGAAAGAACGGAGTGAATCTGAGTTTTGAAGAGACCCATGTTGTTGGAGGGAGGAAACACAGATGCTGGCAAATCGTTCCACAACCGGTCTGTTGAACTCAAAAAAAGCCGTAGAAACAACCCGTTCTCATGTGACAAATAATTTCAACGGTTCCGACGAATCAATGATGCTAGTTCCTCAAAGCATTTTTCATCGAAATATCGGTAGAACAAAGTCAGAATTCCCACCCGACATGCCTGGGCTCTAAAGATATGATAATCTATCAATGATTCTGCAAAGAATCTAGGGTTTTTTTCAGGTATTTTGTCCAGATGAGAGGAGGCAGCCAACTTCAGCTGTAGGGTGCACTTGGGTTTTGTTAACACCTTGACAGGATTAACATCTTAAATTTGACAAGTTTAAAAGTTGTGTAAATTACGTAAATTACATGTAAATTACGCCTGATGGGAAGATTGCTTTCGTTGAAAGAGAATAAGCAATTTCTTGGTAAAAAATAAACACATTTACTTATTTGTGCTTAATTCTGATTATTAGCCTTATTATTACAAATTTACTTATCCATATCTTAGAATTGTCCATATATTGAGTATTGTATGCCTGTTAGCTTTAGCTAGTTGGAGACATTCATTTTATATAATATTGCGTGGAAAATAACTTATTTTTGTTTCAAATCCGGATTATCTGGATTTGTGATTCCACTGACTGTGATAATCTGAACATCCGGATTATACGGATTACAATCTCTAGTACGGAGGGGTTTGTAGAAGTTATTTAGAATCCTCGTACTTTCGTAATAAAGGCCGGGGGGTGCCCCCACCGGCACAAATTTACTCAGCACTAATGACTGGCGGCATCATAGGAAATTATATCTGCTTTCCTTGCCGCAATTATTCAAAGTCTCTCACTAATAGAATAAAAATAGGTGCCAAAAAGAAGATTATTTCGCAAATCATTTTGTTAGTGAAAAGTTAATTAGATTTTTTGTTTTTTATTTATATTTCCGTTTTATTTATAACCTCCGGCCCGAAAGTTGCAGATCAAAAACATGGTGTGGTCAAATAAAATTATGTGGGTATATCCTCAAATTTCAATCACTTACTTTAATATGAAATAATAAAAAATAAAAATTTAATAATTTGTACCCCGTCCCAGAATGGAAGATGCTCTGGTGACAAGACACCTGTCTAAATAGATGCGCTTTACTTGAAATTACTTTAGCTATGCTTAGTTGTCTGAATTGAAAAGCCAAGTAATTTCACTTCAAAGGCCTTTCACTTCCCCTAGATTCTAGTTCCACAAGACTTCGGGCAATTGAGACACGTCAATACAACACACGACAAGTCTTATTGGATTGGTATCACAAAAAAAAAATTAAAAAGTTAAAATTATTAATAATTTTTCTTGAAAATTCTCGAAATAGAAAAAAACGTTTACTGTTTAAAACCTACTTGTATCAATGATAACATCAGCTTTCACCGTTCACACTTATATCATATATTCACGCAACAAAATGTATCTTTTTAAAGCAATTATTAAATTGTAATAAATTTATTAAAATGAAATATGTACCCGTGTACAAAATAAGAATATCAAAACTCTGTTGGGCAAATATTGGATTATCACCTCAAATGTGTGAGCACAGATTTATTTTAAGTACAAGCTATTATTTTCATGTGTGACAGAACAATCTTAAAATCAACCTCTTGAAATTTTGGTAAATTTCGAAAACATTTTTCGCAAGACAAGATTAAATGATCCATATACTTTAAAATTTAAAACCTTCATCAACATGTTCATAAAAAAAAATACTAATAATTCTGTGAATTATTGTAGATCTTGCGTCCAAAAAAGTATGTTTCTATTTTTCTCCTATTAAATGAATCAAAACCAAAATATCCTCCGAAATAATAATCCACTTTATGTCATCTATACAGATGAACAATGATAATCTTAGACCCCAATTGGAAAAGTGTATGAAAGGGTTTAGTTTTTCCTATGGGAAAAACTAAACCCGTTCCTGTAAATCTGGTGAATAAAAAAAAATACCAACGTACTTTATTATAAACCATATTATATTTTATGCAAATTTTTTTATTTAAACTAAAGAAAAATATGATTTTTTCAAAGAAACTTCACTATCGCAATGACATTTTTTTGATTTTTAAAACTTTATTCGGACAGGTAGGTATCATAATACTGGAAAAATGCAAATGAGAAAGGTTAAATTTGATAAACATGTCGATATCACATTTAAATAAAATAATATTTACTGAACCATCAAAACGGCCACCATCTTGACGCAGAAACGGAACGTATAAAGACGAGATGTAAAACGGGACATCGGCATGCTCAGTCAATTATTAGTATGTGCGCCATTTATGTTTACATATTGGTTTAAAAATTATCTCCCCTCATTTAAGGGATTTTATAAATTCTTCCGAAATAGTATCATTTTCGAATCGTCGCGTCGCGCGTCGTCCCGATTTTTAATTAAATTTATTTTTGAATGGAGTAAAGTAATGAATTCGGTAAAAACTATATTTCTTTTTATTATTTCACTTTTAGAACTTTAGATCTGATGCGAAAATTCAAATTAACATTTTTAGCTCACCTTCATTATCTCACGTACCTCGCTCCTTGTGTATGTATGTCATTACCATGTCAATGAAATCGTAAAAAAAAACGAACCGGATATTTATTATATCATTGTTTCGTCAAATAATAGGTGAAAACAAGAGCATACATATATGTACATAATAATATGTATTGTGCACGAAGTTGCTTAGAAAATCTCATACAATTAAAATATCTAATTAAAACTTCAACATCAAATAAGTCATAATGGATAATGTATACTAATTTTTAATCTAACTTATTACAATAGTATCAAATGGATAAAGACTTATTTTTTTTTATTGTTTGTCATACAATCATTTTAGCGGTGACCCAACAGTTGATCCCTCGACAGCTGGTCTCCCGAACTCTCAATTATTATAAAATACCAATTTCAAACCTTAAAAGGAACGGCTGCACGGCCGCTACAAAACGTAGTTTAGGATTTGAGGCCACAATACCCAACCAAACTGAAAAATATTTTTTGTAATAAAAAGGTAGGTTTAATGTCGATCTCGGATAGGAGCTACTTTTTTTGATTTTAAATGATGACGTAAAGGTAATTAAATAAATCAGTTTTTTTATTTATTTTGGAAGCAACTTTGGAATATTTTTGTGAGTTATTTTTAATTATAAAAAAAAGTCTGCCTACTACTTGGTTTTAAAATAATGAAAAATAATATAAAAAAAATATATATTAAAAATGCATTTCTTTGGGTAGTAATTTAAAAAATATAAAGGACAAGTTTTGTAAATAAGTAATTTGTAATTTAAATTTGCACCCATCACAATAGTTTTAAAAAAAATAACAATATTTTAAATTTTATATTTCGTCACATTTAAAAAAAAAATAGCAAAAAATATTTTTTTGTATGTTTACATTTACTCTCAAATTGCCTCTAAAATCATAAAATATTAAAATCAAGTCCAAGTTGCCTCTAAAATCATAAAATATTAAAATCTTTAATAGCCTATATTTTAAAAATTGAAGCAAACATAAATTAAGTAGGTCCTATGCGAGATCAACATTTGACATGACATACCTTTTGATTACAAAAATAATTTTTCAGTTTGGTTGGGTATTTTGGCCTAAAATCTATGTTACGTTAAAATCTAATCTACGTTTTGTATGAAACTTGCCGCGCACCCAATGGCCTTATGTCGACTTTGTAAATACCTGTAAAACAATAAATTTGTATGAATATCAAATTATTATTTACAGTGGAGTTTTTGGACTTGTACGCAGTATACAGACAAGTAGTTTTATCTTTGATGCATTTCACTGAAAGTTTGTTTTATACTTATTCGGCGGCACGTCTTTTCTGCAAACCCCTTCGGGGACTCTTGTTTATATTTTGTGTAAGTAGGTGTACCGTATTTTCCCTAAACCGGCTGCATATTGTATACAAGTATGCCGGGGGGCCAACTGTCGGGCGATCTACTAACACGTAATCGTTTTAGCAATTCTTATTTATTTCGCAAAAATATATTTATATTGTTCAGGTAGTGAACCACTTACACTCAATTTTATTGAATAACGAAATTAACATATCGACCCTTTGGAATAACAAGGTTCCATCTGTTTCGAAAATGTCAAGCGGTTATGTGATCTATGGTAAGCTACCTTAGAGTTCATTATCGTATGACGTTAAAGGAAGAGATGGAACCTTGTTATTCCAAAGGGTCGATATAGGTTTTTTAAAATGTGAATGCCGCACAAGAGTCCCAACTGCTCCCAACCGTTTGGAACCAGTGAGACTATGGCATCCCAATTAGGGTATGTTGTGAAGCTGAAGCTATTGGAGAGGAGAAGGAGATGGGGAAGAGGAAGGTAAGCACGTATTAGACGACATATAAATAGAATATGCTAACAGTCACGTGACGGTCCATTCATTCTGCCTACCACTGTGGGGAAAAGGCGCGTTGGTTAGAAAGATAGTAATTTTTTTAATTTAATATAGTTCATTCGGACGGCCTTCAAAAATTATTACTTCTGACATTTTAAAATTTTGTTTAGATTTGCTTGCGCACGTTGTTTTTACCAATTTGCAAACCTATCTTTAATATATTTTTTTAATTTTAACGATATTGAACCTTGAATCGGTTTATACAACCCATGGTTAAATAAAAACATATTTAGAAAATTTAACTTATTGTTATTTGTGTATTTAAATGTTAAATTATTAATTTATTTGCCATTTGTAAAAATAAGCTGACGAATGTTAAAAAAAAGCTTTTGAAGCGTATTAAAATTTCAAATCATGTAAGTGACTCTTTAAAAAAACAATCTTATTTTATTTACCAAAGGGTAATATTTCACAAAACCTTTTTTATTCGCCATTTTTTTGTTCATACGTGTCGTGTAAGCTAGGCTGTTTGTGAAATAACTCTTAGACTGTGAAATATGTAACTTAGTAAGGTAAAAACGTTTTGCTTTATGAGACTAACGCACAATTCGTGAGCAATATGTAGGCAAATTACACGTAGAAGGTCAAGCTAAACGAACATAATTTAATGGGCACCTACTTGGCAATCAGCATAAATCTAAGAACAATAAACGGCTTCGGCGTTTACTATAATATAATATTACATTTATTATAATTAAAGTGGATATCGCAATAAACTCTTTTCATACAGATCGGTATTTGGTAAAATTCATCAAAGTGTGATTATAGACCTAAAAATTATATTGCATTCATCCAATTTTCGCAGGTCTTTTTGTCTAAAATTCGTAAGTTGACGCAATTATTTTAGCTCGCAGCGATATTTCCGTCGTGAGCTACAGAGCATTAAAATTTATCTTTTTTTATGTGAATACTGCACAAGGTCCTAACTGCTCCCAGGCGTCTTGAGCCGGTGAGACATGGCATCACCAATTCTGGTATGTTTTGAGGCTGAATTTAGTGGGAAGAGGAAGGAGATGGGGAGGAGGAGGGTGAGAAAGAACTTGGCTATTCAGATCTGGTCACCAAATTGTTTAAATCCGTTTCAAGCAATGTTTCAATTTAGAATGGTGATTTTTTACCATGGCGATATTGACAGTAACTGGCCGCAAATATACTATGTATTATTCTTGTATCATACTCAATGACAAAATACGTGAAATTATTGGATACTTATATACTTAAGAAACTTACTAACATCACGCAGTTTCCCGGCAGAGAGGATGGACCGCCACACAACTCTTGGCCTTGGTGCACACTCCTCGCTTCATTCACATTCATACATCGTCCCATGCATACTCTTGGCATGAAACTACTTAATTAATCGGTTCATGTCTTCGCCGAGCGTCCCAGACTTCTACTATCATATTTTTAATTTTTTTTTATTTATTTTATATATTTAATAATTTTATTATTTAATGTATAAAAACAGTTTATTACAAACAAGTTTTGTTTCTAAACTGTGTTTATACATTAAAAAATAAAATTATTGAATATGTAAAAGAAATAAAAAATTTAAATGGAGTTCGACAAAATAAACTTAGTAACAATAAATATATTTTAGATTGTATCATTGAAGAAGAAGATAACAATAATAATCTAATTTTTTTAAATATGAAAATGAACAAGACACAGAAAAATAATAAAAGAAAATGGTTGCAAATGAATAATAATGTTCATTTTCATATTTTAAAAAATTAGATTATTATTGTTATCTTCTTCTTCAATGATATAATACATTGAAGGGAATAACCTTCAAAAGTTAAAAAGAGAGTTTTTCCTATAAAAAAATATGAATATTTTAGATTGTTCAAAAGGAAAAAAAATAACTATTGAAAATCAGGAGAAGCTTTGTTACAACACCTTTTATTTTACAGTCAAAGATTGTGTAGTTTCTAATTATTTCTTGTGATTATAGAAAATATCATACAAAGGTTAAAAATAAATCATTTTAAAGATTACAGATCTTGTAGGTCAACTTTAGCGGAAGGAGTAAGTCGACTTACGACATATTTAACGATATTATTTTTATGTAGGTTATGAGGCGTATGCATGAAATTATTTTACTCCCACTAAGAATTTAAAAAACTTAAAAACTTACCCAGAGAGATGTTTAGTAACATAATAGTAATAATAGATAATCCATCTCTAAGATGAATCTATTAATTTCACAAAATTGATAACCGAAATATCTCCAGACACAAAAAAATAAACTTTCTATCAGCAGTTTAGCAAGTGCATTAAGATTTGAGATACACTTTCTTACAGCAAAACTTGCAAAATTACACTTTTTTGTTATTAAATTTTAAATGTTAACCAGATTCCTACGCCTTTAATATGGGGTAATATATTTGAAATTGAATAAAAAAGCTGCTATCCAAAGATAATGAAAAATTAAAAATATCAGTTGTTCATCTCCCATGTTAACCTTTTTTGGATAAAACATAAAAATGATTTTTTTCATCTTATTAATTATCTTTCAGCGATAATTTTTAATAATTTAGCGTTTCAGAAGGATTGTTAATTTCAAGATTAGAAATCTCAGTACATCAATTTGAACTATTTCAGTGTGTTGCATAAATCATATTAATAATGTATCCTTTTTTCTGTATCTCAATATAATATTACCACTTCACAATCTGAATAAATCGTTTGATTTTCGGTTCCTTCAATCAACTTGTTCAATTTCATTTAACGTGTTTTTGTTTTTGTAGAACAATAGCGCCGATTACGTCTGATCATTCAGCCACTTTTATGTGTGTATTTAATCGATTATTTGTAAAATATTGAACCAATTAGGTTCGTGTAGAAGTCGGAATCAATAAAAAAATTTACCTTAAATTCACTGGCTTGATTTGTAGTCGCAATATTTTTGTATATCCTGGTTTATTAACGGCCACAGTGCAAACAATGTGTCCAGTGACCAAGCCAATGAATAAAGAATTCTCCATAGATAAGTGGTTTGGGTTTAAAAATTCGTGTATAACTTCAAACAATATGTTTTTAAAATAATGGAAACGTCACAATCGATAATTAAACCAGTTTCCACAATCTTGATAAAATTGTGGAATTGATAAATAGTTATTTGGTCCGACTTAAGTAGGTACTGTTATTAAATGTTTTCGATGGTCAAATGCTTTTCCAAAACCATGTACCTACCTATTTGTTATTTTATTTTAGTTTATGAGAAAAACAATTTGTTACAAAAAATGAAAGTTACATTGTTGCATGAACCAGTGAAGTTTCCGCATAAGAAACATAAAATTATATACAAAAAACATTAATGTTTTCCATTATGATCACACGATTTTTGTTAGTGTTTCTAGGTTGCCGGCTTAGTATTGCTGGGTTAGTACTTATTGCTGGGTTAGTTCTCTTTGCTGGGTTTAACCACTCGAGCGCTTTTTGCCACATTATTGCACTATTTCCAAAACCTCGGATTGCTTTGTTGCCAAAATGTGACAAATTTTCAAAAAAATTTTTTATTAAAACGACTGTATAATATATTGTACATTCAAAATATAACAAAATAAGTATTCTCTAGATTCCTTAAAATGTTTTAAGGTTAAAGATTTAATTATATTTTTTTATAAATCCTACAAATATGTGAAAGAAAAAAGATAGGAGAATTCATTGGCTACATAGAACTATATTCAGTTTGTGTGTCTCCATATTCAAATTCGTAGGTATGATTTTTTTAATGTGGGCGGAAAAATTTCCTTTAGCAATCCGAGAAAAAACATTTTAATTGCTCGGTCTCTCCAGTGGTTAAAGCATATATATATGCCACCTCACCGTTTTTCCATTAAAAGAAATAAAAATACTTTTTGCACGATTTTTGTAATTCTTCGACGTACTCGTATTATGGGTGCGAGGAAAAGAAAATAAATGAAATTGAACTTCTGGTTTGACGAAATTTAAAAAAAAAACTGTTATACGCATCCTTACGCTAAAATAATCAAACCGCTCATAATTTTTAATAATTTATCGAGAGTCGTTTTTTTCGAAAAATTACTTCAAGGGCGTTGTGTAAAACTTGTTAATTTATAAACCAAACTTTTTTTAAATATTTTGTAACACAAATGTATTTTTCAGCTCTACCAATAAATATATTTTTTGAAATGTTCAAAAACGCCATTTTTAAACCATCTTTCTTATGCATCTTTGTAGCATATCCCTTTTAAGATATTTATTTATAGCAAACACACATTAGAATGAACTTATTGTAGAAAACTACTAAAACGTACCATTAGCACCCCTAGGAATTTTGATTAATTGTTTTGGTTTTTGTCCAGTCACGAATAAATGAAATAATGCGGACAGAGGGTGTGGGAACGCGTTTTGGACAGGGGTAATTGACCCGACACTGATTTATACACGCTAATTCTTTGTTAATGTGAATTCTCAATAGACTACACCAGTGATAATTTATAACTTAGTGAATTACGCTTTATCTCAGTTGTTTAGTGTGAAATTGGATGTAGGATGTGTCTGCCATCGTGCTTGTTCATCGGTATGGAATTAAATATGCTTACAATATGCAGCGTGTTCAATTAAAATCATGTAATAAATGATAAAATGGTTGAAGATATGGTTTTGTATCAAAGTAATTCATACAGGAAACTGAGGTCAAAGATAACAATTCGGGCGTCTGATTTTAAATATAAATTGGGTACAAGGTGGAAAATGATCAAGATCTTGTTATATTGTTATATTGTTTGGATCAAGGGGAGGAAGAACCAAGGAAAGAATTGTTGTGTTATCGTTCTAATTATCGTTATTTAATTTTCTTTTGGTATATCATTGAAGAAGAATATAACAATAATAATCTAAATTAAAATATGAAAATGAACAAGACACAGAAAAATAATAAAAAATAATGGTCGCAATGAAAAAGGTAGCTGCCTATAAAATGGAAAAATAAAAACATTAGTCGAAGATGATATTGTTAATTCAGAAATTTCAAATATGACTTTGACTTTGGCAATTATGACTGTTTTATATTCGACGCAATGGCTGAATCGATAGAGCGCAGTCCTGGTAAGACGTGAGATCTGGGTTCGTGTCCCAGTTGCGACCATTATGTTTTATTATTTTTCTGTGTCTTGTTCATTTTCATATTTTAATTTTGATTAGTATTGTTATCTTCTTCTTCAATGATATATAAAATTGATGGGAATAAACTTCAAAAGTTATAAAGAGAGTTTTTCTTATAAAAAAATTGATATCTGCTGATACCTTAAAATAAGTTTTTCCGATAACTTTACACTGTGTACTTGACGTATATTTCAAATTAAATATTCACGTATTTATACCACAATAATAAGTCGGACAAAGATTTAATCTTTTTTTTTCAAATAATTATAAGCGAAAACATTTAACACATCTGCCCTGATGATGGACACCTGTAATATTGTCCGAAACGTTGGCTAAAGAAGGAGTTATCGTAACATGGCATAACATCCCAAAAATAAACAACAAAAATAATTAAAAGCAAATCAAAAATCAAATTTTCGAAAAAAAAATTACGGGTTTATTAACATTATTTCTCAAAATCTTAGTGGCATGATTTTTTTGTTACTTCAAGAGATAACTAGAACCTATGGAATAAAAGATATTTGTATTTTTTCGCACATTTTCAAACACGTGATTGAGTTTTAATACAATTTTTCCGTTACTACGTCACTTTGCGGTTATTGAAAACCATATATTATATTTATGAATCATGACTTTGATACGGACGCATACACCCAAAATTTTGATTTTTTAATAATATAGCATATCTAAAACATATAATATTATGTGAATAATAATTCTATTTATGGATCAAATAATTGCATTATATCTAACATGTTTAAAAACCAGAATAAAATCTTACTAACAATATCAAAAAGCCATTAAACTCAAGGCAACAACTGGGGTTTAGCCCAATAAAAAAATATTCTAAATTTGTCAGGTCATTCTGTGTATGTACTCGAGAGTTACCAATGTATAGTTTATTTTATACTGGTACCCGACACCAAGTCGTGACCGCAGAACTAGACACCAAGGAAGGTCACCAGTTCACCGACTAAACCATATTTGATCCAGATTAGTAACAATCAAAATATTCGTATGATGTTGGCTGTAGACGGTAGAGCTGCAGGATACATGTTCTGATACGTATCTGCACACGTCGCAAAAAAATCGCGATATTACGATGAGATATCAAAATAGCTTTAAAAGAATGTTGATGTAAAATGTATCCTTTTCAATTTTATTTGAATGTTTTTTAAATGCATTCTTTATCCTTGCTTGTGATAATACCCACCAACATAAATACTAAACTTCTACTAGTTTGTATTTATGTTCGTATTGTACAATATTTGACGAGTGAGATGGGTATATTTTAGAATTGCTGTAAGCCAGCATGAATATTTCGATTTAACGAATCATCTGTCGTAAGCCTGGTGACTTGAAGGTGACTTATTCGCTGCATTAGTGTTGTGGGCTTCTATATGAAAAGGGGAAATGTGCCTGGTACGCTTGATTAATAAGTTTGATTCACAGTACGCGCACACGATCAAGATCACTTTGTAATTCAATACAATCGTATACTGCACATGTTAAAAAAATTTCATGTCATCCGCGTATAACACAAAATAACTATTTTGAAAGCATACATTGTAATAATAATAAAATCGTTTATTCATCAATAGATTTTTTATAACAATATTACAATTTTTTGATAACTCATTGGCTCTATTGACGAAAAGGTCACTGCTCAGCTGCAATTCAGGATTTCTCCTGGAATTCAGCTGGTTTTCAGCAGTGCATTGTCATTTGTGTAATTATTAAAAAAGA
The DNA here is from genome assembly GCA_951813805.1 of Limnephilus auricula. Lineage (NCBI taxonomy): Eukaryota > Metazoa > Arthropoda > Insecta > Trichoptera > Limnephilidae > Limnephilus > Limnephilus auricula. The sequence continues at coordinate 22,687,401 of OX638393.1, forward strand.
GTGGCCCGAGATGCGACCCCTGGGGCACACCTGAGACCATTTCCGTAAAACAGGATCTGAAACCATTGACTTCCGTGATTTGGTGCTAATTGCTGACATATGACGCGATCCATCTATAGAGATCATCGTGAATTCCTAGACCTAATTACTTACGTATTAATCTAACAAAATTTATAAAAAAGCAAGATTTGAGGTTTGGGGGCGATTTTCCAAGAAGCCATGTTGATTACTTAAGAGTGAAGGTAAGATGGTAGAATATAATTTTTTAAATACTTTACTTAAAACTGGTAATTTGGATATAGGTCGATAGTTGCATACATCATTTTTACTGCCAGTTTTAAAGATTGGGGTGATCAAGGCTGTTTTCCAATTATTGTCGAGAAACCTTCCTTCAGATAGCGGTAAATAAATAGCTTTTATGTGATATGATTATGTAATTTTTTCATGCTGTTACAGATGGTGCATGAGCCATTAACCTAAATATATTTGCCTTTCTTTTAAACCTAATAAACTACTTACTTCTAGCCTTATTCTGTTCATTTTGGTACGCTTACTGTCTGACGGGACTTTGTCCCAAAAGAAAATTAAAAGTCTTGTTGCCTCATTTCATATAAAAATCCTTTGAGCATTGTAAAAAAGTCATTTGCTTTGATAACCCGAAAGAATTATGTTAAGTGAACACCCAGTTTTGGATTATGTTCTTCTAATTTGTATTATGAAAAAACCCTAGTTTATTTAGGTACTTTTAATCATTTCGTTTTCGTTTGAACTTTTCATCCCCTAGGACAATAAAGGATTTCTATAATAAAGTAATGAAATTAAAGAGGTTCTGTGAATGTTATTTAGAGCATATTTCAAAATAATTTAGCCCATCAAAATGAACAATCATGTTAGAGTGCCTACAATTGAAATGAATAATCCTGCTTACGACGATGCTTAATACTCAATGCTTACGACGATGCTTAATATACGCTTAATACTCAATGCTTACGACGATGCTTAATATATGCTTAATACTCAATGCTTACGACGATGCTTAATATACGCTTAATACTCAATGCTTACGACGATGCTTAATATATGCTTAATACTCAATGCTTACGACGATGCTTAATATACGCTTAATACTCAATGCTTACGACGATGCTTAATATATGCTTAATACTCAATGCTTACGACGATGCTTAATATATGCTTAATACTCAATGCTTACGACGATGCTTAATATACGCTTAATACTCAATTTTTTTTTCTTTATTAATAATTTTTTTGTTACATACAAAATAAATATAATTAAACTTAAAATATAATATATTAAGTAATACAAAAATAAAAGTATAATGCATGAGAACAAAAAAATCCCACATAGGCAAAAGCCAGTTCGTGGGTATACTATTTTTTTTTTAAGCAGTTACATTTATTTATTATCATGTATATTTTACATGTATGTTTATATAAATTTATAAATATATTTTTTTTTTTTACAAATTAGTGAGTTCCTTCGTTAGGTTTTTTACTGTAGCAACAGTGTGTATAATAATATAATTTAGGTATTCACACAGAACCTTCGGTGCGAAAGTTTGTTTGATTTTTGTAAAAAAAAAAGATAAATAGGAAAAAATTGTAATGAATTGAAAAATAGTTTTTTTTTAAATAAATAAAAATTTGGCAGCTTCAAGACTAAGAACGAGTCATTAAGGGTAAAGGGTAAAGCAGAAGCCAAAATATAATCCTCAAAATTGCACGTTACCCCAAAAAAATTGAAAAAAAATAAAATCGGAAAAACTAAAAGCCTGCGTAGTAAATTATATTATTTCAAATAATATATATTGTACATAGAAACTTGCACCCACAAAACTCACAAAACTTTTAAAAAATAACGGAGTTGTTTTGACAGTTGTTCACTGCTAGCCAGTAGGTAGGTATATATCAATGCTTACGACGATGCTTAATACGAGTACATGCTTAATACTCAATGCTTACGACGCAGCAGATATATAATCAGTAATCTCCTAAAACATGCTACGGGCGTATATATTCGTAATATCCAATTGTCCATAGTTGGTCAACATCTTCTTATTCGCTATCTGGTAATGGCCTGATAATAATATCAAAGCTTCTTTTTTTTCAAGCGCTCGCTATTTCGTCACCGCACGATGCATGTAAAATTTTATAGGCATTGGATTAATGGCGCAAGGCATTTGACCCGCACATAATTCATATATTAATAAAGTGTGTTCGTAGATAGGTAGTCACTCCCGGTCTGTTTTCCGCATTCATCTGCACGATTCTTTATTGATCAAGGTTAGTTGTGAACAATGCTTCTGGTATTTCTTTCTTCTTCTTCTATCTAATGATTAAAACACCAAACATGTCTATCTTGAATATTTGATATTTAGGTATCTTGGCCCAATCTTTGCATTCATCAATATTCACCATAACCCAAGCTTAGATATACGAACTATGTGTAAAATACTTGCGTCAAAATTTCTCAAGTATTTATAACTGTTTTATGAGAGCCTCTCTCAGGATCGGAGATAGGGGTTCAAATCCTCTCTACAACGATAAATTCTTGAGGTTTGGTGAAGGTGAACAAAAGCCATGGTTCGAGTCTTTGCTATACGAAAATGGGAAAAGCTATATTTAGTGAACAGGTATGAATAGCCATGTACCATGAAACCTGCCATCGCCTTCTCAACCCCTTCATACATCTTGAGACTTAGTGATATATTCTTGTGTTAGAAAAGCAATCGCAGTGATCTACCAAAAAGTTCTTTACAAACAGCGGAGTAAGGAAGCAGCCTCACGAAACTTTGTCCTTACTTAAAGGTATCCAACACAGTCGATCTACACGGAGAAAAATGTTATTCTAAAATACGATCATTTTATTCGTAAAACGGTTAAAAATGGGACTGAAGTTCTTACGAACAAATTAACAGGGTTTCAATGTTTATTTGGAGGGAAAATGTAAGAATAATTTGTTCTAATAATTAATAATACTAATTTATTCTTACATTTTCCTGCCAATAAACATTTAAACACTGTCAATTTGTTCGTGAGAACTTCAGTCCCGAATTTAACCGTTTACAAATAAAATGATCGTATTTTAGAATAACATTTTTCTCAGTGTAGAAACATCTAATAACTTGTAAAACACTAGTAACTTGTCATCGTCTAGAAACTTGTCATCGTTCCCGAGCATGACTGCAGTTCGCCAACGAACAAACAACATTCATAATTTATTCGACGTGCGGGACGATCTACATATGTGCTCGGGAACAATGACAAATTATCGACATAGACGACCAATTCTTCATCGATCGACTCTTTTAATACATTATTAGCTCAAAGCATTGCTTCTGAAAAAATACTGTCGACTACTCTCAACTGTAAGGTTTGCTTTAAAGGGTGCAGAATCAAAACTCAGAAACTCCACCATGGATTTCCAGTCAGATTTAAATTTTTGTATTTCATCACATTTAAAAAAAACTCTCCAATTCCCCTGTAAAAATTGGTTTGAAAATGGCATTTATTTTCAAAACTTGTGCAATGCCCTATGGAAGAAACAACAGTGGGTTTCAAAACTAACGAACACAGTTCAGCCAATGGGAGCAAGTTATTACGATGACATCTAAACTGCCATGGCCGTCTTCAGTATGTATCAAACCGTCCAGTAGTTTGTATGAGCGTGGACTTATTGAATATCAAAACTCCATATCCTAGTTGCAAATCTCCAAAATTAAATCGAAAATTATCCGTATTTCTCGGATCAAATTTTATCTACATATTTAGAAATATTTTTTGGTTTACATTCAAAACATACATATGTACTTAGATTAGACAGATCCCACAATTTTACTTAGATGCACTCTGTGAGTTTTGATTTATACCTTTCATTTTTCCGTAATCTCGAGCTACGCTGTATCGTATGGCACCATGTTAGTTATTAACGTAGTTTTTTTTCTTAACAAAGTTGCCATTGTTTCCGCAATAAACAAGTCACATTGTACGTAATTACAAAGCTATGTAGATTAAGATTATACATGACGGAATGTCGTACTATCAAAAGCTATTTCACGAATTAAGTCCAACATATTGCACACTCATAAATGTATTAATAGGAACAAGCCAAAGCTTCGAATGAGAAAACATATTTTAAGAACAAGTTTTTTTACATCTAGGTATTATTAAACCGGCGTGATTTTTGCCGCCTTTTTATGCATCTCTTCTACAATTATTTTTAATAATTGGTTCCATTTTTAAATATAAGTTTGCATAAATCACTTTAGCGTGATTAATATTTGCAATTCGTTGTTTGTGAAATTGCAAAAAATATTCCGATTCTGAAGAATGTGAACAAACGTTCTGGTTTTGTTTATTAGTTGAGGCACCACAAAGGCAATTCAATAATTTAATTAAAAAATATATATCACTAAATTAATAATTGCTTGTCATTACTTAGGCCCCAGTGCAAATACATTGAATAAAAAGTTATGTAGTTTTATATTACCTTTTATATTGGCCATTGCAGGTTATAGTAAAATGTTAATTAGTTATAGTAAAATGTTAAAAATAATTGAAACATGTACACGGAGAAAAATGTTATTCTAAAATACGATCATTTTATTCGTAAAAACGGTTAAAAACGGGACTGAAGTTCTTACTAACAAATTAACAGGGTTTCAATTTTTATTGGCAGGAAAATGTAAGAAAAATTTGTTGGTATACGTACGAAATAACGTATACCAACAAATTATTCTTACGTGTTCCAGCCAATAAACATTGAAACCCTGTTAATTTGTTTGTACGAACTTCAGTCCCGTTTTTAACCGTTTTTACGAATAAAATGATCGTATTTTAGAATAACATTTTTCTCCGTGTAGGTGACAATATATTCCTTTGTATGTGAGTACCGCGCAAGAGTCCCAACTGTTGCTAATCGCCTGGAGCTAGTGAGACTACGGTTTCACCAATTGGGGTATGTTGAGAGGCTGAAATTGGCTGGGACAGGAAGGAGATAGGGAAGATGAAAGTACTTTATTAGTAGGCTATTCATATTTTGTCACTAAACATAACGGCTAAAGCCATTTCAAGCAGCGTTTCAATTTTAAAATTGAAAAGCGAATAGCACATATTTTAATTTTATATGAGTTTTTATAAACATTTAATAAATATTTATTTTATTTTAAATATATACGTTTTATAAAATAAACAAATTTTTCGTTCCGCAGCTTTAACTGCCAGATTATTCACTTTTTCAAGGTGATAAAACTTTCCACTTAAATACAAACTACTTACACCTTTAGACACATTTTGTGAGAGTAAAGTGCAGTTGCATTGGCCTCAATGAATGCAATAATGGAGAAACTAAATCCCTGACCCGGCTAATGCATCCCTGGTTTAAATAAATGGGGGTAATTAAGTCATCCATCACGACACAAGCAACATTTTCCGCTTAGTGTAGTGGTAGAAAGAGCTTTTCAAATATTGCCAGGCTATTTGTAAACCAGGATTGTTTATCTTACTTACTAAAAAATACTGTTTCTGGGGAATTGTTTAAAAAAATATACATATATTTCACACGTTCATCGTTTTGCATAAAGAATGCTGTATAATTTTATATAAATAAATTATAATTAAATTAAATAATTGCGAGGACTCACACCTCTCCAAATAGATTTTGTATGTTTTTTGTGAGAACTAGAATAATTAGTTGGAAGAATTATCCATAGATGTTAGTAAGGGCAAATTCCCCTTAGGGCAAGGAGTAACTTAATAAAAAGCCTGTTTTTTTAGGTTTTATTTCTCTCTCAACAATAGCTTCTTGACAAGTAAACAAATAAACTCCTTGGTCTGTCTTGGGTAGTTTGGGCTTCCTGATATTCACAATGTAATTGGGAATAGAGCAAATAAAAAATAAGTCCTTTTAAGTTTCCTGAAGATGCGTTATTATTTTACAAGTTCCTTCCTGCAAAACTTTACGAATGCAATATATTTCTAATGAAATACTTTTAATTATTTTTAATTGATAAACCAATGTTTAAGACAAGATTTTTTTTATGCATAGCACAAAGGGTAACAATTATTATAAGCAATAGTTATTAGCCTGAAACACTCCTCCATATTGAAAAAACCTCCAGAGAAAAGATACATGTCGCCGACGGGACTCGAACCCGCAGAATAATAGTATATATTGAATCATTTGGCAGGTAACAGATAAGGCGCCGTAGCTTAATGGTAGAGCTTTCGACCGGCAATCGAAGGGGTGCGGGTTCGAGTCCCGTCGGCGTCATGTATCTTTTCTCGGGAGGTTTTTTCAATATGGTTGAGTGTTTTAGGCTAATAAATACTTTTAACTTCTATGCCGCATATTTTTTTAAGTACAAAATGAAAATTTAAATATTTGCTCTTTCACCTGAGATGATTGATTTATAATGGTACATCGACACATCAATATTTTAAATTTGTTTTTCTCTTTTAGTGTTGGTCGTAGGGTGGTACTTAAATATTATTAAAATAAAAAATTTACCAACCTGAGGGACCAACCCAATAATAATTTAGAGTGTATATATTGTGGTTTTTAATCTTTTGTGACGCAAACAGTGGTTTGGGCAAATAAGTGTTGCTATATCTACATTATTGATTTAAAACAGCTACACGTTATAAATTAATGCATAGACACATAAAATACATCATTAAATATTCTTATGTATTTATATTTTTATTTCTAACAATTCAATATCATCGAGACATGGACAATGGACCACTCTCTTTACCAAAATAAACTGACCAATTTATTTCCTCACAGACGCAGACGGTTAAATAACTCAGAATAAAGCATGACTATAAGAAATGACCGTGAAAACTTGATAAATCATATCTGAACCAATAATTTATTAATTTATGGTTTCATTGCGTTCCATTTTTATCTACCTAACACAAAGTTTATTTTTAATTTGTATACCTAACCTATTCAGGTTACAAAATAATTGTTATTATTTTTTAAATTAATGCAAATAGATCAATAATCGTAGACACAGACTTTAAAATGACAACAAAATTTTCTATCGAGTACGATAGACATCATTTCATGGCTTCCAATGTATGGAATGCAATAATTGACGCACAAACTGTCATGAAATATTGACTCATTTTTTTGAGGCTGTAGCCTTTACAGTGCCTACTGAAGCCGTTTTAGTAAAAAAATGTATGTTAAGTAAAAAAACCAATTTCACGTACGTATTTTTAACTTTATTAATATCATAAAAAAACTCGCTCATTTTTTTTTTGTAATCGGTCTACACACGTAACTTTGTATTTTCAATCTTTATTGTTTTAAACGGAATGAAAACTTGGGAATTATGAATAAGCGTATTTTTTTCCGTGACGCCCTTGGTCCTGACGACTTTGTTCTGCTTTCCGCCAATGGTGGAGCTAGGATTTGAACATTGATGTTGGATTTGCACGATGCGTGCAATTGGCCATTATCAACTAACCATGCGGCCAGTTATCAACTAACTCTGCCATAATATCAAGGTTATGGCAATTCGACGACTCCGAAACGCAAAGTAAATTAATCGCTGTGTTACATGTAACACTCTCACGGCAACTAATTGCCGCCGGGGATTCATTCGTGTCGTCCGCATCCACTACCCCTCCCCACAACAAACCCTAATTGGGGAAGCCGTAGGCCTCGGCACAAGCGGGTGCTCGCGCGGGGGCCTTGCGCGATGGTGGTAGTACGTAAAATCGCCTTGTCGCGCCTTCCCGCACGGTGGCTACAACGGGCGTTTACATACGATTGATATTTCGCGCCCGATGTCGCTACCGCGCAAGCCCGTCAGCCTGGCTGAGGCCGTGGACTCACTGGCTCCAGACGGGGGAGAGCCGTTAGGACAGCAGCAGATAGCGGCCAATAAAAATATGCGTTAAAAAAATGAAGTGTTCTTAGTCGAAGTATGATACAATTAAATACGACCAAATCGGAGAGGGATAAATTAGTCACATAAGTTGGTAGAGCTCCGCTCCGGCAATGCGTAGGTCCTGTTAGGTTAGGTTAGGTTTTCGATTTTCGATTGAGTTTCGCTAATATTGTCTTCATTTAATTAAAATATTACATCATTGAAGAAGAAGATAACAATAATAATCTAATTTTTTTAAATATAAAAATGAACAAGACACAGAAAAATAATAAAATATAATGGCTACAACTGGGACTCGAACCCAGAACCTCACGTCTAACCGGGACATACGCATTTACCAATAATTACACCCTATTATGAGACTGTCGTATTTGTCAACTTCATATTTCAAATTTCAGAATCATCAATATTATCTTCGACTAATGTTTTTTTCCAAATTATTGGCAGCTACCTTTTCATTGGAAACAAGTATTCAAAGAATGTATTTGTTAACTAGATAGTGTCTCGGATAAATATATCCGTTTTTATTTTTATGGAACACCTAATGACTTTTTTGTAAAAGTCTAAATGAATATTCATTTTTTTGTAAGAAAAACTATCTTTTTTACTTTTGAAAGTTATTCCCATCAATGTAATATATCATTGAAGAAGAAGGTAACAATAATAATCTAATTTTTTTAAATATGAAAATGAACAAGACACAGAAAAATAATAAAATATAATGGCTGCAACTGTGACTCGAACCCAGAACCAAACGTCTAACCGGGACATACACATTTACCAATTTTGCTATTGCACCCTATTATGAGACTGAAGCGCAAAGTTCTAAATAAATTGTTTTTTCATTAGATAAATATGAAGTTATATAAAAAAAACAACCTTTTTAAAATACTTGTTTAATGTTAAGATTATTGACTCGACTGATTGACTAACTTTTTTCATTCTTGTAAACATCAAAACATTGGCGCTACTTTCCTCTTGCAGATAATACCAAAAATAAGAAGTCAAACATTTCTGACGTTTAAATTCCTCTTAAGTTAAAAATGTATATTTTTCCTTAAATTCCTTTCTTCATTCATCCTCTCTCCATGTCCAAAATACCAATGCGTCCCTTCTTACGCTAACATAATCCTTGCCCACATGCCGTACGTGGTTTTACTACACATTAGTGATCTAATATATACAGTTTCGATCTACTTTCATCCTTCCTTTGCCAGATCCATACATCGGGGTTAGTAACAGCACTCCATTGTGGACTGCTAACTTCGCAGTCGAAGACTCGCTGGTATTTAAAATATAATATTAACTTTTATATAAGATAAGTTTATCATTCTTTAAGATATACCTGAATGATATTTTTATGTAGCATATCTTTTTAAAATTGGAGCATCACATAAGGATGTCGGATATATTTTTTGTATTTTTTTTATCTACGTAAAACGTAAAAACTTATTCCTTTCCTTTCTTTTTCAATAGCACATATTATTCAGCAAAAAAAAAAATATTTTAACCTACATTTTTATGCTGTCTACAATTGAAAAAATGGTTTCTATTTTGTTTTTTTTTCTGCTCTTTCTTTTTCCTATAATATATAATTTTCACTTTAATTTACCTTCATACCTACTATTTATGTTCATATTTTAAGTTGATCTTTTTTTTATCCAAACATTGTGTCTCTGTATATACCATATCATACACTTACTATGTAAAAGCCCGTAAGGGCGTTGAAAAAGAATAAATAAATAAAATAAAAATAAATAAATATATTTATAATTCAAAAGCGTACAAATGTTTATTCCATGTTTTTTTTATAATATAATTTTATCAATGCAGAATACACCGTTAGATGTATTTAATTCAATTTAAAAGCAGGTAGATAGATACCTGGAGCTAAGCCCGATTACACTAAAATAATTGGATCTAGCATTTCATCACAGTAGCGGGACTCATTAACGTTATCAAAGGTAAATACTATACAATTGCAAACCATTTGGAAGCTCTAAATTACTCTCGATATTTGATACACATTTAATACGTGCATTAACTACTTAATGATGCAAACGACTTAGTTGCTGCATTCTGCTAATGAAGATTGAATTGCAGCATTTTGAATAGTCATCTATTTCGCTTAATCTATGTTTTAATTGGCCTTAAATAAAGCTTAAAGGCCACAAACTCTGAAACGGAAAACCCTGGAATTAAATTAACTTTGCGGTTTTCTACCATGAAAGGATCTCTCTGTTACTACGTAACGAAAGTGCATCGTTAGTCATATAATTTTGGTCATTTGGTTTATAAAACGTTACCATGTCCTATTGTTCTGATTTAATCATGTAAGTAAAAATAAAAACAGAAAGTTATTGTAAAAAAAACACTCAACACAATTTAAAAAAAATAAAATGATATTTTGAAAAAATATTAAGGTACCTACCATTAAAGGAGCTGGAAAATGAGAGGAGGGATTTGCATTTTCCCTAAACGGGCTGCATGTATAGGTATTTCGGCTTTTGTTATTCGGCTGTATATCCTCACTGCATACTCCTTCGGTTCACGACATTATTGTTAGCAAAAATATTTGTATGGCAGATTTCCACTCGAGGCTCCTGCAGATATAAGCATCTCCATCTTTTGTTACATACATTTTGCATGTAACAAAAGTGGATTTTAGTTGTGTTATATGCAAGTATGTAACTAAAACGAATTTTCCCTAAGCCGACTGCACAGAAAAGTATATAATTTTTTCGGCGGTAGGTTAATCCTCATTCTATATATGCATACTCCTTCAGGGACACGTCTTTTTTGTTATCAAAAATAGGTATTTGTATAGTGGATTTCTACTCAACACGCCTGCAGACATAAGTATATCGACTTTTGTTATGCGGTCGTATATCCTCTCTGCATACTTACTTTACCAATAAGGACGTACCTACGGCAGAAATAAATCTTTGGGGAACGAGTGTCCGAGGGCCAACTGTCGGGGGATCGACTGTCATTGAATCATTTGATTGCTTATTTCGTCTTTTGAACCTGAGACTGAATTCAGAACCAAGAACCTCACCGTTTTGCAAATAATATCATGTAAATAAACTGATATAAGTAAAAAAGCTCAACACTCTTGAGAATTCCATGCGGTGGAAGATTTCCCGATGGATATGACGTAGGATATAAACAATCGAGCTAACTTGCTTCCTTTTCAACGTGAGTTATGCTTAGTGAAAATGACTTTACCATAAATCTTAAGGTATATATGCCAGTTTTTAAAAGGGAAGAATGCTGCATTCCCACTTTTTAAGGGCCAGTGGCGTATTTTGTTATTTTACATACAACGCCTGTAGATCGAGAAAATAGTTAAGGAAAGGTGCAGTCATTAATATGATTGGACAATAGTCATTAATTCAGTCACACTCACGGTCGAATATCTGCCAAGGTGTCGTTTAAAGTAACTTCTTGTAATTTTTCATGTTAATCACTGCATGCTTCGTATACTATGTACAGGTGCAGTTGTACAGCTCTTAGCTGAAGTGTCTTTAGAACCCACTCACCTGTAATCTTGTTAACATCGTTTTCTAATGTGTTCTAATATTTCAGTTTAACATCTATCGCTTTGTCTTGTATCGTGGGCTGGTTCTGTCACAACAGGTAATGGCTATGCACTGTGCACTAAGTTGTTAGCATATTCTCGTTATTATATCTTGTTTTTCCGCATATTTTTTTTACAACATAATAATATTGATTTACATAATATAATATACTCTCCCAATAAATCAGATGCTTGTGCTTGGGAGAAGAGAACTACTACAATAAAGAAGACAACACACGGGAAGAGATAGCATAATTTTATAATATAATATATAAAAGTATTAACAATATAGATAGAATGCACATAACACATTATAAATGATAAGCAAAGCATAATATATCGAAGAATTAAGAATATTGTTGTTATACAAATTATTTGATTTTCTTAATCACATAGTTTAAGTTGTAATTGACATGTCGCGGGGAAGGTAATTAATACACGGAGAAAAATGTTATTCTAAAAAACGATCATTTTATTCGTAAAAACGGTTAAAAACGGGACTGAAGTTCTTACGAACAAATTAACAGGGTTTCAATGTTTATTGGCGGGAATATTTCGTACGTATACCAACTAATTATTCTTACATTTTCCCACCAATAAACATTGAAACACTGCTAATTTGTTCGTAAGAATTTCAGTCCCGTTTTTAACCGTTTTTACGAATAAAATGATCGTATTTAAGAATAACGTTTTTCTCCGTGTAAACCGAGATACCTTCCAAATCAGCTTTTGTGAGTTACACTCAAAAACATATTTCACTTTGGTTTAGGGGGGTATTCTAGTGAAGAATTTCGAAAAAATATTTTTTTAAACTTTTTTTCAATGTTCAGATCTTTAAAAATAGGCCCTTAAAAGGATTTTTCGAATTTAGAATTATTTTCGGAGTTATAGCTCTTTTTGTGGCGCGCCAACTAAACCGGTCTGGCCGGAACAAATTGAACAATACATGGTAGACGTTGCCCGACTACCTTCAGGTGGATTACTCCATAAAACCTTTCTAAAATTTTGATTTACTCCTTCAAGGTCCCGTCGATAGCGACATTCTTACTGAATAAGAATCCGTTCAATTTTTTTTTTCAGATGACCAGACAGATCACTTTACCAGCCTATTACTTTTCGAGTTTTGAATTTTTTTTTGTTGTATTTTTTAATATTCTTAAAATATAAATAAAGAAACCATAAAAAGAAAGATACTAAAAATATTCTTCGTTTATTTTTCACAGAGCTCGAAAAAACGCTTAAAATTTGAGCCTCTAGACTATATATATCTACCTCCCTTAATGTTAATCACTAGACATCGGATTTTATGCATTTGCATATTTGTATATACAAATGCATATAACTCTCTAATTACGGCGTTGGTGCATATTTTAGCATTTTTTCCCAATCGTGCATATTTCGTTGATTTCGTTGATCAATTTGACAGTTCTGAGGCCATTGCCATTCAGTCAAGCAAGCTAGAATTTGAAGTCGCACCCATTAAACATAATATCGCCCTCATCTTTTCAACACGTTTCCACAAGTTACCAGATGCCATAGAATAATTGGAAACAAAAAACCTTCCTTTATCAATAGAAGTACTGGAAACAATTCAATTCAAACCTTCCTAATTTAATATCAGAAAAGATTCGTAAAAAGTTAGACGCTATTTTTCTTAAAAACCCGAGTCTTGAAGACATGAAGAACATTGCCTACATCAACGGCACAGGTCCATAACCTGCCTAAACAAGTATCTCCAGAAATGGCGTCAAATTTTTGATTTTGTCCAGTTATCAGTTGACGGTCGTTTTCGGCATAAAAATTAATACTGGGATGCAAACGTCACAAATTTGCGATCGAAAATTTGTAAAAATACTTAATTGTATATTGTCACAAAAACTATAGAATATTTCGTTGTTTTTTTACCGTCTTTAATTAAAATACATAAAAATAAATGTGGTTTTTTTTTGATTTTGCATTGTGCATATTTTGGGCATATCAAGTGTTTTTAGTGGATATTTCGGCCTTTTTAGTGCATATTTTGGCACTTTGTTAGTGCATATAATCCGATGTCTATTAATCACATATGTAGTTTTAGTTGTAATTGACATGACGCGGGGTAATTAATACACCACGATAACTTCCAAATCATCTTTTGCGAGTTACACTCAAAAACATATTTCACTTTATTTCCCTGCTCGTGTACTTGTGCCACAAATATAAAACATGTGTTTGTGGCATAATATGGGTTGCGATATACATGGGCGAGGAAATAAAGGATTGGTCTTAGTATGTAACTCGAAAAAGCTGGTTTCGGAGTTACGTATTTCTTTGAGGAATTAAAAATCTCTAGTTGTCGTTGATAAATATTTTTAAATTGTCATTATGCGGAACACCTTATTATTTGATTACCTTCGAACACGAACACTCTTATATCCGAACTTTTGCATGTGCAAACTTTAAAAAAATCTATGTAGTCAGAACCGCACTGATTGCGTGTCGCGGCTGTATTCGTCTGTTAGATAAGTCCTCCTCCATTGCACAGGGAGCATTTTTGCTTATAATGATGTTAGTGTGAGGAACTTACATTTTTAAAGTTAATGTTAACTAAAATTCCTTTCAAAAGTAATATTTATTAACTTAACTTAAAAATTAGAGCTTGAAAATTAAAATACAAAAATTATTTTAAGTTGTTTGAAGTATTTTTCTTAATTTCCAATCGGATTTTGTTAACCATACATTGATATCTGCTATGTATTTGTAATCAAAATAACAATGCATATCATTTAGTTGATTGAGCGCAATGAAGTGCTATTAAATCCACCATTTGGCATTTCATCTGACAGAAAATTTGTTTGTTACTGTAAAATGTCTCTAAAGTCCTCTCCTGAAATATTCTTATTTATTAATACTGGGGGCAATATCTCCAGTACTGTTATTTGCTTAATAAAAGACCTGAAGATTCTTGAGATCAAAGTGACACAGTTTATTGTTGTTTTGTACTTTACAATTTAGTTTAGGAGGACTCACGTCCTTGCTACTGGGACGCTATGTTTTGCATGACGAGTTGACGTTAATCACTATGCCTACGACTATCTTATCTTCATGTGACCCGAAGAAAACACAGGCAACTAAATCAATGTTAGAACTGATCACATTGATTTTGATTAACTAATTTTTTTGGACGCTATACTTCACAGAACTATTTTTCATTAATATACATAACATAAATATGTAACTATTAACAAATGAATTTCCTTAATGGTATGAAATATAATAAAAACATTTGAAATTCTGGGTTTGCAGCGTTAAGTTTGCAGTAGGTATCCTAACCTAACCTAAATGTTATTTTACATTGAAATATATAATAAACCTGGTTTTCTATTCTAGGATAAAGCTGACGATGAAACTTTAACTATCCGCCGTTAATGGTAAGTATTAGTATTAATAATAATTCCACAATAAACAATGCAGACCAGCCGTGAACCCGTGGTCTGCGAATGCGGTTGAACTTCAACAGTCCTCGCTGTACTGTACACACATCTCTGCACAAACAAAATGTATCACTTTCAAACGACTAACGATATTCATCTAGGTCGAACCATTTATGGAACAATACGAAGCGACCGTTCAACGATAAGTCACCGCAGATAAGGGGTGTCATGCAAAAGGCTAATAAATCAATTATTATTGATCGAATATTTATGGTTACATTGTTAAATTTCATATCGTGACAATTTTCTAAATTGCATTGCAGCGTGGAACTAGCGACAGGAGGAAAGTAGACTTAATGTAGTAGAAGTGCAAATCCTTGATAAAATGTACATGATAAATGATAACCGTGTAGAGATAACCGTTTCCCGAATGCAAAGGTTTGAAAAAGGCGAGGAATAAGAGCCAGTGAGACTATGGCATCCCCATAAAAATATATTAAAGCCATTACAAGCAACGTTTCAATTCTGAATGGTGGTGTTACACCAGGGCGATACTGAGAGTATCCGCCTCTCTGGAACGTGCTGCAAATATACCTACTAAGTATTATTTTTAATTAATGAATTGTGAAATAACACAAATTAATTAAATAAGATTTATTGGGAGTCGAGAGCCTTACCCCTCGACTACGGAGGCCGTCACAATATTTAATAATGGCATTTTTTTTAATGTAAAGCTTATGACAATAATGTAATAAGCGTTGTTTTTAAATGTTTCGTGATCTAAAATGATATATTAACACATCAATTTATTTGCTTCTCCGGTAAAGGTTTTTACGGTAGAAATAAAAATATTTCATTCCGCAATCTCATTTTTCGTTTTAGATAAACACTGCATCAACCCATGATTATAACGCCCAAGACTAGTGATAAATAACATTTTAGATGAGGCATTATTGTGAGACTAAGATATAATTTGTTTTTGTCAACCCTACCAGTCAAAGCATACAAGTCACAATAGATCAGTAATTTCATCGATCATCGACATTTTGCAACAACCATCGACGCCGTACCGATTATCAGAATTCTTATAATAATCTTGTTTTTCTCGGCCCATCGCACTTAATCTCGTATTGTGCGAGCTGATTACTTTAAAATGATCGATGATATTAGACAAAGGAGACGTATCTAGTCAGCTGTGATTATGCTTTGACAGCAGCAACTCAAAGCTCGGAATTCTGAAGGAATATCAACAGTCAATAGATGCCCTTCATGGGTGCATAGTGTGAAATGCTTTAAAACGCAGCTATAGAACTCATTTACTCAATAGCTAACTGACAAATTTGTATTAGACCTCTGCTTGATCTGCTGATGGTTTGTGACTTACTTACCTGCATACCTATAATAATGATATCATGAAACGTATTACATAGTCTTGGTAACCAATATTTAATCAATATTGATGTATTTGATAATAATTTGAATTTGGCAAACTTTTAACGCCGTATGTGCGAACTATTTCTACTTAATTCATAAACTATTGTAAATACCAAATTTTATACATTTTTATTAATACCTATTATTGTTGATTTGGAGGATATTGGATGCCTATTTTTTTTATAACTTTATTTATATTCTGTATTACCTACATTTTGTCAACTCATATTTTATCTAACCTATATTATGTGTCTTAATATGTTCTGTTATTTACCTGTATTTTATTCACTTCTAACTCTTCACTGTAATTAATCAAAATATGTATTGATTTATGTATGTAAAAGCCCTATTGGCGTTTAAATAAAAATAAATAAATAACTTATACAGTTAAAATAACGATGGAGGGTTTTAAATTTTGCATATTTTTCAATCTCACTACCAACTTGCTAGGCATATCTATATAGGAAATTATAAAATGTCTAAATTCCTGCAAATTTAAAAGAACGATAATTATTAGAGTACTTTTATAAAAATAAAGGCAGGACGGAAAAATATTAATTGGTCTCTTCTCATAAATGTTTCGAATATTTTAAAGGGTTTTGTGCAACCAATTACAAAATAATTGTTAAAATATACGGACAGTGACAATCCGTACATAGTTAACAAACTGTTGCAAAAAAAAAAAACAATTATTGTTCTTGCCCGATCATCAAAATTCTAGCTGTCAGAAAAAGATAATCTGGTGCAAGATAATATCAACGCCAGTGAACGTGGTGTCAGGCATGAATGAATTTGGAGTAAGGTATGGATTAAACTTAGTTGCCAATTCGATTCAATGTTTACATGTTTCGAGCTTGAGAGAAAATAGCATGGCATAACTTTACAACAATAACCATACACAACAACAGCTGATTTTGACAGCTCCATGTTTATTAACAATTTAGTGACAAAAAAGCAACAAAGCAACATAACCCAAGTTTAAAATTAATACATAGTGTTACGCTAGTAAAAGTGGCAGTGTTTGCGACAGTGGGCAGTGTCAGTGATTGTCAGTAATCTTGATCTTGATTTTAATATTCAATTGTAGTGCAAAAGAGTACCTACTGTCATTGTGACGTCAACACTGACATAGACAAAAAAAAAAAAAAATCCTTAACCTGAGGGGCACTTTTGAACTCTACGTATAACCGAAAAGTTAAATTCAAAGTATAATACCCGGAAATCATACATTAAAATGGCAAATCGTCAAACAAGATCTAACCCTTCCGCGGGAGACTCATCCAGCTCAGTTATGGAGCAACTTGTGAAGATTAGTGACCAGCTGGCCGCGCTATCCTACTTGCCGGCCGCCGTCAAGGAACTGCGGGATGAGGTCAGCGAGGTGAAGCTCTCTATTGACTTCAGTGGTAAAATAGTAGAAGACGTCAGCAAAAAGATATCTTCAATGGAGATCAAGCTGAAGCTGGTTGACCTGTTAAAAGATGAGGTTGATTCCCTGAAGATCCATGTAGCCAATATACAGGATGACATGGAGCAGCGCGACCAATGGGCGCGCCGCTCAAACATCGAACTGGTCGGCATTCCAGAAAAGAAGGGAGAGAATTTAATTTCAATTGTTTCCAATATTGCCAAAAAAACAGGTTTCGACATCGATCCAAAATTTGATATTGATTTTGTTACTAGGGTGGCACCGAAAGAATCAAAAAAAGGCCAAAATAAACCAATAATTATAAAGATGCAATCAAGATACAGAAAAGATGACTTCTTGGCACTAATTCGAAGGACGCGTGACTTAATCAGTAGCGACATTGGTTGCGACGGCGATTCCCGAATTTACGCCAACGACCACTTGACGAGCGCTTCTAAACGGCTGCTGCACTTGACGAAGGAAGCGGCCAAGCTGAACAACTATCGATTCGTCTGGGTCCGGAACTGTAGAATCCTTGTTAGAAAATCAGAGGGGTCACAGATCAGAGCGATCCTCAAAACAGAAGATTTAAACAAGATTGTATAAAACTTCAACTGAAGTGGGCCACGAAAATATTATCATTTTTATTGTTTATTTTTTATCTTCTTATGTATGTACTTTTAATATGTAAATGCGTCATAATCCTAGACACAAGTTATGGATTTTACAATAACACTATATTATTTTCACTGTTAATTTTTTATCTTTTGATGTATGTGCTTTTATTATGTAAATGCTTCATAATCCTAGACAAAAGTTATGGATTTTACAATACAACTTTATCATTTTCATTGTTCATTTTTGATTTTCTGAGATATGTGCTTTTAAAATGTAAATGCTTCATAATCCTAGACAAAAGTTATGGATTTTACAACACAACTTTATCATTTTCATTGTTCATTTTTTATTTTCTGAGATATGTACTTTTAATATGTAAATGCTTCATAATCCTAGGCAAAAGTTATGGATTTTACAATAACACTATATTATCTTTATTGTTTACTTTTTATCTTCTCATGTATCTAACATTAGTGTATAATTGCTTCTTAATTCCAGATACAAGCAACGGATATTATAAAAACTGCATATCATTATTTTTATGGATAATTTTGTATCTTGTGTTTTTAATGCATAATTGCTTCATTATTCTAGGTTTAAATTGTGGGTATTATAATTACTTCATAATTCTAAGTTCAAGTTACAATTACTATAATAGTATGGCATTAATTTTATTGATAATTTTTTATCTTAAGTATGTGCTCCTAATGCCTGTATTTATGTTTGACCTACATGTTCCATACAAATGTTTATTATCGGTGATTTGAATATTTATTATCAAAATGTTAGAGGTCTCCGAACGAAATCCCATGTATTCCTTTCCGGTGTTTTGAATGCCAATTATGACGTGATATGCCTGACTGAGACTTGGCTCTTACCAAGTATATTTGACTCGGAATTATTTGATGAACGCTATGTAGTGTATCGTTGTGATCGTGATTATATCTTGTTAGACCAGGCACTCGGAGGCGGTTCACTTATTGCAGTGCGCCGCGAACTGCCGGCATGCCCCTCACCCCCCCTCCCGCTCATTAAGCGTGCAGAGATAGCCACCGCTACTCTTTCACTAGGTTCTGGAGCGCGTGCTTCTAAACTCCGTATATACTGCTCGTATTTCGTCCAAGGCGCGGAGCAGATTAAATCATTAAGTGACTTTTTTGAATTTATATCTACGATGCATACCAATTTCCCCAATGATGAATTCCTTCTATTGGGAGATTTCAACATACGACATGCCCCATGGCTTCTGCCTCCAACCACAGACGGTTCCCTGGTGCTAAATCGGTCCTCAATCGATGCACTATCTTCAACTCTTTCTGATTTTTTAGACTATACCGGCTTTCGTCAATTCAACAACCAGCTTAATGTAAACGAGCGTGTTCTGGACCTAGTGATATCGAGTCGCGCGTGCACTGTTATTGGGTGTGACACACCGCTAGTGCCGGAGGATGCACACCACCGCTCTCTGGAGGTGTCGCTGCGCTTGTCCCACGAACCAACCCTCCAAACGCCGCGCTCTCGCACCGTCCGCTCCTATCATAGCGCTGACTATGGGCAGATTAATAGCGCCTTAGCAGCCGTCAACTGGACAACGACTCTAAACAGCAGCAATGTAGATTCAATGACTGCGCGTTTCTATTCCGAATTAAATAAGATAATTGTCACGCATGTACCATCTAGATCAATTAACATAGACTCAAGGTACCCTCCATGGTACAGCACCGCATTAAAAAAAGTAATTAAAGATAAGCTTAAATTTCACAAAAAATACAAAATTTATAACCGTAACTCCGACTATCAAATTTTCTCTCTTCTCCGAGAACGACAAAAGTGTATGGAGAAAGTGTGCTATGATAATTACATTAATATGGCTGAAATTAATATTAATACTGATCCCAAACACTTTTGGACCTTTGTTAAATCCAAGCAAAAAAACTCTGAAATTCCTAACAATATGTTTCTTAAGTCTCAGCATTTATCGGGTGGGGAAGATATAAGTAACTTATTTAACACGCACTTCCAATCCTCCTTCGAATCCCCCACCCCGTCTACCTCGGCTACAACTCAAATATATAATCCGAACACCTCAACTCTCAATCTTAATAATGTTAATATAGACACTCAACTAGTTTGTAAATATCTTAAATCATTAGACCCTACCAAAGGCAGTGGGCCTGATGGTATACACCCTGTATTTTTAAAGAATTGCGCTAATGTTTTATGTTATCCGCTAAGTCAAATATTCAAAACTTCATTGTCTTCTGGCAGTTTTCCACAGGAATGGAAAAGTTCATATATTGTACCAATATTCAAAAAAGGAGACAAGCACAATATTGAAAATTACAGACCGATCTCTAAGTTAAATGTAATGGGTAAACTTTTTGAAAAAATTGTTTTTGATATCATTTTTCCATGTATACGACCACACATAATTTCAAATCAACACGGCTTTGTCACCAAAAAATCAACAGAAACCAATCTATGTGAGTTTGTTGATACAGTCCTTGTTGCTATGGATAATGGATATCAAGTCGATGTAGTCTACACAGACTACTCCAAAGCCTTTGATAAAATCCCACACAGCATCTTGATAGAGAAAGTCGAAGCAATGGGTATACACGGTGACCTCCTTCGTTGGTTAGCCTCTTATCTCAACAATCGTACGCAAGCTGTAACTGTACAAGGGTTCTGCTCTAGTTTCGTCCCCGTAACCTCAGGAGTTCCCCAAGGATCTCACCTTGGTCCCCTCTTATTTAATATTTTTATGAATGACGTTAACAAAATTATCCGCAACTCTCAGTTGTACCTATATGCGGACGACAAAAAGATTGTCAAAATCATTAAGTCTGAGATGGATTGTATAGACCTCCAGAAAGACCTGGACTCTTTGGTTAATGTGTATTGTCTAGAAAATCGCCTCCTTTTGAATGCAGATAAATGTAGCGTCATATCTTATTCTCGAAAGAAACACACAGTATTGTATCCATACACAAT
Source organism: Limnephilus auricula (assembly GCA_951813805.1). NCBI lineage: Eukaryota > Metazoa > Arthropoda > Insecta > Trichoptera > Limnephilidae > Limnephilus > Limnephilus auricula. The sequence continues at coordinate 22,708,770 of OX638393.1, forward strand.
TAAGAACAATATTTTAAACAGGGTAAATGTAGTAAGGGATCTTGGAGTTCTATTAGACAGTAAGCTTCTTTTTCAGTCTCACGTCGAGCATATCACGTCGAAGGCTTTGAAAATGTTGGGATTTATACTTAGAGTAAGTTCAGCTTTCAAAAATCCACAAACATTTAAAATTCTCTACATATCCTATGTCAGAAGCCACCTAGAGTACGCTTCAACTGTGTGGAACCCCCATTGTTCTACGTATAAAGCAAATCTAGAAAGAGTTCAGAAAAAGTTTATCAAATATGTCTCTTTTCGCGTACGAAATTATGTAAACTATGTCCCCGTAAACCTTAAATCTCTTGATCAACGCCGAGACACCAGAGACCTATTAATGCTCTATAAGATAATTCATAACTATATTGACAGCCCATACTTACTACAAAATATTCATTTTAGATGTCCAAAAAGAGTTACTCGATCTATGGATACCTTTTATATTCCTAAGAGCAAAACGAATTACCTTGAAAATGTATTTATAAGAAGAAGCTGTAGCACATTTAATAGATTATGCCCAAACATCGATGTGTTTAACACGAACCTTGCTAAATTCAAAACATTCATAAAAAAATGACATTCCATCGAATGCCATATGTTTAACCAAAAACTTAATTTCATTGAATTCTTTTTTTTTTATTAATTCGTCACATTTTCTCTTTTACTTTTTTAATAGTTTGTATTTTAATGAAATCGTTTCCTCAAAGATATTATTGATATCCTTTAAAATTTAAGTGTAAACCTTAGAAATATCTATATCATAAAACACTTTATAAATTGAAGATGCATCAGAATTGTTTGTATTAGGTATATTGTTGCATATTTTTTTTTTTATTACGGTCCTATATTTAAATGTCGTTATTTTATTGGTCAATGACATAAACATATTATTCACTGTCATATATAAATGTATAGACTGTTTATAACGCAAATAAATAAATAAAATAAAAATAAAATGTTCGATACCACTTAGGTTCACGCATATAAACTAGATTGCTTATGAGTACAAGAAAGATGGTCAAAATCTATGAGAAATTCCTATAAATACATGGACGTTATCCCACACAAATTAAATTACAGCGAGATGTATTAGTGCTTGAAATCAAACGATGGTCAACCTTATTTGTTTAAATAAATAAGGCTTTGGGGGTCTCATGGCCTCCAATTGAAGAAGAGGTATCATATGTGTTTGGATACCTCGGAACTTGCTCGTTTGAATAGTAAACAATCGAAGATAATTGCGGAGTGTTTATTTACAATATACAGTTTTTACAAATGTGGTAAAAACATTCCAACGGCTAGGGACTGCAGGTATGTACGTCGCTAGATTGAGTTGCGAGGCCGGTGGCTCGTCACCGACTGAACGCTGCGTTGACTGGCTGACTCTCTAGGTAGATCGCAGACATGTTTACGTAGCGGCTGGTTCAGTAACTACTGGAACGGTAGGCAAAACACGCACGCACGAGATCCTTCGCAAAATTGTAATCGTGTATCTTCAGCCGTGTTTAGTGACTAGATCTGAATAGCCAGGTACCTCCCCACCTTCCTCTACCTCGTCTCCTTCCTTTCCCCACTTACCTTCAGCCTCATAACATACCCCAATTGGGGATGCCATAATCTCACTGGCTCCAGACGGGAGCAGTTGGGACTCTTGTAAGGTATTCACTATAAAAAAAATATAATTTAAAAAAAAAAAAAAACATTCAAACCCGTACAAATGCCTCCAGTTGACTCGCTTTCATACTATTTCTCCCATACAAGACCTTAGTCGCACGTACATTACAGTTTAGGCAGTAAGTAATAAAAAAAATGTAGTTATTTAAATAGTATACAACACAAAATACATTCCCTTATTTGATTTTTAAATCGCTCCTACATTGGGGGTCTTAACGAATACTGATTGTCAGCGATTGGTTTTTCAATCATTTGAATCTATTAGATTAGAGAAGTATTATGACACTAATAGCAAATGACTAAACTCCATAATTACTTTAAAATGTGCATAAAAACAATACCAATAATCAGAGATAACAAAGAATAACGAACAAAAAATCACGGATTTACAGGAGCCGTCGTCGGTTTAAAAAAACATCTAACAAAAAACTGCAGACATTTACGTTCTTCGATATGTCTATTTTTAAATTGTCTTGTTTTATAATAATTATATGTACAATGTACCTCTTGCCGTTAAAAATAATTTACGAAAAGGAAATCGAAAATGTAAAAAAATGACAATTTGCAACCGCAAACTCTCGAGTCTTCCGCAATCCTGAGATTGTACGGGCTAGAATATTATTAAAATGCTAATATCCGCAATGCACGGATGATTTTTTGTTGATTAATAATGCGTCCCATATTTTTAATGGCTTCTGTCAAAACCAAACCGAGTCACATGTTTGAATAATGTTTCGGTAGCTTATTAGAAACAGTCTGTATTATATTGTGATATATTTTACTCTCATGAAATCTGTTTCATGTCCCGTGCAATGTTTTTAAGTAGGAATTTATTTTACGATAACAAATATTTTTTTCTCAACATGTGCGTTGCCGAAAAATAACTTAAATTTATGAATAACATTTCGCCTGATGCTTTTTACGGGGGTATTTACCAGAGAATACCGGAAATTAGTCCTTTTTAAATCAAATTCTAGAATTCAAAAGATTGTTATTTTATCTGGTAAACATCATTTTTTAAATTTTGAAATACTAAGTTTTTTTTTAAATTACTAAGGTTATTTGAATATTGAACAGATCTGTTCAATATTCAAAGACATATTGTTATTATACAACACGAATTTCAAATCATATAATTATAGAACAAAATAAATCAAAACATAATCTAGTAAACGCATTTTTCAGAAATTTAATTTAAGAATTAAAATCATTAAAAAATAAATCCGAGAACGTGTTTCGTGACGAAAATACCTCAGTTTTTTCTATTTATTTAAGGTCTTACAAACTAAAATATTTCAGATTTTTTTTACCCAATTATTTTTTTTACACATTATTGAAAAATCATAAGTACATACTTATGATCAAAAAAAATTAATAGTTTATCAACGTGCTTGTTGAGCATTTTTATTGCTTACTTGAATGTAGTTATATATTGAAGCAAGTTTTTAATGAAATAATAGATATTACATTTTTGATTTAAAAAAATTGATACGGGGAATAGTCGATCTTTCTCATCGGAACCTCCTGTACAGTTGCAAGCATTTTTAAACTTTTATTCTGAGCCGCTGGTCAATGGCTCTTGATGGTCAAATATTGATAACTGAACACAAATGCTGTTAGATGCAAGAGAAGCATTGGCCACGAGGGTGTTCAAATATATAATCTCCTTCCAGACACCCTAAAAACGGAGAAAAGTATAAATATATTTTTTTAATAAGTTGTTAGAACAAAATTAATTTTACTACTTTTTACTTAAGTTAAGAAAGTGAAATTTAAATTTCTTTTAACTTAATAAATGTATAAAAAGTATCTTATTTATTGTGTAACAGTAATAAACATAACTTACAAACATATGCATTCTATAAAATAAAGTACATCTTTTGTCCGCGATAACGAAATTCCTTAACCAATTTTGATAAATTTGGCTTACTGTGTGTAATTTGGTCCAACTTAAAAGATAGGATAAATTTTATCTCGATTATTGACCTTTATTCTTATTATTTCCAATTAAATGTTCATTAAATATTGGTTACGGTACAATTATTTGAAATTATCTAATACTTCAATAATTTTCTGACAGATGGCGGTGTGAGTTAATTTGCATTTTTTGGTTACCTAGATAATGGCGTTGGTTACCTAGGTGATGGCCTTTTTTCGATTTCATATTAGTCTATTCCGCGTCATAGCATTGTGTTTCGTTAGCCACAGCAACGCGTGGCTGGTTCATCTAGTAGTATATAAATTAAAGGTTTTATATTAAATAAACAGGTAAAAATACTCAGATCTATATATTTTGCACTGTTTCAATCCATTGCCACATATGGAATACTAGCTTGGGGAAGTGCTACAAACATAGCAATTGACCCAATTCAAAAAATTCAAAAAGCAATAATTAAACTAATCCTGAAAGTACCATTCTACACAGATTCAAGCGAAATTTACAAAACATTGGAAGTCATGTCAATAAGACAACTCTATGCCAAATATGCACTTCTACACCTCCTCCAACACAAACTCCATATTCCAATTCAACCAAAAACCTCAATAAAAACCAGGTCCTCAACAAATAAAACACTGAACATACCGATAACACACATAACACATGGACAAAGACACTTTCAATATTACGCAACCAAACTTTTTAATTGTATACCCATTACTCTGAAGCAACTAATAACTACAAATACGTCTACAAACATTCACAAAAAACTTATCTCAGCCTGGATCCAAAATCAAGATTTTAACTTCATTCAAAACATAATAACTCCAAACCAAACGTAAACAAACTATAAAAAAATGTAAGATAACTAAACACATTTTTCGAGAATATATCAACTATACAAACACTTAAAAATAAAATATATATATATACTTTTTTTTTTATAATTTTTTTTTATAAATAAACAGTTTTAAATAAGCACTAATTTAAAAAATAAATAAAGAAGAAAATTTTTACTACAACACATAAATACTTGTCACACTTAAACATAATCACGTAGACACCTCAGCACAGGTTCTCCTAGTGAGGTGTTCACGAAACAAACAACATTACCCAACCACAGTTTCACAGTCACTAACCTACCTTACACACAACACAACAAAAAGTTCATAAATTATGTTATTAGCTATTATGTATAAATATTAATAACTTTTTGTGAACGCTGTAATATTGTATAGAAATAAAAAAAAAAATAAAAAAAAATAAATAAATAAAAGATTTTTTGCCTAAAATACTACAGGCTTGGAATGGAACAAAAAATGCTTAGTCTTTTTTTAAATTCCATCGATAAGTCTTTTGCTAAGGGATTTTTTTTACTGAACTTCGCAGTTCGCAGAGTGTTGATAATAAGAGAACCAATTTTTTATATTTTTTATTGCATTATGTACACATAATATTTAATAATAATATTTAGCTTATTTACATAGCGCCATTTTTATGAAAAATCAATCCAAGGGCGTTGGATAATAAAATCTAGCATTTTAATTTATTGCAATATCTTTGTTAATTTCGTTGCCTCGTATTATATAGTTATTTTCGAAATGAAAGGGACAGTTAAAATAAAGTAGATGTAAGGTCAATCAATTGGAATAAGACGCGTATGGGGTGAAATAAAACTTATTGAGACGCAAACATTTATTGTAATTTCCGTGGACCATAAAATCTTAGTAATAACAGCAAAAACACATTTCAAAATATATTTTATCAGGTAGATAATACGGTATTTTCAGTATAATTAAAACCCAAGGGTTAAATGGACTATATCTATGCAGGTGTACGAGAAAATGCACAATAAACCATAACTGTGGTTAGACCTTACATTAAAAGTAATTATTGAATAAAAATTTTCCAACGGTAAAAGTTGTAAGTTTTCCCTTGAAACTGAAACCATACTTCCTAGTTTTAATGTCGCAGTTCTCTGACGCATGAAGCAAGAAATTCTAAACAAATTACGGCGATCGGAACAATAAAGTTTATTGAAAGGCGGACAATGCAATATTGCAGTAGTAATCTTGAAATATTCCAGCAATATTGCTGCGGTTATTCGAATACGGATTTCCTCACTCCGCGTAATCAAAAAATATTTGTTGCGTATTGCTTTTTTTAACTGATTGAGAATATTTAGCACACCTACATTGACATTGTATACAAATAAATATTATACACACTATTGACATTGTATACAAAAAAAATATTATACACACTATTGACATTGTATACAAAAAAATATTATATTTGCCTCTCTGTGGAGGTTTGGAAATGTTTTCTATTACAATAGTGACATCCCTTACTGCGCGGTATTATACAGGATGTCCAGGGGTAAAGTGCATTAATTTCAAAAGGTGATTCTACATGATGGTAGAATTAAAAAAGATAAGAAATTTTGTTCGAGATTGCAATGTATTTTTTTTTACACAAAAATATGTTTTCATTGAAGGATTTTATTTTCCATTTCAACTTTTTTGTCTGAAAACTGCCTGTTGGAATTTCTACAAAGTTATATCTTTTAGGTAGGTAGGATCATGTAGAATCTGAAGTTAGTGCATTTTACCCCAGGACACCTTGACCGATTTATGTAGGTACGTTGCTTTATAAGGAAAAACAACACAAAATTCTGCCATGACAAAAACATCTGCCATGATGATGGACACTGTAACGTTGTCCGAAACGTTGGCTAAAGAAGGAGGTAGCGCAACACGGCATGACACCTCAAAAACAAATAACAAAAATACAAAATTTGTACATGTCGATTTCGTATTTCATTTTTTTAATAAGTTTTTATTCCAGAAAAAAATAAATTAACATTTTCATTTACTTAACTAGAATTTTGATTTATATACTTTTTACATTACATTACACACTTTTTACATTTCATTACCTGAAATTACAGTTTATATTCGATATTATTCACTTTCAGTATTTTGTTTTTTGTGAATAAAAATGAATATTTTTTTATTATAAGCAATAATTATTAGCCTGAAACACTCATTCATATTGAAAGAATCTTCCGAGAAAAAATACATGTCGCCGACGGGACTCGAACCCGCACCCTTTTGATTGCCGGTCAAGTGCTCTACCATTAAGCTATGGCGGGTTACCTCCTACCCGCTAAATTATTCAATATATACCTAGTGTTTCATTCAACAATTACTGCTTATTACATTTTTTTCACCTGCAAACAGGTGAAAAAAAAAAATGTTACCCTTTGTGCTATGCATAAAAAATCTTGTCTTAAACATTAGTTTATCAATTAAAAAATAATATAGAATATTTTTCTATTAAATTTACACTCCCTTTTTCCATTTTTAATATCAAATGGAAGGCAATTATATAAATTGCCCCTTGTAACTAATGGATTGCTTACCTTAGTTAGTATGAAAGGTGTTTAAATGTTTTTGGCTTTAGTGCATGCATTTAAGTAATGGTTTATCAATTTTATGGCATTGTTGAATTAATAAAATTATGTTTGTATAAATGAACTTCAAAAATTTAGAGTAAGGCTTTTGTGGAATGGTCCTTTAGACATCGTTAGGTAGACAGACACCTAATTTATTACAAATATTTAATTTACCACAATCACCTATTTAAAGCTGTTGTTAAGATATGATGTCCTTTTTGGTTCGGCATATTAATTTGATTTATAATACATCATTGATTGACACGCTGCAATCACGAAAATGTATGTTAGAACAATAATAAATTCTATGCCTAGAAACAATAACTAACTACTGATAATACGATAGTCTCCAGGAAGTAGGTGAACTCCACCTATAATTACATATTCACCCAATCTATCATGTATGAGCAGACAGCAACAGGCACCTGACCTTACTCCAATAATAGGCCTCAAGCTTCTACAGATGACATGACAAATGTATTAGTAACAATCGCTATTATTATCAATTATTACATGTAACATTCTTGATGTTAAATTACTCTGGTGGTCCACAACAAAAAATAAATTTGAATAATAATTTAGAAAATTTTTGTTTAACAATTTTTTTAATAACACACTATAGCTTATTTTCGGGGCAGCTTTCAGATTCACCGCAATTCACATCATCATCATCATCGTCGTCATGGTGCTATATTTGTCCCATTAGTCGTCTGGTATTATTTTATTAGTATTATTAGGCCTCCGAGATCGAAGGGTAAGGCTCTCGTGGGTTCAAATTCCGGCGTGAGCAAATAATGGTAGATTCAGACTGGGTTAACTGGGCCAAACAATCGTTAGCAACCATACATTTTCTATGAAAATGGCCACAGACATCGCACGTCGCGATGCGTGTGGCCAATGTGATTCTAAAACATAAATTTTCATTAAAAATCTATGGTTGCTAAGTAGCCCAGATATTGTTAGGCGTAGCGATGCATACGTACGTCGACCCAGTCTGAATCTACCATTAATCTTCAATTCTTTTTATTTGATTGTTTTTATTTCTTGCTCTAGCAATCGTGCTTTCGGTAACAAATGTCCACCCATATTATTACACATTGCAACACATTAAAAAATTGACGGCATTATTATGATAGAATTACAAAAAAACTTTCAATTTTCTCAAGGAGCCTAAAAAACGTACAGGATTTGATAGTTCTAGTACGAGTTCCTAGGACCGTATTTTACGGAAAACAATTGATTCAACCCCGTTTCTCATTACATTGCTGAGATGAGAAGTTATAATGAAACGTACATCATATAAACATAGAAATAAAAATTCAAATGCGTAAATAAGAATAATAGTATTATTATTCGCTAGCTAGATACGTAGTATTGTTATCATTAATCAATATTGTTATCTGCAATCATCAATATAACAAAATCGCGAGCACCCGTCAAACTGCAGATTATGTTTCTAATACTCGTAGATGCGACTGCCAAAATGCACAGACAATAGATCTAAATTATTTTTCTTAAATTTTTTTTCTTTATAGAAGTAACAATGGTCTGTACAAGTTTGATTAAAAAGTAGACGGGGTGTGATTAATTTAAATTAATTTATATAAATTTTAAAATGAAAGTGTTGCTAACCATAGGTAGATTACTATGATTTTGCGTCTACAATAATGCAAAGAGTTTTGAAATTATCTTTACATCAGAGCGTTATCTTTATGGTATATTATTAAATCAAGTTTTCTTAAAATAATCAAACTCACTTATCAATAGGATGCATGATTTAGGCAACAAGTTTGGTGGTATTGTAGATACATTCGCTGATTCCCTTTATAATCTAAAATACAATTTACAACCAACACTTTGTGGAATCCTTCAAATTATTGTAACATGGGTATAATATATTTAATGATTTGACGTGTTATTGTAATGTTTTTTTATTATATTTTGTTCTGTGTTATTGTCAAATTTTATATTGTTTAAAATATTTCACGGTTTTATGGCTATATTCTTCAAAAACTACTTATATATTGTAAAAATTTTTCACTTTTATAACTTTTGGTATAATTTCTATGTATTATGTGTAATCCTCGATAACATATTATTTTTTAATCCATAAATCTATGAAAAACCCCTGTGGGCGTATAACAATAATAAATAAAATAAGGCATTATGAGTTATTTCCTTATGGAATTGGGGTATCGATTACTCCAGTCCATCGCAGTCATATACATAAGAACTTTGGTGTGTTTGCAGTATAAAATCTGGACCAACAAATGAGTATAAGTTAAGATTAAATCTGAATCTAAACTCAGGCTGTACAATTCAAATCCTCTTCGCCCCTTTTTCCTAGATATTTTCCGGTAATTGTACATCAATGTTCCTCGGCCTGCCTGCAATCCGCTTCTACTGGTGATCCATATTGAGTAAGAATTTTGGTGTCCTATTATCTGCTATTCTTTTAGCGTGTCCAGCACATCGTAATCCTTAGGACCATACACTTCATAGGTACACTTAAAAATAGAACTATCATCAACACTGCTTCAAGTTTTGTACGATAAACGTTTCAAGCTTTAGTAGGAATATCACCCGCGGCAATAACACATTTCTTGTTATTTTTAAAATGCGCGTAATTTAATAATATATATAGGTACTATTTCCATGATTAATAAATAGCATTATAAGCGATTTAAACATTACAAAGTCCGGTTTAATAAACAATTTCGATGAATTTATTCAGCAATAAAAATATAATTTAACATTTTTATTGTAAATAAATTTTTGAAGCATTAGTCAATTGAAATGAACTTAATCATAGAAACTGGGATATAAAACTTATTTGGTTTTGCATTTTGCAATCGGCATATACCTACATGAACGTTTGTAATGAATATGTACCTAATGCATATAATAATAATCAATAATACATGGTATTTAACATTGATTATATTGACGATTGGATCAATGCTCAGCTATATATTCAGGATTTCTCCCGGAACACAGCTGGTTTTCAGCAGTGCCTCTAACATACATACACAGCATACACAATATGCACATAATACAAGATACATAATAACGCATAAATAGACAATTCTAGACCAATCTCTGTTTCAAATCTATCAAAGATATTAGGAATATGCATTAAAAATAGAGCCAACATAGAAAAATATAAAATTCTTTCGTAAAAGCAATATGGTATTTGTAACCTAAGCACTGAAGATGCAATATATGTATTTACAGAAACATATACCTATACATATACAATCAATTAAAAGGAAATATCTAGCTGTATTCTTAATAGATTTAAGAAAAGCTTTCGATATCGTAAATCATAACTTACTCACCAAAAAAATAACTGAACTAGGTTTAAAAAAAAACACTTAAAATATTTACCAACTATCTTAAAGACACAAAACAAAAAACAAAAATCAGGAATATGTACAGTTCAGAAGCACAGATTAAAATTGGAGTTCCGCAAGGTACTGTAATTGACCCGATTTTATTTTTAATGTATATAAATGATTTAAGTAATACTGTTATCCCAGAAACAAATTTTTCTTACGCCGATGACACGGCAATCAGGTGAACGAAAATTCTTCGATAGAAATATTTTCTACGGTAATAGAATGTATTGCACTTGTATAAACAAGTCTAAAGTGTAACAAACTCGTTTTAAACTACAGAAAAAACATTTAATTAATTTTTTTATGAAAAATACCTCGTGATAACCTTAAAAACCGAATCCATAATGTATTTTTGAAGTAAATTTTTTTTACGCACGCTTGATTTGGGGGGTAAGCTGGCGAATACAAGGACGAGATCGTTACTAAAAGTGTAGTCGGGCGAGGCGAACGGGCTGTATCACACTGTAAGACCAAGAGAGAGCAGTTCGCGCTCATATTTTCTTTTTCTCTTCCTCTCATAGCCAGTGCATGAAGATTATTCGTAATTTTATTTCGTTCTTGAAAAATTTTATAAATACTGTAGGAGCAAGAGAGAGCAGTGCACGCGCACATTTTCTTTCTCTCTAGAAGTTTTACTTCAGTCGTGTGGTCTAAAGCACACTCGTTTTTTATGCTTCTTTCTTTTTTGGTGTATTTTAGAATTTTTACTTATATTATCTACAAACAGGCATTGCCTTAGCGGGTTTCCAGTTCTTGCCTTGGTCTTTTATTTCTATTCTTACATTTACTTACTTTTTCATTACCATAAATAAACGCCTGGGTTGTGGGGATTAAAATTGAAATTTAAATGAAAAAAATTGAAACGGCCACCATCTTGAAACCTAAACGGAACGTGCAAACAAATATACAGACAGGTCGACATAAAATATAATTGTGCTACGTTTAGTCAATCACCCATTAGTCCAAAATTCAATGGTTTCTTTGTAGGTATCTTAATTTACCTCATATATTTCTTGGTCACGATTTTGTGAATATTTACTATACAGTTTTGAATCAAAACCTATCGGAAGCAATAGAAGTAATTAAAATAATCTGAGCAATTAACTAATTTGTGTAAATTTAAATTACTTATTGAATATTAATTGTAAATTGATTTAATTGGCAGCTTGCCCAAGATAAACTGTTAAACGTGACATGATAAAAGAGTTAATGCCTAAACAAAAATCTAATAAAATACCTCCTATGTGTTAAGAATATTTTTGCCTACATTAGGAGTGAACCAAGTGAAGTAGCCAGTGGAAGAGGGGGGGGGGTTCAAACCGGGTTGTGTTGTGAGGCCAAAGGAAGTGGAAAAGGGAAGGTTGTTAAGTACCTGGATTTTCAGATCTGGTCACAAAACTCGGTTACAGCCATTTCTATCAACGTTTTGATTCTGAATTGTCTTTCACCAGGACTATACCGAAATCCTCTACCACTCTGAAAGTGCTGCAAATGTACTACATAATATTATAAATGAAAAATTTGAAATAATTAAATGAAATGTACTTGCGCACGCCGGGATTTGAACCCGCGGCTTCCAGATTCGTAGCCGAGGATTGTAACCACTCGACCAGGTGCAAGACCCCATTTCGGATCTAATCGTTGGTATCTTATATATCATACTAATTTGCTATTTGTATTGGATTGTTTTGCTAGTACAAACATGTCAATAATGCTTTTTTACATTTTTTAAGTTGTCTGCAATCATCATTGATGCAAACTTTCTTAATAAGGCCTAAAGTGTTTTGAACGAATGGGATCGTATAGTCAGAGTAAAGTTTTGTAAATCAAAGATAATAAGAGTATAATAAATACGGATCAAAGCTTCTGAATTATGCATTCTAATTGAAACTGAGTCTTTTATTTACCTCCCATACTGACAACTTGCAAAATACTGTCCTGTAATTGAAAAATTACGACCAGCAGAACCCATAAAGTGCCTTAAGCTTGTAATGTTGACACCAACGGCGGTGGAATCAATAAATATCGCGGCAGTGAAAAGGTAAAAGGCATTTAAACTCTTCGCTGGCAATGTCAGCACGGTATGTGGTCCTTTGATCGTGATGCAGCAATTTTATTACTATTTACCTAAATGTAATAACAATTTTTCATTTAAATTAAAGATAAATTCTCTAATATAATATATAAAAGCTTGAACACTTGCAGCAATGCTACCCATTGTAACAATATCCACTTTTATACAATGTTTCGGTGGCTAATGTTTAAATCATTGTTTTAAGAGATTTAAAAAGCTTCCAAAACATAAATCTACTTCTTTTGAGGAAAAAAAATATTTGAAACAATGTGGATTACACATAATGTTATAAATAAAATATGTGGATTGTCCTTAGTGGATACTTACTGTTTAATTGATTTTCGTCATAAGGTAGAGATACAATGTCTGCGCTACTCTAAGCAATCATATCACCAGGATCAAATAAATGTAGGCTATGATTTGTTTTCGTATTGAAGAGTCACTCCATAATCTAATATGAAAAATGATGCAATTTTTGGCGTTATTTTTTAAAGTTTTATTTAGCTTTCTCCTGGTCACGACAATAAACAATGTAGTTACCTACAAAGTTTTTTTTAATGTATTTTGACACTGACAGGTTCACATTTTGATGTAATATTAACTATATACTTTATTTATATTGTTACCTCTGGTGACGTTATTAATATCGACTATTAAAAGGTTTCTATGGGTTGGTACTTGGTACTTCTAGATACCGTCAATATATTCTAGAAGTTGTTTGTAAAGTTGTCGCTAGGTTGGTATAGCATCTTAAAGGTTAAACAACTGATCAGGTTTTCTTTTTAATGATAACATTATAACTTTGTTACACATAATGACTTATTCTATGAATACTTTATAACGAGCCGTTTATAATTAACCGTTGTTTTATGCCAAGGATGGTGATACGAGTAGGTATCAGAGAGGTGCATCGCATATATTTATGTATTTTACAGCACAAAATGCCAAAAAAATGGATATTTTTATGAATTTGTTTTTCCATGTTGACCATTCTGAGTTCATTGTTAGTTTTATAATCATGGAACTGTACCAATCTACACAAGTTTTATCCATGAACAATCTGAGAATTTCTATTTTTTTCTCATCCGTGGTCACATCTAACCGTAAACATTCTTTTTCAAACATTTTGATCCACTGGCTTGCATTTCTATTTTTACTGCAGAATTTTTCAATAACAAACAATGCAACAAAAACTCAGCAATGTCATTAAAGTTGTGTTGCTTATTTTTCATTAATTTTTCAATCAATCGGTTCAAAACCGGTCAGTGGTTGAGTGGGCATCGCGTTTGGGTCCCACCCAGGCGTTTCGTGTTCGATTCCTCGGCTAACTAAGTCCTCCATCACAACACAAGCAACATCTTCCGCTAAGTGTGGTGGTTGTAGGAGATTTTCAAATGTTGTTGGGTTATTCGTAACCCGGGAATGTTTGTCTTTTTTTAAAAAAAAATCTTTCCAATGTACTTAATTGTTCCTTTTGATATACTTTTTTCATGTAATTCTTCGAGGTATTGGTTTCCAAACTGTAGGTTTCCATGTTCGTCTACATATGTTTTTTCCAGTTCTTCTGTCATGGCGACCAAGACTCTTCTAACCTCGTACCTTTTTACCAAACTATTTTTTACCTTGCTAAAAGCATCAGTTTTCATAATTTCTTCTGATCTAATTTCTGGCTGATTGTAATAATTCCGGTATTGAATACACTTTATTGCCTGTGCCTATTCATATTGTGCTCAAAATATTTGATTTGGTAACACTTCCAGGTAACAAGAGTGAATGGAAATTGCAATTTCTCCATTTTTAGTTATATTACCAAAAATATCGTTTTATAATACGTTGGGTTAAACCCTATAATATAAAACACTTGTGTTTCTAAATTTCTTAACGACGAAACGACATTTATGTTCATTCTTTCTATTTCTTTTTTATGGTTTCTAACAAACCAACTGACAAATTTATAAAAATATAATGCACTGACAAACAAATGAAAATTGACTTTTACATTCTAATTGACATAGGCCAGTGCAATTAGCGCAAAAAAGGGGGTCGCGATCGGAATTATTCCGGTAGTCCCAATTTTTTTTATATGTTTTATATAGTCATCTCCTAATGAAAAATCTGAGTTTTCGATCTTGGCGCAATTGAGTTTTTGTCGCCATTTTGAAAAAACCAACCGGTTTCACGCCAAAATCTAGTTTTTCTCAAATATCTCGTTTCCAATACAAATTTCGGCTAAAGTAAATTGACAAGTTTAGTAGAATGTAAAATTACCTACAACTTTTATTAAAAAAAATTATTTTATCTCTAATACATATCGAGGTATGCAGTCGTAAAAATGTGTAAAAGTTTATAAAAATAGGTAAATTGCATGACTTGGTTTGTTTTTTGTACATATCTACATGATTAGTACTAGATCTAACTACTACTACTTCTACTACTACTACTTTTTAAAAAAAAAATTTTCGTCCATATTAAGCGTGTCCCGATTTTGTAAATATTTTCCCTTATTTTTCAAACAATCAAGGACCGGGTGACTTCACGAATTCCCCAGCACGGTATTATACTCTTGTCGCGTTTTCGCGGGCTTTAATAAAATTCAAACTTGTAGAATTAATTCAATTATGAAAACAAACTTTAAAAAAAAAATACTGGTATTTAAGTTTGCGTGTCATCTACATGAACATATTTTTTATAAGTCAAAATATTTTTCACTCAACTTCCCTATTGCGCTGGCTTAACAGCAAACAATTCAAAATTAAAGGGAACATTTCCTTTACAAATATATAAATGGTACGACGAATAATTATGTCGGATCGAAAGCTTTGCGCTTTCATAAAGTTTTTTTTTTCAGTTTTCTCGATGTAACCACGTTGTAAGACCATCATTCATAATATAAATGTCGTTGGTTTCTTAAAATGGATTCAGCCGTGTTCATTGACCAAATCTGAATAACCAGGTATTTCCCAACCTTCCTCTTACTCGTGTTCTAACCTCTCGTTTCCCCTCATCCTCAAAAATAACTAATTTTAGTACTTGTAGGTACAGTGTTATATGTTTAGTGTTTAATGTTCAACTTTTAGATAAATAATAAAATAGTACAATGAGGAAATCTATAATTAGTTTCTCAGTTAGATAAATTAAACATGTATAAATAAACCACATTGTAAACTGTTGATTTCCCTAAAATAAAATAAATAAATAACTCAATATTGGTGACTCCAATTGAGGGGAGTTTTCACAAAGAAAAATATCCATCCAAAACGGTTTTAAAAAAATTATTAAGAACTTTTACAGGTTAATAAAATTACATATATTAAGGAAAAAAATTATAAATATTAGGTTATAATGATAAATAAAAAAGTCAGTAATCGTTAACCTGTTTTTCATATATTTATTATCTATATAATTATATAGATAGGTATTAGAAAAACAAAATAAACAAGACACAAGCAAAATACAAACAGTGGGCCAGTTTTGTGGCCAGGAGATAAAAACAAGGAAAGGTTAGAAATAAAATAATCAACTGAAAAACGACAGAAAAAGCGGATTTTTTTTAAAATTTTTAAGTACAAAAACATAAATAAGAATTACTGCAACTGTCATATTCTCAATATAGGTGTCTACGAAATGGCTAATTCAGATATACAGGGTGT
Source organism: Limnephilus auricula (assembly GCA_951813805.1). Lineage (NCBI taxonomy): Eukaryota > Metazoa > Arthropoda > Insecta > Trichoptera > Limnephilidae > Limnephilus > Limnephilus auricula. The sequence goes on from OX638393.1 coordinate 22,724,998, forward strand.
TAAGGAACGTACTTGAGTTACTTTAACCAGTGATTCCTGACATTATTTGGAGTAAAAAATGTAAATGAAATTTTGGTCTCCGGTGACTTTTTTCATGACAATTTATTTTTTTCAAAAATTTTTTTGTTCATAATCAAACAAAAAAAAAATTCTTTCACATGACCTTATTGGTGACTCAGCCGAGTTACCGCCCCACCACTTACCCCGCCCCCAACTACCCAACACCTACTATTTTTTATGTTTTTGTAGAAAAAAAAAAAAAACATCAAAAATGTTACCGGAGACCAAAATTTTATTTACATTTTTTACTCCAAATAATGTCAGGAATCACTGGTTAAAGTAACTCAAGTACGTACCTTAACACCCTCTAATGTTACAGTTAAAACTCATTCTTAGTTACAACGCGTCTTCTATAATATAAACTAATTTTCACTAAATGCCTTTGTTACAACTAGAATTAACTGCTGTTCAAAAATGAATATTAATGAAAACTAGTTCTAACTAGACAAAACGCGTTTTCTCGAAACGATTTAGTTAAAACTATTTTAACCGATGTCAAAGTTCATCGTGCTTTATTCTGATTGGTCGAGTGACATCACCTGATCCGACGCGACGCGACGTCGAAGCGAGTCCTACTACTTGTATGTAGATGAAATATTTGATATAATTGAAGCAGCTCATTCACAGATTAGTACTTCGAGTAATCTATTTTATTTTCCTAGGTCCCATCTACGTTTATACCAAAATCCTTAACCTATTTATTTAAAATATCTCTAAATCTTGATTCGATTCAAAGTGTAGGCGAGTACTTCAAATAAACTCACTAATTTAAATATTTTCTTAAATATAATTTTGATTTAATAATCATTGTTTTGCAAAATGTCATTCTCAAATTTTGACATTTTCTATTAAAAAATCATTATTATTTTCAATATAATGAAAATAAATAGCTAGTTATATAAATTATAGCCTATATGTTATTCTGATGTATGAGCTATATTATTGTAAAGTTTCATTAAAATCCATTCAGTAAATTTTACGTGAAAGAGTAACAAGCACACATACATCCATACAGACTTTCGCGTTTATAATATTAGTAAGATGTACCATTCAAAGATTATCATAAAATGTCGACCCCGAGTGATTATTCAACCGTCCCTCGAAAAACCGTTTTTGAGATGAAAACGCTCTTTGTGAAAACGATACTTTATTTTTCGGATTACTTTGCGGTTTATATATTTTTGTCGTTGTTAAGGTTATATGTTTCAGAACGTTAATCATAAAGCCACAGAAACGATCGATCCTTTATTTTTTTTAGGAAAATAAATCAATGCACGCCACTGGGCGGCACCCATGAACAACTTAACTCATACAAAAACTAGTTTATTACTGCTCACTGGACATAAGTTTTATTTAATGATGTATCGATATTTTATTCAATATCAGGGCATTGTTTATATGAACTCAAAAACATAAAGTTCTCGCGAACTCGTCGTATTATAAATATTAATGATAAATGGTTCAGATTCTTGATCAATATGAATAGCGATTTTTACATATTATTTCTAACTTTTGCAAATTAACGACATAATTGAATTGTTCGTAAGATAAAACAATATTTTCTGAATAGATTTTTAAATTGCTGATTTATGTGTTATTTCTCATTCCAATAATGATCTCAAATGAATTCAAATAAATTCCTACACATAGTGTGTTATAAAAATAACTACATTCCTTTATAATGTTATACTTACTACCGCCTGCGAGAGGTAACCCTTTCGACTCTTAATCCAAAGTTCGCGGTTTGAACCAGGAGTGCGCAATTATTTTTTTTTATTGATTCGGGTTATTTCACAATTAATTAATAAGAAATAATATATAGTACCTATATTTGCAGTACGTTCAATAATGGAAGATACTCTCAGTATCGCTCTGGTTTAAGACCACCATTCAGAATTGAAAAGTAGCTTGAAATGAGTTTATCCTTGTTTGATAACCAGATCTAAAAAGCCAGGTACTTCCCCAACTTATTCTTCCCCATCTCCTTCCTCTTCCCCATCTCGTTCCTTCTACTCTACCGTCAGCCTCACAACATACCCCAATTTGGGATGCACTAGTCTCACTGGCTCCAGACGAGGGCATTGAGACTGTTGTGTTAGAAATATGATCTAAACGGTGTTAGAAAAAGAAAATTTCACAAAATAATTAAAATGTACACCTTTATAAAACCAAAGGTTCCGACCGCAATTGGAAAAAAAATTATGAATATTTGAGAAATTTTCATTACTTATGTTTACGTTTTACGAAAACGGGGGAGTTAAGACAAGGTTTAAAGTACATTTGCGTAATAAAATATGTGAGTTTTTTATTTTATTTTTCAGTAACTTTAGTTAGAAAAATCATAAGGTGAGCAATTTTAAAACCTTTATATGTTTGCAATCAAAATTTCAAAAAATATTTATTTATTTAGAAATATAAAATTCAAAAGCGTATTTTATCACCTTTCAAAAACAATATTTAGTTTTCGGATGCATTCAGAAATATTCAATTTATTTGGATTTTATTGTACATTTAATAAATATTATTTGGTAGAATCTACAGAAGATCTGTCGTGTGACATTTTTATGGGACTACCTAAAACTTATAAAAAAATTGTATTAAATAAATAAAAAAATTGCAACGCGGAAATATTTTCACGAGGCACATTTATTTCAAAATTGGCACGAGGCCTGAAGGGTTAAATAAGCAGCCCCTGTATCCAACTTCTTCGTTTCAACGTGAAGTGATAAATTAATTGCGGAACTAAGGAGTGGCTGAACTTGCTCATTCCTCTCATCCGTGTTTGAACGCATCATTATTACCTCCGCATCACTCCTGCGCTCCCGGTGCTTGGTTTATTGCTTCGGGAGAAGTCATGAATAAATATGAGACGATTGGCCTACTTTAAATAAGTGATTATTCATTGTGGATGATGAGACCCGTTGTAGGAGTTACAAACTTAGATTTATATAACTCCCTCAAACTGTCACAAGTCTTGCTGAAAAAGTCAATAGATGTCGCACATTAAAAATAAAAATAGATATATTTATCTATTTAAAAGCCCTTCAGATAAAAAAAGACTAATTTTAATATTATTACCCCTCCGACTTCAGGGTATACACAGAGAAAAATGTTATTCTAAAATACGATCATTTTATTCGTAAAAACAGTTAAAAACGGGACTGAAGTTATTATGAACCAATTAACAGGGTTTCAATGTTTATTGGCGGTAAAATGCAAGAATAATTTGTTGGAATAAACATTGAAACACTGTTAATTTGTTCGTAAGAACTTCAGTAAAATGATCGTATTTTAGAAAAACATTTTTCTCAGTGTTCAAATGTATCTAAGAAACTTTTTATTTTTCTGTTGTACAAGTATATAAATACTTTTTATATAATATTGTTTTTAATTTACTATCATCAAAGTAGCATTTTATTACTTTATTATTTTTCAAAAATGTTATTAAATCTATATATATAAATGTAATTCATAATAACAGCGTGTACAAATGTGAACTAAGCCGGGCAATTTGACTGTCCTAAAACGGGAAACTTTCCTAGTTGTACAGTCAAAGCTTCCTTACTACATGTATTTTGAAAAAAATTGTATCTATCAAATAAAAATAAATAAATAAATAGATGTGTTCTCCTATTTAATATTATTCCCACAGTGATGTTCATGTGGTTAACAAGTTAACTAATCAATTTCAATTTAGTTATTGATCAATTAATTTATTCTATAATATAAGAATAGTAGTATATACCTTTACTTAAAGCGAGTTCTTGATAAAATTGTTTTTTTAGTGTCTTCAAAAATCAACACAAACTTCTACATGTAGGAATGCATTATTTGTTCAGATATTGTACCTACGTTTTATTACTTTCCTTTCATTTTAATGTAGAAATAAATTTGCTTTTCACATTATCAAACTATGATTATAGCCCCTAAAAAATCCCAGCTGTACGGTTCGTGACTTTTTGTGCAAAACAAAATGATGAAATTGTGAGTGGAATATCAATTCCGAAGAAAACGTGCCTCGTTACACATTTATTTCGAATTTTGCATGATTAGTTCAACAATTCTTGTAGGTACCACAGTTGGATCAAACAGTAGCATGTCTGCAATAGCGCGTATTCGGCGAATAGCTTCAACCCAGATAACCAAACCAAAGGTTCTGCAATTAACATTGTAACCTATGCTCTCTCAGATCGTGACTCGGAACTGTCAGAAAAACTTAACGAGGTACAGAAACTTAATTGTTTAGGAGTTAAGACATTCATTCTTATGTGTTTGGCTTCGCTCGTTCAAATAACAAAGAAAATGAAATAATACGTTCCAAGATTAAGTTTCGATGAATAGAGGTTTTATATTGTACTTCCTTTCATATCTTCAAGCTGCAAAAAATGCAATGAAAGAAGCAGGTAGTGACGAAACGCATTGTACAGTTTTTGCAACCTATTCAAATTCTGTTATAATATGTAATACATTTTGAAACTAGATCGATATTACGTAGTTTTGCATTGTTTAGAGCATGCCATAAAAGGCTGTAATCAAAGTGATCCCATCTTGGAACATTGATTTCTTTTTATCAATTCAGTCACTGAAGTAGCCATAAAAATAAGAGCTGCGCCATCAAAATTAATGGCAAATCGTTAAACATTATCGTTAAATGGCAAAACAGGGCAAACTTACCTGCGCGCTTTGTGAAATCGGTATAGTTGAAATGATTATAAATTACCTATATACAAACGAAAAACTCGCATTTCCTCGTTTGTAGATAAAATATCAGATAACGTATTTTGTAAAAAATGTAAGTTATTGTAACAAAAAAAAGTCTACACTGGGCGTAGTTCGAAGTAAGCAGACGCAAAGTTATGCGTGATCGTTATTTTTTATACGTAGTACATTTAATATTTTAATGCGAGGAAGTGAAAACGTCCTTGGCATAATAATTCGAATAATCTTGTAACAATGATAATTCGAAAGTGAAAAAATCTTCGCTTCTAAATAAGATTTGCGACTGAGGCAACAATGGAGATGAAAAAAAAACATGCGGAAGCGAAGACCCGCGACATTGACGCATTCTAATAGTATTAGATTATTAGATCATGTATTCAAAGTACCAGTATATTAAGTATTTCTTAGTAATTGTTTGTCATCAGGGGCAGGGATTCGAGAAATTATGTCGGGGCTATTATTATTTGCGGTTGACAAAGGATATAATCAATATTCATATTTCAATAAATAAATCATAATTCAAATCAGGGTTCCGGATTCATTTTTTCCGTAATCGAAAATGCTGTCGCCATTCTGATGAATTGTATCAGTCTGACAATGAATAAATTTATTCGTGTAATTTTATGAAATTTATTTTGCTCAGCCCGCCTAATAACAAAAACAACTCTATTATCCAGTCATTATTCCGGATTTGATGTCAAAGCTGTCAAAATTGGCATTGATACCTACCCAGTACCCATGGACTGAATGCATAAAAATCATGATCTAATTGGACTTTTCTTGACTGCTTGCCAAAAAACATCAGCAATAGCTCCAACTGTTAAGGTTGGTAATTTTAGCGTTGCCGCTGAACAAACTATAACACTGATGAAAATGCATAAGGCAGTCTTCTGATAAATCCTCACAGATTCTATTGTCATCTTAATTTCGGTTTAAAAATCTGTTTTGTAATCTCAAGTCGGTTTTTATTAAATTATCACTATGTAGTTTTGTAGGCCTTTGGCCTCTGTGGTCGAAGCGTAAGGCTCTCGACTATCAATCCGAAGAACGCGGGTTCAAATCACTTGGTGCGCAAGTAAATTGTATTTAGTGTTTCGAAGAAAACTTCTTCGGAAAGTTTTTTACTTTGTGTTGCATTATTTATTACATTTATTATTGTGACGGCAGTATTTATTTTAGTAAAAAGACAAATAACTATGTGTACATCACTTTTATTTATATACAATCAAACTGTTTTTGCCTTGCGTTGCCTTATAACCCGTATGTACAATTTTTAATCTCAAGTTTTTGTCAAAAGTATGATCATTTTTCAATTCCACTCTTACCCATTCCTCTCTTACCCCTTCCCCTTCCTTCTACCCTTCCCTCCTATATGTGATCTATATTTAATGTTTAACTTTAGTGTACATTTAATCCTGATGATGTACATCGTTTACGAAACATGTTAATTGTGTATAAATAAAAGTGTTGTAAACAAAGTTATTTGTCTTTAAACTAAAATAAATTTTATTTGAATGATTTGTGTTATTTCGCAATTAACCAATCATTATTACCCTAATCTAAACTGTCCGTATCTACAGATTTTATTTGTTTTAAGTTGAAAAAAAATATCAAAAAGTCACTGGAGTCCAAAATTTCATTCACATCTTTTACTCCAAATAATGTCAGTTATTGTATTACAGTTTTTAACATTTTGAAATCAATTAAGTCAAGTACGTCCCATAACACCCTAAAAATAAATTAAAACAAAAAACCAGAGTATTTTTAATTGATTTTATAATAAGTGAAAACCTTTCATTATCTGTGGTTTTTTTTAATAAAGTAACCAAACAAAGTAAAACCATTTGAACCCTAAGGCGCTCGCTCCGCTGACGAGGCAACTGAAAGCCAACTAAAACCGGCTGTTTTCTCTGTCTTGATTGGTCAAAAAGCTTGTTTAACCATAGACGAAGAACAATCAGCTGACAGCTGGCAACTAGCAACGGCCGGCCAGGGCAATCAGCAGTGCAAGTTGCAAGTCACCGCTTGCGTTACCATTGACAACGGGTGTTTGAGTGTGTAGTGTGCGGGCCATCACATTTTCATACAAAGACAGTTGGCAGTTGAGAGTTTTCAGTTGCCTCAGTGGGCGGAGGCGCTAAATGTATTTTTTTGATTTATTGCACCACACGACTTTTATTTTATGTTTTTTAAGTGCTTAAGCAATTTTCTTAACTTTCTTTCAAGAGGCATAATTACTTACTTAGAAATAAGTTAGTTTGCCAATATAAAAAAGGTATAATGATTATAGTAATTATTTATTAAGTGCAGCTATTGAGTTTAGACCTGTTTTATATAATACTCCATACAGCACAGACCACACCTGAGCTAACTGGCCGACATAAATATCAAACAACTAGTTAATGGGGTTTTAAAATTGCAAAGTAATAACTATTCGATAATGTAAACAGATAAAGGTACCATTGTTAGCTAGTAACACATGCGAGCCAGTGGATTATTATGTAGGTGGACATTGTAAGCTCTGGGATATTAATCTATAAACTTGAAGCACGTATGTTGGTTTATCGAAAGAGTTAGGCATACTTACTTCGAGACATAATAAGGTAGCTTATTATTTTTTTCTTTTCAGAAATAACAGCTTTTGGATAAAATATTGTTATTCCAGACTCCTTGAAATGAGTGTTGTAAATGCAAAATTAGATCCAGGGTGGAAGGAATGTGGGAAAGGATAAGCAACTCTGAAAATATCCTCATCATGGAAGCCCGCCTCGGTCCATCATCCAGCATTGATGCACACTGGAGAAAAATACTAGCTCCTAATGTAGAGAGAGCATCCAATCATTTTGTAATTTTTTTCACCAGATTTACAGGAACGGGTTTAGTTTTTCCCATAGGAAAAACTAAACCCTTTCATACACTTTTCCATATAAATGATCATCTAGTAAATCCACGTTATGCAAGTGTATTATATAAGTATAATTAATACAAAACAATACAAGAACAACACGTTAATCTACCAAACTATTAAATGGGAATATAATTCACCGTCTCCAGATATTTTCATATCACAGGGTTCGGCTCGGTGGAAATCCTAATTTGACCGATAAATCCTACTGATCCCTCAATATAAATATTTAAAAAATCTTTCGTAATCCTTTATGTATTTAAAATGACAAATTTTTGGATTTTTACATACAAATTTTTTGACAAATCTAATATGCCTAAATTTTTAATGAGAGAGCTAGGTATAATGCCAGTAGCCGAAATAACAAATGGTAATGTTTTTATAGTCTGAGAATGCCAAATTCTTTTAATTTCTTTTCCTAAATCTGTATGCTTTCTTATTTTTATTTTTTTAATAATTTAAATGCTTTTATTATAATTTCCTTTACGATTATTATTATTTTGTACCTACTCATTAGTTTACCTGCTTTTGTTTTCAAATATTTATATAATCTAATTATCTTTATGGAATGTGTGGTACTGCACTAACCTCCCAACAAACTAAAATTTCAATGAATTTCAATTTTAAATCTAAATACGACATTAACGTTGGTATGGATATCAAACGAATTTATCTATACGGTGTCATTTTTTTTAAACTTATGCTGGTTTAATTACAATTTGGGAGTACCGCCGCCCCAGGAATCATTTATTGGATAACCAACACCTCTGCCATAGGTCACCCCAAGTAGTTCGCTACGTTTGATGTCTTAGCAGGGGTCGCGGGTTCATTGTCTAAATCTTGACGGCGGATGATCTAGACACACTGTACCCCAGATTCCTACCCAACCCTCATACCCTTTTTTCTTCCCAGAACTTCCTCTCCTTACTTTTCTTAAAATACCCTCCACACGGCATCCCCAAAGATGACATAGGCCCGGAGTGAAATTATTTTCCTCAGGGCCTCCTGTGTCGACCTACTATAAAAAAATATATATAAATTTATATATACAGAAAATAGACAAGTAGTTTTATCCTAGATGCATTTTAATGAAAATATGTTTTATATTGTGAATGGTAGTCTTACACCAGGGCAATACCTCGGAACAGGCTCAGCCTAGTGAGGTGGCATATACCTAAAAGAATGTACATAACATGTATTTTTTGGTTAATAAATAATAAAAAAATAAAAATAAAAAAATATTTTTTATATATGTGGTACATGTATTAGGTTATATATTTAGGTTTGAAATTGGCATCCTCTCTGCACACACCCCTTCGAGAATACTTAGTTATATTTTGTGTAAGTAAGTATACCGTATTTTCCCTAAACCGAGAGCATATTTTATGTAAGTATGTCGGGAGGGAGGGGGTTAAACCGTCATGGTATCAAGAAAAAATAACGCAGCGAAACCCGACAGAAACAAAAAATGATGCGATCATTTCAGGAAACAGAAGAAAAATATTAATAAAATCGGTACTGTTATTTGGAAACTATTTATCAAATCATTACGGTACAAGTATGTTGAATGCCACACGATTCTAATCTGGTAGAAAATCTTCTCATAATTTTTTATAAAACTTTCTTTAACACGAAAGACGACTCCACCTCAGGAGACAGCGAGTTGAAAACATCAATATATGAAGGAAATGTAAAGACGATGATAGTCTCCAACTCATCAAAGGTGCCAATATTGCGTTCCTTTTTTAATAGTGAATACCTCACAAGAGTCCCAACTGCTCCCGTCTGGAGCCAGTGAGACTATGGCATCCCCAATTGGGGCATGTTATGAGGCTGAAGATAAGTGGGGAAAGAAAGTAGACGAGGAAGAGGAAAGTGGGGAAGTACCTGGCTGTTCAGATCTAGTCACTAAAGACGGCTAAAACCATTTCAAGCAACGTTTCAATTCTGAATGGTAGTCTTACACCAGGGCAATACTAAGAGTATCTTCCACGCTGGAACGTGCCGCAAATACACTATATATTAATTTAAAAAATTAATTGTGAAATAACACAAATCAATTAAATAAAGTTTATTTGCGCACGCCGGGTTCAAACTCGCGGCCTTCGGAATGGAAGTCTAACGCCCTACCGCTGGACTATGCCGACCGTCAAAATGTTGGGAACAAGCCTTAGATACCTTGGAAGACACATTATGGAAGCAAAAGACATAGCACCATATCCAATGACAACCCTGGCGAACTTTATCAAACGAACCGGGTTGCTGAATGAGTTAAAGGGGAGATTTCACAATGGTTGTATGAAATAAGTGCTCACGGAAAATATGTATATAAAAACCGCCCTTGCCCTATTAAAACAAAAACAAACAAAACCAATAAGTTTTTTTTTTAAAACTCTTAGTAAATCCGTACTACAATCGTTATAACGGGAGTCTTTGCTAGCAGGTGAATTGAACATTAACGATTACTGGGTGGAAACGTCACGTTCACTATTACAAATAAATGTTTTAAGACATTATGAAATACAATGTGAATGGAATTAGCAAATGGGCGATTAACATTAAATTATTTAGTTACATATTTCCATTCAAATCCATTCGACCCTATTTAATTCCGTACAATTCCATTCAAATCCATAATTTAATAATGATATTCATTGCCTTGGTAATAAAATTAATACAATATCATCCCAAATGTTATTCCCGCCCTATTGCTGATTTTAAAACATGATAATATGTTAAGGGAGGTGTTGCATAATTTATGTTTTGTGTTTGTGTTCATCAATTTCTATGGAGAGAAAAGTAGATAAATATTTGCAAGAATTGACTTGTAAATACATACTTACCATTAATGTAAAAGATAAGTAAATATATAAAATTTGTTTGGAGTACATCCATTTTTAATTTGAGAGGCGGGTATGGAACCATTTATAGGATAATCATCACCCCTGCCATATAGATCGGATAACCATCACCCCTGCCCAGGTGGTTCGCAACGCTTGGTGTCTTAGCAGGGGTTCCCCGGTTTGTTGGGTAAGGTTTGTCTAGATCTTGGCGACGAACGCGTTTGCCCACCTACTGCTGTCAAAAACTGGTTGAAGGAGACCTAACCAAGATCTATCCAGCCGGACTCTCTCAACCCGTCACCTTGCGCCGCAGTGGGAGGGATGCATTCATTCGTGTCACTCCTGGACACATTGACCACTAAATTATAGACTCATACCCTTTTTCTTTCCAGAACTTCCTCTCCTGCCTTTCCCTAAAAAGAGCATCGCCAAAGATGACATACGACCTGGTGGATTGTTTTTCTCAGGGCAGAGAATAACACTATTTTTCTGTAGTTGTAGTTCTCTAGATGTTAATATATGTAGTTTTAGGGGACAAGATTTCGATTTACTTAATCGTATCATGTCACCCTTGGAGGCCACCGTCCTCTCTCTTCATCCAATTATCAACTCAGTCGTATACATTCTTTTGGCACCCTTTTCTTCGTCCATCCAATGAACGAGAAGAAGTTTATAAATTGTTACGGAAATCTTTGCGATTTTTTAAAGACCACTGTTTGTTGTGTTTAAAAAAGTACCTCCAAGATTTTTTCTTTTCATAAAAATACATCAGATAATCTAACCACAAAATTAATGCACGTTTTATTGTAACGTAAAAAACATAGTAATTGTCTTACTATTTCATGCTTGAGGATAACCTTGATTTGATCTTACATGCCATTTTCATTTGTGAACACATGTGTTAAAGTGGACTAAAGAATCAAAATGATTTTTCATTATCCCATTTCAAACAATAGATACGTTACAAATGTAGTATTTAATATCAAAATATTCAACGGAAACATCATGTTTGAAGGTTATATCTACGTGAATAAGGTAACAAATCATTAAATTAACAGTTCATTAAAATTTGCTTCAAAAATAACAAAATACAAAAAAGTATAGACGAATAAGTACCTGTAGATAAGAACAAATAATCCATGGTGATTAATTAGTTAATAGTATAAGAAAAAAATATTTTAAAAATTATTTAAATTATTCTCGAACGAAGTGTTTGTTTTAAAACGTTTTTTTTTTTAATATTGTGTCGTTAGATAGCTGTTATCATAAAGAATCAGTTTTTTCTGTTGGAAAATTGAAAACAATAAATTAATTTTGTTCGCACAGGGTTAAATCTGTAAACCATTGCCCGTGAACGTAATGACTCCTTTTTATAAAAATATTATTTATCAGCAAAAAGTTTGGAATTGAAATAATGACACCTATAATGAATTTCATAGTCTGCCGCCTTGTGGCTGGAAATAAATCGTATATTTTTTTCGATATATTTATATTTGTTCATTTTCACTGTTTAGAAGCCAAATTCCAATATCTGCTTACTGCGATGTTAATTTTGTTTGAATTATTGAAGAAATCTTTTAATTCAGAAGAACAAGATCTAAAAAATCAGAATTAGCACAGAGGTTACAGCAAGTAAATATTAGTACCAGTGGTATCATCTAATGTCCCATCCCCAAGTTATTGCTTCCTTTGAAAAAAAGTACCATATTACATACTTTCATGTAGGAGTAGGTACTTAACACATGTATGGTCTAAATCCGGATCCAAAATAACAATATACCTGTGTATTTTTCAATGTTATTAATAACTTCATAACTAGCAATTCTTTAACGTTTAACAAGATAAAATCAATACTATTTTAAACCACTGGCACAGTTTCGGGAGGCGTTTGATAAAAAAAACGGCTAAGAAACATTACTTCCGTCTGCAAGTAAATATTTGCGTATTTAGCTCGATACCGATATCTATTATTAAAGCAATCACACCGCGGAGATGTATTTATAGAATATTTAAAAAACTTGTCATAATTCATAACTGTGTAAAAAAACAACGTCTGAGATTCGACATTTGCCTGTGAAAAAACCTTGAACTTAATCCGTAATTTCAGAGTCTGCAGTCTACACCTAAAATAGAACTTTAAAGTACATTTTTTTTATGAAATTCCAATTACCTGCAAACATTTGACGAAAGTACGACAACAACGTGGGATTATATTTGATACATTTGCATTACACACCAATCATCAAAATCGGAATAGTGATTGAACATCGTACTCTATTTTTAAAAACAACCATATAATTTAATATAATAGTCTACCTATTGCAAATCATTCGGAATTTGTAATTTTTTAAAGCAATTTTTTCGTTATTGGTTAACGTTTTTACGCAATTTTTTTATTTGCTCCTTCATTGGAATGATTTGGAAAAAACCTATAGGTGTGGTAAATTTTATCTATTTATGTAACGTGAATATGAACTAACAGCCGTTGTGTCCAATCGTAATAATCAACTACTGAGTCGAAATCTCGGCTCAACCCTACTCAAATGCATAAATATATTCTTTCCAAACCACAATCATTGCCATACACTACTCAACGTAAGGAAGCTACCCTGGTGGATTGGGGTTTCCTGAGGATGCCGTACTTATAAAAACTGCCAACAGAGTCTGACATCTGTCATCTCTATGTCATCTCATTTACACCAATTCACACTCCTGCCGGTATTTTAGAATTGCGTTTTTTAATTTGAATTATGGACATATTGACTAAAGTAGATATTGTGGGATGGACGAAAATGCATGTTGATTATATTATAGGGTCACACAAGAGGCAATAATAGGCAGATATTAATTATATCGAAATAAATAATGGGAGGATTTTCCAACCGTTTTAAGATGACATAAATGTGTTTTTTATATGTTTTGCGCCCAATTTTGTCATGAAATCAATTGCTTGTAGCATTATGATTCTCTGCAACTGGAAATGTTCACATTAGAAATCGAAACTGTTTCAAAATTTGCCCATCCGCATCCAACAAAATCGTAATAGAACAGCTGTTAAACGTCAGACTATGGTCAAACTGTAAAATAAATAAAAAAGAAAGTCAAGCCAACACTTTATTTTCAACATATTAAATACGTTTGTTTAAAAAATATAAAATGTCAGTTTATGTATTACACTATTTAAAAGAAATAATTTATGTAAATAAGAAATACAAATATTTACGTTTTAATATTAATTTAACATGAAAAGTGTTTACTTTGACGTCATTTTATTCTCTATTATAAACAGGAAGGTCCCACACACGAGTAGTCAAAGTTATTACGTTGGACACAGGCAAATAGGAGCGTTTCCTGAGGATCTCTATAGGATCACTTGACTGAGTGGCGCTTCTCGGTATACTCAGATATATCAATTGAAAAGTTGGTCACAACGGCTGTAAGACAATATTAAATAAGTGGGTGAAAAGTAAAGGTAGGTAGGTAGGTTTTTTGTCTTGAACGAGCGTCCCGGCCTTGTAATCTATGAGATTTTGGTTTCACGCACGTGTACCTACTGTTGCACCGGGGATCCATTCCACTAGCTCATTAGAGCAGACATCATTAAAATACCTGTTAAACAGACTCAGGGTGCCTAAATTACTTCTGTGCATTAGTGATGACAATCGGTCAACTATCAAAAGATTGTCAATCCGATGGACCGCCCTCCTTTGGACAGATTCGAGAGGGTTAATCAAGTATTGTTGGGATCCAGCCCAGAGCTAACTCCCAAATTCAATTGTTGGGCATACTTGACCTTTATACAGGGTTAGCAACTTGGAGCAACTATTGAAGAATATGCTAGCCTTACACAAGACGCCCAGTTTCTTGGAAGCCAGATTTACTTCGGGCCTCAATGGAGCCCGATACTTGAGCCGATCTGATACACTTGATCCAAGTATTTCAAGGGAGTCTTTATTGGGGAGGCTGCTTCCATCAAATTGCATCAGACAGAAAATTATCTCTCTCTATTTTCCGAAATTAGACACGCTTTGATTTTTGAGGCATTGAAACTGACCAGGTTGGCCTAACCTTCCCGAGGTGGTGATCAACTTGTGGTCTCAAAACTTCCCGAGCTATTGACTAAATTATCAAATTAATATCAAACAAAACGAAATCCTGGTAAAAAATTGAAGACTCATAGTCGATGGCGGTAAGGACCAAGCCAATAAGGATTTATCTGACTGCTCTATTTTCCGTCAGTTTGACAAGACATATAAATTCATTATTTATCCATGGTAGTTTTCAATGTTCTAGCGCTTGTCTTAGCGCACGATTTTAAGGCATCAATCTTCATTAACCTTGAGGTAATTTTTTTTTATATCTTGATAACCTACCGATAGATCTACCGACCTATTTATAAATTTTTAACAACTGCGCCAGAAAAAATGTTTAACAGCTTCGTTGTTTGGGAACATATGAAAGGCGCACACATAAAATCAATCAATTTGGTCCATTTATAATTCCTACGCGGAGATCTTTTTTACCATATTTTATATGTCCGGTTGTCTGAATTATATTGTTTGATTTTGATACTGTCACACATTATTATTTCTGAAATGTTTTACGATCTAGGAAAAAATACACTATCACCTACTGGTTGTTTTTCTGATAAATACCTTTGAAATATCTTGATTAACATATGCTTCCAACCATTTTATCTGAACATTTTTTTTTGCTTTGCGTGCAAATTTCTTCTCTAATTTTTTGAAAGGCAAAATTAACTCTTGACGGTCTCCGTGGTCGAGGGGTGATTGACTAATAATACCACTCCGGAGGTCGAGGTTTCAAATCCCGGCGTGCTCAAGTAAATTTTACTTGATTAATTTGTGATATTTCACATTTTATTCATTTATAATATGATTCCAGTTTATTTGTGACACGCTTCAGAGAAGAATATACTATCATAATCGAACAGAATTAAAACGTTGCTTGGAATGGCTTTAATCATATTTAATTTTTTAAATATTTTTAAAAAATTAAATATGATGACAACCAAACAACATATAATATATAATACCTTAACAATGTTGTACAAACTCAAAAATAATATGCTGCCAAGTTATCTGAATAGTAATATTATGTATCACGAAAATGTTCATAATTATCCTACGAGAAGATGCAAAGATTTTAGGCTTCCCAAAACTAAGCTTTCGTGCACCCAAAATAGCGTGTTTTATAAAGGACAAAAACTGTATAATAACCTACCGAATGCCGTTAAGGAAGCCTCAAACCTTAGCACTTTTCGTAGGACATGTGCTATATATATTAAAAACAATCATTGATTAGATTACAAAAAAAAAAAAAAATAATTAAATTAATAATCTTAAATTAATCTCTTAAATTGTATTTTTTAATTTGTATTTTTTAATTTGCATTTTTTTATTTGTATTTTTTAATTTGTATTTTTTAAACTGTATTAATTAAATTGTATTATTGTATTTTCTTACTAGATGTATGAAAAAAATGTGCATACATCTAAATAAACAAAACAAAAACAAAAACAAAAAAAAAACGTATTCGGTGACCAGATATAAATATACTGGAACCACCCCACCGTCATCTTCCGATCTTGTCCCCCTCCCCACTACTTTCAGCCTCACAGCATATCCCAGTATTGGAAGCCTCACTGCTCTGGGAGCAGTGAGGCTTCCAGAGCAGTGAGGAGGGACAAATAAAAAACAATAAAAAAGGATGTAAAATTAAATCTAATGTTAATTGTAAGTCATACGTACAATCTTATGGATCCTTTTCTATCTTAGCAATATAGTATGTACAAGAATAATTAGTGTGGTCTATATACTACTAATCCCTCTTTTTTTTTTTTTTTCTAATAATTCTCTAACTTCTTCATCTTTTTCTTGTAACCCAATCTAACTATACTTTTTTTTTTAAATTTATTGTTATAGAAGAATTGGATGCACATGCACAGCATTAAAAGCAGGCAAAACATAATTTATCTTTATTCTTTATCTTTATTTTCCATAATTCCTTAAATTTCTGTTTTCCAATAATTCTTTAACTTCTTCATCTTGTTCTTGTAATCCTATCTAACTACATATAACTTTTTTATTGTAGAATAATTGTGGGCATAGTATTAATTAATGAAAATTATCAACCAATACTAATGAATTTATATCCCCAAACTGTAAAATTCACCCGCTATAACATAGGGTCATCCCTAGCATGGAGGGTGAATATCACAATAAACTATATGTACTTTCGATAAATCATGTATTTAAATAAATAAATTATATATGTCAGGTTTGAACGTTGTGTTCGGTCAACCGGTATTCCAAAGATTGGTGTTCCGAAGACCTTGCTTCATTCGTCAATGATACCTTCGGTGCCCGTGAATAGTGAGCACACTTGAGGACATGTAAAACATGTATCAAAGATTTGTAGTGTACCGCTGAATGGCTGATGACGTAGACTTGGGGCGTTTGAGTCAAAAATTAACTTAGCTCACTTGGTAACGGCCATAAAGAACTCTTAGGTGATATACTAACAAAATCTCTCTAAAATAATTTTTTTTCAATTTTTAAAACCTATCCGCCTTACCAAAAGACCCCCTAGTGATGTGGTCAATGATCAAATAAAATTTGTTTTATATATTTTGGTTACATACAGGTTTTCACTTCATCGTTAAGTACGAAATCGTTAGTATAAATCTTTTCTTTCGGAAAAAAACATTTTGGCAAGCGTACAATAGCTTTTTAATGTTGCCATTAGGTCAAATTTGTGTTCAAATTTGAATTATTTGCACTCCTGTTTTGATAATGAACGGAAAATTAAATTACGTCTAATATAAATCATGTATTGTACCTCTGACATTTAAACGTAAAGTTTCGTTAAAATAAAACATTTAAAAAAACCAGTTAAGTCGTCGATTAATTAGAGACCTGAGGAAACCGGTTTGTTGGTCGATTTTGTGGACACTTACTAATGGAAATGGGTACAAGAATTATCATTGATTTTGCATGAAAATGTAAAGCTTGTTGAAAGTGAAGTTTTGCGATTTTGTGATTTAATTGGTGACGTTTCCCGTATTCGTATGAAATAGGATAACACTTGCATGGTAAAGGCAAATAACTTGACACATTCATAACACTGCATGGGTTTATTTATTTTGAAAAAAGAATTTTAATTTCGCTTTCCTTTCAAAGCTGTCCTAACAATTTGTCCGTTTTAGCTATTACTCACGATAAACACATTTGTAGGTTGATATCGTGTATATACTGACAAAAAACCTTCACTCTAAAATCGTTGTTTTGAGAAAACAAGCATTTAAGTTTTGTAACCACTTATATTTTTTTATCAAACTTATTCAAGGTTTTTTGTACATGAATACCTCACAAGAGTCCCAACTGCTCCCGTCTGGAGCCAGTAAGACTATGGTATCCCTAATTGGGGTTTGTTGTGGGGCTGAAGGTAAGTGGGGAGGGGAAGGAGATAATGGAAAGCGGATGGGGAGGAAGTACATGGCTATTCGGATCTAGTCACTAAACGCGGCTAAAGCCATTTCAAGCAACATTTCAATTCTGAATAATGGTCTTATACCAGGGCGATACTGAAAGTATCTTCCACTCTGGATCGTACCGCAAATATTCCTTATATTATTTTAAATGATTAATTTTAAATCTATCAAATGCGCATGCCGGGATTTGATCCCGCGACCTCCGGATCTCTAGTCAGAAGCCTTGCCCCTAGACTACGTCGGTTTGTGCTGATATAAAAATATGACATTTTGATGTGTGTTCATTTAAGAATATATGTTTCATTTAAAGCCGGGTTTTAAATTTATTTCCAAAATTGTAGTATTAGTTACATTTCTGGCAAAAAACACTTTATTTAATTCTTTTATGCGTTAAGTATTTGTTTCAAATTAACTGCTTCACTTTCATTTCAATGCACCGCGTATTCTATGACTTTAAAAAATAATAATCTACTAGAACTGCCAAACTAGAGCAAAAAAACAAATATTACATGTTATGTGACCTTTACAGAGATGTATATACGCAAAACGCCTACCAAAAACAATAAAGTTGAATTGAAGTTTTCTGTCAAAAATGATACAAGTGGACATCCATAGACATAATAAAATTGATTTTATGTTTTTTGCCACTAAAAAAATGTATTCGTTTTCGACATAAAGTTAAATTTACGTTTTAAATAATACAATATTATTAAAACGCACACCACGCTAATAAAATTTAAATTTAACATGAGTTAACCAGTTTACAGAGCGTAAATAATTTCACGAGGCAAGGAGTGTGTGCCAAGACCGAGTATTTGGTGGTCCGTCCTCTCTGCCTACCCCTGCGGGGAAACGGCGTAATGTTTAGTTGGTTAAATAATTTCACAGTACTACGAATTTTTAAGTCAAATTGTCAAATTTCGAACTTTTGCCAGTACGTCCAGGATATAGAGTTCATTGCATAGTAATTCTTCACTACTGTATTGGTATGTTAAAATACGCAGGGGTATGTAAAGAGGATAGATTGCCATACAAAGCAGAAGTGGTAAAACATGAATGCATTATCCAGTCTTTCTTTGGTTGAAGATTATCCACCAATAATGTTACTAATTAAGTATATTTAGTAGGTATGTCATGCCTTTCTGTTATTTCGACTTACGTAATTTACTGTCTTCATGTCCCATTTTTATAAATTATTTTACGCACCAGACTTTTAGGTCCGGGTTTGGTTTTCCCCATAGGAAAAACTAAACCCTTTCACACACTTTTCCATAAAAATGATCATCTAGTAAATCCACGCTATGCAAGTGTATTATAATTAAGACAAAACAATACAAGAACAACATGTTAACCTACCAGACTATTTAATGGGAAAATAATTCACCGACTCCAGATATTTTCATATCAGAGGGATCCCTCAATATAAATATTTAAAAAATAAATATACTGACAAAAACCTTCACTCTAAAATCGATGTTTTGAAAAAACAAGCATTTAAGTTTTGTAACCACTTATTTTTTTTTTATCAAACTAATTCGAGCTTTTTTATGTATAAATACCTCACAAGAGTCCCAACTGCTCCCGTCTGGAGCAAGTAAACTATGGCATCCTCAATTGGGGTATGTTGTGAGGCTGAAGGTATGTGGGGAGAGGAAGGAGATAATGGAAAGAGGATGGGGGGAAGTACCTGGCTATTCAGATCTAGTCACTAAACACTTATGTGCATTTTTATTTTCAATTATGCCTATTCATCAAACCTACTTGTAACAATCGTCAAAACAACACCAAGACCTGGCAACACCCGAAATATACGGCACATGAAAAATTTCCAAATTGTTTTTTCATCTGATAGGAATCGAACCCTAAACTCAGGATTCCAACTCAAAGTGAATTTGTAGATCACTAAATTATGAAGGTCAATAAAATATTAAGTGAGTGTATGTAGGAAGAAAAAACAATGGAAACTTGTAGGAAGTTTCACAGTCATTCTAATTAAGGAGTGCTGAAAAACCAACCTTTATTAATGTGTTAAATTTACGATAATTACAGACTTAAAGATAAGTGATAAACTCCATTTCAAATTCTATAGGTGATTTATCGGTTAGAATAAACCGGAAGGACTTTATAATGAATCATTATACAAAAAACATCAGAAGGCAGAAAATACTCCTCCAAGGGATTGTACATACCACTTTAGGAAACAATATTTCATATTCATGTAAGGTAGGTATCATTATTATAAACCATTCATCAAAGTAATTACTCTATTACTATTGATGATTTATCCTTCTAACCATAGAGTAAAAAGACTTACCTTTATTTCACCTTTGCTGTTACCAAAACGCTTTATCAAAAAACACAGAAAGCTTTTCAACGTGCTACAATTATTATAAAGTGCCTACGATCATTATTATTTTAAGTCTCAGGGACATCATCCGAATTCAGAATACAAGTCAATCAATCACTGGGGGCCCCTAAATCCCTTTAGTAACACATTGTTTCCTTGGCAGTTTTGAATGACTGATATCAATTATTATGGGATTGATTCAAAATTTGACAGCTTTACGTCGGTTGCCGATGATAGAATTATTCAATAATTCGATTGCTTGGTCATAATTACCAAGTCACATAAAATATCTTTTGGATTCGTGACTGTATCGATAAAATCACGTATTTAAGACACGTTGTGTTTTGTTGAAATATATCGCCTGCCTTCATTAGAAATAAATCAATCAAACATCTAGAACCATTTTTATTGCATTTTGGTGTTTAATTTGTTATAATTTGTATTTTGTTGTTTGTTACTTAGGGCGTTTAAAGTTAAAAAAAATATAAAATATTATCTCTTTTCCCCCGTCTTGTATGATAACAAAAAAGATACAAGATACAAGAAAGTTGAATGTCTTCCACGAACGCATGTTTGTATTTCCAGTATAAACTAGGAAAAAAATACATGCTAAAAAATACATTAATAAAACGCACACCACGCTAATAAAATTCTTACGGGATGATGAAGAAATTCAATAATTATAACGTGAAAATAATATGGTATTATTTTTTAAACATTACGAGTACTAAGTTATTGTCCGGTAACCTTCGACCTTTTTTATAGACTTGTAAAGTTCGAATGTCAACACGCTCTAAAAAATGCAAAATTTAATTAATAAATCGTTTAAAATTCAAACTCAACAGGTTGTTTGTTATAAATGTTGTGCTGTATTTTCAACGAGCATGTAAAAATGAAGGACCATTTTTACCACTGACGTCGTTAAATAAGGTAAATTGCAATTTTTACAACGGTTTTTGGATAAAATTATTCTGATGTGTCGGTAATGTGACCACCTAAATTAGATTTTTTTTTAATTTTTGGAACTTTTAGAATAATGTTGTAGACTACAACATTATTCTGTTGTAGTTGTTTGGAAAATTGATATTTTGTTGATACGGTGGTCAGTTAGTTCGAGATAATGGCTCAATAAAGAGGAATTATAACAAGTTGATAGTTTTTAAATGTATATTATTTTCCTTAGGATCATTGACTTCAAAAACAAAAAAATTGCTTCTGAACATAATTATCATCTGCAAAAAATGTAAAGAATAGAATGGCACATTTCAAGTATTGAACTATTAATATTAATTGTATAATGATAATACCTTTGGTACCAACTTTATCGCTTGTCTGATATGATTTATAGCATTTGAAAATAATTTTACGCATACGCAGGAATATTTCACCCGTTTACCGGCAACCGAAATTAATATCTTTGATTATATCTCTTGTTTTCTAATTGTGAAAATGTTATTCATTAATCGAATTATTATTTGGAAAATGTAAGCAATTCAATTTATTTGGTTACAATTTCATGCTTTTATGTATTATAATGTCAATTATAAATATTTCTTGTTCATTCGAAAATATTTAAGACAAATATTTTCGAATGAACAAGTAAAATATATGCAAATATAAATAAAATTAAAAATTATAATACCTACTAACTCCTGTTTTTCCTTCGATTCCAGATATTTATTAATGTATGAATACAAACGAACTCTTCTGTATCATAAACATAAGTAGTTTTTAAAACTACGTCTTTAATATATTTTCGTCTTTAAAATATTTTCATCTTTAATCTATTTTCGTTTTTAGAATACATTCGTCTTTAATATATTTTCGTCTTTAACAACACGTGTTCGAAGTAACACGTGTGATCGAAAATTAATGCAAGAGTATGGAATGTATCCGGAGCATCTCCTATCCTTATCCTATACTCCTCTTCCTCTCCTCCTCACCTAAAATTAATTTTAAGCTACAATAAAACTCCATCTCCAATCAACTTTAACATAGGAGACCTGTTTGGCTTGATTTCATTTAAAAATGTTATGTCTTTATTTTATGTATGAGCTGTTTGTTTCTTACAAATAAATAAATAACTATATGTTACCATTGTAAGGTTCTCGTTAATTTATTATAGAAGAATGGTCACTGTCATCCACCAATATTATACCAAGCAAGTTATAACGTACGTTCCATTGAATTGCTCCGCGATGATGTGGAAACTAGTTATGTCTGGGAACACTTGAATAGCTTTTATTGTGTATATTTGGGTCCTTTTTTATATTAAAAAAATGTTTTTTCCCCCATTTATTAGATTTGAAAAAAGAGTGATTATTCGATTAAAAGTTTGAATAGTGCTTGACGTTTCTTTTTTTTTAATAATGTTTAGATAATTTATATAGCGCGGTTTTCGTGAATCACCTCAAGGGCGCTTAGTTTTATACGTTTTCAAAAAAAAGTTTTGGTATATGGTTGCAAATTTAAGAGTAAGATTTTTATATGTAAGCTTCCCCCACTTTTGTTAGTTATTAAAATTTATTTTAAAAATGAGTATAATTATTCAAGCTCATAAAACAAATCAATTGAATTTTTTGGAATACTGTAATGTAGAGTAACTATTTTTTCCAATTTAGCCATTAGAGTAACTCATGATTCTGTTACTTCCTGGATTTGAAATATATATCAAGACAATGAAAAAAATCTACTGCACGGCGTACGCTAATAGCTTTTGACTTGGAAGCATTGTTATTAGTTATTACACTCCTCATAAGTTGGGATTTAATGAATAGGTTTCTGATATAATTATAACGAAGAACCAACAAAGATGAAATATGTGTAACCTCCATTAGCCGTGAGCAATTTGTAGATGTTATAAGCTGGGCGAATCGGCTGTCACGCGAAATGCTAATAAACATCACGTGGAACAATTTTTTAAAATTGTAAAAAACGCTAACTTGCTTTTCTACCCGATTTCTACTAAAATCTATACACCTTTTGCTTGATGTTTGTTTCTTTTAAAACAATGCTTCAACAATATAGCGTAATGATGAAAACAAAAACTAGCGCAGAAAAAATCATTTGATTCCCGGCTTCCCCCGAGACATGAATTTAAACAGTTTTACAGATAAATCGATGATTTAAATCTAAATTTTCCATGAGTATGGCTTAAAAGAAGTGTGCATAAAATGGTTGCGTTGACTGACTATTCCAGAAGACAGCTATGCACACTTTATTATGCTACAGCTCACAAATCAAGAAATTTAAATAATTTATACAGTTTTCTTGTTTTCTGACATGTACCATATTCCATACGAAAGACCATCTGTAAGTATATTATCTTCTGTCATGTACCGTCTTACTAATGTTATAAACGCGAAAGTTAGTATGGATGTATGTGTGTTTGTTACTCTTTTACGAAAAAACTACTTAATGGATTTTAATGATACTTTACAATAATATAGCTCATACTTCAGAATAAAATACAGGATATAATGTATAAAGCTAGATATTTTTCATATAACTATTACAATTACAAATAATAATTATTGTTTAATAGAAAATGTCAAAATTTGAGGATGACATTTTGCAAAACAATGATTGTTAAATAAAAATTATATTTTAGAAAATATTTAAATTATTGAATTTATTTGAAGTACTTTAATCGTATCAAGAATTGTTGATATTTTAAATAAATAGGTTAAGAATTTTGGTATGGGTAAACATTAAGGTGGTCCAAAAATTTTTTTTTTGTATTTTTCATTTGGCCACCCCGTGAATTTGTTACATGTATTCATCGTAATAACGTAGTGAAATTTCAGCGAGATAGCTCAAGTAGAAAGGGGTGCTCAATCGAGTGTTGTTTTGGATTTTTTTGTGTAAAATGCTTAATTTTTACTTTTTGTTACAGGAAAGTTTTGTGTGTTAAACTATTAAATAAATATTAAAATAAACTGCTGATGAGTTTTATAGACAAATTTAAACAGTTTTGATACTTATTTAGTAGACTGTGTAGTGAATCAGTGTAATAAAATATGTTCATCTACTCGAAAAAAATACGAATTTTTTCTACTTGGGGTTCGAGATATTGGGCCATTGATAAGGCTTTACCAACTTTCTACTCTTCGATTCAATCCAATATCTTCGACATGTTTTACTCCGTTATCACCACATTAAATGAATCCAAAAATGTGAACGATTCCGCGTATGTACTTATTCAAGAACTTATAGAATATGGAGTAAATCTAGTATTCCGACCGGACAACAAAATCACTCCATTGAAAAACTGATTAAGTTTCATAAGAACTGGCTGCTATTGAAGGAAAATAGAGGAAGAAAAAAAAAATAGAAAAAGCACAAAAAAGATAGCATTTGTTTACAAAAGAACTAGATTTTTTTTTTGTTTTTGCCCATGCAAGCGCTTTGAATTTGATAACTACAGGAACTGGGAAAAAAATATCTGATGCTGTTTTTGATACAATGCAACAGTGGAATGTCACAAATGAAGTCCGGGCTATCAGTTTTGACACTACTGCTTCTAACACCGGTGCCAAAAAGGGAGCTTGCACTCTTTTAAAAGAAAATACAGGACGTGATCTTTTGTGACTTGCTTGTCGTCATCGCGTATTTGAAATAATGCTTTCAAAAATTTATTACTCTGTGTTTTGGGTCATCAAGCTCTCTTCAAATCCCACATTTCAAATGATTCAGCGATACTTGGGAAACATTACCGGAGGTGCACTACGATTGTCTTGACCTCGATAAGAACGAAAATATTGAAAATACTGTTCGCTGAAAATATTCTTGAGAGTCTTACAACCGCTCTATCTGGAGAGAATCAAGTTCGTGATGATTACGAAGAACTAATAGAGCTCACCATGATTGTTTTGAACAAACCATCTGCGATGATACATTGGCACGCTCCAAGTCCGATTCATCATTCTCATTGGATGGCAAAATTGCTGTATGCTTTGAAGATTTTTCTCTTTCGAAATAATCAAGAGAGAAGAAAAACAAATTGTTCGATTTGTTAGTTTTGGTGTGCTCACCTACACCAAAGTTTGGATCAAAGCGCCTCCGGCAGCACATGCACTAGTAAATGACTTACTACTTTGGAAGAGCTTAAAATTGTACGAAGCCATTGATTCCGAAATCAGTATCAGGGGTGTTTTAGAACGTCAATTAAGGTATTTGTCAGATGAACTAGTTGCATTTGTCGTTGTTTGTTTTTGGGGTGTTATGCCGTGTTGCGCTACCTCTTTAAAAAATTTAAAAATATATCTAGTTGCATTTGCCTTGTTTTCTTTTTTTTTTTTTTTTTTTTTTTTTTATTATTGAGTTAGTTTATACTACATGAATATAAACTAATAAGCACAATGTAACATTTCATTTGATAAATTTAAATATTTTTACAGTAATCATAACATTTCTTTTTAAATACATTCATTCTTTCTTCATTCTTCATAGTTTCAGGCATTTCATCATACATCTTTAGTCCTCTGTACATTATGCAGTTCTGTGATTTTGATTTCTTCATTTGTGGCAATCGAATTCTGTTTATATTTCTTGTTTCATAGTTATGAACATCTCTATTAAAAACAATTTCATCCTTAAATTCTAACAAGCTGTCTGATGCTGAGAAACAGACCGTTGTTCAAAAATTAAATACGGATGGCGGTAATCGTTCAGTGTGAGGTGATTCTGCTAAGCTTGCCTTGGAGGTTACATTAGAAGCTTTTGCAACATAAATAACGTTGAAAACGCTCTTAGTTCTTGATGTCAAGGACTCTTTCTTGCAATTACCCCCTGAGACTTGGAATGACAATGTTGATTATCTTCAAGGCAAAAGCTGCGTCAAAAATTTGCGTGCTGTTAATGATACAACGAAGAGAGGTGTTAAACTATTTGAAGATTACAACACGATACTCACTAAGAATGAGAAAGAAAAACAATTTTTATTTCACATCGTTCAACAAAACAGAAAAATCGTTTCTACTGAAACATTCAAAAAGGAGTTAATAAACAAAGTTTTGAAAGATTGCGACTAATATTACGTTAATTATTGCTTTGTTACCAAATTTTGTTCACATTTAAATGCTTTGTATACTTATTTGATTAAAATACTTGTAATATTAGTAAACCTTAAATTATGTGATTTACTTAAAATCCTGAACTCTTTGTCACAAACTTCTAACTCGATGAGCACCCCCTTGTATATAAGATAAGAGGCTGAAATTTTTTACACATAATAAGAATTGTAGGTGTAACAAATCAAGGGGGTGGCTACACCTATATTTGAATTTATTTTTTTTACTATGTGGGCCTGGACCACCCTAGTAAACATAGATGGGACCTAGGAAAAGAAAATAGACTACTCAAAGTAGGTACTAATCCTGCGCAGACGAAGTGGCGGGCAGAAGCTAGTATACTATATGAAAGACCACCTGTAAGGTAAATACTTGAAAATTGTTTGCCTGTTATCGTAAACAATAAAATAGCTTAATATTCGATTCAAAGCACCCCACCTACATAGATTAAAAAAATATACAAAATAACAATCATCATGTATTGAAATAACTTATTTAGAACTGTTTATAAATCCTTATAAAAACATTTCAATTAGTTATGCATGACTACTAAGTAAAAGCTTAGTTCCCTCTGAATGCACACATTTATCGGCCCATTATCTGTAAATGGCAAAAATCAATTCGCTTGCGTTTTTTTGTAATGATTATTCTATATTTTTTCAAGGCCGCTTTGTCAGATCAGAATATGTGATTTAAATTACACGGTTAAACTTATATCACTGAATATTAGACTTAACGACTTATCGCATTCTAACACATACACTACCGTAACATAAACATCAAATATCAGAAAAAACACTTCTACCTACCATTCCGATAGTCAAGCAATATATTTAGATATTCCGCTTGTGATGATAGCAAGTTTAATGATGATATAAGTTTTGCAAATATTGTCAGATTATTCGTAACCCGGAAATGATTGATTGTCTATCATTTGAAAATTTTAAATATATCTACTCACCTAACAGATTTTAAATCTTAGGTTAAGTAAGATTTTCTTTTTGTATTTTCAATATTCTTTATACCGAGTCAAATATTAAAAGTATTAGATTAATTTAGAAAATTACAATACTACAGAATAGATCTACTGTGTTACTCTTTAAGGCCAATGACTGGAAAACACTAACCACAAAAGCAGAACTTGGCTTAAACATTACTAAAAAATGGCTTGTAAATATAGATAAAACTAAATTCACAACTTTCAGATAAACTCGAAAGGCCAACCACCCAATAACATCTACCCTAAAATACGTTCCTATCAACCAGCTCACACCCATGTTATTGTCCCCCAGTTACACAAATGGAAAATATTAAATATCTTGGTTTGTACTTCGATCGTTATATTAAATGTGATCGACACATAGATTCGGTAATAGGAAAACTAAAAAGTTTATTTACTTTTTCAAAAACGTGAGAATTATTCTAAACATATATGATATTAAAAATATATACCTCGCATTAGCACAATCTATAATGGAATATGGCATTATTTCCTGGGGCTGCTCCAGTAAAAAATAAATCAACACACTCTTTAAAGCTCAGAAAACTTTAATAAAAGTAATACTTAAAATACCAATACTATAACACCGACAACAATCATATTTAAAAAAATCCCAGTGCTGAAAATTCAAAAATTATATTCAAAACAAATACTAATTTTCCTTTACAAGAACTTAAACACATTTAACACTTCACAAAATTCTCGCAATACTAGAACAACACTGCACACCAACTACAACCTTTGGACAACAAAACTACAGATACCAGGCTATAAAACTATACAATTCACTTCCAACACAATATAAAACATCTAATCTTAGAGAATACAAAAAACACATATGGAACTGGCTACAATCCTATTAAAGACACATCTATTTTGTTGAAACAATCTAGAAATCTTTTTTAAACTTTTTAGTTTAAACTTTTATATTGTACTGTTTCTCTTTTATATAGTGTAACTTAGCCCAATGTTTGTTTTACTATGTAAAAATTATAATTTACAATTGAAAAATGTCCTCTACAACACAAGTGAACTCCTAGTATGGAGAACAATATACTATACCGTTTTAAAATAAATATATTAAGAATAAATAAATAATAATCCGTGAAAATGATACTAAAGAAAATAGATATATACGAAAATCCAGAAAATTATGAAGGAGTTAAATATCTTTATTTATTTAGTAATGCACTATTGGTCTTTTACATAGAATTTTATTAGTTACATCATGTAAGTATACATTATAGCATAACATCTCGTAGATTCTTTTTCATTTTTATTTCTACAAAATAAGTAATTGCCATAGAATTGAATTTCTAAGAAACATTGAAAACCTGCAGCACAAACATACACATGAGACGAGGAAAAGAAATTAAATATGACTCCCCCTCAGGAATAAAAACCTACAGTAAAAAGTCGTTGATGTACACAGCAATTAAAGTCGGTGATGTACACAGCAATTAAAGTATTTAGGGAAAGGAATTAAAATAAGAAGAAATTGTAAACAAATTTAAACATAAATTACGAAAATAGGTGATTGATTCATACTAAAAAAAATGTTTTAAAAATAACAAATGTGAATTGTATTAGGATATAGGTTACAAATATATAAATAGTTATAAATATATAAATAGTTTTTTATTCTAAATTGATTGCAATCCCCCATATGATTACGAAAACTGCTCAGGTGGTTAACATATCAGGAGCTATGCGATAAGTATTTCGGTTTGAAAAACTGTAATTTACATATTTTTAAATTCATAAACTTCCGGTGTCCAAATTTGGATATAGCCATCGCACAATTATGTTGTTTGCTGAATTTCGACAGCTAAAACTCACAATAATGTATTTATTATTTATGAATTCCGAAAGAATGTTCGTATGAAAATCTATATGTATAATATCTTTTTAAAGTCTCGATTCAATTTGACATTACATGGAAAAACAGAAATTGTAGACATTTTTATAACTCCATTCAAAAGGGCATGATTTGCCAAAGGCGGAATCACCAATATTTTGAGCGTACACACCGAAACAAGTGGAGCATGGTCGGAATGCTCTCAAACGAGTCCGGGTAGCAGAAGATGAACAGGATTCTCGCTAAAGAAATTCCTAGCGACTGTGACTGCGAATCCAGTAGGAAGGAGTAGGAATGAAGAGAGGCTTAAATGGGAAACAGCATTCCTGGGATTTCTTGTCCCCACCGTTGAGGCGCGTTGTTTTAAGATTAATTTAAATACTCATCTTAATGTGAATCTACATAGGAATTAATGCAGCCAATTAGGACTTTTCATACCATTTCGCTCCGATTATAATCCTTGAATAATTATTACTCGTTTGTCTGGAAACGCTTTGGTGCGCTGTTGCACTGCTTGCCTGATTTGTGCTTAGCTAAATCCTTAGAGGAATAATTTAGAGGTATTATTTCTCTGACCATATAACAAAGTTAGGTGCACCCTTAAATTCGAAATAAAACTGAAGGTTTTCCTTGGAGAATAATCAAAAGCTCATTTCATTAAATTGAGAATCTAGTGAGAAGCAAAAATAAAGCCCATTCCCTTCATATACTTGTACAACCAAAATCGCAAGATAATACTACAATAAAGTATTGTTTAGATATCATGAATACTCCCAAAAAGCATTATTTTGACGTTTTTTTTTGTTTTCGTAGAAAGCAATCACTATGATACATTACTAAACCAGCTTCTGTAGGATTAGTACTTCGAGTGATCTATTTTCTTTTCCTAGGTCCCATCTACGTTTATACCAAAATTCTTAACCTATTTATTTAAAATATGTATAATTCTTGATTCGATTCAAAGTATTAGGCGAGTACTTCCAATAAATTCACTAATTTAAATATTTTCCAAAATAGAATTTTGATTTAACAATCATTTTTTTGCAAAATGTCATTCTCAAATTTTGACGTTTTCTATTAAACAATAATTATTGTTTTCAATATATTGAAAATAAATAGCTAGCTTTATAAATTATAGCCTATATGTTATTCTGATGAATGAGCTATATTATTGTAAAGTTTTATTAAAATCCATTCATTAAATTTCGATTTCAAGAGTAACAAACATACATATATCCATACAAACTTTCGCGTTTATAATATTAGTAAGATTAAATAATGTGTTGGTTTTATAATAATATATTTGTAGACTGCTTGACTTTGCCTACAACACTTTTTTCCTTGTAACAACTTGGATTACACCCCGAGGATAAATAATAATAATTCACCATAATTACAATAATCTTTACAGATGTTTAGGAGCACAGAGAGAATAAAAAAAATCGGGTTTCTGTAATGTCATAATCGTCATCACTCAACCAATATTATTGCAAAAGCCACTTAGGATTATAACTGTGAGAGTGTTAGGGATTTTTTATATCAATATTAGTCATCTCACAAAACTTTTTGAAGTCAGACAAGAAAATCCCTCAAAATAATTAAATTTAGATAGATAAACCTGCCTTTCTAGATATGTGCTAACTGGTGAGTTAATTCGGAGGTGTATAAATTCGTTTTTGTACAAATTAATCAACATGGTAAATGTAATTAAAATATTAAGTAAACTCACGTTCGCCGTGGCCAATTGGAAAATAATGACAAAACGTGACCAACCACAGTAGGAGGTGGGTACGTAGTTTTGAACTAGTTCAAACTGCTCTTACTATATATAAAAACTTCTAAATTTTTAAAATACTAGAAATGTTAAGGTTTTGCATGGTTGTAGGTATGCCAAAGACAACCCACCAGTAGACATTTTACAAAAACAAGATTATTCAAAAATAGCCGAACACTAGATAAATGATAATATCACGTAGGTGCAACAGCAAATAAAATAATTGTATAACCACAGAACTTTACGCAATATTTAATAAAAATAATAATAGTAACATTACGTACTATGACTTGGGTATGTATGATTTCAGAATTCGTTTGTAGGACGTGCTCAATACTGAAATGAGCTGTTGATATATCCTACCTCAAATGAGGTAAGGAGTGAAGGGTGAAAAACCAAAAAGGGAATATTTTGAGTGAGAAAATTTTCAATCCCATAAAATGTCGCATACACAACAAACACCTCACCTAACTAACCACCTCAAAACATTTGTAATAATTATTATTAATTTGTAATAATATATTAAACATAACCTTTTGTAGTAATACATTTCTGGTGTCGGGACATTATACGTTTTTGTGTGGGAAATCTATAGTGCATCTTGTATGGCTGTAGTGATTGCTCTTATCTTTTGTAATCGTGGTATTGTATTGTGCAAACACCGTGAAAACACTGTCATTCCTTGTTAGTCCCATGTTAGTTCCCTGTAACCAGCGATCTGGTGCCCCGTGTGGGAGTTATTATAGTTCATTCGTATTTAGTTATATTATGTACGTAGCTTGCTTGAACTGTTACCATGGTTCACAATATTATTATCTACATTGTACGTAAACCCTGCACAATCATGTTTTTCTCTCAGTTGGATCAGAAAAATGTATTTTTCATCAAATTTCAAAGTGAATTTTCAAGTTCTGTAAAATCCTATTCAAGTTGTGTTTTGTCTTTTAACTTGTCTAGAACTTTCACAAATTTTGACTGTGATGAAAAATTGTTCAAATTTTGTGAAACAATCCGTTTTTAGTATACTGCTTTGAAAGAAACAAAACAACTTTTATTTATGAACGTACAAGTTTATTTTTGCAAGTGTGCACAGTTTCTTGCAAAATTTCACCCTTAATTCATAGTCACCTCTAGATTTTTGTCTTTTACTTCAATTTTCCCCTGACTGCAACTTTTTTTATGGAAACGATACCTACTAGATCTGAGGAAAATATTATATTCTCCACCTTTTCGGTCATACATTAATTGTGTAAGCAGGTTAAAAAAATTGGACCCCCCCCCCCCTTCCTTTGGTGAGATAAAGTAAGATTTATTGGGACCCCCCCCCCCCTTACGTGATATTTTTTTCTCATTTCAGCGGGCAGAATGGGACATTTCAAAAGAAGTGAAACAATTTTTTTATTTATTATCTCTATAATAATATACATATATGCGTTTTTAAAGTTTGCGTACGATTTTTATTGACCCCCCTCCCCCTCCCCCCCACCTTCCCCCCCTTCCCTCCTCTAGGTATGATGAGCTTTGGTGAGATTTTACTGGACCCCCTTATTTTTACTCACGTAATTAATGTATGCCCCCTTTTATGTTTCATTATCTCCCACTTGGACTCTAAAAATAAAAACAGACCCGCATGGTACTCCGGATCGTGTGTAAAATGTTTTTTACAGCAATTTGTCCCTGAAATGGTTTACTCAAAGCAGGTGTTCTAATGGTCGGATTAGTAAAAAAAACTTTGATTTATTGAACAAAACATTTTGATAAAACAACAAAATAATATGTTAATTAATATACCATGGCATTGAAAGCCAAAAAAGCTAGGCTCAAGTAATTATTCGATCTCGCAATAAATTTCACTATCGTTCTAATAACTCATTAAATTGATACTCGCTTCCGACTTATATACACCTACAGGGGACACGCCAAAATGAAACATTAAAACAATCAATTTGTGAAATATTTCACGGATATTCCATTTACCTTTTAAAAATATAATGTAGGTATCAGCGTTATTATTCATTTCCACACTACTTTTTGTTCAACCCAAATTAAAACAAATGAACTTATTATTCAGATTCGTTTTGGGTTTTTATGATGCAGTCAAAATAATGGGTTCGGTGATGATAGCTCATTAACGGCCAATTACTTTTAAATCAATCACGCAATAGGGAGTTTTTCGATATACATTCCTATAACATACCTGCATAACTTTTGAAGACAGCTCCAAGGAAACTTGACTATGCGTAGTTGGTTGTACAATAACATCGTTTCTACTTGAGTTTAATTGAGGGTTCTGCCATTTTATTAATTAAAGCTTTCATTGAACATAAGACCTCTCATTATCATGTCTCAGATCGTGTCATTATTCCGTTCAAGTAATATTGAAATGCAAAAATTTATTCGGTCATTTCCGCTTAATTGGTACACCGGTTTAACGGGACAGCCGGTTTTTGGGACCAAACCCAAGGAACCGAAAACAAATATTGAAACTAATACTGTTTTACTTCGGTTATCTGGGACACTATTTCGTTTCATTGAAACAAATTCCTATCAAGAAATCGATGCAAATTTTTCTGTAATTAAAAATTTCTATCAAAAATTTTAAAAATTAAAAAAACATTCTAGAGAACTCGAATACATTTAATATAGCAATGTGCAGTTAATTACCCAGACATCTCCGAAAAAACGAAATTTGAGGTCAATATGCAGTTATATGTAAAAATATATCCGGTACAATACTCAGATTACTCATAAACATCGACAAAATAAAATTTTAATTTAAAAAAAAAAGGAAAAAAATTGTAGTAAATAAAAAAAAAATTGATGTCTTCTGGGTCACTAGGAGGATATTTCAAAATATCATACTATTACTGGACCGTCATGCCTCCCGGTGTTATTTTATGGCATACTTTATATATTAAATATATTATATAATATATTAAATACAGACACATGTAAATAGTGATATATTTTTTTTTTTTTTTTTTTATTTTTTATTTATTAATAAGAAAAAGATTTTACATACAGGTGATTATATATTGACAAGTTATACAATTATACATAATTATTCTACTACTCCATAAGTTGAGCTCAAAGAGCTCGTGTTTATGGGAGGAGTATTTACAGCAAAAAATAACGTTCTAATTAAATTTGTAATCAATAATCAAAAACTTATAAGATAAATACAAACATTATTACATAGGTTTACAATTTAGAAAGAAATTTTTATTGAAAGACAACAATACATATATATTTTTTTTACATTGAATAGTGCAGATTAAACTAAGCGTAAACTAAGTGTAAATTAAGGTTACAATATATCATTATCCAATTTCAGGGACTTAATTTGTTTTTTGTATTGTTCATATTTCAAAGTTTCGGTCATACTAATTTTGTTTTTGGACAACAATAAATTGTACCATTTCACACCTAAATACAGGTAGTGATGCTGAGCCGTGGTGGTTCTAAGCATAGGGATGGACATATGGTGAGCATTCGAATATTGCTTGCTTTATTATCTCAAAACTTAGTATTTGGAGATGTCTGACTGATCAACTGGACGATCGGTATGTAAATATACAAAAACTATAAACTTCGCTTATTTGGGACAAAATGTTTGATTCCCGGTGTGTTCCAATTAAGCGGAGTCGACCATATTATCAACTATTCTAAAAGATAAATTTGAAAATAGACACTAATCATACAATACTTGACTTTCCAGTCATACTCATAACAAATTAATTAGTAAGTTGTTGACGCCAGATACAAAACCAATTGAAGTCATAATAAAATAATTACCTACTTGTACATTACTTACAATGAAATGATTATGCATTGCAAGAAGTGAAATTTATTGTAAAATGATAAAATTATTAATGTTTTACTTTCATGGTACGTAGATACAGCAACTAATAAATAGTTATTTGCAATCAGATATATAATTTTTCTTTAATGTCCAGACCTTATCTATTTTGAAGGGAATTATAAAAGCAAACCGCCGTAATCTTTGACATTTTTCTCTTGTAACAGAAAATAGTTTTCAACGGAGCTCACTGAGGTAGGACCGTATCAAAATTATCCTTGTAAATTCTCTGATAAAAATGTGTAAATATCTTTCAACTGTAATCAAATTTAATGTCACCATCAATTGAGACAATTATTACAGATATTACGATGGCCCATTACTGCCCCCCGAAATTGATTTGAATGTCACTGTCATAAAGATACCATTTTCTTAACCATAAAAGTTAAAACAATAGGTGAACACCATAAATTTTACATTGAATAAATGGTAACGAATTGTTTTTATATGCGTATTCTTGGATTTCCCTTAATCTCTTCTTACTAATATTACATATACCTTTAAGGAGACTAACGTATTTGATTTATTATTTAACTTTGACGTAAATACATTTCGTCCACATATAATTTCACCAGATCTCAATAGACTTCTCTACCTTTCCTCTTACACAACTCATTCTCATCCCCAATTTCTCATCAAAATTCCCCAAATTAACAGTTTGGACCCATGCGTGATATCTTGGTTTAAAAAAAATCATACCTACAGATCGACACTTTTGTGCTATCTAGGACGTCACTTATGTGAGTATAATGGATTAAAATGATGAATTAAAGAAATAGTTCACCGTATTTTGGCCACCTGTACAAAAAAGTATTTAAAGTAGTTTGAACTCGTATTTATTACAACCTATACACTTTATAAAGAATTATTTTATTTATTTATTTATAATAATAAACAATTTCACGTTCCTCTACTAAGCTGGCATCTTACCTATCTGCATCATGCGATAAAAATAATAACCTTTTTTTTCCTTTTACTAATGTATGAACTCATTTCCTCATGGCATGTCGTTACTTCAATCATATTTACACTCCATAAAAATTTATTATTTAAATCATGAGCTCTTATTATCTTAGTTTTACGATGCAATTACTGAAGTAAAGTACAATTTACAATAATAATATTGTATGGTTTTATAATAATCCTACCTTCACGGTACCTAAGTACATTGCAATCTAATTGCCATCATCTTTAGTTGGAAAAAAAACGGGTTTTTGACTCTTCTATCCTTGAAACCCAAAATGTAACCAATATGCGCAAGAGGTATTCTTTATTTTTTAACCTCTTGCAGGCCGCAGTCCCACCGGCGGTTCCGGATTTTTGAAGCGATTTTGCCCCTTATGTATAAAGAAATTGTATAAAGAACAAGGTCAGAATCGCTTGGGCCATTCTCGATCTTGACATAACGAAATACTGGATAGCATTTAGCCACTCCGAAAAATTCATATTAATTGCCAATGACGCGCCGGGCACCAAATATGGCGGACAAAATGGCTGCCGCTTGATAATATGAACATTGTCATATTCGAAGTCTATATTTATTCATTGTTTTTTATATAAATCCATTGTGGAAAGCATAGATTTGAGTGATTATTAGGAAGTTCTTTTTATCTACATTATTTTGAAATAATTTTTTTTTTTTTTATCTACATTATTTTGGTGTAATTTTGTTGTAATCACAAAAGAAATGTTATAAAAATTGAATTGGTAAGAAATGTGAGAACCGTCAAATATTTTACGTCGTATTGAAAAAATATATTTTTTGTATGCTGGCTTTCAACAAGAGGTTTTTTATTTTATTTTGAATTTCTGTAACTTTGCGCTAGTAGATTATTGAAAACTGAAAGATTGTAAAACTTTTGCTGAGTAGGTACATTTTTCAATCGGGAGTTATCTCCGTTTCTTCAAGTTTTACCAATTTATCTTACAATTTCTTTTTCTTCGATTATCATACCACAAGGTTAATAAAAGCAATGTAAAATAATATGTATTTGTTGATACTAGCATTCAGATAATCCTTATTCTAAGTATTTTCCATATCACAGACATTCGCCTTTCAAAAGCACATTATTTTTATTTTATATTTCAACGTTCCCTTTGCAAAAACCACTTTTATCACCTACCTGTTGTTAATATTCGATGATATTATTAAATTGCCGAGTTGTTTTCCGATAAAAAAAAATAAGGTTTTAAATTCAATACTTGCTATAAGGCTTCGATTCATAGTGGTATACGTGACATTTAAATAAAAAGGCATAGGTATTTTAGATAGAAAATTTCAATAGATTTGTATCAGGGGTACAGGAATGCGAGGATATTATCCCAAGTAATTGCCCATGTATCCGGTTACCGGACCTCGCTCGAGTTCGCAGGACCGGTCTTTCCGTATTTTATAAGTCTTAATAGAGGTAAATTTCTACCCATGAGTGTAGAAAATTCTTTTAGAGTTCGTGTATTAGATTATTGGATAAGCAATGAGTGAAATAAAATAACGCTTTCACGCAATCATTTTAGGGATATTTTCTGTACATAGAAATTATGTACGTGCGCCGAGTGCATTCGCTTCTCCTTTTTTACGTTATTGGGGGTTAGAGAAGAGGCGAAAAAATAACACGAAAGTTGAAATTGGACAGAAATCCTGAGGCATGCTAAAGGTTTTAATAAATAATGTGATGGAATAAATATGTTAAGGTAGCAACTTCATTATAAAATATGACTTAATATACAGAAATGCTCTTTGGAACAAAGTCCAAAAGGGTATTTAACTGGTGAATTCTAATCGGAAAGTTAACAATAACAAGAGAGAGAGAAAAACAAAAATATATTTAATTAAATGAAAAATAACTTTCTGTACACTACTTATATAATCATAATTAAAATAACCAAAGAACAAACAAGTATAGACATATAATAACTACAGACAAAAATATTATATAGGGTGGTGATTTATTACTTAAAAATATGATAAAAAACCAATTACATAAAATAAAATATTAGAATTAATTTAGAATATGTAAACATTTCATTATATATTACATGATTTTTTTTTACAACAAAAATAAATTATCATAAATTTTATAAATATGAAAACAAATTTAAGAGATGGCTATTTAGAAAACATATTTAGCTAATTGTAAATCTGTTCTGTTTGTAAAAAAACGTAAGCCTTTGGTTTCCGCTTGAGCGATATGACTTCTTTTTGAAATATTTTTTGATCGCCCAGTTGATTTCTATTTATTTTTTTATGAATACCGCATAAGAGACCCGTCTGAAGCCAGTGAGACTATGGCATGCCCAATTGGGGTTGAAGGTAATGGGGAGAGTAAAGAGATGGGGAAGAGGAAGGTAAGGAAGTACCTGGATATTCAGATCTGGTCAACAAACACGGCTAAAGCCATTTCAAGCAAAGATTCAATTCTGAATTTTGGCCTTACACCAGGGCGAAACTGAGAGTATCTTTCGCTCTGGAACGTGCCGCAAATATACCATATATTATTTTTAATTAATTAATTGTGGTCGAAGGGTTCGTACCCGGTGTGCGCAAATAAATTTTATTTGATTAATTTGTGTTATATCGCAATTGACCTTTGAAATTGGAGTCAAAAGCCCTACCTCTCGACCACGCGGGCCGTCAGTAAGTACAATATTTAAAAAACCGACAAAAGCTCGTAATTTTTATTTATTATACGTATACTGTTTGTGGTCACAATATAATTATGTTTGATTGATCTACAGACTGTGCACTGTGCACCTGCATCGTGTACTTATTTACTTATGCAATAATGCAAGGTGCATTATATTATTTGAAAAGTTAACAACATGGTAGGTACTGACATTCTAAAACGCATAGTTATTTAGTATTCGAAAGTGTATATATATATATATATATGTGTGTATATATACATAAATAGGTACCTACTATACAACTTCATCTAAATAAAATATATAATGTATTTTACCAGGCTTTTTTATTTTCATTTGAATCTTGATGTGACCAATAATATCTACATAAAAATAAGTATAAATAAAGAGGGAGGTAAACGAAAGGCGGGCAGACCTAGGCTGAGATGAGACGATGACGTCAGGAAGGATGCAGGAGGATCCATGTTGCAGATTGGA
The DNA here is from genome assembly GCA_951813805.1 of Limnephilus auricula. Classification (NCBI taxonomy): domain Eukaryota; kingdom Metazoa; phylum Arthropoda; class Insecta; order Trichoptera; family Limnephilidae; genus Limnephilus; species Limnephilus auricula. Next base: position 22,764,066 of record OX638393.1, read on the forward strand.
AGTCGATGGCCGAGGACAGAGGGCGGTGGAGGAGGCACACGTTGGAGGAGGCCTGAAATGGGCTGTAGCACTATAGAACTGCTTTTTCTTATTGCTTCGAAATTGGGATATATATTTTACTAGCTGACACACCCATGCATTGCTAATGAAATACGTCGCCATCTACTGGATGGTTACCTAACCTAGATAACCAAGTGTTATGGCAATAAATTAACTCACACCGACATCTGATAGAAACTTATGAAACTTACAAATTTTTTTGATACATACGTTTACAGGTAGGTACATACATAATAACGTAAATGAAGAGAGTAACAAAAAAATCAATTAAAATCAAAAAAATATATATTTTCCCAAAAAAAACATTTAATTCGCAATAATAAATATTGAGGTCAATAATCTAGATAAAAACTATCCTATTTTTTAAGTTGGACCAAATTACACACAGTAAACCAAATTTAATCAAAATCGGTTAAGAAGTTTCGGATTTTACCTCGGACGAACATTGTGACACGAGATTATTATACATAAAGGAGAAAGAAGAATAATATTAGAATTATATCTGGAGCTCAATGCTAGAAGTGCCTATTTCAAATTTGTAAACCGTTTTTGAATGAAAACTTGTTTATAACGATTTCCTGGCGTACAAAACACCGGAACAATTTTTGATCATTACTTATTTATTTGAGAACCAAACAGAACATTTATAGAACAATCTTGCATATAATTTAAAATGCATTAGTTTTGTAACATTATTTTTATGCGAATACCGCACAAAAGTCCCAACTGCTCAATGGAATCAGACTATGGAATGCCCAATAATGGTATGTTGTGAGGCTGAAGGTAGGGGAGAGGGGAACGCGATGGGGGAGAGGAAGGTGGGGAGTACTATTAGAATCTGGTCACAAAACACAGTTGAAGCCATTTCAAGCAACGTTTAAATTATGAATGGTGGTCTACCTACCTACAAATGAATTGTTTTTTTGATTTTATGACTAAACACTAAGGTGAAAAAAGCAAATTGAATAAAAAATATATTCGTAATAAGCATTAACTTTGTGGATAGCCATAATTTACAAAAAAAATATATAAATTTATTTTAGACCACTTTAAAATGTTAATTAAACTCTACCGGTTTCGGAAGAACCCTTCCTTCGTCAGGAGAATATTAAAACTAAATGATACAAAATATTTACAGATATATACAACAAAAAAAATTGGTTTAGTGGTTAACAAAAATTTTGTACCATAGATTAGTTTTAATATTCTCCTGACAAAGGAGGGCTTCTTCCAAAACCGGTAGACTTTAATTAAAATTTAAAAGTGGTCTAAAACAAATTTATATATTTTTATTGCAAAAAATATATTTTTATGTTCCTATATGACTTGGAGGCAATTTCCTCTACTCGTACAAACACATGCTGTATTATAATACTGCTACCTAACATACCCAATAAACGTAATTTTTCTAGTGAAAAACTTTTTATTTTGTTTTATTTATTAATGATTAACCATATCATTTTAGTTTGAATTATTGCATGTGACTCAATAACGTTCATATATAAACCTTGAGTTCAATAAAGCGTAATAAAGAGTGAAATATAATCACATTCGCTTTTACACGTGTATATTGTTTTCACAGTTTTATAAGAATCTGTTACAATGATTATTGTTATGATCGAGCCCGAATCTTAAGTTTGATCTTTATGTCCGTGTTCCGAAGGCATAAACTGCTCAATTTACATGGACGTTGTAAAATGCCAAAAGAACAAAAGGTAAGGTACTCGTATAACCAATCGCGTTGCGCAAAACTCCTCAATGGAAATTCAAGAATATTTACAAGTTAAACATGTCGAGGATATCTGAGATAAAACTTTGCACATCACAGTGAACAAATACTGGAAAAGAAGAACTTTTTGAAGGCCCGTTAACGTCAGTCGTTATTTTAATAAGTTAATAGCCAACGGTAAGCATAAATTGTTTTTCAATATTAATAAAATGCTTATGATCGATGGATTAATTTTAATTGGCGGGCGGCAGCAACAATCTTGCCGTCGTAAACCACGGTTATAATTAACAATCTTAATCAATGAAGCACTTCTCCATAAACTCTCCTTTACTATCGATTTCATGCAATTATTGTATACAACAAAGGAGATTCGGGATCTTAAATGTCTTGCAAAAATATTGATTACACGAACGTGTGCTAAATTTATTGCTAAACATTAAAATACACGATGTTTTTAATTAATTTAGAATTTTAAGATTACTATTTTTTTAAAAGGCGGAGACGGTTTACAAGCAGTTCTCGTGAGCACTTAGGCCATAGGCCCATTGTGCTATCTCCCATTTTACCTCAACCCTTTAATAACAACCCAGTCCCTTTAATAAAGTTCATAAGGGTTGTCATTGGATATGTGGAAATGTCTTATGGTTCTACTATATGTCTCCCCAGGTATCTGAGCCTAGTTCCCACCAGGGCAGGACATTTATTTTTTTATTTTTATTTATTTATTTATTTACATTTGATACATTTAAAGCCAAAATAACAGAAATAATATTACATAATAAGAGAATATATTTAAAATGAATACAAGTGTTATTACGTTGTTTTAGGTCGATATTAGTTCCTAGCTAGGCAGATTGCCTGTTCTAAGGAACCAAAGTTTGTAAAGTGCCAAATGCAATTTAAATTATTATCATTTTTTTGAATTAATACTTATATATACTAAGTTTTTACTAAACGTGCCATTCATAGGTAACCATGTATAGTTTTAAGTCACATTACATATTAGTTTTTTAGACTCCTCCCTACCAAAGCCAATCAACCATTTAGTTATTATTGAACCAATGCAGGACATTTTGCAATTTTTAATATTTAAGTCTAAGGGATTTTATTGTATAATTTCCATTGATTTCCATTGATTCCATTGATCCAACATTGGAACCATAGGTGAATTGGAGTCACTTCCTTCTCTTCACATTTTCTGCATATATTGGTGTTTTCCACTCCCAATATCTGCATGTGTCTCCTGAGATGGCAGTGTCCCGATAATAGTCCTGTCAGTTCCCGTCCATATCGAGTAGTTTCCTGATTCGTCTAGGGTCCAGTCCTTTTATGAGAACTTTTATGAGATTTTCTCATTCCGGGTGCCCTCTCTCATTCTTTGCAGTGCTGGGATTTGACCCACCTATCGATATGATTATATTTTATGATTAAGTAATTAGAGCATTTTTTTAATATTCATTCATTTAAGATTCATAAAATTCACCTGTCGATAAATAAAATGCAAGATTTTAATATGTTTTAAACAATGTATTTTTACGACTGGAATGCAGTCTGCTACTTAAATGTTAATATGGTTAAATGGTGATATAAATAAAGTTTCATCATTCGATTACAGGTGTAACTGAATGCCAAAATGTTTATTGTATTATGTTCCCAAAAATATTAACAAATAATATGCATTTGGCTCATCCTCTCCCACGAGTCCTTAGCCTTAAAAGGAAAATCAACTTGATTTTTTTGGATTGCATCTTTCGTGTCCGATTATGTTGATTGTGAGTATTTAAAAATTGAATATGGGATACTTTAAATACTCTTTAGTTGACAGCTTATTTTTTATTAATGGCTTGTTAATATTTTCTCGGGATGGTTTAAAATATAACACAGCTTATAAAAACGTTAACATGTGAATGAAATATTGGGTTATTATTTAACCGAGGGAGGGCGTGAAACCAATGTTATAGGTTTTAATACTTAAACAAATTTGATTTACAGAAACCCACCAACCTTCCTTTACATAAAATAAAAGAATGCCATAAATGATGTACGTCGATATGTACGTACATATTATATTAACAAATAACATTTTACAATTTATATTAATAACTAACTTGCTTAAAGTAACCACCATAATAAGAAGTAACAATAATAATAAAAAAACATTTATTTGAGATTTGATTATAACATGTTTATACATTTTTTTAAATTATATTGATTCTATGACAAACGGGTCACTGCTTAGCTATATAATCCGGATTTCTCCATTGCAGCGGATTTTCAACAGTGCCTTAAATTATTTAGATAAGTATTTATAACTTCTAGGTGTAGCATTTTATTTATTTTTAACTAATTAGTCCTTAAGAAGAATCATCATCTGTGTTTTCACAAAATACGAAGTTGATTTTGCTACCGAAAATATTGCAAGTACAAAGGAAAATTGTGGGTAATCTTCTAGCACTCAAAATATGAAAACCCACATTAGTGATTGTACCCACTACCCGCCTATCATTAATAATTACCTTCATTCTCCACATGTTCCGTGTAAAAATTGTTATATCTTTCATACATTGGTTACTTGGCTTAGTGACCAATGACGACAAGTAGTAATTGTTTGATTTTGAAGAAAAAGTTTTTTGAAAAAAAGACACCTAAAAGGTCACCGGAGACCAAAAAATAACAAGTTAAAGTCAGTCATGTACGATCCTTAACACCCTGTATACATTATTGCTTATGTTGCAGCTCTATCCTTCACCTTATTGATAAATTACTAGATATATTATTTTAATTTACTCCAGCCGACGATATGCAATACGTCCTAAGTTTGTTAGCGAATTTCACTCAAGGAATCCAATCTCCTCCGTAAGAGATCTATGTTTTTACCGCCAAACCAAGAAGGCCTTCTCTAAAACTATAATTACATCACTTCTAGATACAATTATATATCAATGATAATAACTACATCACTTCTAGATGTAACATACTCATTCTGATAATAACATACTCTGTATTTTTTTAATAATATAAAACAAGTAAAATAGTCGAACTATACGAAATTGCAATCCAAGTTTCCTGATTAGCATTTCCGTGTAAAATAATATTATTTCTCTTCCTAAACTAACTAACTAACTAACCATCGCACCGTTTCCCCGCAGGGGTATGCAGAGGGGACGGACCGCCAAACAACTCGGTTTTGGCACACACTCCTTGCTTCATTCACATTCATACATATTCTCATACATACTCTTCAATTATTTCTCTTCCTACGCCAAAAAATAACAACCCAATAATAAACACGCTTATTTTTACATTTTACTTTGAGCTTTTTGGACTGCGTTATCCCTAATTTAGGGTATATTCTGAGGCTAGAAGGAATGGCGAGGGAAGCAGGCAGAGACGAAGAAGAATTATTTTTAAATATTTGACTTTCTCGGGTCACTAAACACGATTACAACCATTTCAAGCAAGTTTGTTTTGTTTAGAATCAACTACTCCTGGAAACATCCAGTAACAGAAATTTAAAATTATGCGCAGATAAATACAAGAATTTTTTTATTCCTTTCAACGCAAGCATACTTAGTACAATGGAACAAAAATATTTCATCTCTTTGGCTAATGTAGGTACCGTAACTCAACCATTATTTAATTATCTGAAAAATTCACCCCCTTAATCATTCGGCGAGAAGATAAAATATTAATGGGATTTCCTTCAAGCTACAGTGGAGCCTGCGACCCCTAAAGTAGAACCTGCGTCTAAACTAGAACCTTCCCAGCTTTAGTCATTCAACCCCCCGGGGCAATTCTATGGCAAAAGTCGCGATTGTTCAACTAATGCCAGTTGAAGAATTGTTCTTTCTCACTTCTAAAGTTGGGGGATGGTCGCGATGCTGGAATTCTTTACAACGTACAGTGACAACAATTCATTTCTGTTGGCTAAGTGTAGATAATTTTTTTTATTTCCCAATATTATGCTTTAGCCAATATGCACGTCTTAATTGTACATGAAATCAATCGTTTTGCATAAAAATGTACATTTTAAACTAAAAATATAAGTAAAGTTTTTTTTTTCTATTTGTGTGGTTTTATATTTTGTATGGCTGTTGTGAATAAGGTAGCTTTCGATAACCATGATTTGTAAACATCAAATTTATTGCCGTAGTACGTGATATCTCTGAAGCTATCTCCCCCAGCTTGCAACACTCTGAATGACACAGAAGACCTTCTAACAAAACGAGAGAAGATAAATTATTAATATTTGATGTCGTGCATTTTTACCCATTTATTTATTTTCCATTAAAAATAAAGGCTCTGTCTATTATTTATAGAGCACGAAGGTCAAAAGATGATAGAATTGTCTGAATTAAGTATTCGCATTGATTGCCTAAAATTGATGAAAATAAAACTGAATTATTTGCCTAATGTGCAATAAATTAAGCTTTTTTTGACGGCTTGCAAATGAAGAAAGTTTATTGGGCACGTCTCATCCTGACCCTCGAAAGAAGCTTCTTCCAATTGGCGGCCTCGGTGGAGCAAGGCGTGGGTTGGCGGTCTGACGCGAGGTCATGGGTCCGATTCCCACCTATATTTAAAAAAAAGTTTTCTTTGTTTTAAACCAAAGCATTTACATATTACATCTTACCTATGCGTACATCTTACCAGTGCAGAAATTAAATAAATTTTATTTGACTCGTAACAAATCGATAAATCACTCTCACCTGAATCTACATGTGGGTAATTAAATAAAAATCAATTATGTCATAAATCGTTTTTATAACGTGTGGATTAAGCTGTCAGTTTAGTTAAAGGAACCTTAATATCTAAACTATGTAGCAGAAATTATATTTAACTCACAACTCTCGAACGGGGACTCATGAAATGACACAGTTTTTTCTTCCTATAATCTTAATAGGTATATAAAACAAAGTCGGTTTAGTTATACCATTTATAACTCAAGAACGGCTGGAGCGATTTTTTTCATATTTGATTTGTTGGATTTTGTCTCCGTCCTGAATAGCAGAATAACGAGCCCTGGCATTATGAAATTTGCATAAAAAATTTTAAATAGGTTAAATGCGAGTTGTTTGAAAAATGGGTGTATTTTATGAAGTTTAGCGGCAGGGAAGAAAGGCGGGAGGGAGAGGGAAATTCGAGAGGGACGGAGGGGAATTTAGGAGGGCAGTGTGCGGGAGGGGGGACGAGGAAGGGTGGAGGCGGAAAAGGTGAAAGGGGAAGGTGATGCGGTAGGGGAAGAGAGGCGGAAGGGGAACGGGGATAAATGGGAAATGACACACAGGGAGAAACAATTTCTTTATTTATGTTGCATCGCAACACATGGCGGGTCAGCTAGTGTCTAAACAGGGAGTTAAGGTACGTACTTGACTTACTTTAACCAATGATTACTGACGTTATTTGAAGTAAAAAATGTAAATAAAATTTTGGTCTCCGGTGAAATTTTTGGTGTTGTTTTTTGTTGTTGTTTTTTCTACAAAAATATAAAAAATAGTAGGCGTTGGACAGTTGGGGGCGAGGTAAGTGTTGGGGCGGTTACTCGGCTGAGTGACCAGTGACGTCATGTGGAAGAATTTTTTTATGTTTATTTGGAAGAAAAAAAAATTTGAAAAAAAAAAAATCATCAAAAAAGTCAACGGAGACCAAAATTTCAGGAATACAAATACTGTCAGGATTCACTGATTAAAGTAAGTCAAGTACCTACCTTGTACGTACCTTTGTATAAACGCAGGACCTAGAAATACTCGTATTACGAAAATTTTCTTTTCATATTTTAAAAACCTAGGCAGTAATGCAGTATTATGATAATTTAGGAAGGGTTTCCAAAAAACGTCAAGAGGTTAACTGAATTTTTATCATAAATTTATCTGATAAAGGGATCCTACCTAGCTGATGGGTTTGTTCTATGAAATCTTGACCCTCAAGTCCTTACACTATTTTGCATAATGCTTCTTCCTTCGGTATAATTTTCTCATTTTATTTTATAGATTGATTCATCACCTCATCATGACTGTCAAAACATCATCCACTTGCTATTATATTCCCGTCATCAGCACAGTACACAGTACTTCAGCATTACCGGCAAGAATTCATTCCCTTTCGCTGGCTGTACGGTGAATAGGTTTTATAATTCTTCTCGGAATGCCAAGAACAAATGGAGATAAAGGTTAAACACATCTCAGAGCGCCACTCCTGAATATTCTCAGCTCTCTTGCGTCATGTCGCCTTAGAGAGATATTGTTGCAACGGAGACACTTGAATTTGCCAGATGTCTTTCCCTGTACCTCATTTGAACACAAGGCTAAGATGGCATTGTCTTTTTTCACCTTTTATGCACGGTGTTATGTCTTCGGAGGAAGAAACAGAAGACAGATCAGAGATTCAACCATCTTAATTTACGTTTTTTTGGTTTTTTGTACCTCTGTTGCCTTACTTGAATTAAAAAATATTACAGAACGACAATAAACGTGTAAAGGCAGCGATTAAAATCATTAGAGTATTGGTGCATTAAAAAAATAAAGAATATTTATTTTGAATACTCCAGTTGAGTTGTGCTAAACTGCTTCTTGAGGGTTTTTGTTGTACGTGTAGGTACTTATATAAGTTCATTTAACTTTAAGGTCATTTTTTGTCACGTGTGTGTAATTTAAAGTATAAATTTACTACCTTGGCTAATATGTCATTGCGAAAATATATTAATATGATTTCTCAAATTTCGTATCATGATGACCCTATCATTAAAATTTATGCAAGAGTTATGGAAAACTGGAGCGGCCCTTAAGACCTTAGCGGCTTTGTATTCTTTAAACAATTATTTTTTTTAAATTTTTTAAATAAAACAATAACCTTGCTTACATAGCTTTTAATTTTATATTTTTTGCCGGCTAGGTTTCGCTATTCTATAATGCTAGTATAATACTGAAATGTTGTAGTCGCCTACTATACGGATGTTAAGGTACGTACTTGAGTTACTCTAACCAGTGATTCCTGACATTATTTGGAGTGAAAAATGTAAATGAAATTTTGGTCTCCGGTGACTTTTTTTATGACAACATTTTTTTTTCAAATTTTTTTTTCTTCAAAAAAAAAAAAATAATAAATCTTTCACGTGACCTTATTGGTCACTCAGCCGAGTTACCGCCCCACCACTTACCCCGCCCCCAACTACCCACACAATACCTAATATTTTTTATGTTTTTGTAAAAAAAAAAAAAAACTCAAAAATGTCACCGGAGACCAAAATTTCATTCACATTTTTTACTCCAAATAATGTCAGGAATGACTGGTTAAAGTAACTCAAGTACTTATCTTAACACCCCGTATATACTGCTCTGAAGAACCTGTAGTAGGAGCAAAACCTGGTCGGCAATAAGTACAAAAACTAAAAGTTATTGTTTCATTTTAAATTATTATGTCACATCACATTAAATACTCTTCGTATGAAAATATACAGAAAAAAAAAATTAGGTACGTTTGAAATAAGATAGATTATTCTCCTCGTTTTTCAATTTCATTAAAATAAACTAATAAAACTTTTATATGAATAAAGTTCACTCATTGTTAACCCCTCAGGCCTCGACTTTATTTCGTCAGAGGGTCCAAATATTTCCGCTTCGTAATAAAATAAAAAAATGCCATATTTCTTTCTTTTTTTACATGAATACCGCACAAGAGTCCCAACTGCTCTTGTCTAGAGTCAGTGAGAATATGACATCCCCAATTGGGATATTTTGTGAGGCTGAAGGTAGTGGGGAGGGGAAGGAGATTGGAAAGAGAAAGGTGGGAAGTACCTTGCTATTCAGATCTGTTAACCAAATACGGCTCAAGTCATTTCAAGCAACGTTTCAATTCTGAATAGTGGTCTTCCACCAGGACGATACTGAAAGTATCTTCCACTCTGAAACATGCCGCAAATGTACTATATATTATTTTTTCAGGCTGTCAAAAAAAGGATTCTTGAAATGTGATAAACTTGAAAGGTGATAAAATGTTCGTGAAATGTAATAAAAAACGCTTTCAAAATTTACAAATCGAAATAAGCATATAATTTTTGAAATTTGAAATTTGGAAATGCAAACATAATTTTTTTTAAATGGCTCACCTTACGTTTTTTCCTAACTAAAATTACTGATAAAAAAACACACACATATATATATATTAGGCGATGTGCTGTAAACGTTTTTGTCCTTGCAACTTTTTTGTCGTTCCATGTAAAAATAATTCATAAAAAATTCCCCAAAGTTTCATCAATTTTTTTTCAAATTTTAAAAAATTTATTTTGTGGTCAACTTTTAAATTTGAACATAAATCTTGATATTTTCTCTTTCTAACACCGTTTATATCATATTTCTCACTATTAGTAAGGGAGACACTATGAGACGTATATAAATTGTTCCGAAAAGTGAACAAATTAGAATGAGAAGTTAAGAAGTAATTACGATCAAGCCTCGAGTTTAGTGTCGTGCTGACCTCAACATCTGTCACCTCAATAATGTAAAATGTTCTGCTGCTCTCTCTTTGTATCTTCTGCCCATCCCACTGTGCACGACAATGTTGAAAGTGTAATGTATCCATCTACAGGTGTACTAAGAAAATACCTGATGTCACTATAGGTCAGGTACGGGAATAATGAATCTCTTAGGCAACATAAGTTACGTCAAATTATTGTTATATTTGGACATTTTAGTACTGTTTAGTTATCCATATTAAAAACACAAAAGCTCTCCATTAATTTTCATACGCTTAGCCTTTAATAATAAAAAATCTACAATTAAATAAGTGGTTTACAATTATTGCTCACCGGTGGTTTGGATTTCGCAATTTCTCATTGATTCGTTATTACTTAGAAGCTGCTCTTACTCTAAAGTATTTTTTAAATTTTTTAAAGAGAATAAATACCTCATAAGAATCCCAACTGCTCCCATATGGAGAAAGTGAGACTATAGCATCCCCAATTGGGGTATGTTGTGAGGCTGAAGGTAAGTGGGGAAGGGAAGGTAGAGGGAGGTGGGTAAATACCTGGCTATTCATATCTAGTAACTAAACACGGCTAAAGCCATTTCAAGTAACGTTTCAATTCTGAATGGTGGTCTTACACCAGGGCGATACTTAGAGTATCTACCACTCTGAAACGTGCCGCATATATAGTATATATATATATATATATATATTATTTTAATTAAGTAATTGTGAAACACAAATTAATTAAATAAAATTTATTTGCGCACGCCGCCGGTATGATGTGTTTTTTCAATGATACTGCGTATTAAAAAAATTAATTACTAAAGTACATGAGTATTGCTCTAGATTTGTTCAAATATAATTCCGAAAACAGCGCATTCAAAAATTGATCCAGCTAATGTTGTTTTTATAACACCTTAACAACATTTTTATAAAAGAGTTTAAATATATATATTTTTTTTTTTTTTTTAACCGCTTGGACACATAAGCTTGTTTTCACGATAATTTAACGTAGGTAGACATAGGAATGACGTATATCCCGTACCTGAGTTATTTTAAATATATATATATATATAAATATAAAAAAAAATAATGAAAAGCTATAATCAAACCAGATTTAATATGTGTAATTTACCAGGTAATATTGTTATTTATTGCTTGTTTGTGAACTATATTGACAGGTAAGAAAGATTCACGAAAACAATTTCATAAAAGTTATGATTGCCGAGCTACCAACATAACAAATTCATCATTTTCCCGGCTCGGTCTTGGTTCAGAAAGCTCGTAGCGCCAGTGACAAATGGTTGGCATTCCATCTACCTGGGAAGATGTATTATTGCACAAACACCTTCCGTGCCATATGTCAAAAGTCTTTTTTTATTAAATCGGGTAAACGTATGAGCTTTGTAATGAGGTAAACGACGCAAATGTAATGCGTGAAACTCATATTATGTCATAATAATGCCTTAGATTTTTTTATATTAAAAATCTAATTTTGGTAATAAATATAAAGTATTCTTTCCTCGTGATCAAAAATGTATAACTTTTTTTTATTCCTTGAGTTTTTTGTAAAATGCGAATAAATAATAATATTGTTCAGTAGATTAATAAAATATTTTTTTGTTGATACTTATTATTGACTACGTAGCCATACATTACAAGATAATATATTTTTCTAAGAAATGTACAAGAGTAGAATGATGTATTATCACTCTTACAATGGAAAAATTATTGAGGTATTTATTAACTAAATGGGAAAAACGGTCGGCTTCAGGACGGGTAAATACCCAGTGAGGCCCGATTAATGTTTGAAAATACATAATATTAGTGTATCATTATAAAAAAATTAAAACATTTGTTTGATTATAATTACCTTTTTCGGACTATATTATCCCGATCCCGCGCATGCTTCAGTAATTCTTCAAATTTACTAAGCCAGAGTTTGGAATTAAACATAAAACCGTCGTCCTCAATATAATATAGCCAGAATCATTCAGACAGGATGATCGAGGTTAAGAGGGTATTACCAGAGAATACCGGAAATCAGTCCCTTTTAAATCAAATTCTAGACGAACTGACCCTTTTTTTATAAAAAAATATAAATTGGTTTTTAAAGATTGTTACTTTATCTGGTACACGCAGTTTTAAAATTTTGAAAAACTAAGTGTATTTTTAAGATACTAAGGTTATACCGTTGGTCTTTGGCAGATTTGTTCAATTTTCAAACGATAGATTCTATTAAACAACAGAAATTTCAAATCATATAATCATACAATAAAATAAATTAATACATAATCTGGTCAAGAAATTTTAAATTTTTATTAATTTTAGTTAAATTATAATCATAAAAAAATAAATCTGAGAACGTGTTTGGTGACAAAAATACCTCAGTTTTTCTATTTATTTATGGTCTTACAAACTAAAATATATGTAAAAAAAAATTTACTTAATTATTTTGTTTAGACATTATTAAAAAATCATAAATACTTATGATCAAAAAAGTACACTATATTTAATAATTTATCATCGTGCGTTTTGAGCATTTTTATTGCTTACTTAAATGTAGGTTTATATTAAATCAAGTTTTTAATAAAATAAAAAGATATCAAAATTTTAATTTAAAAAATTTGATACGGAGAATAATCGACCTTTCTCATTGGAACCTCCCTGTACAGTTGCAAGCATTTTTAAACTTTTATTTTCAGCCGCTGGTCAATCACTCTTAATCTTTCAGTGATAATAAAATTTGTAGAAATTTCCTGATAACGTTAACCTATTGACTCGTGCATATTCTTACCCCACTTATAATCTCATCCAACGCCAACGCTCGACAAATAATGATTAGTTATCTAGATTTACAACACAACAGGTCAAGAATCTTGACTCAGAGAGCAAGAGTTGTTCCTGATCATCAATCACCCACTTTCCTCCATAGTAATATATTAACATCATCATTAACACTTGCTTATTAACATCATCATTAACACTTGCTTATTCAAATCATTCTGATCATCACTGTTTATTGCCAGAAATAAAATAAATAATTGAGACATATCTAACTTTATTATTATTTAATCTGATTTTTAAGGATGTAGAATCTTTTATTCGACTTCATTAGCGGGTCGTGACCAGGCAATGAGTCTAATTCAGGATTTGCAAAATCAAATTCTAATAAAGCCAGAATATTACGGTGTTATTGCTCATCGTAAAATGGCATTTTTAAAGGTTCTGCACTTGGCCTTGATTAAATTTAACACGGAAAACAATGCAGGTTCCTCATTCCGTAGTTTATGCGTATAAATTTAACGATTCCATGAATAATAAAACTATTTATATTCCTAGAGGCGAATGAACGGGTGTTTGCAATAGACGATCAGTCTCGCTGCGCGCATTAATATAGTGTATTGAACGCTCGACAGAAAATCCATAAAATATCGGTTAATCATTTCATGTCTGCATTTCCTCGTCGATCTAAATCAGGGTCGACAATAAACATTCCTTCTGAACATTTTTATTATTAGGTTAATTGTTTTATTGTGTTATTATTCATTCGAGTTTATGGTCAACAGGGAAAATTAACCTGTACAGGAACCCTAACGTACATTTCAAGAAAACGGTTTGAAATCTGCATAGTGATTAATCGATGTAGCCATATTCATTTTGAAAATCATTATGCTTAACAATGACAAGTTTAACATAATTTACACTTTACTCTGAACCAATATTTTAACTTATATTAATAATTATAATAGTGGCCATGTTGACACGTTTTGGGGAAAATAAACATAATAATTTCATGAATTTGAACTATAAATCGGTAAAAATTTTAACATACAGTTTTCATAATTTTTCAGTTCGATTTTTTTTAATCAAGAGGAAAATAATTTCCCTCAGACCTATGTCTAATTTGTGGATGATGAGGGTGATTTTAAGGAAAGCAGTCCCGAGGAAAAAAATCACTCAGGGCCCATATCATCTTTGGCGTTGATGTGTGGAGGATCTTTTTAGGGAAAAGAAAGAGATGAAGTTCTGGGAAGGAAAAGGTATAGTGTGTATATGTACGAATCTTGCGGATGTATGTCCAGTAAAAACGGACGAATGAATCCATCCAAAAAGAAACGGAAAATGTCAGACGAAGCCGGATTATAATATTAAGAGAAAAAGTTTTTGTAGACATTACACAAAACCAATAATTTTATTGTAAAAATAATTTTTTGACTTTTCTGGTAAGATTTTTTGTTTTAAGACAGTCAAATAGGTAGGCCTGATTGTTATAATGTACGATTTTACACCGTTTATACATATTATAATTAATATTCCGAAGAAGATTTCTTATTCGATTTTGTTTTAAAGAAAGTTAAACTACGAAAAAATACATTTTCGTATTAATTTCAAGCTAAAGATTATCGGTCTGTTATTTTTTAAATATTATTTAAACATTACCAGAAGAGTCCTAAGCAAACATGTGATGGTCAGTATACGTATTTATATAAATTATATATTTTCCAATAATATGGAAAAAGCATTTGAAATTGTTTTTTTTAACCTGTTAATAATATATTTGTTAAATATTTTTACTCTGAGATCTAAATGTCTATATGAAATCCATCAAAAATATTGCATAACCAGATTAATTCCCAATAGCTTCGTACAGACGAGCAACGCTCCCGATATGCTCCAAACAAGCAAATAAATAATAAGTACGTAGTCATGAGAGAAAACATTAAGTGCATGAAATCAATTGTGACAGTAATGGTGCATGCTTAAGTTTTTTTAAGTTACTTGCTAGCCGGGAGCGGTTCACGTACATTATGCGTCCCATCTGTACTAAGGTTATCCTTATAAATATTTTTTCAAGTTCCGAATTATTTTACTTAGGAGTGAAGTGCATCCTACAAAAAAAAACAATGTTAATTAATTAATTTAGCCAAGGGTTATATTAACGGAAAACCGTTAATTTGGTTTATGCATACATTTTGTGCAGTGAGTAATTCGAAATAATATGCATACATTTTGTGCAGTGAATAATAATTTTTTATGTCGACTAATTTATTCAGTTTAAATATACATACATGTATCCCAGCATAAAAAACATTCACCTTCTGCCGCATTTAACAATATTGGCCTGAAGAGTAGATATCGATGAAAATTGTATATTTTTTTATAAGTACGTTAAAGGATCCGATTCGGGAGTTGGGCATTGGTACCGCTGCCCCGGGAACCATTTATAGGAAAACCAACACCTCTGCCATAGATCAACCTATGTTGTTGCTACGTTTGGTGAACTAGCAGGGATGCCCGGGTTCATGAGGTGAGTCGGGGTCTGGCGGTGGATGCATCCGGCCCCCAGCTGCGTGGCAGGCCAAATCAGGAGAGACTGGTTGACTCCCTCCGAACGTCAACTTGCACCGCAGTGGGAGGGATGGATTCATACGTTCATAACTCCTGAAGACATTGACCCGCAGATTCCTATACTCACCCCTCAAATCCTTTTTCTTCCCAAAACTTCATCTCCTTCCTTTCCTCAGAAGACCCGCCACAAAGCATCCCCAAAGATGACATGGGCCCTGAAGGGAATTATTTTTCCCAGGGCCTCCCATATGGAGCTAATGTAAAAAAAAATTGTCGAATATTCTGACTAATGGAAAATAGCCTGACATCTCAAGATAAAGTCCTGAACCATGAAACTAACGATTAAGATGAAAGATGAATAAAAAAGCCAAACCAAAACCAAACCAACCAAATTACACCAAATTAACCAAAATTTAGCACAAAATAGATACATTAAATTCAAACAAACAAGGTCCGTAACCTTTTCACCTATTGCAAAAACATTGATTATCGTGGTATTTTGCATACGAGCTTAATTCTTTACAAATTGTATACTTGAACTTTTAACGTAAAGACCATCAGTTATGAGATGCTACATCTCTTTGTTTTGTTACACCCGTCATATAAAATTAGGATATTATAATTAGAAATCAAGGATTTTCCCATCGTTCATACCTCAATTTATTCTAATAGACAAAGTGTTGGTAATTGTCATAAATTCGTGAATAGTAAAAAATGTTATCGGATTCATTTAAACTGTTCATGGTATTGTTAGACGATCCTTCTGTTTTTAACACTCCTTATAAATAATTAAGATCGTTAAACGAGATTATATGCAACATTATAAAATCAAAATAGTACATTGTATTAGATGGATTATGAATACATCCTTATTATTAATAATACTTTTTGTATGTGCAATAAAACACTTTGATCTAAAAACATTAATAGGTTTACCTACTTCTTTAATAAACATCTCTCTATTCATATCGGGAAGCTATCTGACTAAAAGTTCAAGGAGTAATATTGAAGTCAATATCAAATACGGATTTTAGCTGTCATCAGGAAATCGTGACTTCTGATCTCCAAGATCTCCACACTCTGCGTATTTCAGTCTTCATAACTGATGTACGAGTATCTCATCCATTGATATAAAACGAACTAGTTAAGCTCTGTACACGGAGAAAGTTTTTATTCTAAAATACGATCATTTTATTCGTAAAAACGTTAAAAATGGGACTGAAGTTCTTACGAACAAATTAACAGTGTTTCAATGTTTATTAGCGGGAAAATGTAAGAATAATTTGTTGGTATACGTACGAAATTACGTATACAAACAAATTATTCTTACATGTTCCAGCCAATAAACATTGAAACCCTGTTAATTTGTTCGTAAGAACTTCAGTCCCGTTTTTACGAATAAAATTATCGTATTTTAGAATAAAAATTTTCTCCGTGTATAAGTTTAATAACACTTTATTTAGTTTATCTTCTTCTTCTGGAGCGTTCTCTATTAGAGATTGGCTATCACACGGAGAAAAATGTTATTCTAAAATACGATCATTTTATTCGTAAAAACGGTGTTAAAAAAATGAAGTTCTTACGAACAAATTAACAGGGTTGCAATGTTTATTCTTACATTTTCCCGCCAATAAACATTGAAACACTGTTAATTTGTTCGTAAGAACTTCAGTCCCGTTTTTAACCGTTTTTACGAATAAAATTATCGTATTTTAGAATAACACTTTTCTCGTTTGTGGAAAATTAAATGTTACAATACTTTTCACAAAGTACCAATTAAATGAATGAACATGTAGTCTTCACGGGAATAAGGGATGAAATACATTTAACATTATTTGTTTTTGTATCTCTGTGAAAATCTGTTCCATAAGACCGGAGATCCATACCTTATTGGTCCTATATATATATCGGTATAGTATAGAGTGCCGAGATATACATACCTCTTCGAGACGCTGAAAAAACTGAATCCAGTTTCAGAATAAGTACTATCTGGGGAAAAAAACAGTGGGATAAGAATACACAGCTAGCAGAAGAAAGCTATTGAGTTCTTATTTTGCAACTAGACTTTCGTAGTAACTTAATATTATGTTGATCACAGTCAAGTAGCAATTGCCAATCTTATGAAATTTATTTCACTGATCACACCACCGAAATACTTCCCATGACTAGTGTTGTTCAATGATTTTCACCAACGACCGCCAGAGATTACTTCAATCTGCGCCAAGAGATTACATTTCACCAGTTCAAGACAGGTTAAGTCATGTTGACGTGATCAAATTGCAATTGGCTTTTATGTCAGTCAAAACGTGACATGAATTTTATTGTGTTACCTTCATCATTAGTACATTTTTATTTTGCAGTATTACTTTTCCTACCAACCAGTGCATTATGCAAATGTATTGAAGACACATATTCGCAGGTGAGAGCTGCCAACATACTAACAGAAAAAGCCCACTTCTCTAGAAATGAGTTTTATTGTGACATCTTAATTATAAGTACATGTTCATTGAACAGTGTTACTTTTCATACAACCAGTGCATTGGGCAAACGTAGAAAAGAATAATACATTTCAAGAAGAGCCGCAAACAGAGATAGAAAGAGTTCAGATCTCCCAATCCTTAGCCTGACTTACCAACTTGACTTTTCCATGTTGATGATTTTTATTAGTATTAATATTTTTTGGATTGTCTCAAGTAGAAGAAGTGTAGATTTAAATGCACCCCCAAGCCACGATTCCATATTGTAGTACAGAATGTGCAAGTGCAAAATAGATAACTTCTTCATTACTTCTCATTACGTTTAAATCAACTAACCTTTCTAAACTACAAATAATGCCCATGTCACTTGAATGTTTTTTATCCTGAAAGTAATAGAAGGTTTATTATATTGGCATTGATGTAGATCATAAGTCATAAATGAATATTGCCAATTAAGGTGTTGTGATGTTCATTGTTAAGTTTGACAAGCGGTACAGACTTTACAATAACTATCGTCAGGATCATTGTTAAATTGAATATATGGTGTCTCCTTAAAAAAAATCGTTCATATTTAAGGTGGTTTTGTAAATACAGTTCGTTTTTATTTTTCTTAGATCAACTCACTTAAGGAAAAAAATCGTCAGGGCTTTCGTCATCTTTGGTGATGATGTATAGAAGGTCTTTTTGAAGAGAGGAAGGAGTGAACACCTCACAGGTTCTCCCAGCGAGGTGTTCACAAAATGCTACTATTAACCTTCTTACATAACTTTTTACATCCTGTTACTGAATATGAACTTTTTATGTACTACACCATTGTAATTATTTGTTAAATGTATGTACAAGTATAGAAATAAATAAATAAGTAAGTGACCATTGGTTTTGAAGAGACCCATGTTGTATGAGGGAGGAAACTTAGCAGCCGCAGCCGAATTATCTATGGTATCACCGGTGCCGAAGGAATCAATGCCGCTAGTTCCTCTGAACACCTTCCATTGTAATACCGGTAGACCAAGAACGATATTCCAACCTGACGCCTGTGCTCTATCTAAAATCTATTAAGATTGTATTATCTATAATTGACAATTGTAATAGTTTTATATTATTATAGATTGTAATAGCTCTATCTAAAATCTATTAATCTATATAGATTACTAATCTATAAAGATTGTGCGTTCGTTAAGATAGGGGATCTATCAAACGGATCGACCGTTTCTTCACAGAATCAGGGGTTTTCTTCTTACATATTTTTCGATCATTAATCTTTCTACCTAACATTGGATTTACTGCAATATTATCTGGACTGTAATGAAATATCCATAGCTTTGACCTGATCGTTCATATTGAAAATAATTGATAGTTTAAATTTACGACGTTATTTTCGTTTCGATGCTCTGCAAAACCAAGTCTACAAAGCAGTATTTTTAGTTATTTTACAAGTGAATCAATCTTTCATTTTGACTTTTTATGTGTTCATTTCAGAAATATTAAATAGTAACATTCTTATTTATATTCGTTACCTTTATGACAGCTGTAGAATTATCGTTCAACAGCCGAGATTTGAAATGGCTCAGAAAATTGGCAATAACGAACTTAGTTCAGCACGACTTTCCATGAAATAATAATATTATAAACGTTAAATTATGTAAAATGTTTTCTTGTCACGTATCGGTGTTTGCTCGAGGTAAAAGCACAATAATTTAGACCTGCTCAATGTTTAAACGAAGCTTTCGTGATTATTAAGCGGTATTTACATTTGACACTTAAACGCTACACACTATAACCAAAATTAAGTTAGTATTCAAATAAATAGAAATAAATATAGTGAAATAAACACTGGTCACCGAAAAAGCCATATCTCCGATTCACAAAATTCACAAAATATTTAATAAACCAGCACTACGGTATAATCAGTTGTGTTCTTACAATTATAAAACCTGAAATGGAAACCAAAATAATACGAATCATTCAAACTATCTTGTTTACAATTTACAATTATGTGATAAGGCAGGTAGGCAAGTTTGCCCTTCGCCATGCATCGGAGAGGAACTCTTGGATTCAACTGTAGCCTTAAATGGCTTTTCTTCACCCTCTTTGTAGTCCTGACCTCACCCTCACGTATTCGTCCACTTCGCGCTGTTGGTTGATTATCGATCTTTTTCCGTATCACCCTTTTAGGCTATGTACTTCAATAAGTACAAGTAGTGCAGTGCAGTGATGAGTAATCAACTTTAAGCTTGAAAGTTCCGCCTTGATTGACACACAACAACACTAACGGGAACATTTTTACATTTTGTTCTTCTTTTTCTGGTGTACTCCCTATTGGATATTGGATCATTGGAAAATCTTATTAATTGAGGTGTTATTATATTAATGTGTTATTTTGAGAAAATCAAAAAAAGTTTAATTTCGGGAATTTTACAAAGGTAAACCTGCCCACAATGCCAAATACTGCTTTTGCGGGTAAAAGAGTGAATCATTAACAAAGTTGCATTATTAATTCACTTTTGAAAAAAAGTGGAGTTTGCTGTATTTGATTCTACACACCTCAATTATTATCGGACTGGAATTCCTTTGTCATCTGGCTGGAGGGTCTCGGATAGAACCCCATTCGGTATTAGGACCTTTGTTATTTCTTCTCAGAGGGTATCTGATATTGGATGCCGTCGAAGGCCGTCGGATACTGTGGACCTAGAAACCGACGATGTCACTCCTCTATTTGCGTTTCGATCTTTAGAAAATTTTTCTCTTTCTCCCGTCTAATCTTTTCCTTACTTAAGGTACTTATATATTTTATAAATTATAGTTTTTTTTGTTGGCTTCTAGCCTTGTTAAAGGGTTTATAAAATAATGAAATCGTTCATTTAACGATTAGGGTTGAGACCCCTTTTCAGCTAACATCAGACAGATGCAGTTAATCTACTTTTGGTGACCAAAGGCTGTATTTAAAAAAAATATATTAAATTACTGAATTTGACTGAAGTTAAAACTATATACCGAATCAATATTTTTTTCTGGAAAATCAACAAAAAGTTACGACTTCCGATGACGTCACTGATAGAGCGAATGTTAAATATAAACTAAATAAGTGTGTATGTCGAGATAAGGCCTACTTCATTTATCAAACAAAATAACTTTAAGTTAATGGCAAAAATGCTGCAGGTTGTACAGCGACTCCTAAAATAGGCTTGCTATGCAAGTCATGTTCCTACCACCCGTACTGCCGTTATCAGATTTAACAAACTTGTATATTCAATCGATTCCTATGTTAAATATAAAATAACAACAAAACATCAAACAATCTCACGCTCAACACCCAGAATAGAATCACAATAGGATCTGATTCCCATCTTTCACAACGCATAAATTAATAATTTGACACGAGGAGAACCGAACCGCGGCGAAGAAAGGTCAACCGAACCTACAACACGTAATAATTATAATCCGTGCAGTGAGATCTTCAAATCTTCTTTAAAGAAGTTGAAAGTGGATCATGCTCCTTTATGAAATGTCGAGGTCAGAAATTGTTGACATCGTTGCTGATCCATTGTGAAATAACAAAATAAAAACAGCCTCAGTTGATTTAGCAAAAAGCTCGAAATTTCGTATGGCTTGGAGATAGTTAATTCTGCAAATTTCGTGATTGTTTCTAGTACGTGATGGCTGTTTGAAAATATTAGTATAAAAAGAATATTGATTTGTTGGCGTTAGCAAGAAAACTTATCGTTTAGAAGGCAATCCTTGATGGTAAACGAAATTATTTGCACCTACTCTAAATTCGAAGAAAATGGAGAAAATTTGGGCTTGAAGATGTTTAATTTAGTCCTGATTTTCTTCCAAACTACGTATAACACCTATAATGTTTTTGCGTGCGAAACTTTACAAATTTCTTTTAAAAAACTAATTCCTTGCCCGATTTAACGTATTCAAGTCGGATTTGATCAACAGAATTAACTTTTTTTTATTCCTAGTTTTGTCTTTCTTAAGTTTGCTAGAATTCTATCCATTCAAAGAGACCGAGAAATTTGTGTTAAAAAGCTAATACATCCTTGATAAAAATGCTTTGTGAATGATTAAAAGTGTAGGCGGTTTTTAAAAGGAGATTTTAGCATGAATTTCAGATACCGGCAGCAAAACGCGAACTGGATTGTAAATTATTCGCAAGAATTACCATCTGAAGACGGATAGTTTTGCTTATTTGTAAGTTTTAATTAGTAATTTTGTTTTTTACATAATAAAAACACTCTTTTTAACTTTTGAAGTTTATTTATGAAATAATTAATATATCATTGAAAAAGAAGACAACAATAATAATCTAATTTTTTTAAATATGAAAATGTACAAGACATAGAAAAATAATAAAAGATAATGGTCGCAACTGGGACTCGAACCTAGAACATTACGTCTTACCGGAACATACACCTCTACCAATTGGACCACTGCGATCTATCATGAGACTGTCGTAATTGTGTTTTATTTTCATATTTTTTTAAAATTAGATTATTATTGTTATCTTCTTCTTCAATGATTTAATTAGTCAATTAACAGTTTGATTTACGAATGATTATAGGAAAATAATGATTGGTGAAAAAGAAAAGTAAATTGTTCAACTGAAATAAAAACGTAGATTTTTTTTAAATACCTTATAGATTGTCTTCGTTTAGCTTTTAAACTTTACGTTACGTTCCTATTCTGGCAGAAAATGATAAAATAACCATAACTTTCATATAAAATTTGACATTAAACAGCAAGTTACGTGTGTAAAATTTAATTTTCCAATGTTGACCTGCTTTCAAATTATATTTACAAACACTTTTATTGGGTTTTCAAAATATAACGTTTTTACGGTAATCAGATCACGATGACAAGGCCCATGAATAACTTAGCGTTATCGGCCTGGGTGCTTTAATGTTAATTGTAAGTTTGATTAATTTTACAGAAAATTCTAACCGTAAGAAAAAATAATAAACCTTAAATTAAAATGTAGGCTGTTTTCCAAGAATTTATTAACCCCCTAAAAGTCCAAATAAAAGCACTAAAAAGATAAATTTTGTTATTTTTCTAGGATACGATTTGCACGCACTAATCTCATGTAAATTCTTCAATTATCATCCTCATTTCCACAGTAAGCACCTACTTAAAAATTATTTATGTCTGGCCATTTTCCTATAAAAACCATCGGGATCATTAGGAGCGAGCACATTGCTGGGGAGCGTGCTAGATGGGCTCTTCTCTAGAATAATAAAGCATAGTCAACCTTATAATAATAGTATTCCGCAGAAAAAACTTAAAAATGGACAGAAGTTTTTTCGGTTACAGAATACCAACATTTTTGAAATTTCAAAAAAAGGTTTACTTTTAAAATATTTTTAACGTCATTTCACCACCACTAAGATGTAAGACCTCACACTGAAATATTCATCATATTCATGACATTTTTTTTCAGGAAAAATCGGATGTTCTATTGCCTACCTCATTATTTTGATTTCCTTTAAAAGTGGAAATATTAAAATAAAGTCTAATGACAAGTTATTTTGGGAAATAATTTAGAGCGATTCTATGGCATTGTAATGCTTGTGGAAATTCTGTTATCGGGTCAATCCATCGACAGGGTATTTTTAATATCGATGAGTTAATCACATGAGTTTTAAAAATATAACTTACGGGCTATTCTAGTTCAGTTTTTTTCATCGGAAGTGGCGACTATTTGATTACTTCTGTGAACATCAGAGTGGAAGTACAAAAAAAATGTTCGGGGGAAAATATTCGGATAAAACACTCAATTTCAACACCCCAATTTGGGCAGGATTTGAAACGACTTTTAGATGCGACCATTTCTACTAGGGGACGTAAATTGAATGAGTTTTTTGTAGTATAAAGAAAGGTCAATTTGTGGTTAAATCGCGTAGTCTTCCATTGAAAATGTCATTTTTCTGTTTTATGTTTCAATAAATAATACGCGGGTATTCATTTTAACGAGTAATTTTTTTAGGCATTTCTTTTGGGTATATACTTTTTTGAGTATGTACTTCTAGGAAAAAAATATTATTGCAGTAAATTTTATGTAAATTAGCTTTGCACGTGGTGAAAAATACATCCCGAAGTTCATGGATATCTTGATTTCAAAATTTACGTCGTTTTTGTGGGAATGTTTTCAGGCATAAAATACCATATAAACATCTAAACAACATGATTTTTTGAAAAAATTAAGAATTCTTAAAAATTTGTTCATAGTTAGTAGAAATTCTATATTCCGTTTCAATTTCAGTGCCGGCGACCCAGGCGTTTATTTTATTTTGATTTATGTACATGCTCTTCTTTTACCTGCCTCACTTAGACTCTTTGGTAAAAGAAAACATATTTGCTAAAACATTTATGTATAGAGTGTTTTTCCTATATAGTTTTTAATTTTATAAAATAATATCTAGAAACTTGGCATAATCGTCCGAATGACTTGTTTTTAAAAATTCTACTCAAATATGCAAAAAATTCAAGATTGATAAAACACGTCTAATTTACAAAATATTATACACGTGTTGGAATATAGCTGATTAAATTAAACCACCGAGCTTATTTGAAGTTATAAAAAATGGCATTGATCTCCATTTGACATTTAAATATATGCATCGAGAATAAAATTATTTTCAATCTCGTCACTCATCCTAGTAACCGCCCAAATCAACACCCGACCCAAACTGTCTAATGCCTACTGTTTTTTTTAATTTATGAAGGCGAAATTTTTTTTTAAAGCGACTGGAAACAAAAATCGCATTAACGTGTTTTACTGTTCCTTAACATCATGTAAACAATACAGACACAAATGGTAGCACACTTACAAAATTATACAATAAGATAGCGAGGTATTGTTACGAAAATTATGCCTGAGGAGCAGTACTTTAAAACACGGATATACTAACTTGTAGGTTACGGTGTTTATAAGAGCGAAATAAAGGGAGCGGAAGCCCATCCTATTCGCCCAACGGCGACCTTCATCTTCACCTTTTTAGCTCTACTAATTTATTAGATTTACGCATCTAGATTTTATTGTATTCATAATAATAAAATTATGATTATCCATAACCTTGTATAAAAACGATTAATTCTAAGGTGTAGACGCGAACAACCAAATTCGATTCGTTAGAATTAAAGACATTAAGGAGTGCTATATCCTACACCCACATTAATACATTAAATACTAAGCAGTTGGTGTATTTATATTTAGAAGTTAAGTACATTAATCTAAGTAACTGTTCCCCAGATAATAGTATTTATGACTAAACATTCATGATCTTTTCAATGTTGGGTAGCAAGGAGCTAGAACCTCTGATTTCATTAGTAAAGCCTTTATTTCACAACTCCTATTTCGCGGTCCGGCCTCCCGTGCACGACTATCGAAAAATTCCAAAATGTCGGCTCCCATGTTGAATTAAGACTTGTCATTTGTCATTCGACAAAACAAGTGCAAATATCTACTGCACAATTTGAGGCGATTTAAATTCTGTAAAATGAAGTGTTGTGCAACGAAGTTTGATTTTCGACGTTCGTTAATACTAAATCAGCGGTCGAACAAAGGAATTAGTTCAAAAATTCGTTAGTGTCACGGTTTTTGGTACTCCCAGCTACAAGTAGTTATCTTGGTACCTAACCTTAAAATGCTGTTGGTAAATGATAACGATTAGTTAGAACTATAATAAGATTTATAAATTATTAGAACTGTAACTAATTACCTATTATTTATAATATTAATATACTAGCTGACCCGGCGAACGTTATTCTGCTATATAAACTTATTCTAATTAATATTTTGGTTTTTAAATAAAAAATAAAAAAATTATTTTAAGTTTGTTAGGATGGGATCTATGACAAAAAGAGAAATGGAGCGCTATAGACGATGACCACCAATAAAAACAACAAAAACAATAACTGAAAGCAGTAACAGAGTACCGCCGAATAGTTTGTATTTGTTTTTGGATTTTTTCGTCTGTTCTTTCTGCTCTACTATTTCGCATGTTTGTTGATTTATTCGTTCGACGGCCCAAATGGGTCCCCTTGCGTCTTGCTGGCATTGTTCACTTTATCTAGCACACAAATAGATAATTTTAAATAATTCGTACAAAATTTTGCACGCAGTGGGTTATGATATATAACAAATTCTGAATGAAATGTCAAAATGACCCAACGCCTGTCATTCAACAACATAAATAATTTCGTTCTATTTAAACTACAAACGACGGTTAAATTTGTTCATACGTAAATACTAAAATCGTAATTAAAAAAATTGAGGGTCGCGATTAAAAAATGAGAGAGTGGGGGTAGGAAGGTAAAAATTTGGGGTGATACGTATTTTATAAGACCAAATCAAAAAATTTTAAAAAATTTTAAAAAATTTTTAAAAATGGCCAACAAAATAGAAAAAGTTCTGGATAAGAGACACCCTAATACCTAGCGGTGTGAAATATATTTTACAACCTATTCTCATACTAATATCATAATATACATAAAAAAAATCGTTTCGGAGGAGTGCAACCACAAAAACCGTGACACGAGATTTTTATATATTAGAGATATATATCCCTCGACTGAATTAATTTATAATGAAATACAGGCATTTCATACGAATATACTCGATGTTGGATTTGCTGACATTCTATCAAAATAGAATTAATGAAAGAAATTGCTGAAATAGGTTTATGCACTCCCACACACCATCAAGTGTCGGGTGGAATGCGTAGGGGTGGGTAGGGATAATAAAGTGGTGGATATTTCTGGTCTGAAATGCAATTAGTCTTGCCTCTGCAACATTCTGCATTTAAACGTTTGGCTAAACTATTAACTCACTAACACGAGTTGAGAAACTAAGTTTCAGAATTGAACCACCTTTTATAAACTAAAAAATAAACTCTTCCACACCTTATTTGGTACCCATTTGAGAAGATTTCGAGGTAAAAACAGTTTTATCAACTTATTTTGAATTATAAAAAATATTTAACTTTCACTGTTTTTCACTTTCACTTTCACAGTTTTTCACTGCCACCTCGGAACAGGCTCAGCCTAGTGAGGTGGCATATACCTAAAAGAATGTACATAACATGTATTTTTTGGTTAATAAATAATAAAAAATAAAAAAATAAAAAAATAAGAAAAACTCTCTTCTCATAACTTTTAAAGGTTATTCCCATCGATGTAATTAATACGTCATAGAAGAAGATTTTTTTTTATAGTGAATACCTCACGAGTCCCAACTGCTCCCGTCTGGAGCCAGTGAGACTATGGTATCCCCAATTGGGGTATGTTATGAGGCTGAAGGTAAGTGGGGAAGGGAAGAAGACGAGGAAGAGGAAGGTGGGGAATTACCTGGCTATTCAGATCTAGTCACTAAACACGGCTAAAGCCATTTCAAGCAACGTTTCAATTCTGAATGGTGGTCTTACACCAGGGCGATACTAAGAGTATCTTCCACTCTGGAACGTGCCGCAAACATAATATATATTATTTTAAATAATTAATTGTGAAATAACACAAATCAATTAAATAAAATTTATTTGCGCACGCCGGTTTCGAACCCGCGGCCTTCGGAATGGGAGTCTAACGCTCTACCGCTGGACTACGCCGGCCGTCAAGATAACACTAATCTAAATTAAAATATGAAAATTAACAAGACACACAAAAATAATAAAAGTTAACGGTCGCAACTGGGACTGTTATCGGTTTTATAATAGGTGGCAATGGATGAATTGGTTAAAACGCCATCCCGGTAAGATGAGGGATTCTGGGTTCGTGTCCCGGTTGCGACCGTTATCTTTAATTATTTTACTGTGTCTTGTTCATTTTCATATTTTAATTTAGATTATTAGTGTTATCTTCTTCTAATTGAAGAAGATAGCACTAAGAATTTTTTATGTCATTGGATATAAAAAAAATATATTTAATTGTTTCATCTTCACTCGATATCATTAACTACCAAAAAGATGTATAAAGGGCATGATAATTATATATTTTTAAAAGTACGTTTTCATGTTTCGTAATATCACTAAACTCACTATATCACATAATATCACTAAACTCAAGGACCACAAGCAGAAAACACATATTTTTATAACAAAAAAATTAGGCGTAATAAATATGAAAAAATTTAATAATAAATATGGTTAATATACCGAATTTTGTAACAAATACAACTTCGGAAAACAAATCGTGAGAAGCTCTACGTAGGTACTTCAAAGCAATGATAATAATCTATAGAATTATCGGAGTATATTAATACGATAATGCCCGTACGGTTCAAATTAAGGAACCCGACTCCGAGTAAATCTCCACACCACACTGCATGGACACCGTTTTGAGCCGTCCGTGAACGTGCATTTTTCCACGGAGCTGCTGCCGTAATATACACACTTAGATATCGCCCATACGCGTTTTGCAAACGGAAGTGGCGCCATCTATAATGCTATATTTAAGGAAAAAAGTATGAAGAAGAGGAAATATTTTTCGCTTTTATTCAATATTAAGAAGATTTGTGTTCCTCTCATTATTCACGGTATTAATGTAAGAATGTCTACTATTATATATCTACCTATTAAATATAAGTATTCTGTAGTATAATTTAATAATAGTAGTTAGTTTTGCAAAAGCGTGATGCGTTATAAATAGTCACCAACACTTAAACTGGGCGAAGCAGAACGAAAAGCCGCCCGCAGGGCCTAGCAGCAAAAACCCGCGGACCTTGTTTTTCACTGCTAGTAATTAATATTAGGTTACGTTACAATCATTCTAATATTTTTTAACTGCTTTCATAAAACTTTACAATGGCAATGAATGAGAAGGTTTTTAGTCAAACCTCCATTTTTATCTTACTCCATTGAAATTCATAATAAAACAATAAACTTCACTACTAATCTACTAGCTTCACCGTCAAAGTTCTTAAACATAAATTAAAAGGCCAATAAATTTTACAACTTTCTTGGTATTATTGTCGAGTAAATTCGAGTCATTTAGTTATATTCTAACAGGTCATTCATCACTTAACAATTCATCATGACTTTTTTTTGTGTGGTTTTGGTTTTATTACTCGTAAAGTTGGTGATAAAATTATTTAATCGGTAATGGTTTCTAGTCTTCCAAACCGCATCGTAAGACGAATGTGATATTGTTAAAAAATTGGTTAACATTATCAATAATTAATGTGTTTACATCATCAATCTTTGTGATATTTAAAATTATCTATGTAGGGACACTTTTTAACTTTTCAAATTGTGACTTACATAATTCTATATGGAATGCTACTGTAATATAAACATTGTACAATTAGATTATAGAAATGTAAAGAATTACATTATGTAATGCATGGGATTATGTATTTAGTTTCAATGTTCTTCAACAGATGTTGTTAGTATATGTAGTTAGGTGTCTCAACAGATGTCAGTAAAGTAGTACCCTAAGAGAATGGCAACTGTCACCGTTCGTGTTTAATACCCGAACGGTTACGGAAATAACCGATGATATATTCGATAGATAGCTTCAGTGTCGATTTTCCTTGACGTTTGGTCCATTCCAGTGTCCAGTTACCTTGCTTCAGAATTACACAAAACAGTTCATTGAAAACCACACGATAACGTAAATAAAGTAATTTGTGAGGTGTGTAGAATCAAATGCAGCAATCTCCAAAATGGGATATTTTGCAAAAAACCAAAAGAAACCTTTCATTTCAGTAATTCTCAAGCATTTATAAATTAATACTTTCATTCACAAAGGGAAACATGGGCACACAGAGATGGTTTAAATGCCAAATAACTGCCTTTGTAGGTAAAATACTGAATCATTAACAAATTGTATTATTAGTTCACTTTTGAAAAAAGTGGAGATTGCTGTATTTGATTCTACACACCTCATGTAATCTCGACGAAGCGCGAGCTTCACTGAAATTTCCCGAACATAAATCAGGTAATCCCAATCACTGGGATTGAAGAACATTTCAGATACTAATAGCACTGTCCCACGAAAAAATCTCCTCACATTATTTAGTAAAGACAAACAATTTTATTCAGTATATCGTGGGGGGATAACACATGAAGCCAACAAACAGATTCTTCAGCTAGTAAAGGCGATGGTTATCTTTAAAAAAAACTACAATAAAAAAAAAATGATGAACAATATTGAAAGCTTATAAAACGCTGGACGTGAATTGTGAAAATATCTCTTAATTAATCATTTTTGGTAAAATTTCCACCACTTAAGGACTCGTCTAATAATTTTTTTTAATTTGGGATTAGGTTATTATTAGGCTTAAAAAATTGAGCTACGAACCCCTTCAGCAGCAAAGGAACTAATAGATTCATACGGATTGATTATTATACCAAACAGGGAGGATAAAGAATAAAGCCGTTATTGAGTAATTTGGTACTGGGTATTTAGACCAACAACAACAACTTCATAGACAACGTTCTGGCTGTAATGTATGTTTTTATTGCTAAGGAGAAAACACAGGCGCGCACATTTATTTCAAAGAAAATTTAAAACATTATCTGGAGAATAATTCGCCAGCAGTCATGGATTGCGGAAAGCCAATTGTGAGGTTTCAAGTAAGGCTAAACCTCTATACAAGATGTATATATTATACATGATGTTACAGGACGTACTTAACCAGTGATTCCTGTCATTGTTTGGGGTAAAAAAGTTATTAGAATTTTGGTCTCCGGTGACTTTCTGATGTTTTTTTCAAGTTTCTTCCTTCCTAAAAAAACTTTCTTCCACACTGGTCACTCAGCCGAGTAACTTCCCGACCCCTCATCCCGACCCTAACTATCCTTCTGATGTTTTTAAATGTTTAAAGTTGAAGACCAAAATTTCATTCACATTTTTTACTCCAATAATCTTAAGAATCGCTGGAAAGTAAGTCAAGTATGTCCTGTAAGACCCTGTATTCAACCGCTTTGTTAAAGAGCACACAAGTTAAGAGGTAATAATCCAGCAATCCCATTATTCCGTTTTTGTTAACATCGCTGCGCGCGGATGTTTTTACAACCATGACGCCAAACGGTATAGGTTTTAATTTTTTTTTAAATGTTGTCATTGAGAGCGGCGCGAACACACAACCTCGCACGGCCGCGTCTCAGCGGCTAATGAATCGCAAGAATTCATTTCTTGAACTGCCATAAAAATGGTCAAACGGGAGATGGTAAATGAATGAAAATTATATACTTCTTAAAATTAATGTTTGATCAAAATAATTTATAATTTTTCAATAATGTCTAAACAAAATAATTGTGTAAAAAAATCTGAAATATTTTAGTTTGTAAGACCTTAAATAAATAGAAAAACTAAGGTATTTTTGTCATAAAACACGTTCTCGGATTTATTTTTTAACGATTTTAATTTGTCTAAAATTTAAATTTGGAAAACTGTGTTGAATAGATTAATTATTGATTTATTTTGTTGTATGATTATAATATGATTTGAAATTTGTGTCGTTTAATAGAATCTATCGTTAGAAAATTGTACAAATCTGCCAACGACCAATGGTACAATCTTAGCATATTATAAATACACTTAGTTTTTCAAAATTTTAAAACTGCGTGTACCAGATAAAATAACAATCTTTCAAAATCAATTTATGTTTTTTTATGAAAACGAGTCGATACGTCTGGAATTTGATTTAAAAATGACTAATTTCCGGTATTCTCTGTTAAAACACTCTTAATATATTTTATTTTTGCTATCTTCTAAGGTGCTATAGTATACATCGGTTTATAAATTTTACTAATCACATTCCAATTTTGTTTTTATTTTTCATTAACCAAGATAATATTACAATACATATACACAAACACTTTTTTTGGTATATACCACCTCACTAGGCTGAGCCTGTTCCGAGGTGGCAGGAATTTAACCAAATTTTGATATTTTAATCATCTTGGAAGATGAAGTAAAATAAATTTTGTATATAAATTTAAATAGAATGTAACATACTATTTTTGGTTCTTCGTCTCTGATGCATTAGAGGAATGATTAGAAGTAATAACCTTGCAAGTTTCGCAGCTAATACGGATTTTGACTATTGAAAGTGTGGTACCAAATAATAACGTGTAGTATTGGATAGTGTTTATTGGGTTTTGAGGTGTGTCATGACCCGCCTCGTTGGAGTTCGAGCAGCGGACCCTGTTATCTTCCCACTTGCATCCGAGTGCCAATCATGGTTCTTCAACTTCTCTTGCATTATTAATGATTTAATTTTTTTATTAATATTTCACTTTCTGAAATAATTGACTATTGAAAAAATTGGCTATCTTATTTTTTAATTAATGATGACAATATAAGCGAAACTCAATCTAAAATCTGAGACAGAAAAATCGGAAAAAGATCGGGTCACATCTGGGACTCGATGCCAGAACCTTCGGCTTTCTGCGCTGCTGCTCTGACCACTGAACTTAGGGGTCTAATATTGTCTTAATTACTTAAAATATTACAATTTAAGTTTTAACTCATTAAGTTAAAATAAAAAAATAATATCATATTTTTATTTGTTTCACTTACGTAAGATAAATCAAGTATAAAAAATTCAGTTTTTCTACAAATGGGTAGGTACTTAAAATTAAAAAACCTATTAATTCAAAAGATACATAAAAAATCAAAATTATAATATGAAATCCCACTCTAATGATATATAATGCAAGAGACACAAAGAGAGACTCAAGTGATAGATAATCATAATAACTTAGTAAAAAATATTTTTGAGCAACAGCAGAATATTTGTTTCTAAATCCTTATAAATTATCGACAGAAATGTCTACTACAGCATGCTATATCTTATTATATAATCGATGCATTTAGATCAGAGGGCTAATATAGGCGATATTATTTTTAAATGTGTTCAAGTGAAACACGCTCTGGCGTCTCAATGTCGCAAAGATATAGTATCCATTATTATTTTTTAATTGATAAACTAATGTTTTAAGGACAAGATATTTAATGCATAGCACAAAGGGTAACAATTATTATAAGCAATAATTATTAGCCTGAAACACTCATCCATATTGAAAGAATCTTCCGAGAAAAGATACATATCGCCGACGGGACTCGAACCCGCACCATTTTGATTGCCGGTCAAGTGCTGTACCATTAAGCTACGGCGGGATACCTCCTACCCGCTAAATGATTCAATATATACCTAGTGTTTCATTCAACAATTACTGCTTATTACACTTTTTCACCTGCAAACAACCAACTTTATTTAAATATCGGAAGATTCTTTCAATATGGATGAGTGTTTCAGGCTAATAGTTATTGCTTATAATAATAAAATATAGTATCCAGATGACCGTGAATTAATTTATGGAAACATATTAGATCAGTCAAGCCTTCTAATTTTAAGTGTATTAATCTTGTTTATTAATATTTCTAACACATAATAATAAAATAAAAAGATTTATTTGTCCATAAATCATGCTTGTTACACATCGTAATGTTTGACTTGACAATATTGTCATAAAGTTCACTGTTTAGTTGAAAACTTGTTAAAACTAATGAATCTTAATATATAAAACAAAGTCGTGTTAGTTACACCATTTATAACTCAAGAACGGCTGAACCGACTTTTATGTTCTTTGATTTTTTGGATTTGTTTCCGTCCCGATTAACAGAATAACTATTAAAACATGGAAAAAAAATCACGGGAAAAATAATTATGAAGAAAATTTATTGTTTCATATATTTTGTATGGAATGGCTTTTCAAATAATGAGCGTTGGTCGACATAATTTGAATCAATTCGAACTGTCAATGGTGTAGTGTGCCGAACATTTCGTGCTTAGTCAACAGCTCAATTTCATTTTTTGAACTTGGAGTATTTATTTTAACTTAGTAAAAACTTAATTTATTTCAGCTAATAAATTAAACACAACATTTATTGATTCTGAGGCGGTACGAAGTATGCCGGGTCAGCTAGTTACTAATATATCTCTGAAACAATTAGTGCTCCTTCCCGCCCCCCTAAACCTAAACCATTCAGTATAATCTAAGATTCAGGGGCACTTTAAAAAAGCATAGAATTTTGTCCGTCGGTTACTGTCGTTACATGATACTAAAACAATGACGTCAAGGTTTTTTTTAATATGTAAATATTTGTGCCAAATTCAGTAGATCTTTCTGTTTATTAAATTCAAATCGCTTTTCGAAGCAATCCAAACATGAGTTTCTTTACATTTGCTCCACAAAAAAGGCCCTGAGGAAAATAACTTCCCTCGGGACCTGCCATCCACAAAGATGCAGTGTGGAGTTTTTTAAAAAAGAAATGAAGGCAATAAGGTCTCGGGAAGAAAAAGAGTATGAGGGTTAGATGGGAATCAGGGGGTCAGCTTGTCAAGGAATGTCAGATTTATGATTCCACCCCTCCCACTGCGGTGAAAGGAGATGGGTCGAGAGATTCTGGCTGGATGGAGAGGTAAAAGGGTCTCTTTCAACCGGTCTCTCCTGATTTAGTTGGTGGTTAGACGCATCCACCGCAAAGACCTGAACAAACCTCACCCATTGAACTCGGGCACCCTGTTAAGTCGCCAATCGTAGCTTGCCACTCGTTAATATATACATAACTAGGCGTACGCATAAATATCAGTAAATTTACCCATACAGCTCTCTATTTAAAAGCAATAGCAACAACTACAAAAAGTTTGTGGAAGATGGAAACATCAATGTGAATTTGTTTATAAACTAATGCACCATTATCACTTGGTTCTATCTTCTTCGTAGTTTTTATGTGCACTTTTAAATAAAAAGTTTGACATTCCACGAATTAGTCATCTGGGGAACATTTGCTGTGAGCTCACGTAAAGAACGCCATTATTTCGTAACTGGCCCATTCTTGCGGACTGGCGTACAGCGTACATAGATAATAACAGGTATTGTTTTATCATTCGTCTTACCTCTGGAAGGCTTCAATCCACGGCAAAGTGTTCAGTATTCCCTCTCACCTCGATTGCTCACACCAATCCAAATGCAAACCGCAAATAATATAATACAAACGTGATGATGTTGCACAAAAATAAGGTTTGTGGGATAAGGCTGTTTATGGCTCTGAGAAGAAGGCTGTCTGAAAAGGTTTATAGGAAAGGAAGGCTAGAAGAGGTGACTCCTACACCCGAGGTGCTAATAAAACTATGAGGTTTGCATTATTTATGGTTTCCATTGTGTAAATCTGGCTTGTTATAGCACTTGGAACTCACTGGCATTGCTCGGGATGAAAACGCAAAACTCGACAAACGCTACGTGGCTTAGAGCGTATGTTTGCTATTCGCACACATGGCTGAAAATTACTTAATGATACTATTTAGTTTAACGACTTGCCAGACATATCCTGTTTAAGTTTTACAACCCACAAAATTGACAGCTCCGTTCATTCAATTACTCACAGAGACTGGATAACTGCTTCATCTGTCACTCTTAAAAAATGGTCACATGATGAAGGTTTGATAATTAATGCCAAACCAACTAAGCTTTTGCATATGAGATCTCCTCATGCCAACATCACAATAACTCCTAAAATTGTTTCTCGTCATTTTAATTGCATCCATAATTCTGTAACACAACCATGTTTTTGTAAAAATATTGAACTCGTTTCAAGATACGTATATTTAGGCGTAACTTTTGACTGTCATTTTTTTAATTTTTTTTATTAATAATTCAAAAAAGATACACAAATTACAAATACATTTTATACACTAATTAATTATATAATATATATGTTTGATGTACCCCCATAAAAAAGCAGGGCTTATCTGTATGGGGGTAAAATTATTTAATTATTTAAAAAAATTTAATTATTTTAAATGGGATATACATATATACAAAAAGTTTGCACACGGCTTAGAGCTATAGTGAGCCAACTTTATAGACTTATTTTTTTTCTTCCACCACATACCCTTAGAATATTATATCTGTCATTGGAGGAATACCTAATAAGATATGGAATAACTACATGGGGACATTCAACTAAAATAAATATTCTTTCATTTTAGAGAAAAATTTACAAAATTCCTTAGTAAAACTGTCATTAAACAAAACCAATTACGAACAAAGACATGATGTACCAAAGTCATTACTATACAACTCTGTAAACTTATAACCTGTCCGTGCTATATTGTGGCTTAAAATTGTGAGTCAGCATACATCTCAATCAGAATATAATAAAATAGTGGTACATGTTCATAATACAAGACTAACTGCAAACGATGGGCTTGTAATACTCAATACAACTCATTTACAACGTGGTATATTACAATTCAATGAAAAAGGTGTGAATTGGCTTTCAGGAGGAAATTTATGCTAAAAAAATGGTTAAGTGAAAAAAAAATTTATACTAACCACTCTTTTGTCTTCTTTTCGTTTTTTATTTTAATGTTTTTATTTCAGTTATTATTATTTTTCTTTTCTTTTTCTTTCTATCATTTTCTCTACTTGTCCAACCTTTTTTTTTTTTGAAAAATGTATATAAAAACATTTTTATACAGGTATAATATTGTTATGGAATATTCTATGCTCCATAATAAATTAAAAAATCAAATGAGACATTAATTAATTGTTAAAAGAGCCCTTTGACAAACTGATGTTAATCAGTTTAACGGAACTTAATGTAAAAAAAGTGTATAATAAAAAATAAATAAATTTATTAAAAAAAACTATAAGAAATGCATTTAATATATATTTTTTAAATTAATAAGTGCAAACTAACAAAAATAAATTATAAATAGAAAGGTTTTTTCTCCCATTAGGTTACCAAAATTGAAGTTATCAATCTTTCGCTATAAGTCATCCATTTTATTACGTATATCAAATATTTGTTCTACGAGAAATTCCGTAAAATGTGATTTACGTTTTGCTATTTGAGGGGAATCGTACCAGTACAATAGCTGTACGAAAGCCAATCACCGTAAAATGTATGAATGCAAAGATATGATTTGCTTTATTCTTTTGAGCATACGAAAGAGGGCATCTAAACATAATTATACTACGTTAAGATACTGTATGTCAGAATATTATGTCACGCATGTGAATGTCTGGGAGTTTTGCAAGAGTTAAGAAATACATTTAACAAGATTTTTCCATAATAATAATCGCAACAACAAACCTTTCTGTATTCCTCTCAAAAGGATTGCAAAAGCTCTTCTTGCAGAAAAACAGAAATGTTTATAGTATTCATTATATAGACTAAATGCACCTGGCTGGGCAATATTAAGCATTATCAGTCTCATCGGAATTAACAATAATAACATTAATAACTAGAAGAACACAAGAACCGCTTCGGGGAACAATTCTGTTCTGATTCACTTTTGATACGAAAAGTCGTGATAAATTGTTCACCATTTACAAATGTCAATGTTAAAATAAACGACACGAAATCGTAGTTTGATTGAAGAAACTGATGGGGGTTTTATTTTTATATAATAATTAAAATAATTAATTGTTTGCGCACAAATTATTTATAATATGATCGATCTTTGTTGTTAAAAAATGCTCCAAGCGTGTTGTTTATATCGTTCAATAAAATTATTTTTTGTAGTTAATCGTGTTGAGAAACGGTTTCTTATGGTAAAAAATTCTTAATAGGTTTAGCGTCCTTGAAATTTTAAGTAGGGTAATTGGTCGTAAGTAGGCTCGCAATCAGGGGTCGAAGTTTGAATCCATACCAGCGATACTATCTATGTTTTACGTGATGTTTTCACAATCGAACCGATAGCATCTACGTCATATTTTAAACCTTTTATTAAATCAAAAGTACTTGCTTTTTAAACATATGTATATTATTAAGAGTTTTATTTATTAACAGTTTTTGCCTTTAAAGAATGTATTTGTGTAAAATAAAACATTCATTGATCTATTCTTCCTTCTACATAAAGTAAATAAGTTAATGTTTATGCATAATTTCCTTATTTGGAGTTACTTTTATGAGAATACCGCACACAAAACCCAAATGCTATGACATTTCTGGAGCCAGGTTGAAGGTAGTGGAGAAGAAGGATACTGGAAGAAGGAAGGTGTAGAAGTATCTGACTATTCCGATATTGTCACCAAACTTGGCTAAAGCCATTTCTGGCAACTATGTTCTGAATGGAGATCTTACACCAGGGTGATACTGAGAGTATCATCCATTTTGGAACGTATCGTAAATAAACTATATATTATGTTAAAATTATAAATTGTGAAAATAACACAAATCAATCAAATTAAATGTATGTGCGCACGTCGGTATTTGATCCTGCAACCTCCGAATTGCTAGTCGAGAGCTTATCCCTCGACTACGGAGGTCAGGAGGTTATTGTTATTATTATTTAGTTGATGGATTTCATTAGATTTTACCTGTCATCTGTGGCTCGGACGCATTTCGGGACATTTTTTTTAATGCGTTTTTAACCCTTATGTATAAATAAACTATACAAGGACAAAGTCAGAATGGCTTTTTTTGTCAATATCATTCCTGACGTTGCTTTTAGTTTCAGTAATGTAGCTTCACGGAATGCTTTGAAATTAATTTTCTGTGGAGAACGGCCATCATGTGGCCAAATGTCATCCCATATTCCAAAGTTTAAACCAACACGTTTATTTTTTGCATAAGTCTTTAGACATAACAGTCCCTGAAATATGTGGTACTACATGTGTGAATTTAGCAAAAAGTATTACAGTTTCTCAATATAAATTGTACACTTATTTGCAAAAGTATTAAACGCTTTTATACCTACAATATTAGACAACTTTTTTTTGATATTACAGGTAATAAATTATGTTAAGTTTTATAATGTTTTCAATTGCATTACTTCTTTTATTATCTCTTTTCATGAAAATCAAAAATTTGGAGCATACCATGTAATGATTTTTATTATCAGTCACCATGGTCCATGGATGCTGAAAGCCAACACCCCCTATAACGTACTGTTCCACCAACCCCTCCCACCCTGCCCAATCCTATCCTCCTGGTTCGTGATAAACAGACCGGCAGATAATAATATGATATAGTATAGCCAGTAAGCCACTATAGCCATCGCTACCAGCTCTCCATATCCACAGCGGCATCATGCGATCTAACATGTACCATTTCCAGCAATGATGAAAGTACAATAGAGAAGTCGTTAAGTGAGGGACACTGTTGGTACTTTAGAATGTTTGATAGAAAGCCACTGAGAGAAGCTATAACGTAATTGAGGGCATCAGATGGCCTGCTTGGCCGAGAGGTAAGGATCTCGACTAGCAATCCAAAGGGTTCAATTAAAAATAAATAAAATTTATTTAATTAATTTTTGTTATTTCAAAATTAATTAATTAAAATAATATATAGTATATTTGCGTTGCAGAGTGGAAGATACTCTCCGTATCGGCCTGGTGTAATATCATAATTCAGAATTAAAAGTTGTTTGAAATGTCTTTAGCCCTGTTTGGTGATCAGATCTGAATAGTCAAATACTTCCCCACATTCCTCTTTGCCATCTCCTTTCCATCTCCACTATCCTGGGCCTCACAACATACCCCAATTGGGGATACCATAGTCTTACTGGCTCCAGAAGGGAACAGTTGGCACCTTGTATGGACTGGTTCCGAGACCCGTGGCGTCAGAATCGACAAATTCAGTCGTACCTACCAAAAAAGGTATTTTTATGTAATAGTGGTTTATTCATTTTTAAAACATTATATATACTGCATTTAATAATTTATAAAAACACTTGTATATTCAGAATCAGCGCATGTTGATATATGAATATATATTTTTACGCCTTAATATTTTCACTGGAGTTCCTCATTTCTTCTAAAGTTGACTGAGCATCTTATGAGCTCGTCGTTGCATTCCTGGATTATTGAACACATCCCATCTGACACGAACGTCGATTTTGGTACCCAGTCCACAGTTAATATAACATTAAATAGACATTGGTAACCTATTTTTTTTTATAAATTCGTTTATTCGTAAAGTTGTAAAACAATTTCCCCGTGTTCGGTGACTTTTTTGTTACTTTCTTCACCTGTTTTCTTTCTTAACTCCCTCTACCTCACTACATACCAAAAGTTGAGGATTCAATAGTCCCACTGGCTCTGGTTGGTAAGCAGCAAATGGGGAGCTATTGGTGCTGCTTTTACAATTGTTCATAATATATTTGTTTTTAATCTGTGTTAATGTATAATAGATATTTTGTTGACATAATACTACTATGATGAGCAACTGCGATCTCAACCTCACTACATATCAAAAGTTGAGGATTTAATAGTCCCACTGGCTCTGGTTGGTAAGCAGCAAATGGGGAGCTATTGGTGCTGTTTTTACAATTGTTCATAATATATTTGTTTTTAATCTGGGTTAATGTATAATAGATATTTTGTTGACATAATACTACTATGATGAGCAACTGCGATTTAAACAGAAGTCCATTCACCGTTTAGCTTTGATTTTGAGACAAGCCAAGTATAAACTAAGATTCCAAAATAACATCTTAACATTGTATCCACATAAGAAGATAACTTAGTAAACTACAAAAAGCCAGTTCACCACTGTTAATCCATCAGCTGGTAAGAAAATAATACTTGATCGTTTCAATAATATATGTTTATTCCCAATTTTTTTTTTAAATGTTCAAAGTCATGCTGCATCCCTTTGAAATAAAACATAATATACCATTTCGAAATACTGAATCCAATATCGACCCACTACAGCGGGGAATATTCAATTAATCCCAAATCGAATTATATGGTGGAGTCGGTAGGCGCAATGATTGTAGATATGTACCGGCGCAATGCAGAATGGCGTTCTGGTTGGGGACTTTTTGCAAAATATGTTTTCATGAAAACTTTTTTAAAATTGAACGCTGGTGAAATGTCATAGTATTTTTGACCGTGCAATTAAATATTTTTGACTATCAAAAAATTATATACGAGGTACATAATATATTATGTATATTCTACCACGTTTTCCCGGACGATACTTTTTTTTACAACTTAATCAAAATTTTCACTTTTCAAAAAAAAATTTCAGACTTAAATTACGTGTATGTAGTTTTGTGATTTATTTTTTCGCTTTTAATGTGGATAAAATACTTTTTCAAAGTTAGTTTCTACGAAAAAATATATTTTAAATATCGGTTTTATTTTATATTTTATCTTTACATTTTAATGTAAATAATAATGATATTAAAATATTACCATTTGTCATTTCGACTACTGGCATTATACCTAGCTCTCTC
Source organism: Limnephilus auricula (assembly GCA_951813805.1). Taxonomy (NCBI): domain Eukaryota; kingdom Metazoa; phylum Arthropoda; class Insecta; order Trichoptera; family Limnephilidae; genus Limnephilus; species Limnephilus auricula. Next base: position 22,805,350 of record OX638393.1, read on the forward strand.
ATTAAAAATTTAGGCATATTAGATTTGTCAAAGAATTTGTACATAAAAATGCAAAAATCAGTCATTTTAAATACATGTAGGATTACGAAAGATTTTTTAAATATTTATATTGAGTTATCAGTAGGATTTATCGGTCAAATTAGGAATTCCACCGAGCCGAACCCTCTGATATGAAAATATCTGGAGTCGGTGAATTATTTTCCCATTTGGTCTCTGGTGGGTTGACGTGTTGTTCTTATATTGTTCTGTATTTTTTATACTTACATAATGCAATTGCATAGCATAGATTGACTAAATGATCATTTGTGGAAAAGTGTGTGGAAGGGTTTAGTTTTAAAGTATAAAGTCGTAAGAAATTACATAATAATATAATGATTTAATCGGTAGATACGAAAGAACTCGAATAGAATCGGATTTATTCATTTTACTTTGTAAAAATCACTGGTCATCTTTCTTTCAATCCTTGAAAAGTTATATTTTTTCTATAATTTATATATCATTTACATAGTTGTTGTTCCAAATTTTTTCTCATCAAAAAGTACATCGCTCCACCAGAACCCGCTATAGAAGGGTAGGCTGTGGGGCTGGAGGGGTTGGCGGATGCTATGTGACGAAGACGACCACAGTTTCAATTTCCCATAATAATTCCACTTCCTTTTCCCGTGGCGATCCTCCCCTAACAATACAGCCCATGCCCATCCGCTGAAAACTGAAAATAAATCAAGCCCCGCTGAAAATATAAATTAGTTTTGAGGGATTTCGATAATGTATTCGACAGTCGATTTATCGGCGGGAATTATGATTTTGAATTATTATTGAACGGAAAATTTCCCAGATTATATATGCGACGTGAAAATTTCAGATTGAACGCGACGTGAAATTTCCAGATTGTATGGGATGGCTTATTTGAAACTGACGGAAAGCAGATTAAAAACTTTATTCTGTTATAGAATTTATTTTGACATTGTAATCTTCTTGTCCTTAAATATTTCATCGCTCCTCCAAGTTTCTTGCCGAATTAAATTTATCATCAATAATAAATTTTAAAGATGTTTTTTATAATTTTAAAGCCTACGTAAAGGGTTATTTTCGTATCTCAGCCTCTCTTCTAAGAATTTCATAAATTTCCAGCATTCTTTTTAAAATACTGATCCCATTTTATCAAGTTGTTATTCGCAAGTATTTACAAACAATGCATCTTAGTTTACAAAGTCTTATTAGCAAAAAGGAAAGGGTCTACGTTTTCCTCTAAAAAAGTAACATTTTAAAACTACGAATAGCATTATCTGGTACCCAGTTTGTCATCTATGTATATTAAAAAAAAAACAATGGGTTGTCAACAACAAAATATTCCAAAAAAATGTCACACTGTTAAAATAAAATCCAACATAAAACACATTACTGGCAAGCACATGTTTATGCATGATCAACAGGTTACCGGATTTTTTTATCTTGTCGACGGGTATCAGGAAACCTTTGGAGGGTTTATACATAAGGGTTTCCCTAAGCTGCTTCCGCTCTTCTCGGTTCTTTGCTTTGTTTTCCACGTGTCTCCGCCAAGCTCGTTTGTATTATAAACTCAGTTAATAAACTTCGAGCTTTATCTACAATAAAAATAATACCACAATAAAAATTAGAAAAAAAATTGTTAAACATAAAAACAGAATACATAAATCGCTGGAATATCGTCTAAGAGCATTTCGTAAAAAAATTACAATATAAACAAAGATTGCTTTCCGCATTGTACTCAAGTATTTGTTATATTATTCTGTCTTTTTATACCATCAACAGCGTTCGTAATAATAGACTTTCGGTCATATTTATAAAATAACAAAAGACCGTAAAAACCTAGACAGGCCGGAATACAAACAGTAGTTTTTTTTGTTGAATTTAAAACAAAATGTGCAGTGAACTCAACAAGGATATGACTAAATAATAGAATCTCCTCCTCTTAAGTCAATCCTTTTTAATACGTAGTTGTGTTCCTATAAATATTGACTCACCGAAAGAGTATTTTTATCATTCGGCGGGTATTTTTCAATGACGTCAGTAGACATTTATACCGTATCGATGACATGACCAAATTTTACTGCTATCAATAGATGAATCAGAAATTCAATAGATTTTTTTCTATGTGTCAAAGTTCATCGCGGAAGCTTAAAGCTATTTAAAACTTTTGTATGGGTAACATTCTGACTTGCAAAACCTAAATGTGATTTAAAAACATCCATTTAAATTACACTACTTATACCTACCTACTTTAGACCTGTGTAGTTCGTTTATTTGATCGTTTTAGTAATAAGATCAATTAAAAATAATAATTATGGTATCTTTCTTTATATTTAAAAATCTCGCGTTACGATATTCGTTCAGGATAAACTCCGAAACTACGTAACCGATTTTGATGAAATTTGGCTTACTGTGTGTAGTTTAGTCCAACTTAAATGATAGGATAGTTTTTATCTTGATTATTGACCTCAATATTTATTTTTGCGAATTAATTTTTTGTTATGGGACAACGATGTGAAATTATTTGTAAGTTCCATAAGTTTCTGACAGATAGCGGTGTGAGTTAATTTATTGCCACAACACTTGGTTATCTAGGTTTGGTAACCATTCAGTAGATGGCGTTGTGTTTTATTAGCCACAGCAACGGGTCATGGTATATAAAAAAACTGAAATTATAGTTTTATGGGAATCTTATTTTACTTCACTCCACACAGTAAGCTGAGGAAAGTAGTTTGCCATAATATTTCCCATAAGACTATATCACCTTTGGAGATGCTGTGTGGGTGGTCTTTTCAAGGAAAGATGGAAGAGAAAGTTCTGGAACAGAAAAAAGTATGAGTGGTGAGTAGGAATCTGTGGGTCAGTATGTCCAGGAGTGACGTAAGAATCCATCCCTCTCGCTTCAGTGCGAGGCGATGGATCGAGAGAATCCGGTCGGAGAAGTCAAGGGTCTTCCTAAAACGGAAACTCCGGATCCAGCCCACTACGCATTTGGTGGACAGACGCGTTAGCCGTCAAGTCAAACCTAATTCCATGAACCCGAGCGCCCATGCTAAATCACCAAATGTAGAAAATCACTTAGGATTACCTATGGCAGAGGCATTCGTTATCCTATTAATCGTTCCTGTAGTGGCGGTAAGTACCGATATCCGCTTCCTAATTTGTATGAGTTAATAAAAATTGGAATAAATTATTTGTAAGTATTTTGTTCAAATGTAAAAATCTTTATTTCCACTGTGCCATGTGAAACACATGTTCAACCCAACTTTTTCGCTGTCAACTTTCATGAATACAAGATATACTGCACATAACGTGAACAACGTGTACACCAAATACAACGACATTTTCAGACATTCGCATTCTCTGCTTCTCCCCGCGTCAATTCAATAAATCTACTCGAAATAAATGAAATCACAACACCGTAAACTGTACACAATGTGCATACTTTTTACCACTGTTGTAACATTGGTTGTAACATATCTTTATATAATATTTCTTTCCCCTACTATCATAATATTTATTATATGTACTTAAAAATATTATAAAGAAATATTATACATGAAAATGGCTAATTTTGTATAAAGAGTCTCTTCCGTTTCCAAACGTATGGCCGTGTTTAAACAACTTATGAAATCGAGTTATTTATGTGAATAGCTCAAAAAACACGGTTAAAGCCACTTCAAGCAAACGTTTTGATTCGAAAAGGTTGTTTATCACCACGGCGATACTGAGAGTATTTACCACTCTGTAATGTTAAAAAAATAATAATAACACGTATTCCATAATACGGGCATGTGCCTAGTGTGATAGTCGAAAATTAAAAAAAAAACCGTGTGTAATAACTTATATTGTGAATAAAGAAAAAATATATATTCTAGCCGACATGCTCATGAAACACAACGCCATCTACTGGATGGGTACCTAACCATCTGTCAGAAACTTATGGAACCTACAAATAATTTCAAAACGTTGTACCATAACAAACAGTTATTGAACATTTGATTCGCAAAATAAATATATTGGTCAATAATCGAGATAAAAACCATCCTACCTTTTAAGTTGGACCAAATTACACACATCAAGCCAAATATCATCAACATCGGTTAAGTAGTTTCGGAGTTTATCTTGGACGAACATTGTGACGCTAGATTTTTATAAATAAAGTTTATTTTTATTTTTTTTTTATTAGTTATTTTTTTACTTAATTACTACCAATTTTTGATTTTGTTCAATTAAAATAAAATGTAAAACGTAGGCCTATATGACTCAAGATATCGATTATGCAGAAGCTTACAAAAATAGCGTTTATAAAACCATTTAAACCGGGTTAAAAGGGTATCAACTACCAAACATCATATAAATAGAACCTCCAACGTTATGCGCACGGCGATGACGTAGTGCGGACCAATAATCAATAAAAACGTAGTGTCGTGATAACGGATAATAACGGCCTTGTTCGATGATGCATACTTAGGACCTTGATCTTTGCGGGGTTAATGGCGGCATATAGTAAAGACTCATTAAATATCTAATTTTGTAGGTCGTTGATTGTTGAGCGCGAAGAAGAAAAATACGATGAAGATTTTGGACTTCTGAAAATAAAAAATGGTTAGATTTCATACTTCACAACCAATTTCGATTGCACTACTTTGATGAATTCATAATACTGCGTGGACTACCGCGTTACTGCAGCGCTTCAACGATGTTTGTGGAAGGCCGTATCCATAGCTTCGTCTCGAGTCTTAAAGAAAGACTCGGTAAGACCATCAGCTCTATGGTCTGAGCATTCTCTATAATGGGTAGTTATATCAATAGGGGCTGCTTCTTTTGTTCAATGAACTCTAGAAAGCAAATTTGCAAGTAATTTTCAAAATTGGAACTGATTTTAATAAAGCTTTGAATCGATAAATGACCTACCTGTAATAAAATATTTTTTAACAGATTTTCCTACATATAATAATATAAAATTGTTTACCAGAATTTTATTTTAAAGATAAATTCCATACTTTTAATGTATCTATCTATTGTTTAAATGCCTTAGGATTAATCTTAACCCGTGAAGTAGGATTTCTCTTGTTGTATGATTTGAAAGTTGTGTTGTTTAATAGATTGATAGATATGAAAATTGAACAAATCTGCCAAAGACCTCAGTATCTTAAAAAGACACTTAGTTTTTCAAAATGTTAAAACTGCGAGTACCAGATAAAATAACAATCTTTCAAAATCAATTTATTTTTTTGTATAAAAAAGAGTCAATTCGTATAGAATTTGATTTAAAAATACAAATTTTTGGTATTCCCTTGTAATACCCCCTTAAAACGATGTGTCATATGGCTTAAGCTATTACAAGAGGAAAATTCATTTTCACTGTTGTCCCTAAGCACACTCTCCTAAATTGTATTTTCTTTGAAACGTATCCACTTTACTTATATCATCTTCGATGAAGTCTTATCAAATATCTTCTTATATGGGTTAAGACATAATGAGATTAAAACAATTCCTGCGTTTTTTGCTACCAATTTAAATATGTTGAAGTTCAAACGCTATAGGTTATGAGAAAAATTATTTTTATCTTGTTTATCATAAATAAAACTCTTAAATTAAGTATTTTCAATGCCTAGTTTTTCAATGCCTAGTAGGTGGATTTTTATTTTTTGGATACTAGAGTTTATGATGAAAGTTTTTATTGTATACAAATATATAATTTGGCATAATACCGTGGTCTGGAATAATGAATATATTGTGTGGGTACCTAATTATTTCACAATTTGTTTATTATTTTAATAACGCATGTGAAAAAATAATACTATACAATTTTTATTTATTTTATAATATATCATCGATTTATTTCCAATTGCTCACAAATGTCTGGAGTCAGTGTGAATGGCATCCACAAATGGTTTAGATTGCAAGGTTAAAGGATGTGGGAAAAGGGAGGTAATGGGAAAGAGGAAGATTGAAAAGTACCTAGGTATTTTCAAAACTAGTCACCAAACACAAAGAAATCCATATCAATTAAAAATAATCATACACACGATTAAGTACAATGAAACGGTGAACAGGTGTCGTTGGTTGGCTTACCTAGGATACGTACTCTCATAGGCCAACAAATTAGCAAATTAGTGATTTTTTTATTAAAGTTTTCAAATTTAAAAAAATATTTCCCATAATTAAAATTTACTTTTAATATGATGTACAAATTAATAATAATAATTCCAAAAGACTTCCACAGAGATATGTGTAAATAACTGCATTATTCAAGGGGAAACGTTGGTGTTGCATTTTTATTTATTTATTTGCAAAACCAATACATTGCAAAATCGGTTAAAAATAAATTACAAAAATATTTCTTGACAAAAAAAATACATACATTTAAATTTGGACAAATATTTTATACATAAGTACACAGTTAAAACATATATAATATTTCGCGCTTAAAATCGTTGTATGACATGTCTAAAATATCCAAGTTACCTGCGAGGGAGTTAATTAACCTAGTCAGTCTTCCCAGAAGCATCACCATTGGTAAACTAGTTCTGTACCTGGGAAGAATTAAAAGCATGTGTTGGCGGCCTGGCGTGAAATTTTCCGTGACATAAAGTCCTATTTTAACCAGAATGTCTGGTATTTAAGTAAACCATTCAGAAGCTTATAAGCCATCAGCAGTAATGCGACGTCCCATCTGGAACTAAGGCTGCAGATACCCGGGATAGGGTGATAGATATTTTGGGAGAGGGTGCAAGTTTTCACTCAGATGTTGGGAAGGAATTAAGAGTTACACTTTATATAAAGAATACAGACTTTTCATAATGCACGCTTATATAATAATAAACCAAATTAACAAGATGAAAAGCAAGACAAAAAGCTTATGAAAATTTTATTATGCCAGATATCATTGTGGAGAAGTTTTTTTATGTTAAAGATAAGTGTTACTTGTTGATTTATCAATCTCAGTTACACATAATTATATTTTATTTGGTAGGTATCTGCTGTTTTGGGGTAAGAATAAAACTACTTAAATACTTAAGAGGAACGGCTGTGCGGCCGCTTTCATACAAAACGTAGTTTTGGATTTGAGGCCACAATACCCAACCGAACTGAAAAACTATGTTTGTACTAAAAAGATAGGTTCAATGTCGATCTCGGATAGGAGCTACTTTTTTTTGCTTTTAAATAATGACGTATAGGTAATTAAAGAAATCAGTTTTTGTTCATTTTGGAAGCAACTTTGGAATTTTTTTATGAGTTATTTATAATTATTAAAAAAAAGTCTACCTAATCTTGGTTTTAAAATAATGAAAAATAATATTAAAAAATTAATAAATTTCAAATATAATCGACAAGTCTTTGTTCCGATGTAAATAGGTAATTTATAATTTAAATTTACACCCATCAAAATTGTTTCTAAAAAAATATATTTGTATTAAATTTTATATTTCATCATATTTAAAAATAAAATAAAGCAAAAATTATTTTTTTAAATGTTTACATTTACTCTCAAATAATTGTCCAAGTTGCCTCTAAAATCATAAAATATTAAAATCTTTAATAGCCTATATTTTAAAAACTAAAGCAAAAATAAATAAAGTAGCTCCTGTGTGAGATCGACATTAGATATACCTTTTGATTACAAAAATAATGTTTTAGTTTGGTTGGGTATTTTGGCCGAAAATCCAAAACTACGTTTTGTATGAAACTTGCCGCGCACCCAATGGCCTTAATTGCTAACGGTAAAAGTCGAAAGGGATACAAATAATATGTAGCTCCCTGAACCATGATGGTAGTTGAAACTTTAATAATTGTGGCCACGTTTATGTTAAAATGGCGTAGAGAAATTGCATCATTAAAATATTGCAAGGATTTCAGGTGCAGTGGCTTCTGGTAATACCGCATTCGCCTGGGGTTAGGGACGAATTATGCATTTCTAAGGAAAAGTTGTCTAATTCGAATTAACGACGTATATCTCGGGGCCAACTTTTCTACATACAACCTGTTTAGAACTTGATTATGCATTGCACGGGGGATACGGGAAACTTCCTTAATTAATATCCACGAAATATTACGATCAATGCTTATGTTACATGAAAATTAATCCTTCGTTAGCTGGAGAAATTATTTAAGCTTGTTGAGCTAATTTCTTATCATTCTACTTACTGTTGGTACAAATGATATATGGTTCCACGGCTATTGTAAATGTCAAAACAAATATATAAATGCACAATATTTCAAATTTATTTATTTATTTATTTATTTGAGACACAAACAGGATATTTATAAAACATTCATGTTGGTAATATAAAACAAAATTAAATACAAATATAAATATCCCTAGACTAATGTGTCTGCAGTAATCATATTTTAATATACTCATAAGCAAACACAAAGAAAAACAATGCCAGTATTTTTAAACTTAACTCTAAAAAACTTAATTATAATAATAAAAAATCGAACAAAAAGAAAATGTTTAGAAAAAATAATAAAACAACAAACAATCTTTTAAACAACAAACTCTAAAAAACTTAATTATAATAATAAAAAATCTAACAAAAGGAAAATGTTTATGAAAAAATAATAAAACAACAAACAGTTGTAAAATAATAAATCAACAAACAAAATTTTTTTTTTTTTTTTTTAGGTGCACAAATTGTGGAGATACTTCTTGAAACAAGTTATATTATTTACAAAAATATCTATGAAAATGTGTGATTTGGCAAGATCATTGTATGATCTAGACATTCTAGAAATAGGATTAAAATATCCAGTATTATTGGTAAAAATTTCGGTCCAAAATATGTTAAGGTTTCTGGTAGATTTGGGCCTGGCGTATAACTTGATTTGATTGATTAAGTTACTATCTACCCGATAATTTACAATTTTATAAAGCATTAAGAGGTCATTTATGTTACGTCTTTTAACTAGACTCTCTAATTTGAAATATGTTAGTCTTTGTTCGTATCCATCTAGAAAATGGTACACACCTGATCGATAAGACAAGATCCGTGTAAATTTTCTTTGGACAGATTCAAGTCTAGATACCTGTGTAATATAATGTGGATTCCAGACTGTTGACCCGTATTCAAGAACACTACGGATTAACGAATTGAATAGAATTATTAGGCTATTAGAATTCTTGAATAATTTGGTTGATCTTATAATGAAACCAAGTAATTTATTTGATTTACTCACAATGTATTCAATGTGTTGGTTGAACGTTAGTTTGTTGTCGAATATAATTCCTAAATCTTTAATCGAATCAACTGTTTCCAGATTGTGACCACATATGGTATATGAATATACAGTTCTATTGGTGTTCTTGGTGAAATTTATAACTTTGCATTTTGCTATATTTAGTTCCATTTCATTGTCAACACACCAGGTAGATATTGTGTTAAGGTCTTTTTGTAAGAGTTCACAATCTTCCATAGAATTAATTGCTTTATATAATTTGAGGTAAAATGGCCGTAACTTTATATAATATGAGGTAAAATGGCCGTAAAAGTTCTTACTAAAAGCGGTCTGCTAAATACCGTAGTGCAATGACACCATACAGAATCGTATGAGTATCAGTTTTCACTTACATATAGTTTCAATTCTCTTTCGGTCAATCGATTAATTTCTTGATTGACGTTTTTTTTAGTTGGCTTAAAATCAACTTAATTTTTTTAAGAAAAGTAAAACATTTTTTTACGTGCATATTAACGACAATGACAATGTGAAATTTCTATAAAAATCATATATAATTAAATACTTACTTAAAAAATAATGTATTATATGTTAAGTCTAGGTAAATAATTTTAAAAGCACCCCGCAAATTTGCAAATATACCATTTGCGTAGCGACAGTTATCAATGCAGTTTAAATTTAGAATCGCAATTCAATTCGACAATCTTTTTTCATGTTTTTTTTATTCAATCTTCTGCTAATTAATGAAAAAAAAAATCTTTAAATTGTTTAATTATTTTTTGCCATTCACAAAGAGGGGTGGGTATCTTTAACGATTGTCCTGTATATAGGTATATCGACTAATATTACAGATTTGAAAAGAGGTTCATAACGAAGCAGCATTGATTTTTTGATCATTTTATTTTATATTATTATGTATAGGAAACAAAAAGTTATTTGTAAGATTACAGTTATTATAATGCAAACTGTAAACAAATTAGGTTCCATTCAGTACTAAATATACAAACAAATAAATTATAAATCGGCTATCACCATGGAGACAAAAACAAAAAACAATAGAATGAGTAAACAGTCAAAATAAAAGTATTCAATTTTTTTTTTCATCAAGAGATAAAATTAGTCAGTTTGTTTCAAGGTATAGTTAAAAATGCATGTAATTTATGTTCGTTGACCCTCCCGCATACAAAATAAAATATACGTGTACAAGTTAAAAGGACATTTTGTATCGTTAAAACGATTTATCAGTGTGAAAAGGATAATTACCATACTTCATTTAGGATAGTAAAAATTACTTCTTTTCCATCATTTTTCACGGTAATATGATTTATTACTTTTAGTTGATATTTCATTTATGTTTACATTGAAGATTCTTTATGTTCAATGTCACATTAATATTAAAAAAAAATAATAATAATAAAAATAAAAATAAATTTAAAAATACTAACATTGGAAAAAGCGAACATGAAACCCCAACCCTGAACATTGAAAACATGTTTATTTTAGTTTAAACAAAATACCAATGTAGAATTAATAATAAAACTTTTTTTTAAATTAAAACCAAAATGAGTCATTTTCAGTAACGTCATAGTAATTAAACCACGATACAAAATTAAAAATCTATAATAAGCATCTCATTAGCTGAGTACCTGATCAAAAAATGACGTTAATTAATTCATTTTAAGTACTTACCTACTCATACTCACCTGAACCGTCAATCTAAATAATAATATCCGGAACCATATGATGATTGCATTATAATAAATAATTATGTGGGTACCAACTTACTTAATCACTACTCTATTTGAATATTATATACAAAGATTTTTTCATTGGCAATTTGCATCAGTGAACAACAACAGATCACGACTTTCAGTTAGTTTGCCTATTTATTATTAGATTCTTCAAAGAATTAATAATACGTTTTCATTATAAAATAAATCAGGTAAATGTAAGTGTGATGCTTTGTTTAGCTCTATTATTATATTAATTTTGCCTCTACGCGTTCACCTCTCATTGACAGGCTCGGTGACCTTTTTATCAAACAATTCAGATCGTGAATATAATATCGATTTCAAATCCTTCCAAACATTTTGATACTGTTCGTTTCCGTCTAACCAATTATTCGTTTTCATACAATATTTAAGGTACACTGCTGGATTACAGCGTCAATTGCTTAAGAGGAACGACTGCGTGGCCTTTTTCATACAAAACTTAAGAGGGTATAACCAGACAATACCGGAAATTTGTCCTTTTTAAATAAAATTATAGACGTATTGACTATTTTTTACATAAAAAAACATAAATTGATTTTGAAAGATTGTTATTTTATCTGGTAAACGCACTTTTTAAATTTTGTAAAACTAAGTTTATTTTTAATATACTAAGAATATACCGTTGGTCGTTGGCAGATTTGTTAAATTTTCAAACGATATATTGTATTATAATAATAATAATATTTTTTTAATTTTGGATAATTAATATAGCGCCGTTTTCGTGAAAAATCACCTCAAGGGCGCTGAAAACAACACAAATTTAATGTAAATAAACTAAAATAAAATAAACACAATTGTAAGGTAGACACTTTTCAGAATTTAAATTTTAGTTCAATTAAAATCATAAAAAAATAAATCGCAGAACGTATATTGTGACGAAAATACCTAACTTTTTCTATTTTTTTAAGGTCTTACAAACTAAAATATTTCAGATTTTTTTTATATACTTATTTTGTTGAGACATTATTGAAGTATATAATTTTCATTCATTTACATTCTCCCGTTTGATTATTTTTATGGCAGTTCGAGACATAAATTCTCACGTTCATTAGCCGCTGAGATGCGGCCGTGTGAGGTTTTGTGTTCGCGACGCTCGTAATGACTACATTTTGCTTTAAATTTAAAACTAATACCTAAACGGCATCATTTTTGTAAAAACGGAATAAAAAAAAATTGTTATGTGAAATTTTACATTTAAATGTAATGGTGTCTAAATGAACAAAGCAAATAAAACAATAGTAACGTCCTTACTATAACAATTTAATTTTCTAATGATAAATTTGCCACTACATCAAATCAAGATATCAAATTCAACGGCGCTTATTGTAGTTTATTAAAATAACTAGGCGAGCTTTAATTACCAAAAAGGTAGAACCCAATTATTTTTAACCCTCTTTAAATAACATTTAATGAGCGTAAGGATAGCATAGAATGTTAAAAGGAGGCACATTTTATTTCGTAGAAAAGCCAAACTTGGTCACCTAAAAGAGTGGAGTAGAATTGAAAAATGAATTAACTTGTTAACAGTTATGATTTGAGATTCTTCTTTTCTTTAGCTCCTCCTTTCTACTGATAATATTACAGTGACCATCATCAGGGCAGATGTGTCTATCCGCACGATGTCATATCTACCTTGAAGGTGGACGTTAGAACGTAGTCCCAAACTTTGGCTTACGAAGGAAGTAGTGCAACACGGCATAAACCCCCAAAAATAATTTACTGTAATTCTTAACGTTTGGTAACGCGGGAAGAGTATTGCATTGTTTATGGTATTGTGAAATTATGATAGCATGAATGCAACGACTACGCGACTCAACAATTGTGTACTGAAGATAGACCAAACAATGATTAACTGTACAAGTTATTTTTCAAATGATTATTTATAACATGATTCAAGAACAATTTTCACCTTTGAACCCTTCAAATCCTACCACATCTTATGTATCCTTTTTCCCCTGAGCAACCTTCAAACACTTATCAAAATCCTTCCACCCCCTGCTTCAGCTTCCCTGAAGACAATCTAATGGAGCATTGCGAATTGGGACTCCCTTCCCATTAGGGCAGAGAGCTGTAAGGTAGGGTGGCAGGTACACAAACCTTCCCCGGGGTTTAAATCCAGTCTCCAGCGAGTCCGACAAAATATGCATAAATAGATTTTACGCCTGCGGGATCTGGCCCTCGAAGTAAAATACACCCCGACAGGGATGCATTAGGGTAACGCTAAATCTATTTATAGGCGTCGTGTATTTATAGATAAACGGAGGAATAACTAACGTTCAACTTTTGAGTAAAGTTAAACGATATTAATACTAAGAGTTTTCATAAAGCGTTGGTGTTTAAAATTTATCTTAACTAAATGAATTGATCAATACACCCACTGTTGAAGTGAAATCGTATAAGAATAGAACTTTTAGATAGTGTTAAGCTTGTGCAAACAAAGAAATATCACTTAAATTTGCGCTACATAAATGTGCATATTACGATGATTTGCATTTATGTCAAAGATGTTTTGTTAACTAAGGCATGCGCGCAGATATGGGTCATATAGTACTTTAATTTCCACGTGTAAGAAGTGTCATTTAAAACTGTTGTGTGAGGTCATAGTAGATAGAAAGCGTTAAAATGTAGATCAATGCTTCAGAACTCTACTTTAATTTAATTTAAGATGAAAAATGATCTTGTCCCGTGCGAACGTGTGTTCTTGTTTATATGGGAGACGTTGTAGTCTCTTACTGCAATATAATATAATATTAAAGTTTTATTATTGATGTCATTTTAATAGAACAATTTTACGATGATGGATTACAGACTTGCCTGTCCTCTTTTGCGGACAATGTTCCACAAAGTTTCAATCTAAATGCATAATGTTTCGAACCGAATCATATTCGCACCCGATTGCATGACATAATCAAAGTCGTGACGAGAAATCAAAGCAATCACGCCTACATTGTGCAGTCGCGAAATCAGATGATGATGTGTTTCAGATGAGTTGTGGTAAAAACTAAGTAATTCTGTATGCCCTGCAATAGGTAAGGTTAACTCTGCCTACTATACGAAGTGGGTTAATTATAATCAATTAATATCAAAGAACATGTCGCAAAATAACATTATTCAGTCACTAGAGCACATTCAAGAGAGGTTTATGTCAAAATATGACAGATCAAATGGCGTTATTCTGCTGGTGTCTTCACTTATCGGAGTTGGCTATCATGCGGGCATTCTTTACTTTGTAGGCTAACCCGGGGGCAATGGTGGTTAAAATGAACTAAACAAAAAAATAGTTCATCCAATAAAACATCACGATAGGTTATAGCATTATAACGCTTTAGGTATGATTTGTATTATACGTTACATTATCAAGGTTTTTTTAAAAATTATTTTTATTAAGGACGGAAAATTTTAACAAAACCTTTAAAATTTTACAACTCTCAATTTCATTTCCGTTTACTACAATTTTTTTAGTAATGAAATTATTTCTTTAAAAAAATCATTACTCGATAAGATGTGAAATAAACATCCATTTCGTCACCTCTGAGGCAGGTAAAGTGTTCTACGGGACGTAAACGCTTACGAGACAAAAATAAACGGCTCCACAACCAAATTTCTACCCCTGCCAGGGCTGTTTTCGCAGGTAATGTGCTCCGTGATTTATTTCCACTGTTTCAAGAGTGAATTTCCATTATTTCAAATGCAATGTGGACGATTCTGAGATTTTTGGACTGTAATAAATGCAGCGAACGGATGAAAGAAAATATAAAAAAATGTTTATGAAATATAACAAACACATTCCAAATAATATTCAAAGAGATATCTATGTTTCTCTATTTCTCTCACAACGGACCTACAAGGAGATCCCAAGTTTTCCCTAGTCATCTTGGTTAATTTTTCCTTCTCGAGAAAGAAACCGTTTTTACACAATGAAATACATTTAAAATAAATATTTAGGGGTGTTGCGTGGAGGATTATTTTAAAGAAAGTTAGGAGTAATCCTGGGTCTTGCAGAAATCCATTTGGAGGAGGAATCACAAAAGCCAGAATCTTTTTGTAACTAAGCGAATGTCAACCATGTCAAGGGTTGGTATCGAAGATATGATAAGAAATTATTATTCCTGATGATCTTTTTCTCACCTTGACTTATGCTTAGGATTCTCCCCTTCTCTTTGGTACACTAAATCGTCTAATAAAAATAATATCAGTCAAACTTTCTTAAATTTTTAGTAATAGTATTATGTATTTGTAAAAAAAACTATACTAGTAGGTACTATTTGCGTTTTTTTATATAGGTAAAATCAGAAGAATCCATTTGTGGGGATGTTTTTGTGGTTTTAATATTCATCGATCTGTGACTAAAAACATAATGTTATCCTCCAGTTCTTTTCCCTTTGCATATTCCCATTGCAATGTGGAGGATTTTATTTCCTCCAGCCAGCTATGCATTTCCCCTCAATGCTTCTCGATTAGAGAGACGATTTCAACTCCCCGAGTTGCAAAAGTGCCCTTGGGCGAAATGGATTCTTGATTATGTTGCGAAGATGCAAAATGAATCTTTAGGATTGTAGCTCTAAGTTGCGCGGGGAGAACAGACTGTTCTGCAATGTTTATTTGTGCTCGATACATTGATTTCAAAATGTATTACAATTATGTAAGGTTAATAATATTTTTATTTTTTTTGCAGAATAAAATCAATCAATACGAGGGCAATTCAGCTGTGTTTTTCCAGCCTGTAAGAAGGGTGCAGATTCGAGAGCAAACTTTTGGTGATAGAAGAAAGGGTATATAGGTTCAAGGAAAAAACAATAAAGAGTTATTAGAGTGTGTCGTTATTAATATTATTGATTTTGATTACATCTGTAAAGCTAAGGTTGTCCGGGTAGCAGATAAAATAATTATTTTATTGTAAGTAAATATTAATGGTTTTTAATACTTGATTGCCATTTCAGAGCCCTCTATAAATGGAGCCAGGAAAGGTTTCGTAAACCTCGGGGAGCTCTTCATTTATCGTTTAATAATATGGTAGAAATTAAAAGAGACCTTTAAATGTAACTGAAAAGTAACTGACCCTATTTCATCGCGAAAGGAGATATTCTACATAATTTTGTAAGAAACATAACAATTTATTTTATCTAGAAGAGAAAGGCATCATATTGAAATGTCTATAGAATTAAAATATATGA
The DNA here is from genome assembly GCA_951813805.1 of Limnephilus auricula. Taxonomy (NCBI): domain Eukaryota; kingdom Metazoa; phylum Arthropoda; class Insecta; order Trichoptera; family Limnephilidae; genus Limnephilus; species Limnephilus auricula. The sequence continues at coordinate 22,821,488 of OX638393.1, forward strand.
ATTGATCTAAAAACCTTTAACTCTACTATTGGTGTATTGTTTGGTGTTAGGTACAGTTATTCTAAATAATTATTTATGTAAAGAATGTTAAACTAAACAAGTACTGTTCTTTCTCAATCATTCTGATCTTTTAGTTGCTGTGGGAAAAAATATCATAACAACTGCAAAAATTGCAATTATTGCATAAGTTAGACCTCATAAAAATACATGTAGAGCCATTTTAAAATTATTCAAAAAGATTATTCATCTTATCAATCGGTATTGCAGTAACTTTGGAATGGTAATTCGATGCAATTTTCGCAATAACGAATATCGTGTCTTTGCGGAATAACAATTATTGCATACCTATATCGGGGGAATACAATGCTGTTCTGTGCAAAACTTGCCAAAAGCATCAAAGAATTGTGACAAAAAATGACACGCTATTCAGAATTCGAAAATTTTAATGTTGTGTCTCCACGTCGAGCGATATTTGATCTTATCCAGCAAAAGAGAAAAATATGGTAGTGGTTTTTTAAATTTTAATTAATTCGTAAATCAAATTTAAACAGATTTTCAGTTTTAGTTACGTGGTGATGAATTCGTATCAATAATTTACTGGTGTGTTGTTTAGGGTATTTCAGGACGTACCCGATATGCTTTTTAACCAACGATTCATGTGTTTATTTGAAGTAAAAAGTGTAGATATCATTTTCGGCGAAACAAAATAATCGATTGTTGCCACTGTATATAGACTAGACAGTGCTCCTGGAACGAGACGAAGAACGCACCACGTAAGGTTGTATCCAGTGGCGATGTGGGAGCCCAGGAAGCGCTGGTTTAGGTCTGGCGGGTACGTCTTACACTCGAAGTAAGTAAAATTAAAAGACCATGATATTAGGAAATATTTTAAATTCAATAACACGCACCATTGGCAATCTATTTATCGAAATGCTCAAAGACGGTATCATTGAAGTGTCCAAGAATGTGATCAGTGTACCCAAACAAATCCCTTTCAGACCTAATTATCGAGTTCAGTGATTCCCGTAGTGATCTTTTCGATATCTGTGTGGCAAAGTGAACATAATTGTAGAAGTTAAGAGCGTGCGGACGCTGACTATTGATTATTGACGATATTCTTCCTGAAACGGAATAAAATGCTTTTACGTAATATTTTCGATACACGGGTGTAAGATTACAGTATCTTAAGCCGCTCTCTCCTGGATTATTCTCAGATAAAAAATAAATCATATTAATGCTACGAACAGATTAAAATGGGTGAGGACACTGCATATATATTTATAGAACTATGGAGACACACGAAGAACAAAATTCGTTAGCTTGGCACTCTGCACGTGAGCCACTCCCAGCTAAAAATGAAGCGTATGAAAACAATTGTTATTATAAAATTGCATTCGAGCATTACCATTAATGTGCATGTATGTATTAACTTACTAATTTGATAGTTGTGAGCGGTTCACGTGCGTCATGCGGCCATCAATACGAAGCTAATAATAAGCTTTTGTCACTAAATTACTTTGACACACACACTAAAGCACATCTTTTCAAAATTAAGCTTATTGTGAATTCGAATCCCTCAAAGACAATCTATTTCGACTATAAAGCAAACTCCAATAATGGCATAATCGTAGATCACTCAATTTATTATTAAAAAAATTCAAAATTTTGTTTACAGACTTTTCAAATTCGGCAATTTTTAAAAGAGCTAGTTTGTCCAGAGATTAGGGGTTGAAGGAGGTGCTGGGTTTTTGTATTTTTTAATTAAAACGTTTTTGGAACTTAATAAACACTAAAAAACTTTTAGACAATTGGTGAAATCAGGAAAATAAATAGAGATAAAGTAAGTATAAAATTATTGGCATTCGAACATTTACTTATTAATGTTACTCGTAATTGTTCAATGGTTAAGAAATTTTCGATTTAATTCTCTTTACTTAGTAAAAGGTGCTAACTTATGATTTTTGGTCCGATTGACAACTCTGGTTGTAATCTTTATTACCTTTTTTGGTTTGATATATTTTTAAATAAACAATTAAATAAATATATATCTATTATTACATTTGTTTATAAGATATAGCACATTATATATAAGTTGTAAGCTATGTTAAATAAATTACATGGTTTTGTACCTATTAAGTATAAATCAGTAAAATGTCATTAAGTAATTTCGCCTCAGTTTTAAAACATAATTAAATATGATGAAAAAAATAAAATAAAAATAAAAGACAATCAGCATCGGGCCATTGGAAATGCATGTTTATAAATATGTGTTAATAAAATCGTCGATGTTTGATTTTTTTTGGAAGACTTGTCGTCTGATTTATACCCTCAAATAGTTTGCGTTCTATCTAATGGCCAGTGGAAGTGCATTGTATAGCTTTGTTGCATCACAAGTATCTAAAAATTTTTTGGCCAAAGGTTTTAGCGAAAGGGATAAAAGACATTTTGCCCTTTGGCAATATTTTCAAAAACAGTTCTATATTTGAAGAGGTATGGTAGTGTGTTTTTGACATCTACATATTGTCAAAACACAGATTCTCCTAAAGATTTCATCTGAAATGCGATCGGTGGTTTTAGAATAATCTTTATAATTAGTTTCTGAGCTTTAAAAGTCGGATCAATAGCGAAAACGTTTGTTCCTCCCCGGGCTATAATACCGTACTCAATTAAAGATTCACAGAGTGCACGGTAAATTGTTTTGAGTTGATTCAAGTTGAAAGTTGCGAGTATGACTTAAGAATTCTGAATCGAAGCATTGGTTCAGAAAACCAGGTACTTACTTTCCAACTATGCTCCTTCTCGTCCATCCATTTCCTGACGCCACAAAAACATTTTCAATTTGTGTGTACTATATTCCTAAATACCAGTTCTGTCAGATGAGTTTCAAATTTCAATGGCCAATTTAATTGTTAACAATTTGTAAAAAAATAAAAATATTATTAAATGTGACATTTTATTTTGGCATTCAAATTCAGCAACGAATCACGCAAAGGTGTCATGACCTATGTATTTTGAAATACCTCGAAAGCTCTTTTGTTTTAAAAAGCTGAAAAAACTAATTCTGATTTTAGCTGTGATCATCCATCAATGTCAATGACTGAAAGAACTGTATGTACGAACATCTACGTCTATAGGCATACCGCTGAAAGTTCCATTGGAACCTTTCATTCTGTTACTTGCGTCGTTAATGAGATGAGGGAGAGGTACGAGCTATCAGCAGTACGTCTATACAGACTGCCGACTAATGAATGGTGAATGATGCATTAAAAGCAAGTATTAATGTTGACAAAAATTCCCCGTGTGTTGACATGTGATACATCAAATTAATGGCAATGATGAAGCAACTCAGGAGGTTGTGTTGCGAACTATTTTGAATTGTCTTTCAGATCGTTTACAAAGAAGATATTTTTGAAATAAAAAAGTTCTTCTTCCGGAGCAGAATGATTTTTTCCAGTATTATAATACTTTTTCTGCCTTAATCCAGCATTAGTCATGTGGGGTTTAATCGAAATATTTTTGCAAATGTCTCTGAGATAGTCGAGTATTGATAATAATTTTTTTTGTGTAATTTCCTATACCTATCTTTAATTACATCTTATTTATTAAAGTTTTTTTACATTTCGAAATAAACTCGTAACTAATTAATAAACGCCAGGGTTGCCAACACTGAAACTGAAATTATAATATTTACGAAAAATTATCAAATTTCCCTTTTAGGTAGTATAAATGAGTTTATACATAGGACCCACCAACGGCGTCAGATATTTTTAAACTAATTTCAAGTTATCTCATCAAAGGCGTGGTTGTAACAATTGCTTCATATTTTCAAAAAAGAAATTTCCTCACTTATTCAAATTATAATTGGACATTCCTCTATTCCCTCTCAACTTTTTTAAACTTTACGTGCTTGACTCCATAGATTGTAGTTAAGGTGGTCTAGAACTTTAGATTACATTTTTTTTTTGTTTCCCTTTAAACAAATATCCTTTCTTCTAAAAATTCTTATTTAAAATTGCCTTCAAACCGATCAACATCCCATGTCTTCTAAGACTGAATTCGAATTAATATATAAACTCGCTTTCTCTCTCTCCGTGATTTGAAATGATACCCCGTAACACTCTTGAAAGGTGCAAGCCAATATGAATAAATAAACCAAGTGAACACAAAATTAAAACATCTTCGGCCTTACTAAAAAAAAAACACTCCGTGGCCGTTAAACGGTGTTTTAAATGTGGCAACGCTGGAAATTTTACTTTTAAATTGGAGTTTTCATAATAATCCGCTAGGTGGTGTGATTGATGCGCCTGCGCATTGCTTTACCGCTGAAAAAAATAGCCGCGCATGCAGAAGTTAGTCGGTCGCGATTTTGTATGCGATTAATATGATGTTTTCGTTAATGATTTGAATATTTATGACTAATTCGCACTTATATTCATGTAATCAATATATTTACTATTAATTTGTGTTGTTTTTCGTTAGTTTTAGTCAAATTGTGGCACTAAAATCGCGTGTTCTAAATTAAGCCGTCAGAAAATGGTTCATAGGTTATGTTCAGAAATAATTTGCATTTTAAGATCTTTATTTTATTATAAATTCTTGAAAGTGATGTTTTTTGGTGACTAAAATGTCTAATACATATTTTAGTAAACGTATCAAAGAAATTAATGCCTTAAGTTGTGCAAGCAATGTATTCAAACGTGTGTTTTTTTATTGTAAATTTTTGGATATGAAAAGCGAATTTCAAGATTTTTTTACATTTTTTTATTGTTTGAAGGAGTAAAAAGTGAGGTGACAGATTTATTTTAAAATCATTAAATAAAAGGACTGTGTTTTTTGAATTTTGAATTTTTCCAAATATTTCAATGTTTTAATAGAAAGTGTTTGGGGTAAGTGAGTTTTTTTTTCCAACTTGATGTTTGAATCTTAAAATACTACAGTTTTTAAACATTTAAGTATATTTTAGATATGAAAATCTTAAAGGTAATTAAATTTTGGTTCTAAAATGGTATTTGTTTTTACAACATCTCAAAAAATAATAAATATATAGGACATTAAAAAAAAAATTCGAAATTCGTTGAAAATTACAAATGGAACAAATATATACAACAGATAAACTACCCTCCTTGGCCGTGTAAGCAATGTACATATCTTTCCATGAACAATTTTTTGTCAGTTCTTAATTAGTAAGGATTCTTCATACTTGGTTGTTTGACCATTGTACAAATTTTTCAGAAAGTTTATTAGTAAGGCTGGTAAAATGGCGACGTTGTCAGATCAAAACCATATATTTTGTTTAGTAAGAATTTGAAAAACGAAATGTACAGACTTTACACAACGTGCTACAGAAACACCGTTTAAAGGCCGCGGAGTGTTTTTTTTTAGTAAGGCCGCTTATGTTTTGGGCTATATGTACTTATTTGTCTGTACTTTTGATGAAGGAACCATTTATTTAGAAATATGTCGATAATTTTGATTATATAGTGGTTACACCAAATGATTTATTTTCATTAAAAAAATTTCAATTTGCGAGACGGGTATGGAACCATTTACTGAATAAGCAACACCTCTGCCATAGGTCACCCAAGTAGTTCGCTACATTGGTGACGGGTCGGGAGAGATTGGTTGAGGACGACCTTTCGACCTCTCAGGAACATCGCCTTGCACCGCAGTGGGAGGGATGGATTCATACGTCGATCATTCCCGGACACATTGACCCCAGATTCTATTTGTAAGATGATTCACTGCAGCTGTTTGGTGACTTAGCAGGAGTACCCAGGTTTATAGTGTAAGGTTTGTTCAGGTATTGGTGGAGGATGCGTCTGTCCACCTACTGCGTGTCCGTGGAGAGGCCGGTTGAGGGAGACCCTTTGACTGTAGGCCGGACTCACTCGACCCATAGCCCTGCATTGCAGTGGGAGAGATGGATTCATTCGTAACTCCTGGAAAAACCGTCCAGATTCCTTCCTACCCATCCCTCATATCCTTTTCCGTCTTAGTACTTCCTCTCCTTCCTCTGGGGAATTATTTTCTCCCAAGGCCTCCTTTGTCCCCACACAGCTCCCTAGTTATAGATAATAATAAATACTTGGTCACTTCGAAAAGTGTACTTTTATTCATTTTACGTATTCACTCACAAAATGAAGATTTTACAAGGAAAATTAGTAAAGAGAGGAAGCTAAAAAAATCACGCAATCAGCATTAAAATAAAATAAAATGTCAAACAAGGAGAACGAAGGTAATAAATTTGTTTTTTTGTTGCCCGAGACACAGATACAAGCAAACAGGCAGGTAAGCAAAACTCTAAGAAATATAACTTTTGATCAGAAGGCGTCATTACAGTAAATCTGTACCGCCATTTAAAGGTAATACTTACGTTTGTCATATTAATACAGCGAAATATAATTATAAAACCGTTTAAATATTGCAATTTAATTTATTTCTTGCGGTAAATAAAATTTTAAATAACAAACATGCTTGATTTTAATTTTGTATGTTCAACACTTTTCATTGAAGTTATTGTACAATATTTAGATTAAATATTATTTTTTATTATTTGTCTTCTTCTTGTTCAATTTCATATTTTATTTTATATTATTATTGCTATCTTATTCTTCAATAATAAATATTATCTATCTACAACAAATTATAAGGAAACTTCTGGCTTGGAATAAATTGATTTTTAAATAATCCATTATTCCTGAGGATTACTGAGTAATGTGAAACAATGCAAATTATTCACGTTCGATGAACTTTTAATTTCCAAAATCGGAACTAATTGTAGGAACCAAGCGATCAAGTTAACAATGGCGTAAATATGAACTAATACTATATCTTTATATATTTTAGTGTCGCAACTACACCTATTATTTATTGTAATGTCATGGATAACAACGCCCTCCTTTTTCGTCAACTTATTCTTATTGCACTGAAGGTATCTATTTTTTTTTTAAATAATATTTCTAAAAACATGTGTTAATTTTGTTTAAATTTTTGACAGACTTAAATCTCTTCAGGTCGTCAGCCCATCTCATATGTGGGCGATTTCTGTTTCGCTTTTCCAACCTATGATGTTGTTGTTTCAACATTGATCTATAAGTAACGCTACATGCATAGTTCCACTTGAGGTTGGAGACTGATTTTAGAATATAATCGGTGTATCACATATTACTTTAACAAATATAATCCTCAGCAGTTGTTTGATCTCGAGCTAATGGATATAGTTATGTGAAGACAGTAATGTCCGTGCCATTACTCACAGAGCTATTATTGCCTGTGTTTTGATGGATTATAAAATCATACGCCATTAATTAACTCGTCCATTAAACCTATTTTACGTTCGGCATGCAAAAGAGAGTATGTAGCATGATTTTGCAATTTTTTTATTTTTTTATTTAAATTATAATATTGATACGATAATACATAATACAATGACTTTTAAGTATTTTCACGCCAACGAAGAGATCTATCTATTGATATTGGTGTAAGAGTAAAGAATTACATTATAGAGTGTATTATAATATAACATCTTAAGTAAAACATGTGGTAAATATTAAAAAAAAAGTTTTTTTTTAAATGAAGCTACTGTTTTTTGTAGAATGGTGTTACGATACTTTTCACAATTCTGTTATTTTTTTTAACTTATTCAGGGTAAAAATAGAGCCAGGAAGCGGGGAGAAGATCCTAGAAGAAACAAGAATAGGCCAGAAGAGATAAGAAGAGACAAGAAAAGCCACGAAAGGGCAAGTAGAGCCGAAAAGAGACGAGAAGATCCAAGAAGAGGCAAGAAGAGCCAAGGAGAGACAAAAAGAGTCAAGAAGTTTCGATAAGATCCAATAAAAGGCAAGAAGGGAGATAACAGCCAGAAATAGACAAAATATATTAAAAAAGAGCCGAAAAGAGGCAAGAAGAAGGAAGGCATAAAAAATAATAACGCTCGATCCATTCCTTTATTCCCGCCCATCCTAAATTCTATCGTCAATTTAACTCCAACCTGCTCCCTATCCTCAGAGCACGTGTTCTGAGTCCTATCAAATCAGTGCTACCTGGGGTACCGGTCTCACCGGGATAGGAATGCTCCTGGCTGGGATGAGACAATCGTATCGTAAAGAAATTGGAATGGTAATTGTTTGTTTCTTCCGGAAAGCCGGTTTTAAATATTGGTATATTTTCAGTTCGTTTGTAAATGAAATACTCCGCTTTGAAAACTTGAATCGGTACTGAATTTGTACTGGTCTCACCGAGGCAGGAGCGCTCCTGGCTGGGGGAACTAACGTATAGTAAAGTAAAGAAATTGGACGGTAATTGGTTGTTTTTTCAGGAATGTCGGTATTAAATATTGCTATAATTACAGATTAGATATGGATGGAGTTACTTCTATCCACTCCGTTTTGAAAACCTGAGGTGTCGATATTTGTGATTTTATACATTTCAATGTTGGTACTGTGAACTGTGACCCTGTCAAAACCAGGGTGGAGCCTCCTTTCATGCCTGTAATGATTTGCTCGATTTCTTCTAGTGTTATTTTTTTTTATTATTATTTAATCTATACATATATTATAATTAATAAAGGAAATGGAAAAAATGGATAGAAATATATATTAAAATGATAATTATGTTAGTTTATTTGAAATAAATATTTGATTGAAATAGTTCAATTTTATGCTTATTATTTACTTGTACTTATTACGTTGTGTTTTATTTAGAATTATTACGATGGTAAGTAACGTACAACGTGTGTTGAGTATTGTATATTTATTGGATTATTACACTAAACAGTCTAAACATAATGAAATTAGTTCTCACGATGAAATAATATAGAGGTTGATTTTTTATTAGTGAAAGTTATTAATTAATACATAGGTACCAGAATTTTAAGATTATAAGTTTTTCTTGTGAACCTTTCAGTTGTGTCAATCTTGACTATATTTTACTTTGTACGCTAATACCGCACAGGTGGTACAAGAGTCCCAACTGCTCCAACCGTCTGTAACCAGTTGTGAATGATGTCTTTCACAATAACATTACTCCACCACTACCACTCTCGAATTTTTAAACCTATTTCTAGAAATTGTAAAAGTACGATAAATGCTTATTCTTTTTCTGAAAGGCTGCCTACATAAACGCGCAAAAACGTCGTTGGCTTTATGGTTCGCGTTAGCAAAATACAAATTAAACAGGTGCGATCATTCTAATTTATTTCTGATTTCAAAGGCTTAGGCTCGGATACAATACATAAATCCTTAGAAATAATCCTGTTTCATGTTATATACCACAATCCACAGAATTGTCTAAATTAATACATATCCACTTGCAAAGAAAACGTTCCGAACCACTCAAGTGATTTTCGCAAAATTGTAGAATAGCTCAAAAGAGCTTCTCACATAAATACTGAAAATCAACTTATTTCTACGGTTTTATGTAAAATTTCACCGCCGACCGACACAGCACAGGAATAAAAACTTTTAAAAATCGCGAAATTATAATTAACCCATAAAAGCATATTATATTTTCGTGTTTTTTTTTAATATGGCTTTTGGGGTTCCTGGTTTAAATGCTCATTGAAAGCTGTAAGAATGAAATCGCAAAATAGTTTATGAATGTATGAATTCATGAAGATTTTACAGCCAGCTACAGCACATTTATGTCATTATTGTCTAGCAAAATGTATCTGATAACTGGGAGCCGGGGTGTCTTGTTGCAAATTATAAAAGTACGACTCACAAATATTTTCTTTTTGTCAAAGTATTTTGCAATCACTAAAATCAAATTGCAAAACTTTATTCGATGGCCACATCCATATTGTATCTTTGGAAAAACTTAGGAGTTACAATAATAGTTTTATTATTCTGCTAATTTATCATGGACATACCCATTTAAAATATTAATTTATTTTTACAGAATTCATATTTTTTTGTGAATTTTAGTGAATCAATAAAAAAAATCATTTGACAAAAAATTACATCGTAATGGCCTTTCATTCCAAAGGGTATATATAATGTTTCTATAAAGGTTTAAAGCATTGACTACTACAAATGAAAAGTTGTATGTGAACCTTTGATGCACAAATAATAAAAACAGCCGCAAAAAATATCTCAATCCTCAAAAAACAACCGCAAACAACAATACTGCAAATATCTGCAATCAGCAGCCAGACATTTGAACAGATGCACCCTTGCAGAATAGGGGAGGAAAATTAAAAATGACATGGCCCTTGGGCGAGCCTTGAAAAAATGCAGTAAAAAACAATTGGGAAACTTAAAATATAAGGTGGTAAAATTACATATAGGTAATGGATACGCAGCTCAATATTAAACAATTTGAAATAAGTGCTAATTAATGCTTTCTCATTATACAAAAACATTAAAATACAGTTTCACTAGTTTATCATTTATTCATTTTACAATAATGACATAATCAACTTTGCCCCACAGTCTATTAAAGTGAATTAGTGTACATAAATATTCATACTTTTAGTATGACAACTTTTTTTAAACAAACGATAAATAACATCAAACTAATCCGCCGCTCTTATATTATTATTTGTGAGAACGCTTTGTTTGGATATGTATTTATCGAGGCTAATAGTTATTTACTTAAGAACTGTTTATTTTAAGTGCTCTCTGTGGTGTGCCTCTTGTCCTATTTAGGATTCAGGCAATCAATAAACAAGTGTTTGTCTACAAATACTCAAAAACCGTGACTATTAAATTCCCTGCGCCATTACATTATTCTAATAGGTTGAAAATAACATGTGATTATTTGAGTTTACCGTAAAATAAAATATATATTTTATGAAGCTTGTAGCTTCTTAGTCAGGTGGCGTTTTGATTTCAAGGTATTCCTTGAGCTATAGCTTTGAATGTTTGCCTTCTAAACACTTAGGTTTTTTTCTAATTTCCCGCAAGTAAATCCAGTAGTTGAAGATTCGGATTCCTCACGATGCAAAATAGACCTTTCTGTTGTACCAATTAAGTATATCGCAAAGGTCACAATCGAACCTTTCGACAAAATACCAGGCAGGTAAATGCTATAATGGTATACCTGTGTCTTGTAAGATGTATGCGGTATTTTCCTAATGGGAACATCTAACAAGAGATCCTATGGAAGGGAGATCACGAAACTGAGGTTGGGATGACAGGAGCCTCACGCTTCTCGTGATGTGACCTGAGGCTTGTTCTATAAAACAACACCGTTCAGTCACTCTTTACTATTTGCCTATTAACAAATGAATTGCAGTAATATGCAAAAATCACAGGTTTGTTTATCACCCAATCAACACGTTATTTCAAAAAAGGGTAAATTGGCGATAAGCCGCCGCATGCCGCTACGCTCTTAGTAGGCATATATTTTAAAAACTAAACTACAAATAAACTTGACTACCACAAGAACCATCAGTTTCAGTCGAAAAAGGCGGAAAAATATGCATTTAAATTTATATTCGTAAAAACTTTTATACACGTAATATTTCTTTAATTCTCCGTTTTGACGCGGACGCCATATTAAATCTTGTCTGATCTTGTCCATAGAAACCACATAGGAAATTTTTTTCGAAAATAACGAACCATAAACAAAAGAAAAATCGTTCTACTTTTTCGTTTTGTACAGAGAGCAGTGCTTGTCTTGATATGTGTTCTAATACATTTTATTATAAAAACAGCTTCAAAATTCTCAATTATTAATTTTTGAATGTCGTCGGAGAACGTCTTATTTAATATACCTAACCAAACCTAAACTAATCTAATAACCTAAACTAAGAACGAAAGTAATAAAGGAACACGCACGCAAGTTTAAGCAAGATATACATCCCAGGTTTTGAATGGTTTGTAGGGCAAGCAGGGTTTGTCTAACGGGTTTGTGTAATTATTTGAATACCTAGAACGAAAAAAAAAGATACGCACGCGTTTTAAGTAGTTTAGCGGCTACGCTAGGTTTATGTTACAAAAAAGTGCCCCTTTATAGCGCCTGCTCACGGCAAGGCAAGAAAAACATCCCAGTTTTCAAGTAGTTTAGCGGCTACGCTAGGTTTGTGTAACATGGTTTGTGATGCAAAAGAAAGTGCCCCCTTTATAGCGCCTGCTCACGTCAAGGCTAGAAAAACATCCCAGTTTTCAAGTAGTTTAGCGGCTACGCTAGGTTTGTGTAACATGGTTTGTGATACAAGTGAAAGTGCCCCCTTTATAGCGCCTACTCACGTCAAGGCAAGAAAAACATCCCAGTTTTCAAGTAGTTTGGCGGCTACGCTAGGTTTGTGTAACATGGTTTGTGTAACATGGTTTGTGATACAAGAGAAAGTGCCCCCTTTATAGCACCTGCTCACGTCAAGGCAAGAAAAACATCCCAGTTTTCAAGTAGTTTGGCGGCTACGCTAGGTTTGTGTAACATGGTTTGTGTAACATGGTTTGTGATACAAGAGAAAGTGCCCCCTTTATAGCGCCTGCTCACGTCAAGGCAAGAAAAACATCCCAGTTTTCAAGTAGTTTGGCGGCTACGCTAGGTTTGTGCAACATGGTTTGTGATACAAAAGTGAGTGTATTATTTAAAAAATAATAATTACTAGAAAAAAAGCATGTTTTTTTACGTCATTTTATTTTCAAAACTTCGGTACTTAAATTAGTGTTTATCTAATACGCCCAGATTTCGTGATATCTTCAAAATCTTCTAGCCGGTCGTTATATATAAAAAAAATTATCAGGACTACCAACATACCAAAGTGACAGTGATTACAAATATGGGCAAAATTTCACAAGACGAAGCTAATGTAATTAAGGTGAATCAAAAGAGTTTATTTAAAAAAAGTGTTTCCATCTATATCCAATAATTATTACTTAACCTAACCTAACACAACCTAATTAATAGTACATTGATTTTAATTCGTCCTAAATATACTTAATTATTTATTTATTCAGAAAATTAAAATTTGTATGGTGCAACCCAATCTTTAGTTAGTACCTTCCTCGAGTGATCTCTTGCCATAGAGTAATCTTTTTTTAAATATTTATCGATTGGTACCCTGGAAATTGTTCAGCATTGTTCTATGCAAAATAATGTAATACGAAATGTCAGCCGTAACGAGGAATTACGTACAGTTTTTTTTTAATGAAATGTAAATTTAAATGCATATTTTTCCACCGGTCTCGACTGAAACCGATGTTTTTTGTAGTAACTAAGTTTAAAAGTAGTGTACTTTTCAAAATCTGCGCCTATTAAAAAAGCGGCGGCTTATTGCAAAGTTACCCAAAAAAGATTTCATATTATATGTAACACATGAGTACATCTAATCTGCAGGATGTGATGTTGATGTATAAACATTTTTTTACAGAACAATGGGTAAATAAAACGTTTGGAACACAAGTTTTAAAAAGTGGTATTTGACTGAGCGCAGCGAATGTGTTTTGCCGTTGCGAATGCGTTTTGCCTTTCTTCTGTTTTAAAATTATTTGTACATCCGTTTCTGTTTCAGTATGTTAGCCGTTTGGATCAGTAAAGACTCTTGTTTTCAAATGAGAAATCGTCCTGTTGATTTGTACTTTCTTATTAGCTTTTTTCAATATTATGGTACCGACCTGTCTAAAAGTTTCTTCCAGGTGTCAGTTGCTTTTATGTAGGTGCTTAGGTACTCCGTCAAGTTCGCATGTCTACATACCGAATATGCAAGTTCGAAGATCGCGCTTTCGGCCCTTAAGCTTCACATAAAAACTCCTTCCCGCAAACAATAAAAGCTCAACAGAATTCAAAGTGAATTCAATCAAACAAACTCATTTTAAGTGTTGCGTCTTGGAGGTTCTTCAGTGTCATTATTGTAGATTTTTTAAGAAAATTTTAGAAATCCGGTGTAGTTGGTGGTCCTAATTTATCAACAAAATTTTTTATCGGAATCTTCAAAATCAAAAAGTACAATCAAATTAAAAACTTCATTCGAAAGGGAAATTGCACATTTTTTTCTGAAAACAAACAAGTAGATACATAATATATTTTTCATTATATTTTCTAATTAGTTTCTTCGGGTAAAGCATTTTTAAGCGCACTTGTATATATATAAAAGCTTTAGTTTATCTCTGGAATCGTTTAAATGCGTGTTAAATAGGTAGGTACCATTCACGTTTCGTCATCTTGGTTGGATAGGGTTCTAACTGTGTCTTACAAATAAGGTGACGGTTTGTAATGCTTTTACTGATCCTATCTTTTTTTCTGCTTTATTAGATACTAATTTACTGTTTGAACTATTATTTTTTTTATGTGATACCTCACAAGAGTGCCCCTGCCTATACAGTGTAAAGTCATGGGACCTACATCGCCACCCGGTTGGGCAGCGTTGTGAAGCGGGCTAATATAGAGGATATATGAACGGATTTATTAATGCGGGTCTTCAAGAGGCCCAGATTATATGAAGGAGTAAAAACATAAACTGTTTTCTTTGACTCGATGACAGGCACTCGCAAGACAGGATTCGGAAAAAAATATTTCTTTATAATCATTTTTTATTTAATCGGAATATGTTGCTTGTGCAGTGATAAAGGACATAGATTGAGCATTGAACTCGCAATGCCTGGGTGGTAATCCGACTATTTTCCACTCGGCTACTAGTCGGTTAAGCTGAAAAGTATTTTTCAAAGGATTTCGTTTTAAACAGTACTAAAAAGTTTCCATCAAATAAAACCCCATATTTACCTAGATACCCCAATTTTTTTCTACTTGGGTAATTAGCTACACCTTAAAAAAAATATATTTTATTACGAGAAACATCAACTTATTCTTTACTTTTAACCTACTATTTATGCATAATTTTTTGTTGTTAATTTTATGTAGGTACTTATCGAATTTATAAACCAATGTACACTATAAACACTTAAAATGTATTTTTAGTTATAGTTGCAATATTATTATAATCATTGTATTATTGTTATTATTTAAAAAAATCCATTGTATATTTTACATAAAATAAATAAATATCTAAACTTATTAAAACATGAACCATTCAAATAGTAATTTACTTACAGGTACTATCACTCTCAGACCTATTTAACAATTAATTAACCACTCGAGCGCTTTTTGCCACATTATGGCACTATTTACAAAACCTCGGATTGCTTTGTTGCCAAAATGTGGCAAATAAAAAAAATTTATTTAAACGACTATATAATATATTGTACATTCAAAATATAACAAAATAAACATTCTCAAGATTCTTTAAAATGTTTTAAGGTTAAAGATATATTTTTTGTATAAATCCTACAAATATGTGATAATAGACAAAATATAGGGGAATTCATTGGCTACATATAACTATAATCAGTTTGTATGTTTCCATATTCAAATTCGGAGGTATGATTTTTTTAATGTGGGCGGAAAAATTTCCTCTAGCAATCCGATAAAAAATATTTTAATTGCTCTGTCGCTCCAGTGGTTAAAACGGTTATTTCACTACCGTTTTTAGAAACATCCCCATGGAAAGTGTGTTGTCAACATATTTTGATTGTTTGCGTGCCGGTAAACTGTCAGTGATCAAAAATAATAATGATATACATATGTGTACCGTACTAAAAATAATTTAAAAAAAACTGTCTAATCTGGGAAACATGTGAAAGGTTGTCCTTTTCAAAAAATTCATGCGTTTTCGAAGCATCCTAATAAACGTATCCTAGAGATGCAAGGTACTTAGATTGAAAGTAATTTATCGATTTGAAACTAGGACAGATTTGGCAAAATCGATTATCATAAATGAACACCACCTGATTTTCGTGATATTCATTTACTCTATGGCAACGCAAATTAACGGAAGGTATTTTAAATTAATGATCAAGGATGTTCAAAGCCTCTATAAAGGCATGATCACTGATTTATCTAATTATGTCTGTGCTTAGAAATTGATGAATGTGTTTGGTTCCGCTATATTGTTAACAATAGAATCACGTTTATAACGATCGGGGCTTTTTCAATACAAATAACATACATTGATACATTCTTGACTGATCATCTTCACGAACTTCGTGCTTCAAACTGAGTTAATAGATTGCACTGTTCTGCGCTTGCATGACATACGAAAAATAATGCAAATCTTTAAAAGGTAAATAAGATTTGGACGCCTAGAGAGTAAAATATAATAAAAAGACACAAATTTTCTTAAATAAGTATTTTGTTATTAAAGGTTGTTTTAGAGATTCATATTTAAAAAAAATACCAAACAAACGTCAAACGGCCAAAGTTATTTGATTTTTGTCTAAAAATGTAATTTTCTTTTATTTTAAAAGTCAATATCTTTTCAACAAAGTTTAAGGAGCAGTTGTTTCAAATAATGAAAATATTCTTTTAATTCACTTCAAACTAGATTGGCAATCACGTCTTCCATCATTTCAAATACCAAATGGGTTGTTTCAACTCCGATCACATTCCAATCCACGTTGAAAATTTCACTGAGTGTTCCCCGCCGAATTAGGCATTTATTCCGCAGAATTATTTATTTCGAAGACCGAGATATTTTTATGATGGCAACACTTATAAAATTTCTATGGATGCGCATGCGCACGCCGACCACGGCCGTCAGAATTTTACCGCTATTTTGTTTTGTTGCGGTCAGTAATATTTTTCTACGATATAAAACGTAAATGATTGAGAATGAGTGTTGTTTTTATTCGTATTCAGTCAATTACATACATAGTAAAGTTAATATGGTAACTTTCAATCGTATTATTTGTATATTATTTAATTTTAGACCGATTTTCCGGAATGTGACCACTTCAGAGATGTAACCTGAAAGCAAGGTGGGAAAAGTGCTAAAGAAAACATAAAAATATATGGAAAATGAATTCAACGTGCCCATATTTACAAGCTACGTTTAACAACATAAAACGTCGTACATTAGAGGTTACTTGTATTATTAATAATGAGTATTTTTTAAGTCCGAATTCCGATAATGACGTATCTACTAAAGTTTATTTGGTATCCTACAATCGTATAACTATATTTGCAACTAACATTATTAACAATGAATGACGGACATCTCATTTATTGTTATTATTTGATATAATATTAAGTTTGTCTGTTTTACTTATCAGGTACCAACGGATGAAGTAAAATATGTTATAATATTGATACTTGTTTTAGCGGCATTGCAGTATGGGAGAGAAATATATAATGGAGGATTGCAACTGAAATTATGACAAGTCTGTGTTTTGGATAAAGGCTATCTCCAAACAGAAACCAACTTATCTCATGCGAAAGATATGGGTACAAAGGAGCAATAATCACGAACAGATAATTTTAACATTGTTCTTATGTCGCCAATTAAACATACAAGTGAAATGAATAAACAGTTTTTTTTACCCACATACAACTGTGTACAAATACTGACTTATATATACGTGTACTTATTCTTATAACTTATATGACGAGGAAGTTTTACGTGTATAAATAAACATTTGAATAAAGATATATATTGAGCACAAAAGGATTTTTATTATAAAATACTATTAATTTCGTATCTTGTACGAAATCGGGAGTTCCTCAGTTGTATCCATGTACATGAACCTATAGCTCCATGCAGCTCCGTGGTTTCAAGGTAAATAATCAGTAAAATAATTTGACGGGGATATGTCAATCATAAAAAAGAGGTTTCTTATATATTGTAGATTCATAATGTAAGTATTACAGTTGACAATTATTGTGATACCATCGGTCAATAAGAGAAAACTTTTATTTTGTTCAATGTTTTCGCCAGTTTTTACGTCATTTTCAATCTCTGAAACTGACGATTTTCGACAACTATATACTTTGAGAGGATATCTAACTTCTTATACAGAATTACTTTGAGAGGATATCTAACTTCTGAAGTTTTAACCATTGTGCATTCTTTACGTTATGTACAAAAATTGTCCAGCCATATTTAGTTAAAAATATTACAGACATTCCCGCCACGACCTGTCAGATCACAATATTGACGTCTGCGCATGCGCCATTCAAGCTTAATGGTTCGAACTCGGCTGATCACATTAAGGTGATGTCCAATCACATTTGTATGGAATTTTCGTTGAAATTTCGTCTGACGGAGGTTGAAACAACCCAATTTTGCGGTGATTGACGATTTGAAGGAAAATCTAACGTCAAATTTTCCGAAACAACTGGTCCTAAATAATTTGACACTTCTGTGACAAATTTGGAAGCAGAAAATAAAATAATTACTGCTAAGTTTGACAAAAGATTAACGTTATATCCAAGGCATGGAGGTGTTTTATTTGTACGGTATAAATTGCGAATTCCAAGAACAAGTAGTAAATACCTAGGTTGGTGCTGGTACCTATCTGGTTTATTCAGAATTTATCAAGTTCACTTAATAAAGTCCTAATTTATATATCTTAAACTTTGCTGCTAGCCGCTTTGCTTCGTAAAGTGGAAGAATGAATAGAGTAAGAAGCAAAAGTTGGCAGTTTTCAAGATTTCAAACGGCCAGTTTAGAAACGTGATATATCAAAAATGAAACTCTTATTATTATTTATAAATATGCTTGAAAGTGAAATATATTAGTGATTTAATATTTACTTACCCTAATATAATCTAAATCTTACGCAACACCTTTTGCCGGCGACATGCCAAACCTTAAAGCTGTCAACATATTTAAAAAATTTAATACCGTACTTAAAAAGCAAAATTACAACTATTATTATTATTTACTTTTTTTTCCTATGTTTGAAAAAGGCAAATGGGCGTTCAAATTAACGATTTACAAAATATATGTAGTTACCAGGACATCCCGATATGAGAAACACTTAATGCTGAGAGGTACCTACCGCCGCCCCGGGAACCATTTATTTGGATAACGAACACCTCTAAAAAAAAATAATTTAAAGAAGACAAAACATAATATAACGAAGATATTATGCGGTAATATTATTGAGTTTTATTATATTTTTCCGCTAAATAAGCATTCTTCAAAATAAAATAAAAATTCATGGGGCTCTCCTGTAAATACATACAGTACCATTATTTAACACAGAAATTGGGAAGCTATTTTTTACAAATAAATAATTAATGCTTGCAAGTGATGAAACCACAAGCTAGAATAATATTCATATACATTTTTTCCTTGCCTACGCTATAGTATGCTTAGAACATTTTTTAGGGTATAAAATACCATAAAATCTATACAAGTGTGGTAAGTTCCTCGCAAGTCCGCTACTGGTACAGATTTGCTGGCATTCCAAGCATTCAAAAAATACGAGGGTGCTTTAGACCACACGACTGAAGTAAATACTTCTTTAGAAATCTAATCTAATTTTCTTTCTGGCATCGAATAAAACCATTCAAATCATCAGTGTATAAGAATCTATATTGAAGATTCGTTTGGATTGTTACCAATCATCGTGACAAATCAGTCTTTTCAATGCACTGAGTTTGCACACTAAACGAAAATTTTATTAATTTTATTGTGGGAATTACGCTTAGAATGGAATTGTTGATTTAATTTTTACAAAGTTTAAATTAAATGCCAGCACCCATTCCAAACGTCATTACTATGGATTTGAGCACTGTTGTTACGATTAGATTATGAGGAATGAACCTCAAAATTAATTTTAATTTATTATCGTTCGCCTCCGTAACGTTCATAACGACTGATATTACGCCTCTCGTAACGCTGAAATATCCGTAACGCATTCGCCAGTTTACCCCTCAAGTCAAGCGTACGTAAAGAAGTATTTACTTCCTTATCTCATATCCTTATCTTTTATTTTGATTGACTTAATTTTGAACGTAAAAATCTGAAATTTGGAGTCATCTCCTTCCCACTATGGTCAATTATCGTGTGCAGCGTCGCGGCGCTAAAAGCTCCTGAAGTGTAATGCGAAGAAGAGCGGATCCGTTTATGTTTATTAATACGCAAACTTGCAGGTACGCCCCTGTCTTGTAGCAACCCCTTCCACCAGAACAATACACCGCTTCCATAGGAGTGCTTTATAGCCGGCTGTGGGAGTGGGCCAACCAACATTGCATAAATAATATGTCCCTAGCTAAGATTCATTCCATGGGCGTCCGGTGACAACTCACCAAAAGTTCTGGAACCTTACACTAAGGATGGTTTGTTTAAAAAAATTTGAACAAATCATCACAGTTTTTAAGTTAATTTTCACGGAAAGTTATGTTCAAGTTCTGTGAATATTTCAGTTTTATCAAGGAGCTGGCCTAACTTACACTTACTTAAATAACATTTTTTTAATCAATTATATAAATTTTCAATTATTATTTTACTTGATACCTTTTACGAGCATTTGTTTGAGCACTTATATAATATATTTCATTGAAGAACGATATAAAGATAACACGTATAAGAACGTATAAAGATACACTAATAATCTAAATTTAAATATGAAAATAAACAAGACACAGAAAAATAAATTATAGCGGTCGCAACCGGGACTCAAACCAAGAACCTCTCATCTTGCCGGGGCGAGCGCTTTTTCCAATTCAGTCATTGCCACCTCTTATAAAACCGTCATGTTTGTAAACTCATATTTCAAATTTTAGAATGAACAATATTATCTTCGACTAATTTTCTCCAATTTAGATTATTATTATTGTTATCTTCTTCTTCAATAATATATTAATTACATTGATGGGAATAACCCTCAAACGTTATAAAAAGAGCGGAGATATTTGTTTGAAATTGGAAACAACATTGAATAAAATATGTTTGAGTATTGGACGGAATCATTAACATTTTTAGAATAGAGGTTACAAAGAACGTAAAAATTAATTAAAAAAATTTGATAATTGTTCAAATTTTTTTAATCAAACCCTCCTTACAATTTTAAGGATATGATTTTTTTAATTATTACTTTATTTTATACTAAAATTTAAGAGCGTCTGTATGAAGTTAGTATATAATATATCTGTTTGGAATTGCTAACAACACTGAAAAAAATATGTTTCAATATTGGATGGAATGATTAACTCTTTAGGTACATCTACAATATTTGTAAAGGGAGATATATTATTACAAAAATATTTTCATTTTACTGATTTTTTTCCAACAGTTTCTAATTGTCTTTTAGGAGAAAAAAAAAACAATTATATACACAGTACCTAATTCTAGAAGTATTTCGCACAGACATGAGCAGCAGTTGAATTATCCCATTTTTAAGGGGAGGTGAGGTTTTAAAGGCGAAAAAAGCCATATTATCATAATTTTTTTGGAGATATGAATAATGTTGATTTATTTATTTCATATACACGTTATAGTATAACATCTGAAGTATCTTTAAAAAAAAATTATTAAAAATATCAAAAAATAAGTCCTTGAGATCGAATCTTAGGAGCCTCGAAACAAAATTGTTATGCGGTGAACATCATAACTCGTTACCAGATCATCTGAACCAAAAAAGTCTAAATGCTTTTAAAATGTGATATGTTTTCCTAGGGGGAGTTATTTGGCAGCATGTTGAAGTGAAAAACGCGATTTTGCTAAAAACTTTCGGTGAATTTGTTATTATAAAATGGTAAAAAAACTCTCTCTGACTATCTGATGATTTATGTGTAGAATAGTGTACAAAATTTCAAAAGAATCAGTCAAGTAGATTTTGAGTTATGATGTTCACGAACTTCAAAAATTTGTTTGCGAGAAAATCAAGTTTTTTACACTCGAAAATCCTAAACATTAACATTTAAAATTGATTTTGGATATACTACTGCATTAAAAAAAGTACTTGTATTTCATTTCTTGTAACTGCTGTAATATTAAGCACGCTACTGTAAATGCTAAGGTTTGTTATTAATTATGAACGCTTTAAAATCGGTTAAAATAAAATAATAAGATTCACAAAAAGGAGAATATATTACGCCGAAGTAAATAATAAAATTGTAGAAACGTCGGGACGCCCGAGAAACAATAATTTGAACGATTCATCGAATAACCAAAACCTCTGTCAAAGGTCTCCCCATATAGTTCGCTGCGTTAGCCGGGGTGCCCTGGTTCACAGTGTAAAGTTAGCGAGGGATGCGTCTGTCCACCGGCTGTGTGGCACCGGAGAGTTCGGTAGAGGGAGACCCTTTGATCTCTCAAGCCGGTCTCTCTCGACCCACAGCCTTGCATCGTAGTTGGAGGGATAAATTCATACGTCACTACTGGTTTAAAATAAGTCTTACTAAATTCAGTTTTGAACGTCTTAAGCTTATATTTTCGACGCATAATATTCGACGCTGTATGTTTTAATTCTTTCTGATATACCTACTTGTTTCAATTTCATGTACATTATATTCATTCTGAAAACGTATAATTTTAAAGTAAAACACCAACCTTTTGATATTGGTACATAACAATATACACAGCGAACTTGGCGTAGATATGTATCACAACAATTCTGCAACAAAGGCACGTATTAAGAACACTATTGCTAAACGTATCGATTGCATTGTGTTAGGATTTAAACGAATCATGTTATGTTTGCAATATTAAGTTCACCACTTCACAATGCCTCCCTTATTTGGTAGAGATATATCGTGATATTTCAAAACTGTCGAAATAATAGCATTTCTTCACTTGACACGCTGTTTAAATTGTGTAAATTCTGCAAACAACTCAATTCTCAAGCGCAAACAAACGGCCCATTGTCACTCCCAACCATCCATAAACAATAAAACTGGAATATTGTAACGGTATATCGCCCATATCATCATGGCGCAGCCTGAACCGATTTGCATAGATTAATTTATAAATAGATTGGAACTGGTTCGATATTTTGGTCTCTGCAATTACATCAGGAATTATTCCGGCACAGAAAAAAAAACATCCTGCTTTATGGCTCTATAGTTATAATAATCGCAACGGTATCAAGGCCGAATTCTATTTTCATATCATTGCACTGCAATAATGAGTTCGCCATGTGTAAAAATATAAATGCATCATTATTCTATTTGCTACAGCTCGTTTTTTAAAGACGTAAAATTTCCAGGGGATAAAAAAGGTCATAAAGCACACATTCGTCAGAATCGTGTGTCTAAATTCAAAGGAGGTGGCTACTTGCAGTAGATAAAACAATCTGAGATACCTAAAAAAATGTATAGGTGGGTAAGTACCTAATTAAAACCGTTCGAAAATAAATTTAAATATAACGTTCCTTTTATAATAACAGTACTACATAAAATTCTTATACATGCTGCCCACCAACTCGTAGATAATTTGCTATTATTACATTTAAACAATTTTGCCAAAAAAACTTACTCTACTTTTAGACTGACAGATTTTTTTCAAACAATGCGCGATGCTTGAAATATTTTTGGAGTCATATAGTTTTTATACTAATGGTCAAAATGGCATAATTTTATTATATACATTGTAATGTTTTCCGGGTACTCCATACTTAATTTCACCTATGTATATAAATTAATATAAAAAAATCAACTTAAAACTTTTTATTTGGAAATCGGATTAGAGATATCTATGAACATATTTATATTTTCGTTTCTAACTTGTGCTACTGTGTATCAAATATTATTATGTCGAATTCTATTCTAAGTGTTTTTCTTCTTATACAAAATGCTATGATTAAAAACTCGACTTTGCAACTGCTTGACGCGAGTGGTGTTGTTTTTTTCTTGTTTAATGTATGATATTTATTTAAATTAATGAAGATAATATTAGCGAAACTCAATCGAAAATCTTAAACAGATAAATATATTTCATAAGATTTCTGATTTTTCTGTTTCAGATTTTCGATTGAGGTTCGCCAATATTTTCTTCATTTATTACAATATTACAATTTGAATTTTTACCAAATGATTTTAAAATTAAAATAAAAATTATATTTATGGTTGAGTGGACAAGTCTATGTTGGTTCTCCCAAGAAACTCGTAGTTTTTAAACTCGTTCTTTTTTTAATGTTGCGATATGAATACTTTTATGATCGGCTGCTACCGCGGTATTTTTTTTAATTTAGCATTTTTTTATTGGCTTCTTCATACAACTCATTTTGATGGGGAAAGTTTCTTATTGAAAGGTCGAGAAGGGTCTAAAAGTTTTCGATTTTTCTCCAGTAAAAGAAACACTTTGATCAGGTAGAACGTACTCTCAGTCTACCCTGGTAAAGACCACCAATCAGATTTGAAACGTTGCTTGAAATGGCTTTACCCGTGTTTTGTGACCAGATCTGAATAGCTAGGTATTTCCCCACCTTACTCTTCATCATTACCTTCCCCTCTCGTCCTCCTTCAGCCGCACAACAGTCTCCGCTTGGGTCTGCCATAGTCTAACTGGGAAAACAAGAAATCTTATCAAATATATATTTAACAAATCATTCAGATCTCTTAAAATCACAAGAATTAAAAGAATCACAAGAATAACAAAAATAATAAGAACTCAAATAATTGTAAGTATCGCAACTAACCTAATATATAAGCATTAATGTTTGTTTGTGTGTTCGTAGGTATGTTATACGTGACCATACCATTCATAGCATATCCGGGATGGTTATAGGATAGTGAGCTCTGGCGTTATGAAATTATTTCCTATATTATTCATCCGATTCCGATTAAAATTTCATCCGATTGCTATTAAAAAAAATTGAATTTTTGTGAACATGCCCGTGAATATTTATATATATATAGGTACTGGTGAGCTCTGGCGTTATGAAATTTGCATAAAAAATTAAATAGATCACGAGCTGTTGGAAAAAAAGGGTGTATTTCATGGAGTTAAGTTATGGGTGAATTTCGTAGAGGCGGGTGTGGAAGCAAGAAATCCGAGAGCTGGAGAGGGGAGGTGAAAGGGGAATGCGGGAGGGATAGGGAACGCGGAAAGAGGACGAGGAAGGGGAACGGGGACGAATGGGAAATGACACGAAGGGAGAAACGATTTATTTATTTAAGTGGCATTGCAACGCAAGCCGGGTATCAACTAGTATTAGATAAAAAGTCGGGTCCATGTGTTAACGGTCAAAGTGTTAACAATTCGGGCGGTATATTTAAACGCCAGCAAAAAATTCAAATCACATAGCAACTTGTTGAATTCAATGGTACCTACATTATTTGTAATGCTTTAATGAATATTTTGGTCATAGACCGTAATACTTATTTTAATGTGAAAGTTGGTTTTATAATCTCTCCATTACGAGTAAATTGCTTATTTTGTAGGTTACCATTGTAAAATAAAATTACGCTATTTTAAAATAATATGAACTGTTGATGGGTTTTAATGAACTTTTTGATAAATAAAAATAAAAAGGGGTAAGTTTTTTTTAATTAGTATTAGTTTAATTTTATTTTTTTTGTTACATACATTACATACATAATATCTTCTTTTTTTTTTACATTAGCTTCACACAGGAGGCCCTGAAGGAAAAATTCCCTCAGGGCCTATGTCATCTTTGAAGATGCTGTGTGGAGGGTTTTTGAAGGGAAAGGAAGGAGAGGAAGTCCTGGGAAGGAAAAAGGTTTGAGGGTTGGGTAGGAATCTGGGGATAAATATGTCCAGGAGTGATGGACGCGTGAAGCCATAACTCCCACTCCAAGGACCCCAAGTCCCGGACAAACCTAACCCCATGAACCCGGGCACCCCTGCTAAGTCACCAAACGTAGCGAACCACTTGGGGTGACCTGTGGCAGAGGTGTTGGTCGTCCAATAAATGGTTCCCGGGGCGGCGGTACCCATACGCGCCTCCCAAATTGAAATCTTAATATATAAAACAAAGTCGGGTTAGTTACATCATTTATAACTCAAGAACGGCTGGACCGATATTTTTATGATCTTTGATTTGTTGGATTTGTCTCCGTCCCGATTAACAGAATAACTATTAAAACATCGGAAAAAATAATAATTATAAAGAAAATAAAAATTTCATATATTTTGTTTGGAACGGCTTTTCAAATAATGTGCGTTGGTCGTCATAATTTAAATCAATTCGAACAACTAATAAATTAAACACAACATTTATTGATTCTGAGGCGGTACGAAGTTTGGGGGGGGGAGCTAGTAGATAATAAAAATAAGCCGTTTCTGTCTATAAGCGGCAAGAAAAAAGAACAACATAATAGATAAGAGAAAAAATATCATTTAAAAATGGTTTAATTTATTTTTTTACATTATAACACAGTGTAACCCCGAGGAAAATAGCTTCCCTATTAGGGAATGATGTTTGGAGAATATTTTTGAGGAGAGAAAGGAGTGAACGTGGATCTTAAAGATACCCATATTGTAGGAGGGATGAATCACAGAAGCTGGCAAATCTTTCCATATCCGAGCTATTGAACTCAAGAGCGACTCGTAGAAATGACCCTTTCTCGTGTGACAATTATCAACCGTGTACAAATTGGGCGCGCGTTTGGCGTGGTTATCAACTGTTGCACCGATGCCGAACGGGGTCAACGATGCTAGTTCTTTGGATAATTTTGATTAACAAAGAGAAATAGTGTACCTGTAATATATTTATCTGTGTATAATGTATATAAAACAAAACTACTTTACAAAGGCAAAGCCAGTGCGAAGTTATACCTGGGATTAGTAGTTAAAGGTAGCTCAAAAATTCAATTGTTATAGAATGTTCTGTTTTGTTAAAAAAAAAACTTTGTTACCTTGATGTTACATTTTTAGTTCCCAATAGATGAAGTATGAATAATACATGCTGCACGGACACTGAATATTTTAAGGTTATAAAATGAATCACGTGGAAGTATGAGAGTTGACCGATGTCCTCGTAATTACTATTCAGCCGCGAGCCTTTTTTTCATTGTTCGTCTCTCTACTAGTCAACACTTTGTAGAGTAAGAACTCGAAATAAATTACACCTCTTTCCGTTCACTTGGTTAAAATTATGGTGAGCTCATGAATTATTTATACTTTAGACCCTAGTGGTAAATTTTACATCAACAAAAAAACTACGTGGACAACTGACTGGAGACATTGGGAATTGGTATAGTAGCACCAAATATGGATTGTTGAGAGTGAATGAAATGAAAAAGGTTTTTAGGAAAAAGGTTTTAGGTTTTAGGTTAAAGGATTTATTTTTGGGGTATATAATAATAATAATAATATTTTTTATTGATTTCTTACACCATTACATTTTTTTATTTATTACATGTAAGAAATAATGTCATATTAATATATTACAAAAAATATTTACGAATATACGTAAAAGAAATTTCAAGGAATGTAGCATTAAAAAAAATCGCAGGCAGTGGTGATGATTTTGTCAATGTGGAGAGACTCTTTCAAGAATCTAAAGAATTTCCCTCTTGAATCTCTCCTCACCAACGCCAAATATATCAATCTCGGAGGAGATTTGGTTCAGGACCAATATAATCCACCCTACCGGGAGAACCTATTATGCCGTCTTGCGTTACCTACTTCTTTAGCCAACGTTTCGGACAGCGTTACAGTGTCCATCATCAGGACAGATGTGTAAGTATGTTTGTAATGTGGAACATTATGTGTACCTAACCATCTGCCCTGATTCAAATCAATTCAATTCAATTTATTTATTCCTTAAAAAACATTAAAAAAAATTTACATTTTAATTCGTTTTTAAAGTAGGTACATATTTATGATTATGATGGACCATGTAACGCTAGCCAACGTTTGTTGGCTAAAAAAAGAGATAGCCCAACACGATATAATAACCCCAAAAGAAACCCCGATCATATTTTGTCCGTGAAAATCTCAAATCATATCTATGGATTGAAATTGTAGAACCTGACTTCAAATAGATTCACAAATCTTAGCAACAAATATTTCGATACCTGCAATTTATCGATACTTACTCCGTTCGGTCATTATCCAGCCAACCGAAAATTCCTCTGTGCTGAAAATTTCACTCCTTCGTAATGTCTGATTTATAGTTAATACCACATTTTGCATATATGCGTCGAATATAATACAGATATTGAGAAATATAATGATTTGGCATAGAACATTGTTATGCTAGAAGGTTTCATCAGTTCTTCAATATTCCAAAAAAAAAACTAATTTGGAGAACATCAAACGTGAGATCTTCCTTAAAATTTTTCTTAATATCGATTTTATTTATAGTAAAACATATTTTTGATAGGAACCTAACCTCTGAACTATGATCCATCAGGCCTATCATGAACACAGAGAGGTGTTTAATTATAAATATTGAAGTATTAATATCGTTTCATGTCATACATGGCCTTAAAAAATATTATATCGACGGAGAACTGTTGAAGCACGATTACTATTATGTGTTATTGATTTATTTTGGATGTGGGCACCTAATTATGGTGGTACTTCCGATTAATAGCAGACAATTCTTACATCAAGGACAAAGTTTTAAATTAATACTTAGGTAACTACAAAAATTTAAAAAAAATTACAGGTGAGGCTTACTTGTATATTCTAAGTAGTTTCCTTATAGGTGGGTGCAATATTTGTTTGAATGAAGATATTTCACATTTTACGTGGTCCATTTTATGTAAGAGATATCTAAAACATTATCCAGAAATTCTCATGCTTCTTGTAACGTCCTTTCCTGTGGTAGGCTGGCTTTTACCAGGGCAATCTTCAATTGCTGGCTGCAGTCCTAATCCATTCAGCAAAACTACACTGTAGCAGTCACGTGGGTTTTGGGAAATATGGTGGTCCGTGGTCCGTGGTCCGTGGGCCAAATTCCGAAGATATGCATCTGGAAACTTTACAAAAGTACAAAACCTGAAAGTAAGTATATGGGATGAAAGTTCGCACCCATCCGAAAAAAATCTAAAAGGTAATTAATAGATTAGGAAACAATAACATATAAGCTTGTCTATAATTGAATAAATTACCAAAAAAATTCACTATTTTACCTCTGGTTTATTCTCTCTTGAATCCTTTTCTGTTTTCAAGATATCTATTATAAATGCAAGCTGCATCTTACAGACTAAAGTCCGGAATATCTCGGCGGATCTGTATTCGTACCAGTCACACAAGTTCAGAAGAAATAATTTTCATTTGAATAAACTTGCATATATGTTTCCTCTAGATGCGACCAAGACATTGAAGTTTTCTCCATCTTATACTCGTATATCCTACCTACGATTTCTTTAATTATTTATGTTCTATGATAGTTACCTTACACTTTTTTAATGCTTTACAATAATATGAGGATACACACATACATTATCATTTTAAAAGATTCAAGTTTCACAACTACCAACAAAATACATGAATGAAATATGGGTAATCGGTAGTATATTTTTTTATATATATGAATATCACAAGAGTCCCAACCGCTCCCGTCTGGAGCCAGTGATACTATAGCGTCCCCTTAGAGTAACATACTCTAAGGGCGTCCCCAATTGGGATATAATAACATTTTTTATGTTTGTTTGATGAAAATATGATGAGAGTAAAATTATTTTTTTGGTTATCATCAAAAATAACGATGTTATGAGCTTTCAAAGTGAACATTGGTGTACTATATGCATGCAATAGTACAATAAATTCATAATTCGAATTTGAGTGCTGCAGTTGAGTAGGTACCGCCGCGCACATCCCGTAAAGTTACAAACTTTTCAACTGTCCGCAAAAAACAACATTTTTACAACTTATATCTACTATATGCGTACTATGCTGGATTTTCCAAAAATTCTGAAAATTTTGTGATCAGCATGCTCTAATTAATATGATAAATTTGCAAAAAAACGAAATTTTATTGTTGAACACAATGTCATTAATATACAGTGAATGATGAGGATACCAATAAAAAATATTCAAATCGGGACAAAGTATCAGTAACAGATTGGGACTATCATTTTATTCTGCATGAGTAAATAAATTTGATGATTCAATGTATGAATAATTTATTGTCTATATTCAGTTTAATTTAAAGGTTGTTGTGTGCATTTGCATCTATGATTTTGATTTATAATTTATACCGAATCCATTAAGAGGAACGGCTGCGCGGCCGATTTCATACAAAACTTAGTTTTGGATTTGAGGCCAAAATACCCAACCAAATTGAAAAGAGTTATTTATAATTATAAAAAAAATCTGCCTAATCCTTGGTTTTAATATAATGAAAAATAAAATTAAAAATTAAAAACTGTTAAAAATGCGTTTCTTTGGGTTGTAATTTTTATATATAAACGTCAAGTTTTTGTTTCGATGTAAATAGGTAATTTGTAATTTAAATTTACCTATCAACATTGTTTCTATTTTAATTTAATTTTATATTTCATCATATTTAAAAAAATAAATAAAGTATAATTATTTTTTTTAATGTTTATATGAACTCGCAAATAATCGTCCAAGTTGCCTCTAAAATCATAAAATATTTAAATCTTTAATAGCCTATATTTTATACATTAAAGCAAAAATAAATAAAGTACCTCCTATTCGAGGTCGACATTTAACATACCTTTTGATTACAAAAATAATTTTTCAGTTTGGTTGGGTATTTTGGCCTAAAATCCAAAACTACGTCTTGTATGAAACCGGCCGCGCACCCAATAGCCTTAAGTATTCCAATTTCGGATTCAAACAACTTTATTGAGTGCTGACTGTGAGCGCACATAAATTAAATCTATGCCATACCTCAATGTTTCAATTGGCATCTGTGTCACTTCTACACGATATAATGATTTACATCGCCATTATTCTTCAATCTTCAATATATTGACATCAAAATATGCAAGAAGGTACAACTCGCCTCATGAATTTTGTGACTTAAAGACATCTTTTTTAAAAGCCTTAATCCAAAAATGTCTCAATAAAAGTGAGAACCGATATGAAACTAATAGGTTTTAATTGTTTATTTTTTTAATAATGTTATTAATTTTAAGAATTTGCTAGATTATTCCACAGAAGTTTGGAGGGTGTTCATACAATAATGCGGATCACTGTTGCAGGTGCCAAAACATTGTTGTATTATTTTCATTTGAGGTGATTTCTCACAAAAACGGCGCTCTACAAATTATCCAATTATTATTATTATTTAATGTTTCAATATCCCCGTGGTGAAAGATCACCATTCAGAAATGAAACTGTCCGGAGCCAATGGGTCTATGACATCCCCAATTGGGTTTTGTTGTAAGACTGAAGGCAACGGGGAAAGGAAAGATGTGTGGAAGGGGACATTCGGGAAGTATTTATAGCAACAGTAACCTCGACCACGGTCTTTTTTTTTAAGTTTCATTTTGCTTACTTACTGAATTATGCCACCACTGCTTAACCTTTTGGTTTACTTCAATAAACTTCAGATTACTTTTACAAATATTTCTGCGTACCAGGCACACTTCTCTTTTTCATATAGAAGCCCACAACACCAATGTAGCAAATAACTCACCAATCCCTATTACGAAAAATTATTAGAATTAGACATTTTTCACGATTCATTGCAAACATACAAAACGAAATTATTAAATTTCTTGTCGTTTTATTAAACTTTAGTGAGCACATAATTTTTGATTTTAAAACGTAACTTTTTCTCCACCCATACTCTTTAATTTTTGTTATTATTAGTCAACCAATGTTTGAGTTTTTTTCATTAGTTTTAGCATAATTTTGATTTAAAACCCAGGTGAAATTACTTAATGAAATTTTACAGATTTACGTAATAGGTACAAAACCATGTAATTTTTTTAACATACTTTAAAACTTATATTTAATGTACTGTGTATATCTTATAAATAAATAAATAAATATTTTTGTGTAAGTGAGGTAAGGTTAAAGTATAAACGATATATTGAAGTGAAATAATTTATCATTATTTTCATTTTGCGTCCTGAATTTACAAACTCTTAGATAGAATTCTGCCATTACTGCTTCAGATACATTCAAATGAGACAACTATTGACAGTTTCCTAAAACCACGCAATTTAATAACAAATGCAAGCATTTCAAACTGTTCAATAGTATCGCTAACCAACTTCTTCTCGATACTGCATCCAACAAGTAATTAATCTGTATACACATAAAGTCAGTATCCGTTGCTTCGGACTTCATCAATAACCGTAATGAGCGCATTTCACGGAGGTGCCTGGTGCTCAGTTGGTAGTTCGCAGTGGTTACCGGTTAGCGAGAGCAATCAATTAAGCGTCCTTTTCACAAAACGTCCCAACACATCAAGCTGCTCTCATTCGGTTCACAATGCGATAAGTCAGCATCTGATGCGGAATTAATCACAGATCCGCACAAAAATGTTGCTATCAAACCAAATCAGATTTCATTAAACAATATTAAACAACTAGAAGAATATATTCTTGTTGTTGTTCCGAAGACAGTCTTACTGTTTTCTTTTCTTAGTAGCCTGGCAATTGTGTCCGTCACATTGTGAACATAAGGCAAGAAAGCGCGGTTTTTTGCCTCTTGTTCAATACTGTCTTCGTGTGGAGTAGATTTAAGTATATTTGCATTATCTGTCTTTCTGTAATACCAGCTCGAGGGTTGGAACTGGTAACATGGTATCGCATATACGTACATAAGTACA
Organism: Limnephilus auricula; assembly: GCA_951813805.1. Lineage (NCBI taxonomy): Eukaryota > Metazoa > Arthropoda > Insecta > Trichoptera > Limnephilidae > Limnephilus > Limnephilus auricula. The sequence continues at coordinate 22,853,884 of OX638393.1, forward strand.
CACTTCACCACAATCTTCAATTACACATCTGCCCTGATGACGGACATATATACACGGAGAAAACGTTATTCTAAAACACGATCATTTTATTCGTAAATACGGGACTGAAATTCTTACGAACAAATTAACAGGGTTTCAATGTTTATTCTTAAATTTTCCCGCCAATAAACATTATTTGTAAAAACGGTTAAAAACGAAGTTCTTACGAACAAATTAACAGTGTTTCAATGTTTATTGGCAGGAAAATGTAGGAATAAACATTGAAACCCTGTTAATTTGTTCGTAAGAACTTCAGTCTCGTTTTTAACCGTTTTTACAAATAAAATTATCGTAATTTAGAATAACATTTTTCACCGTGTATGTGCATAAATAATTGTCAAACTAGAATAATATTATATTAATTGCAAATCACACTTGTAATACACCACTTTTAATGAATCAATAGGTACATGCTGAACACTGTACACACCAACAAGTCTTTGCTTCCTTCGAAAAACAAAGAAAAATAATTGTGGGTAGATGCTACCATATAACCCTTCACTTTTTACAATTTATAAATGCAATCTTAACTATTTTCAATGAGCTTGTGATTCATCCGAATTTTTTTTTTTTTGATTGTCCAGAGTTGTTGACTTTTTAGTCATGGCAGGGGGAGAAACAGGTATTTAAAAAACTAGTCTTAAAAATTCGCCTACAATACTTACCCAATAATGTTATCGACAGTTTTACCTCATTTGTGACTTGGCAAACAATTACAAAAATTGCCCCTCGGTCACCTGAATTTTAATTTTATTTCAGGAAATAAGAAATTTCCGGTTCGAAGAGAGATCGAATACGTATTTTTGCCTCTATGGCCCGGTATATCAGTTGATTTTAATCTCGGATTGGTTGGAATGTCGAGCTTAGCACAGCTTGGAACATAATCCGTATATAGGTCGAAATCCTAGATCTAATCAACATTACGCGTATTGTCTATGAATTTAATAGAGAAATGTGTATCTTTTTTCCTTGATAAACTAATCTACTGTATATGCTCTCTACTGCCATCTCTACGCAGCGGGAAATCGCAATATCACGCAATATTATGATCGCGATCTTTCAAAAACGACGACAAGTTTATTTTTAGGAGGATTTACCTTTCCCACTTCAATTAGCATGGTGCTATATGCGAGTACACTTATTTTAATTAGTATTTGTTTTGCTTGAGTCAGTTCACTATTAATTAAATTAACCGCTGAAAACAAGCTGTCATAACGTTGAAACTTTTAAATTCCTTTATCATACTATTTTGGATTGATTATCAATTAATAACATCGTTATTCCTTATCGCTCGATGAATATAATAGTCCATTCTTGTAAATTTCGGTGAGAAGTATTCAAATATTATGTTTGCAAATGTGAGATTTGGCATTTGACTGCTAGCACCTCGGCGTCTAAAAAGGAAACTATTCTGCGGCTTACCGAAACTTAAGCGGTAGATTTAGCACGCTTAAATTGGAGCGAGGAATGTCTTCCATAGCGAGGATACGGACTGGCTGATATACCGGGCCTATAAGTAATATCAAATACTGCACTGTTTTTGTTTTTGAAGAGTTTTATTTCACATGTACATGTTTTACTTCATTTTAATTTATTTGTTACCGGTTTCGACGCATCCATGTCATTCACTAACAAACTTAAAACCGGTAGCAGTTAAATAAAAAATAAATAACAATTGTAAATGTGAAAAAAAACTCTTCCAAAACAAAATGTATAGAAGTTGTAATATAGTTAATGCCCAAGAAATACAAATACTGCACTGGTTACTTAATGTTTCCAATATCATCAAGAGATTGAGAGTTCACGTTTCAGTTCAAATGCCAATCATTCATCTGCGAAGTGTGAACCATAGTAATACCATTATTACTGGAAATACTTGCAACATATAATACTGTAGTTTCTAAGCTCCTGTCCAGGGCATCTGCATTAATGAATGCGCTTTACCTTTACCTGAATTCAGGTGAAGTGACTGATTGCTCTTTATAGATAGATGCTTAGAAATCAAAACAAGGCTTAGAAGCAATAATTTAACATTACTATTCAACGTAAGAAATGAATGATAAATTTCCGTGCAATAGTCATTTGAACAGATCTTGTCTTAAAATATTCTAATGTATGATTTGAAAGTTGTATCCTTTGTGTGCAACATTATTGTAAATAATATGTTAAGTATATATTTATTTTGGTATTTTTAAAATAATTAAAATTGTGTTTGTAAAGATTCTAACATAAAAATTATCTTTTTTCTATTCTATTTAGGTACGAGTATTTAACACATTTTTTCAAACCCATCTTTATTCAAACGCATCTTTATTGTTGCAAAATTTCAAAATTGTGTTATAAAAATTATATTCATAAAATTGAAAGTGATATTCGTGGAAACATAAAACAATTTTGGAATTACACTAATTCTCAAAAAAATAATAACTTGGGTATTCCAACTTGTACGAACTTCAATGGAAAAATTGGGTGTAGTGATGAAAACATTGTAAATTTATTCGCTGATTATTTTAAGTCTGTGTATGAAGAAGATATACCTAGCAACGAAATTCCCAATTTCTCATCGAATCTTAGTCTAAATATATCTGAAATACGCATAGAAATAAATGATATTAATAAGCATGTAAATTTGTTAGATGCTAGAAAAAATGCTGGACCTGATAATATTCCACCGGTTTTAATTAAAGAATGTTTAAACGGCCTAACTGTTCTTCTTTTCCTAATTTTTAACAAGTCTCTAAAAACAGGTTGTTTCCCTGATTCATGGAAACACAGTTTTCTTACACCTATTTTTAAAAAGGGGGACAAAACGGACATTACAAATTATAGACCAATATGTATCCAATCATCGATACCCAAACTTTTTGAAAAAATTGTTCTCTCTAAAATATCTACAAACATACAAAAAGTTATAACTTCATACCAACATGGCTTTTGTTCAAATAAATCTACATTAACTAATTTACTAATATACGAAAATATCATATCCAAATCTTTAGCAAACAGATGCCAGGTTGACTCAGTATACACTGACTTTAGCAAGGCCTTTGATAAGGTGTGTCACAAAATATTAATCAATAAATTAGCCTCACTTGGAGTTTATGGTAGTTTATTAAATTGGTTTATTAGTTATTTGTCCAAAAGAAGTCTCAGTGTAAAAATAAATGGCACAAATTCTTACAAATTTATAGCCACAAGTGGAGTGCCGCAAGGCTCTCATTTAGGGCCCATTTTGTTTATTATATTCATAAATGATATTGTTGATATATTTACTAACATAAACGTATTGCTTTTTGCTGATGATATGAAACTTTATAAGGAGATCAATGACATAAATGATTGCATTATATTACAAACTAATTTGAGACGTCTTTTTGAATGGTGCTCTATCAACAAACTAGCATTGAACATAAAGAAATGTCAGTTCATTAATTTTTATCGAATAAATAATCCAATATTTTTTCAATATACATTAAATGCTAAAAAATTAAATTGCGTCAGTGAAATTATTGACCTAGGTATTATGTTCGATAGCAAACTAACTTTTTTGTGTCATATTAATAAGATTATTAATAAGGCCCTTAAGACTCTTGGATTTGTTTTGAGAGTTTCAAAAGACTTCAATAATTTAGGCACGTTTATCATGTTGTACAAAACCCTTGTTAGATGCCAACTAGAGTATAACTCTTCGATATGGTCTCCCTTTTACAATATTCATTCCGCCAACATTGAAAAGATTCAACATAAGTTCTTGAGATATATAAACTATAAATTGCATATTCCTGTAGAAAACATTGATTATAACTACCTACTAGATAAAATGTTCCTATTAGAACTTTCAGAAAGAAGAATAATCACAGATTTAATACTATTACATAAAATACTGCATTACAAAATTGACTGTCCTGAATTGCTTCAATTAATCAATATCCACATACCTAAAAGATCTTGCCGAAATTTACTACCCTTTTATTTTAATAACACCAGGACACTCTCTTATCAAAATTCCCCGATACCGAGACTTCACAGTCTCGGAAATAAATATTCTGATCTGGGAGATATATTTCACATTAAAAACAATCAGTATAAACATTGTTTATTTCAATTCTTTTTTATATTTAGACATAAATAGACGTCTTTAATCTCTACAATTTTTGTCTATATTGAATATCTTTTTTTTTTGTGAAACTTCTTATATTTTTTACCTATGTATCTAATTTTATTATATGCATTTATTGTTATATTTTGTTGTAGATATATGCTTTTGTTTTACTTTTATTTTCACTGTATTATGCTTTCTTTGTTGTTTTAATTTAGATTTTTTTGAAATCACTGTTATACTCATCTATTTAACTAAAATGTAAAAGCCCATAAGGGCGTTTAATAAATAAATAAATAAATAAAAAGGTATTTATTACCAAAGTTTTTAATAATTTTTGACTAGGTGCCAGACTGCCATCCATCTAATAAATATGGTACTTCTCGTGGTGGATCACTTTTAGCACCTTAATTTATAATTCAACAGTAATTGATGCATTCTTGCTTAAATTTCAATACACATTTAAAAATGCTTAGGCCTCAGAAAACAACACTAGTTATTATTTGAACAGATTCATGCTGTGTTTAACCACTCTAGCGCTTTTTGCCACATTATGGCACTATTGCCAAAACCTCGGATTGCTTTGTTGCCAAAATGTGGCAAATTTTCAAAAAAAAAAAAATTATTAAAACGACTATATAATAGATTGTACATTCAAAATATAAGAAAATAAATATTCTCTAGATTCTTTAAAATGTTTTAAGGTTAAAGATTTATTATATATTTTTTATAAAATCTACAAATATGTGATAATAAACAAAAGATAGGGGAATTCATTGGCCACATAGAACTATAATATATTCAAATTCGGAGGTATGATTTTTTTAATGTGGGCGGAAAAACTTCATTTAGCAATCCGAGATAAAATATTTTAATTGCTCTGTCGCTCCAGTGGCTAATTAAATTTAACATATCACTGAAAGTTGTTTATATTTCTAGCTTTATGGAACTTAACATAGAACGAGAAAAAGTAGGTACTTATAAAAAAACATCATAAATATTTAGTTTCCCATATTCAAAATATAATTATTATATTCAAAGTAAACATGAATCGATGTGAACCTAAACATCGTGTGTTTTATGTTGTAACTTATAATTTGTACTTACAATAATAGTCAGTTCTAATAAGGCTAACCATTTAAGGTAAAAAGCGCCAAACCTAAACATGCCAGCAGTTAACAATGCCCGATGCACGCGAAACAATAGGTGCCCTTGGAAGCGATGCAGGTTCTAATGTTTGTACGTGAATACAAATTTACCGAGGCTCCTTTAAATCTAAGAGTTATTACAAAATTTTAAATTGATCACGATTTACCTTAGACGTGGTTTCTTCTGCCCATGGTATTTTCTTACTAGTATTAATTAGCTTTATGAAAAAATATATATATATATATATGTATATTATCGGAGCATTACATACACCTTGATAAATAAAAATAAAAACATATATTTTATTTTCCATAACCATAACGAAAAACGCTTGTGACTTAGTTGATTAATTGTATCAAATAATATCTATCGACAGACTTTGTATTGTTCGACGATTAACAGTTTTTATAATGAAGGTCTGCACCCGCATAGCTACCTACTTAGCTAACTATTTTTTAATAAATATTAAATGGTTTTAGTATGTAAATGTAGTCACAAAACTGTTCAAGCATTCAATCATACATTTATTTCCTATTTCGTACCGTTACATTTTGCGGTTCGTCAACAGATATTCATAAAATTGATGACATTAATAAACAGAAGTAGTTACCTACAAAGAAAAATAACCTCGATTGGTAAACAAAAGACATTTGATTGAAGTTTTCTATTTGACTTTTGTATAATATTATATTAATTAATACTACACAATGAAGTTATTTTGCAATAGTGAATGGTACCTACTTGACCCCTTCTAATAATTAGTTTGGTCATTATAAAAAATATTTCAAAAGGTTATTAAATGTAGTTAGGTACCTAACCACAGTTGAAATATAGACAATATAAGATTGGCCCTCATTATCAATATATTGAGTCGTGTCTGTGTTTCAATAGAAATCATTTTAACTCCTTCCTTTATTCTGTGTAACCACTGAACAGAAAATCTCTAGAAATGTAATCCATTTCGATTTAAAAGAAAAATTATCTAACATTTAACATACGTAAGGCATTTCTTCTCCTTGGCCTCAAACAGGTTAAAATGCATGATCTATTCAGCAAAGAATTAAGATATTGGAAAAAGTTTCATGAATTTCTCGAAATTAATGAAAAACGAACTTTTTGGAAAATTGTGAAACGACAATTGTTTAAAATATTTATACTACATAAATGTGCTTAAAGCAGTAAAATAACTGCGGGTATTGCATAGCAGTAAAATAATAAGAATGCTGACATACTTGTGAATAAAAGTTAATCTTACTGTTTTCGTCAGAATTCATACGTCTAATGCTTGGATGTTGTTGTCAATTGTCTCCTTACTTGGACGCAATGAATGCATACGTATAGCCAGGGTTCTTCATACTCGTTCACAGCAGCACAACACAAAAATGCTAATTAGCTTTAGGACACCTGTGACAACTCTGAAGCAAAAATACCAGGACATATTTCAAATTTTACTCTGTAAGCATAGTGCAATGCATTTAAAGCGTTATTTTCTATTCAGGTCAGCCAAAGAAGGACATCTGTGTCTTTCAGCTGCACCTGTGGGTATGGTTAAGTTTCCCAGTTCTTGTGATCACAAACTCATTGAATCACCTTCCTATTCCCCCATTCAAAATTTCAGATTGGTTTTCGTGTAAGTAATCTAAATCAATTGTTCGCTTTTAATGAGGTAGAATAATATCTTGAATAAATAATAATTATGAGCGTGTTGGGTTTTGTTGAAAATATCAATGCTTGCTTAGTCTAAGAAAACTAGTGTAAGGCTGGTATCATGAATATTAAATTAACTTAACTCTTTCTTAACTAGATATAATGCTTTTATAAGTTAGCTTCGCGTACATTTTAAAATAAAAAAATTTCAAGCTAATACCCAAAAATCAAATCACAGTATTAAGAGGAAGTTTTTTTCTCTCTGGATTTTGCAAATATTAGTCCTTACATATGAAATTGGCGTTTTGTATGGGAGGAACATAAAGTCGATTTTTTTAATATAATTTATTTATTTAATCAAAGTATGCACCATTGCTATCTATGCACTTTTGCCATCTTATAGGTAGTTCATCGATCCCATTACTAAAAAAACCATTCGGACGGGAATCAATAAAATCTTTGAAGGCGGTTTGGACTGCCCCATCGGAGTTGAATTTTTTCCCTTGCAAGAAGTTATCCTAAATTCGAAAAAAATTGTAATCTGTTGGGGCAAGGTCCGGAGAGTACGGTGGATGTCTTAGACATTCCAATTGAAGCTCCTCTAATTTGGTAGCCGTCTGTTGTGCAGTGTGTGGTCTAGCGTTATCATGAAGCAGCAGTGGCCTAGAGCGATTAACCAGTCTCGGTTGTTTAGCAGCTAGCCTTTCCATCATGGTTTGCAGTTGCTGACAATAGACATCTGCCGTAATCGTCTGGCCAGATTTAAGAAAACTGTAGTGAACGACACCAGCACTAGACCACCAAACGCTCACAAGTAACTTTTTTGGAGTCAATTTTCGCTTGGGGCATGGTTTGGCTGGTTCGGCAGGGTTCAGCCATTGCGATGAGCGCTTCCGAATATCGTACAGGATCCTCTTTTCATCACAGGTATTCGATTTAAAATCCCTTCATTATTGTGCCGGTTGAGTAATGCAACGCAGCAGTCAACGCGCGTTTGTTGATTTGCTTCACTCAATTCGTGAGGTACTAACCTTTCAAGCTCTTTCACCTTCCCAATTTGCTTCAAGTGGATTAAAACAGTTTTATCACTAACACCGCAGCCTGCAGCTAACTCGGACGTGGTTTGCGATGGATCCGCTTCCACAATAGCCTTTAATTCTTCATTATCAACTTTGGTCTACGGCCGTCCTCGGGGCTTGTTCTGCAGGTCGAAATTTTCAGAACGAAAAAGTTGGAACCAAAAACGCACTGTGTTTTCTTTTGCGGCACCGTTGCCATACACATAATTAATCCTTCGAGCCGTTTCTGCAGCACTGGTGCCACGGTGGAACACGTACTCATAAATAACGCGATATTTCAAGTTTTCCGTTTTGTAAACTAAGTGACAAAAATAAATAAAAACAATTAAGGAAAAAAATAAAAGAATTATAATTTTTGAAACACAAATACATGAGTAAATAGCTGTATAAATTTGAATTTAGAATTCCTAACCAAAGAGAAGATATTTGAAATCAAAGTTGCCGGTACGGCAAAACGCCAATTTCATATGTAAGGACCTAATATTTAAAACAGTGCAAATATTTTTTTCAAAATACAGTTGAAAATTACTAAGGGGTTTTCTCACCATCCTCCTAATAGCTTATCCATACTTTAAAGATTATTTTCGATGTACTATTTACGGTTTATTATTCGGTACTCGAACCTATGAAAATTGGCTATATATTGGATAAGTTGGCCGAGTTTTCTAACTATCGCAAGTATTTTAATTTTATTTTAAATAATATTCCTTATAGTTTGGATAAGCTATTAGGAGGATGGTGAGAAACCCCCTATATCTCATAGGGCGTTGAATGTTTTGCAGATACGTCCCATTATTGAATGTTGCACGTTCTTAGACTTATAATGTCGTACACTGAATAAATCATTCCATCTATTGTGGGGTTCAGGGCAACGAAATGTAATCCTTCCAAGTAGATTTGATAAATCAGTAATGCAGTTCACAAGTTAGTTTGAAAATAATGATTTGGTGATTTTATTGATTAATCGTAAGAAATTTGCCTTTTGAATGAACACCGTAAGTAAACATGTTAAAATAACGAAATTCGTCAAAAAATTAAACAATGGAAACACATATTTAAAATATATATATTTTTTTTTTTTTTTTTTATTAATAATCCAAAAAAGATACATAAATTACAAATACATTTTATACACTAATTAATTATAATATATATATATTTGATGTACCCCCATAAAAAAGCAGGGCTTGTGTGTATGGGGGGGGTGTTATTATATAGTTTTTATTTGTTATGATTTAGTTCAGGTTTTGAGTATGCTTTTTAAGATGAGTTTTAAATTCTTTTATATTGGTATTCATGTTTCTAATTTTTTCTGGTAATGAATTAAAGAATTTTACTCCGAGATATTTATGATTTAACTGTCCTATTGTTTTTTTTACATTTTGGAGTAGGAAGTATTGATGTTTGTCTAAGATTGTTATTTTTTAAGGGTGCAGTTTTATTTTGAATATTATCTTTATAAATTTGTAATGTTGCATGGTAAAAGTATAATTCACTTAGTTTTCTGACCTTAAATTCTTTGAATAAGAGTTTTGACGAATACGAATATAGGGTTTTTTTAACATGGTTTTTATTATTAGTTTTTGTGATATGTAAATTGTTTGTGTTTGATTTTTATACGTACCGCCCCATCCTATAATGCCGTATTGCATAATTGATTGACAGAACGCGAAGTATGTGGTTCCAAGTAATTTTTCGTTTAAAATATCTCTTAAAGATCTAAATATATATGTTAGTTTCCTTACCCTGTCGTTCAGAATATTTATATGTGGGGACCATTTTAAACGTTGGTCTATTATTATGCCAAGGTATTTAATATCGGTCTTGCTTTCTATTTTTGTACATAATATACTGCATTTGTAGTTTTTTGTATTTGTTACAGAGTGGATTATTATGTTTATTTCTTTGGGTGTTTCTTGTTTTTTAATAAAAATTGGTAAAAAATATGTTTTTTTAGAATTTAAAGTCAATAGGTTTTTATCAAACCATAATTTTAGTTCATTGATATCTGTATTTGCCATGTTATTTACTTCAGACCAGGTGTTTATTTATTATTATTTTTGTACAATACTAGCTGATACCCGGCATCAGTGGTTCAATGTCTAGCCTCTTAATAAAATTAATTTTTTTCTCCCTTCATGTCCATTCCCATTCGTCCCCGTTCCCCTTCGGCCTCCTCTTTCCCTCTGGTGTCTCCTTCCCCTTCCCCGTTTCACTTTCATCTTACCCGCGTCCCCTCTCCCCTCACTCGCTGTCCCCTTCTCGTGCCCCCCCCCCCCCCTCCTCTCTCATGCATGACCCTTCCACCTTCTCCGCCTTCCTCCCTCCCCCGTTCTCCATCCCGCGAACCCCTCCTCCTTAATTCCCCTTCGCCCCTTCCGCATTCCCTTCCCCCTCCAGCCATTTATTCCCTCCCGCTAAACTCCACAAAATTCACAGTAGATATATATAGAAACCTTTGCGGGCATGTTCATAACAATTCAAAAAAAAAAATCGCGCCAGTGCTCACTATCCTATAACCATCGGATGAACGGTTTTGTAGCGCATAAAATACGAACAAACAGTAATTTTTATTAAGAAGATAATATTTTTGTACATAATTAATCGCTGAGAAATGTCAGTTTCACTTTTGAAAATTAAAATCACATCGAACGTGAATAATGTTACGTAAGAATATGTCATAATACGCACATCATCACAGACAACCGTACTTATGTTTGATGATTTGATGATACGTTCTTAACAATAAAATATTTTAGAGGTGTTGGGGATTTACAGAATCTACCTACATAATGATAAAGGAATATATTTTTGCTTTGGCCCTTCGGCCGGCGCGGCGCGCGGAACGCTCGCTCCGAAGCGTATGTGTAAAGCCCGAATAAAGACGGCCATAAGACGGCCGAATATAAAGCCCATAAAATAAACCACGCTTTTTGGCGATGTTTTTTCTTAAACAAATCAAAAAAGGCGGCTAGCGTTAAACGGGAATTTAAACCTTATCGCCATCTACATAAGTAGTGTTTTTGTTGAGCGGCCAGATACCGAATTTTATATGATGTTATGCATCGCCTTAATAATTTTTTTTCCATTGTCACAGTCACAATATTCACATTGTTCAGCACGCTTTGACCTTACTAAAAATACGAATCAAAATAGATGGAATGTATTGACTGACCTGTCATTCAACTAACAACAATAATACACGGTTCGAACACAGCCAATAAAGAACACAGATTTTTTTTAGAAACTAATAATGTCTTATGTTAACAAAAGATCTTTGTTAATTTGCCTCGGACGGGAAATGTGTCTGTGACCTTAAGATTACAAAGCAGGCTCTTTATCACTGGACCACGGAATCTAGACCACATGGACTGTTTTTAATCTTAGATAATTATTATTTTGACAGTTGTTTTGTCTGTCAAGGCCAATGTCATAATGAGTCACACTTAAAATTATATAATATTGTCGGGAATCAATTTGGTTATGATTTATGTTGTAGATATTTTGTCGTTTATTCGATATTAATATTCTTTAAACTTATAACTGACAGGTTCTACGAGAGTAGTGGTATAAAGCACTTTTAATTTTTTATCTATTTTAACAGTGGTCAACTAATTTTTGAAATAACCTTTTTTGTTTTATTACAGGTTGTTGCACTGCGAAGCTTATAGAGGGGTTAAAAAAATAATCCCCTCTTTAAGTTTTAATATTATTCATGAAAATGTGTTCCTGAGATTTCGAGTTCACTGTTTAATCCGAGTTAAAACTAAGCAGTCGCTCATTTTGATAAGCAAAATCTGTCGGTAATATGTTGTTAGATTTATCAGAAATTACTGTTTTTTTTTAATTATTTTATTTCGCGGTGAAAATTGGTACTAGCACTAGCGTAAAAAATCATGAGATCTGAATTCTTGACAATCAGTTTCATTTTTAAAAACGCCAATTAAAATTCTTCACACGATCAACTACAATTTTGAATATGCAACATAAACTCAAAGCAAATTTAAGTTCACTGAACCAGATTTAACGCGGGACACGGGCACAGAAAACCGAAATTAGTATTTTTGATTAGTAACGATTTACTTGATTGGAGAATTATTATAGTGAAGCAACTGAATATTTTTATTTAAAAATATTTTGTAGTATATATATGTGTACGTCCCGAAGCAAAGCTTTAAAAAATTACCCAAAGTTTAGTATATTATCCAAGATACTTTATGAGTGCTATAATAGGAAATAAAAGTTCTTAGAAAATAATCGTTTTCCATTTTCTTTGAAGTATTGAAATAAAGTTCCAACTTTTAGAAATATCTTTCTTTATGAATAATGATGCTCATATCATCCAATGAACCAACATAAATTAACTTTAACCTTCAACATACTAATATAGCATTCTTTCTCTAATCTATTTTTTGAATAAAACAAGTTACCTGCTTAACATTTTACTGGTACATTAACAACAAATCTGTCATCGTAGAAGCTTTTCTAATACATTTTCAATAATCTCATATAATTTTGTTTTTTGGTTCTGCGATACATTATGATATACCTAACAATCTAGACATAAAATTATATTAAAAATTAAACTGTGACATAAATTGCGACAGAATAGCAATTTATTATATTGTAATGACAGTTATAGTACCAGTTAAAAACAGTTGTATCAATAAATTAATTTAGTTTGATATCAGATAATAATAACAAATTGCGTGTCTTCTGAACGGGCAACTAAAAGAAAAGTAGTTTGCAACTCATCAATCCTGTGTATTTCAATGTGATGGTCCGCATACTACACAACTTCTCAAAAACCCGTTGTCAACGGCAACGCTACCAGGCACTTTGCAACCCCCACTCACACTCGCAACTCGCCGCGAACTGCACGTTTCAGTTGTCGGGTTGCATTGCTGCCACGAGCTGTCAGTTTTCGAGTAATTTGATATATGTTGGATGCACTTGCCAACCAGTTGTAGTTTGGTTTCGGTTTCTCCATGAGTGAAGGGCCTTAGAACTTTTTTTCAAATAAAATTCCAATTCTAAAATTTAAATATCAACTCTATATACCTAGCATTAATTAAGTAGCTATCTACTGATTACCGCCAAGTAAATAAAAAATTACGATTCAATTTTAAGGCGTTATGTAGTAGCCCTAACTATTATAGGAAACTATATAGAGCAACGGTTTTCAACCTATGATACGCGTTCCCCTTGGGGTAGGTACGCGAAGCAACAATTGGGGATATGTAATATCGTGGCACGAATGTAGGTTTTAAAACACAGCTCAACGTTTTCAAATTTCTGCGGTTTACGCTCGGTTGTTTGGCAGCCCGCCGCGCCGCCACGGTCGTGTCAATACACTTTGTGAGTTTGGAGTTGTGTATGGAGAACGTGAATTTTTCTTCGTCGAAATAAAAAGACGTGGAACCAAATTTGTTCAATTTCGCATGTAGTCACTGGTTAAAAATGCCCGAAGACGTGTTACACTTTGTATAAAATTGTATTTGTGTGACTTGAATGGTAAATTCATGCAATAATAAGAGTATTAAAAAATACAAATTAAACATTTCTTCAATTACACGTGTAGGTACAAGAATTAGATAGAGGTTGCGGGGTACAACAAATTTGTAGTAAGAGTCAAAGGGTACGCAGGCTCAAAAAGGTTGACAACCGCTGATATAGAGAAAAACTTTATAAATATTTTTTTGTTCCACAAAATACATTATAAATAGTATATCTGTTATTAGCGGAACCCATAATAAGATATGAAATACTTTCATTAGGACATTCATCAAAAACAAATTTAGGTCCAAATTAACAAAATCATTGTTATACAAATCAATAAATTTTTCGTTGTATATTGGGGCTTAAAATAGTGAGTTAGCACACACCTGAATATAACAAAATAGTGGAACATGCCCATAACACAAGACTAACTACAAACGATGGACTTTTTATCCCTAGATTTCAAAATAAATACGATCAACGAACCTTGAATCAATGTCCCTTAAATTTACAAAATATTACCAAACTCAGTAAAAAATTGAACTAATTTTCAATTTTAATTTTGAAATATATGATTATGTATGAAATATAAATATATATATATATATATAAATATGCCAAAATTGAACTAATTTACAATTTTGGCATACCCAAAAAGTGGTTATCTGGTAAAAAATTGTACTGGTCTGTTTTATTTTTCTCTGATTTTCCCTGTACTTTTTTATTTTGAATACGAAATATTTATACAATAATGTTACATTGCTATCGAAATATATGATAATAATTTCACAATTCAGTATCAAATGTTACTGTGAAAAATAAGTAGAGAATCAATATCACATTTCCCGTTCAATTTTCCGAAATGGCTGTCAAATCAAGATGTCGGCCGACGCTTCGTTCTGTCACATGATATTTCATAATATAACCTTTGTGGAACGGTGGACGATTGCAAATAGTCTGCCATTTCCCAAACGTCGGTCACGCCTCCCTAAGGTAGACTGCTAGGAGGTACAAAGTTCTATTCTGGTACCTTCTTCCATGGAAGGCTTTACAATTTGATTTTAAAAAACTGTGGTTGCAGTCCGATAATGAAAGCATCAAGGTATAAAAAATGTCTGCTTTAGTTTGTATGACACCATAACCATCCCGTATTTGATATGGCAATCGACCTTACCTAACATCTATTATATAATTACCCCCAAGTGTGCAAGCACACAAAAGACTAACACCTTAAATTTTTGTTATTCAAAAAAGTGCTAGTATATTTACAAATCATTAAGCATTAATGCATTTTAATCTTTATAATATGTCAGTACATTGTGAAAGCTAGGATGTTAAATTCACAAATAGAAGTGAATCAAAAAATGCTTTTATTTTTGCATACTTAGGATGAAGAAATAACGTAATCAGTGGAGTTTGTCTCCTATTTGTTTATTGATAATGTATTTTTGGTAAATATTGGATATAAATGGAAACAGTTTTGAAAAACTCTTTTGATTCACCTTAATTACATTAAAAGACAACTATTTGCATTGTGCTAAGTGGAAAATATTTCATTTTAAATTTCAATTACGTAAAATTCGAATTAGCTTTCGTTCTGTAAAACGAGATCGGCCATTTTCAAACATTTATTGCCAAATGTCATTTTGTTAAGTTGGTATTCTTGATACTATAAGGAGAGATGCTAGAGCGACGGTTAGAAACAACGAGCGGCTAGATACAAAATCGCGCGGGCGTTTTTTTTATAATGTTAAAAAAATAATAATCCTCCTATTTTCCGCCTACATAGGCGGATTTTTCATTAAAAAAAATATTTTTTGGTAAACTATTTCTGTGATGATATGCGCCTACTCGCGTCAAGGTAAGAAAAACATCTCAGTTTTCAAGTAGTTTAGCGGCTACGCTAGGTTTGTGTAACATGGTTTGTGATACAAAAAAACTTTTCGTACCCCAAGGGGTACACGTACCACAGGTTGAAAACACTGAATTAAGTCACAATCGCAGTAAAATAATTCATAATTCGAATGGCATTGCTGCAGTACCGATGCGTATGTACCGTGATGTCACACGGTTTTCAGTTGGCTGCAAATATCAATATTTCGACAGCTTATATCCTACTATTAGTTATTTTCCAAACACTCTAAAATATCTCTCCACGGTATGCTCTAATAATTAAGATACATTTATAAATATGTAACACGAAATTTATTTATAACAGACAACCTCATAAAATGAATAGTTCGAAAAAAAATCTAACAGTCACCATCATCAGCATCTCAAAAACCAACCCACCTATGAATATATTAGTTCGAGTAGATAATAATGTGTAATTTAACGCACCAGCATATCCGTTTACAATTTATAATTTATTAGTCCTAAATTAATAACACGAAACGAATGCGTTCTCAAATTGCCTTTGCCAAATCTGTTCTGGCATTTCTTCGCATTGTATGTACATATTACTATTACACATTTTGTTAATTCAATTATGAGGCTGAAGGAAGGGGGTGGAGAACGGTAAGAGGAAGGTTAGGAAAAGAATGGCTCTTCTGATATGAAACTAAATACACATACAGAAAATTTTAACGAATGCACAGATTAGATTCTGTTTTGTGGTCTCTCACAAGAACGATTCTGAGAGAAGGTACATACTATATATTCACTCAATTTGGAGTATCTACTTATAGCAAATATTTCATTGAAAGCCACTTTAAAGAAATTTTCCGGGATCTAAACATCATGTGCTATGATAGGTTTACTTTTAAATATTTACTTTTTGACATATTAAATATGTAGGTAAATAGTTGGTTGTATCAATCAGTGAAGTTTCTGCAGATAACATATTTTTATAAAAAATGTCAAAAATGTGAATTGTTAAATCTATAATATAAAAATTAATGTTGGTTTGTTTGTTTGTTTGTTTGTTTGATCGTACGCGCGGCCATACCGTTCATCCGATTGCGATGAAACTTTGGGAATATGATGTGCGCATACCCGGGATAGTTATAGGATGGTGAGGTCTGGCGATATGAAATTATTTCCTATACTATTCATACTATTTTTTTGAATTGTTGTGAACATGCCCGTGAATACTTCTATATCCATATTGGTGAGCTTTGGCATTATGAAATTTGCATTAAAAAATTAAATAGGTCTCGCGAGTTGTTAGAAAAATGGGTGTATTTTATGGAGTGAAAAAGGCTGCGGGAGGGGTATGCGGGGGGTCGGTTGGGGAATTAAGGAGGGGGGCTTCGCGGGAGGGGGGACGAGGGAGAGGGGAATGCGAAGAAGGTGGAAGCGGAATGCGTGAGGGGGGGGTTCACGAGAAAGGGGTGGGGGGAGGGGGAACGTGGGAAAAGGGAACACGGGAGGGGAAGGGGACGCGGGAGGGGAATAGGAAGAGGAGTCGGAAGGGGAACGTGGACGAATGGGAAATGACACAAAGGGAGAAACAATGTATTTATTTAATTAGCATTGCAACGCATGCCGGGTATCAGCTAGTAAAATAATTTTAAAAAACAACATTTTGATGGCGAGATTTGATAAAAGAGATTAAAAAAAAATTATCGGTTCATCAGGTTTCTACAAAACACAATAAAAAATACAACGTACATAACTCTCTCACTAATCCGCCACCCCAACAATTGGGAAGGTGTCCAAATTGTGAAAGCGGCGGATTATAGTGTATACATGCAAATAATGCTAATAACTAATAATTTTAAAAGGTCTCCTCGGTCGAGGGATAAAACTCACGACTAGCAAATTTTTTTTGATTAAATTTCTTTTAACAATGTTGATTTAAGATAATTATAATCAAATTGTTTTTTCACAATTTTATATTAAAATAATATATAGTTCCTTTATTTACGGCAAGTTCCAGAGTGGACATACTGTCAGTATCACCCTGGTGTAAGACCACTATTCAGAATTGAAACGTTGCTTGAAATGGCCTTAGCCGTGTTCAGATCAGATCTGAATAGCCAGGCACTTCCCCACCTTCCTCTTCCCATCTTCTTCTTTCCCCCATTATATTCATACATCCTTACAACCGCGACCGGACAACTCAGAATTATTCTACTTTAAAACCTCCTTTGAAAAGTCATTAAAATTGATGAAAAAAATAGGTTAGTTTATGGGCTATTTTTAATTTATTTTTTTTATAACTTTTAATGCCTTTTTAAATTAGATCATTCTGAGTTATCACAGAACGCTTAGCAACAAACCCCCTTGGAGATGCCATAAGCTATAATAATGTTAATTTTTACTACAACAGTAACAAATTCAATACACACTGCTTTGTAACTACTGCCATGATACCTACTTACTTCTCTTATGTATGTAATACCTTTTATTTTTTATGATAATAATAACAAACTTACGTACACTTATAATAGCAGAAAAAAAATTTAAATTTCATTTACAATTGCAGAAAATTAACTATTTTTATATTAATTGCTAAAAAATGTTTTATACCACTGCCACCGGTAAGATACCAAATACGAATCTGCTTGTTGAACTCCTTTTACAACTTACTTATTGAATACTAATACCTACTCGTGTTGTGCCTTCTTATGTATTTCATGCTCAGTTTATAATTTATGTTCTATATACTTTTTTTATTTTTTTATTATTTATTAACCAAAAAATACATGTTATATACATTCTTTTAGGTATATGCCACCTCGCTAGGCTGAGCCTGTTCCTTGTTATGAGTTATGATACTTGTTATGATACTCCTGTACAACTTACCAATGTTACATGTAAAAACGCATGCAAGGCCTAAATAAATAAATAGATAAAATAAATGTATTATCGGGAAAAAGGGTACCTACCCGACGAAAGGTCATCGGGGTAGGTGCTAATTCTAAATCTTAATTACCTAAATAGTTTTTAAAATTAGAACACTTGACCTGAGTGCAGTTGTTTGTTTTTCTTTTGTTTTTTTTGCTGTTTGGTTGTCAACGAGTGTAAGCGCCTCCGCCCACTCAGGCAACTGAAAACTCTCAACTGCCAACTGTCTTTGTATGACAATGTGATGGCCCGCACACTTCACAATCACACAAAACCCCGTTGTCAATGGTAACGCAAGCGGTGACTTGCGACCATCTTGCAACTGTCACGGCTGATTGCTCTGGGCGGCCGTTTCTAGTTGCGAGCTGTCAGCTGATTGTTCTTCATATATGAATATATAACAAGCTTTTTGACCAATCAAGACAGAGAAAACAGCCGGTTTTAGTTGGTTTTCAGTTGCCTCAGTGGGCGGAGCGCCTAAGCGCCTCCGCCCACTCAGGCAACTGAAAACTCTCAACTGCCAACTGTCTTTGTATGACAATGTGATGGCCCGCGCACTACACAATCACACAAAACCACGTTGTCAATGGTAACGCAAGCCGTGACTTGCGACTGTCACTGCTGATTTCCCTGGGCGGCCATTGATAGTTGCCAGCTGTCAGCTGATTGTTCGTCATCTATGGTTAACCAAGCTTTTTGACCAATCAAGACAGAGAAAACAGCCGGTTTTAGTTGGTTCTCAGTTGCCTCAGTGGGCGGAGCGCCTAAAGAGCTAAAAATGCGCATTTGTAATCTTTGGATTTGAAATTTAATAAACGTAAACTAAAAATAATTGAACGTTCTTACTCACTAGAGCAGTATTATGTATGCATTTGTTTTATAAAACATTAGACGTTAATGCTTTTGGTGAAGGAGTTTCCTCAGTTACTACTGCTCTACCTTAGTAACACATTCTCCCTGAGTTTAATCTCAGCTCGATACGAGGAAGATGCTCGGCTGGCATATTGCCGAGTTCGTTTTCGTTTTCTAGCTGGCCGACTGCTTTATCAAATCAAAGGGTAAATATTTTATCTTTTGTGCACACATCGTATTCCTGGGGAGGTGTATTATAATACATGTTTAAGTTGATACAAGCTGCATTCTGTTAGGCCCGCTGCCAACCTAACTATTTTAGAAGCTGCCCGAAAGGGGTATTTCTTAAAATATTATTGTAAAAAGAATGCGGAAAAAAATTCATGGTTTTTAACTTTTTTCCTTGCTTATATTTCTGGCTTCATGAAATTTGTACGTATTTCACCACAACACCTTTTTTTGGAACCAATGAGACTATGGCATCCCTAATTGGGGTATGTTGTGATGCTGAAGGTAAGTAGGGAAGGGAAGGAGATGGGGTGGAGGAAGATGGGGATAATATACCTTGTTTTTCAGTTCTAGTCATCAACACGACTGAAGCCCATTTTAAGCATTTTTTCCATTCTGAATGGTGATCTTATACCAGGGCGATACTGAGAGGATATTCCATTTTCAATTTTATGATTTTTAATTCAAATTTTCCTTAATTTATTTTAAATATTTCAATTGTGAAAACACAAATCTATCAAATAAAATTTACATGCGCACGCCGGGATTTGAACCCGCGACTTCCGGATCGCTAATCAAGAGCCTCACCCCTGGACTACGGAGTCCGTCAAATCTTCACATCTACTTTCAGTTCATTTTATTATTTTCATCCTGAAATATTATTTTTACTTGTCGAAAATAAAACAAGACGCCATAATACTACGTAAGTATTTCGTTC
Source organism: Limnephilus auricula (assembly GCA_951813805.1). Lineage (NCBI taxonomy): Eukaryota > Metazoa > Arthropoda > Insecta > Trichoptera > Limnephilidae > Limnephilus > Limnephilus auricula. The sequence goes on from OX638393.1 coordinate 22,873,985, forward strand.
ACAAACATTTTTAAATTGTTTAACGATAAAAAAATGTTATAACTTTTAGAAACTCAATCGAAACCGGGATTTAGCTATCCCACTCAAAATGTTCACCCACCAAGTGAAACCAAAAGTTTACATTCTATAATTATTTTGATCGTCATTTTGTTGACCTTAACAAAGGAGTCGCAGGTCGCAGTTCTCAGCCGCAGTAAGGAACAAAATTAATAATCTAGTCATACCTTCAGAAGGAGAAACAAATATTAATACAAGCATACGAGTAACAAAGTCATTTAAAAATATTAATCATCGATTTATATTTAAATTAATAATTATTCATGCGGTGAAAAACGATTACATGCACACGTTTGTACAACAAACAAGGAGTTTATTAATGTTGTGATTTACGAGCTACATAAAACGATTATAACAATAAATTTGTATTCCTTTTTTTTAAATAAGGTGTTAAAAATGCATGTTCCTTTAATTCATAATATAACATTAAAAAAATTAAACATGTTTTAAACCTTACATGATTTTAATGTATCTATATAATGTTTTACTGTGGTTATCGAATGCTTGGTACCTCTTGAAAATGATATCATTGAGGTTATACGAAATTGTATTTCCATGTTGGAAGCATGGTGAAATATCACTATAGAATTGAATTAAAAGAATAAATCATTCAATTTAATTTACCAACCTTGAGAAACTGTCTGGGATACAATTTTGATTTGTCGTCATCTGCCATTATCGAAATACATTAAATTAATTCAATGAATTCACCTTGAAAATATTAATACCTTATACGTATTTTGTAATGCTAAGACTTCGACCTACGGCCATTGTTAACTTACATGATTATCAGTATTGACATACCTATGCAAATTAATTTTGTTGGTACAATGTGATCCGGGAATGATTTACATCGGTTACCGAGCACGGTTCACGGCGAGTTCATCAAAAACGAGTTCTTCGAAAACGAGTTCAACTAACTAAAATTCAAGCTAGCCTAACCTAACCTAACCTAAACTAACATTTTTTGTGTATTTTGTAAATTTGCTTTCGATGAATTAATTGATTTTCGATGAACTCGTCGAGTACAGAGTTATGAATATACTATATTACCCCGAGTACAGAGTTATGAATATCCCTGGAGAAGTAAATAAGTTTAAATTAAGGTTAGGGGAATGGAGGGTTGTAGCAAGGGGAGAGGAACAAGGGGTGAAGCACCATGCGACTCTTGAGCCTTGACAGAAACATGCGTTGTTTAGAAGAACATTCGTACGGTAAAAGTATTCACATTTACATTTATATTTCACGAACATCAGAAAAGTCCCACAATGGACCGCGCTGCAAAACCGTTGCTTTACTTTGGCGAAATTTGCTTTTCTGCGCAGGGTGTGGATATTTCAAAGTGCGCTCTTCGACAGCCAACGTACATCAGATATCAGATGTCGTAGTTTATTCAAATTCTTAAACGCTCCTGGTGCCAAAAGTATAGTCACGTGGTTTTCTTCCAACTCGTCGAAATGATATCCAGATTTCATGATAGCGCAAATCTATCAATTTGGACGTCTATGATTGTGTACCACTTAGGAACAAGATTTTATTTTTCTGTACCTATCATCATTTTTCGAAATATAAAAATTAATTTATACTTCAACCTAGTAAAGTACATTGTTTATTACCGTACGGGGTAGGAATCAGAATTTGCAATATTTTTGAGTCCAAAACGCGAGTCAAGGTAAAACTGCTAGCCGTTATTTTTAACACTACTTTAACCCTACTTGACATCGGTCATAGGAAACAGGGCAAATAATTACTTGAGTTCATGTCTGTCCTTTCATTGATCTATGACCGGTGGAAATATAAGATAACATAATATTAAACTGGATGCAACAGCACGTACCGGAAGGATTTTAACCAGGAATTCCTGAGCATATTTGGAGTTAAAAATGTAGGTGTCATTTTGCTGTCCAATGATACTTTTTTCAATTGAAAACAACAAAAAATGGTATGCACTGCATCTCGTTCCAGCAACGCGGTAACAGAGAAGAGAGAACACAAATCACTTGATCCCGTCGCCAGTGGCAACGTGTAAACAGATTTTTGTTTGTTTTTAATTTTTTTTAAATAGCATTGTACAGCAAAATGACATGTACGTTGTTTACTCCAAATATGCTCAGGAATTGCTGGTTAAAATCCTTCTGGCACGTGGTGTTACACCTTGTAGGTGTATTATGCCCCGAAGCTTGATTATATTTTGTGTGTCCATGATTTTGGTCGGAACATGTCTGGTTGACACTGTATCTGGTTAAAAAAAATTATCCTTTGTCATGCAAAATTAATGTAGATCAAATATGTATTATAACGACTTAATAAATATTTATGAACAACCTAGGTATTTCATGTCTGCCAAGCTCGGAACAAGTGTTAAAATGCAATGGTGTAGGTAGAACCTGTGAAGAAGTTTCTTTGTCAATGAATTAAAAAAAAAACTAAGATTTACCCCCTTTCTGACAATCGCGCTGCATTTAAATATTACGCAGTTCGTAGGTAGGGTCAAAATAGGGAAAACTTGACTTATTGCTTATTACCACTGCCGGCGTCAGTATGGTTAAAACATGGCGATCAGGAAAGCATGGCAATGAAGTCATCTAACCACACAAATATTCAGTCATAACTACAAAACAGCGGATTCGTATATATATTCATTGTCAGATTTTGAAACAGTGATTTTTTTAATTTTACAAAATAACGAAATTTAAAAAAAAAGTAATTTATTAGAGTTGAGGATATTTTATGAAAGTAATGACAAAAGCAAATGTAAACAAAAGAAAAAAAAAGTAAAATAAATAAATATAAATATAAAAAATAAATATCTAGCTAAGTCTTTTCAAGGCTTAGCTAGAAGTAAAAATATTAATAATTTTTTTTAACTTGTTTAGTGACCAAAAAAATTCAAATAAAAAATAGACCAGAATTAAACATGGAGATTATATATACAGGGTGTTAAGCATCGTAATTGAGTTACTTTAACCAGTGATTCCTGACATTATTTGGAGTAAAATTTGTAAACGAAATTTTGGTATCCGGTGACTTTTTTGATGAGATTTTTTTTTTTCTTCAAAAACAAAGAAAAAAAATTCTTCCACATGTCGTTACTGGTCTCTAAGCCAAGTAACCAACCAACCCCTCACCCCGCCTCTAACTTCCCAATACCTACTGATTTTTATGTTTTTGTAGAAAAAAAAAAAAACTTCAAAAATGTCACCGGAGACAAAAATTTTATTAACAGTTTTTACTTAAAATAATGCCAGGAATCACTGGTTAAAGTAAGTCAAATACGATGCTTAACAACCTGTATATCATTACCCGACATTTTGCCAGGTTTCATAAAATGTCTGATTAAAAATTACTGTCCAGAAAAGTCGTTAAAATAATTTTGTAATAATACAACCAGAAAAATGATCCTAGTACGAGTATATATCATAGTTATTTGGTGATGTTGTACCTACATAGTAATGTAAATGCAACCTCATCCTTTGAATTCAATATCTTCATTGCGTGGGTTGTACGCGTACAATGAATACACTGTATTGTATTTGTATAATATACATATCCTTCCTCTTAACCTGATTATCAATATCACTTAACCCAAAAACATGTATTGACATCAGCCGATCAATCCAATAAAACTACAACAGATATGTCTGGCACGAGGCAAGAAAACTCTAAGTCCATGTTTATACCCCGCCATACTCGGCTTAAATATTTGTCTACTTAGTTCAGCATTATTATTTTATATTTAAGGCCCTTACTAATAAACTTTTTTTATTTTACGATAACTGATAAACCATTTTACAATTAATAAATATATGTTTGTTCATAATTGATGTAATAAATAAATTCGCGCAAAGTTTATAATTAACTTTTTTTAAATTGTAAAGTAAATTAGAGTAAATTTATTAATGAGTCCTTGAGTATTTTAGTTTTCTATTATTGTGATAGCTGTTTTGGCTTACAAGACCATTTTCAAACTGTGGTTAAACCACTTTGAAACCACTTATTTATATTATTCTTTTTCAATGTTGTAGGTGTCTAAATTTATTTATTACCGGTTAAACCGATTTATTAAGAAAATTATTGTGACAATTCCTCTAACTGTGTACATTGAAATCTGTTTTCTTATTTGTTTAATATTAATGTGACTGCTATTGACTTAATTAAATGTTTTTAACTCTTCCAACCTTCCTGTAATTAGGAGGTCATTTTTTTCTATACAACGATGGAATTGAAATGATGTTCATGGAGTCCGGATTTCCTTTTTTGGTACGAATCCTGTTGATGACATGCGAACTGGCTTTCGAAAGGTGAATTGGTCTTAGAAAAAGGGCACCGAATTCGCCATCTTCATACGCAGCTGGGCGACCCGTTGCACACACAAACAGCAAGTGCATAACCACAACAATAATTTTACGTTTTACAAACATTTTGCAGTTTTTTGTTGTAAAAATTGAACAAAATGATTTCAAATTGTGAAATGATTAGTTCACTGTGAAATTTATCTGGCTTCTGCCTGCGTAGGCACTGTAAGCAGCATAAACAATTTTATAATAATATCATATATTGTAAAGGTTTTGTAAACATACTAAGGCGCTCCGCTGACGAGGCAACTGAAACCAAACTAAAACCAGCCGGTTTCTATGTCTTGATTGGTCAAAAAGCTTGTTTAACCATAGACGAAGAACAATCAGCTGACAGCTGGCAACTAACAACGGCCGGCCACGGCAATCAGCATTGCGAGTCGCGAGTCACCGCTTGCGTTACCATTGACAACGAGTTTGTGAGTGATTGTGTAGTGTGCGGGCCATCACATTGTCATTCAAAGACAGTTGCCAGTTGACAGTTTTCAGTTGCCTCAGTGAGCGGATCGCCGAAGAAGTGAGGAACAAATTTATATAATTAATTGCTAAATTAATCAGGTGACAGTTTTTTTTCTGATCTGTTGGGGTACCTACTTGTTCATAATGTTTAGCGTTCTTCATAATTCCTGTCATCCTGACATTTTTTCAACAGTCCAACCCATCGCAGTATTTGTTTCATTAAAATGTAGCTTTTTAATCTGAAATGTGTGAAGTGCAGCCATCGTTAGACTTGATCTGCTGATCATTGATCTGCTTCCAATACAGTTTTACAATTTAGGATACAATGTGACTATTGAAAAATCCCAAGGCATACCTATTCCTATTACTTAGACACTTTTTGTTATTACTTTCTAATATTGCACTGGATAAGAAAGGCCTAGGTACATGAGAGAAAATGTACAATATATGACAGAGGTGGGGTTGGGGTTAGGCAGGGAACCGCTTCTGTTGTTACGAAAACCTCTCTATCAAATTGAGAAAACCACGATAAAGGGATGCTGAAATATTGGAACGCCTATTTTTTGTAATTTATCTGATGAGTTGAGCAAAATTCTGACTAAAGGTCGATTCTGGAAACCGTTTTTTGTGAAAATGTTTTCAATTTCATAAAATTATTTTACGTTCTTCGTTTCGTCCATATTTTATTTACATTAGCTCCACACAAGGGGCTTTGAGGAAATTAACTCCGCTTAGGGCATATGTCATCTTTGGGGATCCTGTGTGGAGGTCTTTTTAGGAAATGAAGTATAGGAATTTCTTGGAAGGAAAAGGGTATGAAGGGTGGGTAGGGATCTGGGGGTCAGTGCGTCCAAGACTGACATGTGAATCTACCCCTTCCATTGCGGTGCAAAGCTTTATTACGAGAGAGTCCTCAAGAGGGTCAAAAGATCTTCCTCAACCAGTCTCTCCAGATCCAGCCTCCCACACATTTGGTGGGCAGACGCATCCGCCGCCAAGAACCTCAAACAAAAACCTCGGACAAACCTCACCATGTTTTAATTTTTTTACACAATTGGTAGGTACACAACTACTTATAAATGCTAAACGGTAGTTTATCACTTGTTTAAAATTAAATTAAGAAGTTTAATAATTTTAATTAGCTTTATAAATTATTTGGCCCATCATAATTTATTGGTTGTCATAAATAAAATATTAATAAAGTAGTTACTATAGGTCGCCTAAGGGTTATGTGAACGCCACGCTGATTTCAACCGTGTAAAAATAGTAAATAAAAATTTAAAAAAATATAGATATATATGCTCATGTTCAATGTTCATAAATAATTTTTTACATGTGTATTTTGCCCATCAACAAAATCATAATTCACTATACATAATGAATTAATACATTTTTACGCACCAGACTTAGGTCGGGGTTTAGTTTTCCCCATAGGAAAAACTAAACCCTTTCACACACTTTTCCATAAAAATGATCATCTAGTAAATCCACGCTATGCAAGTGTTTTATATAAGTATAATTATTACAAAACAATACAAGAACAACATGAACAATAATGATTTTGTATAATATTAGTACCGTGTTCCTTTTGCCGACATTCTTCGTTTCAGTACGACTAGAGACCTCTGTTGTGTCTAGCTCTAAGCATGTACAATAAATCTTTTCAGCAGAACACAACTGAAATTGTGACTTTTGGTTCGAGTCCAGGATATAAATAGAATTTTACATTTTTTCCAGAGCCCTTCTAAAAATGATAATAATTTTTATGGGCATTTTGTATTATTAATTAATATTATATTATTAACACGACTGTAAGAGCATTGCCAAACGACTATCAAGAGGTTCTTAGCTCATATATTTTGTCTGCAAACAATCTGTGTTGCTCCTTTGTTTTCTGTGTAATGTTTTTTATGTGTAATCTTTGCTTCCTTGTTGGCAATAAACATTACGTAATTTTCAGTTTTTCTTTAAAATAAATCATTCGAATTGTATGTAAACACATATTTATTTAAAACACTGCAACACAAACATGTTCAAAAATTTGTTAAACATTTGATTAAAAATCACTTGTTCATTACTGGCAAATTCTTTGGTTTATTGCCAATGTTTAAAATTTTGTAAATACCTATCACAAAGTAAATATAAAATTGTAAACTTCTTATTACATTATAAAACAATCCGAATATTATGAAAATTCTTTTTGATTATTATAAAAACCAAAAGAAGCTTTTAGGAAACACTGCACAATTTATTTGAATCAAGTAATAGATAACTCAAATTGTTTTCAACTTCTCCCTACAACTCCCTTCTGCACGTTCTTCCAACCCTCCTGTAATTAGGAGGGCATTTTTTTCTGTACAACGATGGTATTGAAATGATATTCATGGGGTCCGGATTTCCTCTTTTGGTACGAATCCTGTTGATGACATGCGAACTGGCTTTCGAAAGGTGAATAGGTCTTAAAAAAAGGGCACCGAATTCGCCATCTTCATACGCAGCTGGGCGACCCATTGCACACACAAACAGCAAGCACATAACCACAACAATAATTTTACTTTTTACAAACATGTTGCAGTTTTTTGTTGTAAAAATCGAACAAAAATTATTTCAAATTGTGAAATGATTATATCACTGTGAAATTCATCTGGCCTCTGACTGCGTAGGCACTGTAAGCAATTTTATAATATTATCATTGTATTCTGGGAATGAGTTATTGTTCTCAGTGCTTGATCAATATTTGTTCAACACTTGAGATTAGACAATAAATTATTAGACTGCGCAATGTGGCAGGTTGCATGATAGACCTAAATCAAAACTAAACAAGTGTTTTTTTTATTTTTTATTAAAATAAAATAACGTAGGTAAGAGTAACTCTTTGTTTTAAAAACATGTAAATAGCTCATTGCGACGTCATAAGATTTTCATATAAAAAAAATCTAGGAAAATGTTATGACGTAACATTAATCAGATAAAAGTTTAAAAGTAGGTGTTACCTGTAAATTTCATGGGTTGGTAGAAGAAGTTGTGAGTGATCAAATATTGTGATAAAATATATTTATCATAATAGAGGTACCGGGGCGAAACGGGATAATGGGGCAAACCGGTGAAGGGTCTTGGGGCTCGCTGCGGACGACAAAGAGGCGTGATTTTCGCACACAACGTTCAAGTTTTGTGTGCTGCGCTATATGGAGTTGCCGCTGTTATTATAAAAGTGCATTTAGTTAAAATTTTACCGAAGGTCGGAGAAAAAGCTTGCAAATTCTAATTTTTGCTCTGCGGTGCCAAGGTAATTACGCTATACTCTATTCTCTATTCGAAAATGGACATTACTTGTTTGATTTAGCATACTGACTGACTAAAAGACTTGTGCTAACTCAAGGCCAACAAATATAATGGCCATAACACTCGTGTTTTAAAGAACGTTACGTTGGGGTGCAACGAGTGCGGCACAATGGGGTTTATCCCGTTCCAGACTGAATTGGAAGAATCTATTAAAAATGAACAAAATATCAAGGAATGGAAAAAGGATAAATATTAAACAAAAACAGACGTCTAACGCTAAAAAAAAACTAAGCCAAAGAAACCAAAAAGAATCTTTCTATTTTTGAAACTGATAATTGGTGGTGGAATTCCATTATAATATAATAATAAAACAAATTTAAAACTTTTTCCACTTCAATGTATTGACCGTAACCGGTTTCAGCTTGTCAAAGCCATCTTCTCAAGACACATTAGCAAGCATGTCACAAGGCATTGTAAATACAAATTAAAAAGATATCACAAAACAATGGATTAAAATTCCTTATATTGGCGAAATATCCACAAAAATATCTAGATTAACCAACATGGTAAATTTAGAACAGCATTTTATAATGTAAATTCTTTAGGGAGAATTTTAATTAACAATAAAGATAAGAGAGAAAAACTGGAAAACTCAGTAGAGTTTCTTTTTAGAGAAATAAGTAAATAAAAATACAAATTGTAAAATAATGGTGTTGTTACTTTCAAATTCTCTCAAATTGTAATCAAAGCCTTGCTACCTCGTTCCGCCCAAGGGTTCCCCTACATAGTAGAATATTTCACAAGTGTGATAGGCGAGGGTTTATCGTAGGGACTTTGATAAAAATTGGACCTATCAACAATCGTATAACAATCATCATCAACCCTGGTACGTGCACAGCTGATTACAGCTCGACATACTTAGATTTGTAGGCGGCCGAAATAGGAACTAAAGCGCCATTCAGACGTTTCACTAATCGCTCATTTCCGCATTTCATTCGGCCTAGTTTACTCGGAATGACACGTCTGAACATGAAATGAATCGAAAGTGCCGAACACTGCCGAATGAAATCTTCAAGTGAACCGATCCAACAATGTTGGATATTTTCATTCGGCATCCTTCACTTGCGCGCGCATGTGAATCGTCTGAACACCGAGTGAGCTCTCAATCAGTTTATCTCGCGTCCTGTACGGGAAGGACCATGAAAGGACGCTATCACATCGCACGCAAAACGTCAAAATGGTATTCGTTCGGCTAATTTGTGTGCTTTTGGGAACACCTCTCATATAAATTTTTGGGTCTCCCTTATTATCCATGTATTTTATATGTTTTTTAATATATGTAAGATTATTAATTTGTAGGAAAATGTTCGTAATAAAAAAAGTAAAATCAAATTGTGTTATTATGTCATAAAAAATAAAAAGGTTTATAAGACGAAACAATACTGTTTTTTATATTTATTTTATTTAATTGTGTCAACAAAATTTCGTAAAAATCGATGCATCTGACATGTTTTACCTTAAAATTCGGGGCCGGACCGCGCTGGAAAACAAACGAATTCCAGCGTGGTTGACCTCGCTCGGCGACGCTGTGGTCGGAATGGACGAGTGAACGCTTATTTCTATAGCGCCGTGTGAACATGGAATGAAACAAAATGGACATGCTCTGTATAATAGATACTGGAAATGAAGTTTGAAGACGTTTAGCCGTGTGCAGGCCGATCGCAAGCGGAACAATAAGTTTTTGTATCGAATATCTCAGACATCGCTAGCGCGTCAGTCCGGGGATCTCAATATTCCTCGATCGGCGTGACGTGTCACCGGCTGACTTCGAGGCCTTTTTCATTCAAACTTAAATTTGGATTTGAGGCCAAAGTACTTAACCAAACTGAATGATTATTTTTTTAATCAAAAGGTATAGTAAATTTCTAATACGGGTAAACGCTACTTTATTTATTTGTATTTAAAATTATAAAATATAGGTCATTAAAGAATTCAAATTTTCATGATTTAGAGGCGACCTTCACAATTTTTTCTTTAGTTATTGGTAATTATAAAAAAATATATATCTTGACCATCCTACTGGGCAAATATTACAATAAAATATAATTTTTTTTTAAAAAACATTAAACTTCGTAAAAAAGTTTCTTGGGTCACATTCTTAAATTAATATTCGACAAATTTGTATTCCAACGTATATCGGTAAGAGATTTTTTTTTTGGTACTTAGTATTGAAAAAATATTTTTATAAAGAATTTCAAATTTTAATTAAAAGTAATGGAAGTTTTCTTACTTCAAAAACATCTTAGACTTTCTCTACAAATAAGGTGGGTAGAAATATTTTTATTTTTAACTAATGTTGCTTAGTAATTTTTTTGTAATAAGGGATTGTCAGTGAACCACCACATATTATTACGGCCCTTTACCTTCCCACCACATTTTCTTAAAATCACAATATATTTGGTTATCCAATATAATGTGTACAGTGGCGGTGCCACCTCTTGCGAAGTTAAGCATGTCGATGTCGATCTATATCAGAACATCATGGTACACCACCAGCAGCGCTGTGAGGGCGAGGAGAAGCAGGGTTGGCAGAAGGTTGACCGTCACAGCGGCATTGCAGGGCCGCATCTCCGGAGTTGAACGGCAGACGCAGAGGTCGACCACCCTGCTGCCCGTCTTCATCTGGTGGCAACCAGAGTTTATGGAGTTGTCTTTCTGGTCGGTAACCTTGGTGCACATGTAGGTCACGTTTTGAACTGGAAGAATAGGGGAATGTTCCTTAGAGAAAAATATTGTATTTATTTAACAGACCCATTACTTTAGATTATTGGAAATTACAACGACGAAATCTTAATTGACCATGTTTTCGGGTTACAATATTATTCATCCTTCCATTAAAGTACGTGTTTCATATAATAAATAAGATTTAAATAATGTTGTCAAAAAAACACCATAGGTAAAATTACATCATTTTTGTTCATTGAAATTATTATGAATTACCTTACATTCTAGGTATGCATTCAATAGGGGCGGAAAAGAGTTTTTCGTAGACACACAGACTCCTCTTATAAGCTGGTGAACCAGAAACATATTATTGTATATATTTCAAACAAAGTTTTTCTAATAAAAATTTCGGAAATTCGTAAATTAATTTTTTCATACCTTCCAATAATATATTTTTCGTCAAAACTGCGTTAGAAATCGAAATTTTCAACCAATAACGTTTATTTTGAGTAGGTATTTCCGTGCAAATCGCATATTTTATTAGTAAGTTATGGCGAGGCTTTATGTAACTACACAGAGAAAAATGTTCTTCTAAAATACGATCATTTTATTCGTAAAAACGGTTAAAAACGGGACTGAAGTTCTTACGAACAAATTAACAAGGTTTCAATGTTTGTTGGCGGGAACATGTAAGAATAATTTGTTGGTATACGTAATTTCGTACGTATACCGACAAATTATTCTTACATTTTACCGCCAATAAACATTGAAACACTGTTAATTTATTTGAAAGAACTTCATCATCGTTTTTAACCGTTTTTACGAATAAAATCATCGTATTTTAGAATAACATTTTTCTCGGTGTACATAACCAAACCCAACCTGATGAAAAATGATGATATGCCTATTTTGTTTCAAATCCAATCTCTTGAAAATTAATATATTTCACCATGCAGTTAATTTTATGATTCTGTATTTTTATTTGCCTATTTTCAAGCCATTAATTTCAAATTTCGTCACAAAATTTGTTAAAAAAAAAAATATTATTTGAGAAAAATTTGTGAACGATTGACCCAAACTTTCCTAAAATCTTGTTGTGTGTTGAACATTGGGGCAGAAATGTTCAAACATTTCTCTTTACGTCTTCACATTATCTCAAAGGATTAAAAATAAGTACACTAAGTAGAACACTATAGTTGTTTATAGAAAGTTAAACAAACGATATCTTAAAATTGCGCAAGGTTTCCGCTAATAAATATCTAAATGTAGGAATGATTAGTCAGTCTTAGATTCTATGTAGTAAGTTATCTTTCTTTGTCGATTTGAGTCTAATCTGTAAAACTGTTATCACTAAAATCATTTTAATTATAAAACATTATCTATCCACTTCCTTTTCCCATTGATATATGGATGCAATTCGGTGACTTGAAATTGATATCCTTATTTATAATTTATAACACACCTTTGTTTGCATTATGGGTACTCACTTTGACCATCAAATATGTACGTGTAGGATACGCATACTTCTCCTTCTGTCAGTAAGCAAATTGTATCATCAAAGTGATTCTCCCAAATGTAATCAATGTCCGGGTAGCTCCCATCGTCTTAAAGAAAAGGATAACAATGGATTGATAATTATTTTACTAAAAAAACGTGGAAAAGACACGTGAAAGTAATCGCACAGTTTAATGGTATGCATGCTAGCACACCAGGTACCCTTTCCAGAGTACCTGGTGTGCTAGCATGGTCGATCGATATGAAGTTACCGACTGATTGTCGGTAACTTCTCATCGTTCCCTAGGACAACTGCAGATCTCAAACCTACAAACGACAGTTGATATCGAATATATTAAGGACACTTAGTCATTGCGAACTGTCACCTATTCGATTGCGATCTGCAGTTGTCGTAGGGAACGATGAGAAGTTACCGATAGTTATCCTATCGATCGTTATCAAGCGAGCGTGCTAGGGCCTCTGGCACGGTCGATCGATACAGGATTTATCGATAAAGTCGGTAACTTGTCATCGTTCACTGCAAATCACCAACGAACAACAATTAAGAATAATTAGTCGTGAACTGTCGTTTGTTCGTTAGCTGTCTGCAATCATGCTTGAGAACGATGTCTGGTTACCGACATTAAAGATGAAGCCTTTGTCGATCGACCCTACTAGATACCCTGGGTATAGAGCACGGTCGATCGTTAAGGATTGCACCGATTCGGTATCTTCTCATCGTTCCCTATGATTGCAGATTATTCCCGTATGACTGCAGATTGCCAAGGAATAAATAACATAATGGAATAAAAATAATCCATACTTCTCAAAGTGTTCTGAATATATTCGATATCAGCTGTTGTTTAAACGTTAGCGATCTGCAGTTGTCTTAGGGAACGATGAGAAGTTACTGAAAGTTATCGATATAATCCTTATCAATCGACTGTGCTAGATACCCATGTGGAATCTGTTTATTTTTGGTTTTTACCTACATCTAGAATTCGTGGCCCGGTTTCGAAGGTAAAACAGTGTTAATGGGTGTAATTGAAAAATTATTTATACTTAATTTACACATAATGTCGTATTACTAAAATGTAACATAATTTATACTTAATGTAGTTACACATAATGTTAAATTTGAATAAAATAACATTATGTGTAACTGCATTAGTATAAATCAATATTATCTTCGTTTGCCATTTAAACTTAATTTTAAAAGGTTAATGTATTTTTGTTGAGTTAACTATGTTTAGGTAGGTTTTAATTGCTATTCAAAAATGGCCCACCAATCCAAATAAAGTGATGAAACTTGTCGTAATATAAGTATTTTTGATTAATCGTATTTGTCATTTTTGCACATATCATATTTTTGTCCGAAAACCAAAAGAGCACTTTTCTTGACGCTTTCCCTATTGCTACGGGTTTTGCTTTCACGTTTTTTTAATTTTCAATGATTCGGAGGCCCTCTGGAAAGACCCCTCACAATCGCAACTCATGCGAATATATATATATATTTTTTTTTTTTTTTTTTTCTAGGGCATATATATGTATGCCCTAGGAAAAACATTCAAATTCAATATTTCAATACTGTAGACTAAGTAACCCCTAAAAAATTTTTAATTTCACGTACATTTCCTGGTGACTTATGGTGGAGCTATACTTGTATGTCGTGACGTGACGCGACATAACGGTATCGGTTTCATACATTTAATATGGTGACGATTATATTAGTCTGATGTGTTGTGTCATGATGCGATCTGTCGTGATGCGACAAAAGCGATCCGTGTGTGAATGTAAGCAACGGATGTGCTCGCCGAGTATGACCTCATTCGCAGTCGGTTGTCGTGCAGTCGGTGTTGTGTTTTAAAAAAATCCCTAGATTTCGAAATAAGTTCGTATGAGGTAGGTACTCAAGTACCTGAATATTTATTTACATCCTGTAGGGTGTAGGGGCTTATTTTTAGCTAACTAACTAACCACCACGCCGTTTCCCGCAATAATAGGCAGAGAGGACAGACCGCCAAACAACTCGGTCTTGGCACACGCTCCTTCTATTATTCTGACTCTTGACTTGGTCCGATTCAAGTATCTAGTTTACTTGATCACGCCATGCCTTCTTCGGGCGTCCCCAAATACTTTTACCATTCACGCGTCACATATTCTCCTTACACTGGGTCATATATACCTTACACGCGTCATATATACTTACTCCTTTGTTCGTTTATTCGCTTTACATACCCAAACCACCAAAGCCATTTTTTTAATCTTACTCATTTGCACTCTTTGCGGATTTCCCTTTCTATATAGGTTTATATTTTTATTTATTTATTCTCCCTTTCTTTTAACTCTCCCGAGATTTATCATTTTCCTTTTCCCTAAAAAAAGTTTTCCCTGGGTGTAGGGAAATTTCCCTAAATATACCTTGTATCACTCTGTGAGATGCTCGCAACGTCAATGCTCGCAATGCTCTATTGTCCGAATGCGTTCATTGCTTGTGAATGAGAGGATCGGCTCGGCAGACAGATCTGCCGAGCAAATCCGTGTGTGAAAGCAATGACGGGCGGGTCGTCTCGCCAAGCATGCTCGATGGATCGGTTTGTAAATGTTGCGTTTTATGTAGATACTACCAAAACCATCCAAAATTAACTAAATAATTGCGTTTTATGTAGATACTACCAAAACCAACCAAATTTAACTAAATAATTGCGTTTTATGTAGATACTTCCAAAACCAACCAAATTTAACTAAATAATTGCGTTTTATGTAGATACTACCAAAACCAACCCAATTTAACTAAATAATTGCTTAAATTATTCACAAGAAGTGATGAGACGTTACAGAATATTAGATACACACCTTATATAGCTTTTTAGGTGCAATGCAAAGTTTTGAGAAATCACTCTCAACTCGAAGTTCACCAAAATGGCGAAAACCGATGTAAAGTGATGTTAGAAACAATTTTAAGTATTATTTGTTGTCAGAATACTTTGTAATTTGTAATAGGCACCGTACACGAAACATTAATAAATTTTCAAATAACTTACTTTGAGACTGGTGAGCAGTTTTATAAAAATAAAATGGGCTAGGCAGGCACCAACAGGAAAGCAGAGTAACCCCATTTGACGGTAGGTACTGATCTTTGTTAATATTTCTAAAACCTTGTCAACTATTTACGACTCATTTTAAGAAAATGAAATATTTTTAAAAGTTGTAATATTGTAAAAGAAAAAAAATTATTAGACACTTACGTGTTATCACCATTGGCAATCTGCAAGGAACTTTTACCGCCTCCTTCGTGAAATCATAACATGTTGCATTGTTTATGTCAGAATCGTTGGAGTATTTTGGTCCAATCCAAGAGAAGTTGAAGCAGTAACTTTTCTTTGTCGAGTTTTGCTGAGCAAGTACTGATACTGTAAATCAATTAGGGGAAGAGTGCCTGAGACGGCATAGTGGCAGAGATGGCATAGTGGTCATTTCTCCAAAACTAGCCACAATAAAGCTCCGCCAATACTGTTATCAGATTGACCTGAGTTTGGAGCCCTACAAGGAATAAGGTTAGTCAAAAGCAAATACTTATAAATAGTTTGTGATTATATTAGAGTAAGTGGTTTGCGTTTTTACGCAGTAGTTTAAAAAAAATCATACATGTTAATTAAGGAACATGTTGCTAAGACGGCATACGCCTTGAGCGTGATGGTAAGCCATCTCATATTTTACGAGAAATATTTTGAGTGTTTTTTGTTTAATGGGAAACGTCACCGTTTTGGGTTTTTGAATTAATATTATAACGAATAAAAAGGTATAAGCTGAACATAAATTAATTTAACAACTTTTTTCGGATATGGCTCCATATTATATGTTAAAAACAAACCTGTGGAGGTAGGAGGCCTGTTGTCCACAGCAAATAAGACTTAGTTTTGGAGTTTATATAACATTTACGTTACGTTTAAGAATTTATTTTCAAGACATTGCAAGTTTCAATTTATTTTGATTTTCAATAAATGTTGATTATTCAATATCTAAATTAAATTTTAATTCCTTTGCTAATTTTTTTTTCTATAACATAATCTAGTTAATAATAAGTTATAACTATAGTTTTATAACTCGGTTAATATATTGATGTTTTGATAATCTATTTGTTGTGAAAAGGTTTTATATATCTTTATATACCTGGTTCTAATTTTAAAATCATTCTTTGTTATAATTTTTTTTTTCATTTTTTTTTCTTATCAATCCATTCTTATCTTGAAATAAAGTCTTACAAAAAGTTTTGGAGTTTGTTACATAGCAGAACGGTATCGAACCGTTTTGATAGAACAGAATAGAATTTACATTTTTATTACAGACATATTATAATCTCAACATAATCACAAATATATACTTACGCAACCCCGGTAGCTCAGTCAGTGACTCAGGAATACTCGTGTTTTTAGTTCGATAGATTGGGAAATTCGAGATAATAAGGTTCAATAAATAAAACGATCTCTTTTGCCATGTAAATACTTGTTAAATTATATTTAGCAAAATGACTCTACGCTACTAGGAAAAAGCTTGAATCTCACTGCGGGAACGAAAGACGAATTTTAGATTATTAAGTCAAAGCCAAAATAAAACAATTAACTAATATTATAGTACTTTACCTTGCGTGGTTGTTGTCGTGGAAAGCAGATGCCTTTATCACTCCGTCGATTTCTTCTATTGTTAAACACGTGTGACAACACCATGGGATTTGAAAGGTACCCGAGATATGCCTTCTTTAACATGAGTTAAATATGAAACCAAGAGACACGCGCAGGACCACTGATTCTAAATCTGGTAATATCTCGATCACTTTAACTATGTTTACTTTTCAAAAGTTCAAACTTATTTGCAAAGCAATACTCGAATTCTAACTAAAGATGGCAGACAACCGCCCTTTTTGAAAGCTGGACACTGAAGAACTCTCGCCCTTCCTTCCGGGATAAGCTCGACCCTCTTACCTAGCCCCTACCCCAGAAAACGGTAAAATCCGTTCAACGCAACCTTTGGGTTGACCAGTACGAAAAATATTAATTTCATAAAAGTACCTGACTTAAATAAATTCTGCGGGGTTACCATATGAATAAATTCATTACATAACAAGTTTTCTAACATTTTGAATCTTTAATGATTATTCGATAATTCAATCGCTCCAGTTTTCTTGCATTCTATCCATTTGACATTTGTTGAGGTCAATGTTTTATTGCAGTTTTTCATTTAATTGGAAACATATTCTAAATTTGTTCATTTGAAAAGGGCTTTTAAATTTTTCTTAATTGTGTATTAAATTTTTTTTATGTTTTTTTTTCATAATCTTGCCGATAAACTATAAGATAGGTAGTTTTAGCTGTAGAGAACGACAAAGAAGATTGGACTCTTCATGCAGCTCTTCAACAATACTGGTTGCTCCTCCTCTTGTCATGTCTTGGGCTTCTTTAACAAAGAAGATATGGACTACTAATGCAGCATTGCATCCTTCTTGGACCAATACGTGTCAAGAATACAGGGCTTATACTTACTTGTATCAGCACCCATTTATGCAGCCTTCGAGATGGATACCTCATAAACCTGGTCTCAAAGGTTGGTGATGGCCTTTCTCCTCCAGATCATCTGATGAAACGTAACTTCAAAAATGTTCCAGTTTGCTGATGTAGGCGCCAGGCGGGCCTTCCATTTCCTGCTGGAAATGTTTTTCTTTGGGAAGGGGGTAATGTAGCAGTCTGATATGGCATTCGCATCCCTATGGCGGACGCACATCACTATTGCGTATCATGTGACCTCATCAGCGGGGCGCGGGCTCTACAAGCCGAGCTCCCATCAGTTACTCAAGGGCCTGATTACCTAAGGAACTGATTTCGGGCGGCAATTTACGTGATGTTAAATCTTTAATTTATTTCTATATATTTATTTTTAGTGGTTTATCTATTTGTTTTATATTATTTTCTTGCTTTTATTTTAAAAGCAAGATGGCACCCAAAGGTTAACTTCTTTACACACCTTTTTCATTCATTTCTTTATTTTAAAATGTGTTATTCATATAAACCGAATCAAAATACAAGGCTATAAGAAACATTAACGACATTGTCAAATAACTTGTTTAAACTTTTTGTTTGGTGCCAAGAGAACTGTCTATAACTAAATTTAAGTAATTGTCTAATTATGAGATTCCATAGAATAAAAAATCCATTTATTTATGAATAGAATACTCCATCAATGATGTAATGCTAACAACTGTAACTGTGTGAATGATTTAGGAGTAAACTTTTATCAAAAACTGAATTTTATAAAACATATGAAATTACATCGAATAAAGCTTCCAAAATGTTGGGCTTTGTTATAAGAATATGCAGCCAATTTAAATGTATTCAAACCTTTAAAAAATTGTACATGTCATTAGTTAGGAGTCAAATCGAGTACAACTCGACAGAGTGGCCACCGAGTTACGCTAGTCATTCACTCGCGATGGAAAGAATCCAAAATAAATTCTTAAGATTTATTAATTTCATAATGGGCATAACAAAAGAATGTGTCAACTATGATTATCAACTATGTCAACTTAATTTATTAAAATTGTCCGAACGTATAATAATTAATGATTTAACATGTTTGCATAAAATCGTAAATTCAATAATTGACAGTCCTTCTACTAGATTTCTTTCCATATGCCTCGCAATTCAACATCGAGGCAATATCTTTTATTGTGAAAACTGTTACACGGAATCACAATCAAATTGTGTACCTACTCCAATTCGCCGAATTCAGAATTTGGGAAATGAATATAAGGACGTTGTTGATATGTTTGACACATCATTTATTAAATATAACACCGCATAGTAGAATGTATATCGGAAAAAAGATCAATAATACTTAATTGAATAAACCACATGGTTCTCCTTTGGCTCAATTTATCTACGAATTGTATTGATTCCACTCTGTCGTTTCTCTATCTTGCTTGGTGGAGTACCATGCTTTTATCTAACTCGTATTTGATTTTGTTTTTGATTATGTTGTTGTTTTTGTTTTTGATTTTGACATTGATTTTGTTTATGATTTAGTTTTTGATTTTGTTTTCGATTTTGTTTTTTAATTTTATTTTTCGCTTTTGTTTGATTTTTTTGTAATTCTTATTTAGATACACTTTGCTAATAAAAAAAATAGCATATAAAAGTCCAGCTGGGCGTGAAATACAAAATAAAAAAAATATTAATAATAATAATTGATTTCTTCGAATACGATTATAGAGTCTTTTAATATCAGTTTAAATGGCTTGTTATAATATTAATATAATAAATGTATATCATGTTTCTACTCAAGCCATTTAATATTCCAGTTATTTTTCCTCGTGCTCTGGTTTTCAAGGTAACATATTACTTATCACATTCTAACTTTACATATAAATTTGTCAAATAAGATAGTTGATAGTTACATTTTAGCACCTAACATGCATTTATTGCTACAATATATTTTGTACAGTGGCGGTGCCACCTCCTGCAAAGTTAAGTATGTTGATGTCGATCTATATCAGAACATCACGGTACACCACCAGCAGCACTGATAGGGCGAGGAGAAGCAGGGTTGGCAGAAGGTTGGCCGTCACAGCGGCATTGCAGGGCCGCATCCCCGGAGTTGACCGGCAGACGCAGAGGTCGACCACCCTGCTGCCCGTCTTCATCTGGTGGCAACCAGAGTTTATGGAGTTCTCTTTCTGGTCGGTAACCTTGGTGCACATGTAGGTCACGTTTTGAACTGGAAGAATAGGGAAATGATCGTTACCGAAAATTATTTTATTTATTTCACAGTCCCATTTTTTAGATTATTCGAAATTACAACGACGAGCTCTTAATTGAACATGTTTTTGTTTTATAATATTATTAACCCTTCCATTAAAGGTCGTGTTTCATATAGTAAATAAGATTTTTTTTAAATTGTCAAAAAAATTACCAAAGATAAAATTACATGATTTTTGTTCATTGAAATTATGAATTCACTTAGGCGATCCGCCCACTGACGCAACTGAAAACTCTCAACTGTCAACTGTCTTTGTATGACAATGTGATGGCCCGCACACTACACAATCACTCAAAAACCCATTGCTAATTGTAACGTAAGCAGAGACTCGCGACTTCCACTGCGGATTGCCATGGCCGGTTGTTGCTAGTTGCCAGCTGTCAGCTGATTGTTCTTCGTCTATGGTTAAACAAGCTTTTTGACCAATCAAGACAGAGAAAAGAGCCGTTTTTAGTTGGTTTTCAGTTGCCTCGTCAGCGGAGCGCCTTACATGATAGGTTTCCGTTAGTTTTTCGTCGACAGATAGATTACTCTATAAGCTGACGAACCAGAAATATATTGTATCTATTTCAAACCAAGTTTTTCTAATAAAGATTTCGGAAATTCGTTAATTTTTTCATACCTTCCAATAATATGTCTTTCGTCAAAATTTCGTTACAAATCGAATTTTCAACCAAAAACATTGATTTTGAGTAGTTCCCTGCAAATCACATAATTTTCCCATGCAAGTAATAACTTAACAAAAGCGAGGCTTTACGTATCTACGTAGAGCACCTACCTATGCCAACCTAATGAACAATGAAGATAAACCTATTTTGTTTCTAATCCAATCTCCTGAAAATTAATATATTTCACCTTGCGGTTAATTGTATGCCTCTGTATTTTTATTTACCTAATTTCAACCCATTAATTTCAAATTTTATCCCACTATTTGAAATTAAAAATTAAAAATTATTTGAGAAGAATGTGTGAAAGATTGCACCAAAATTTTCCTAAAATCTTGTAGTGTATTGAACATTGTATTGGGTAGATATGTTCAAACATTTTTCTTTACGTCTTAGCATCATCTCAAAGGATAAACAAACGATATCTTGCAATCGCGCCAGGTTTCCGCTAAAAATTAAATATCAATCTCTGTGTAGGAATGTTTAGTCAATCTTTGATTCTGTGCGGTATGTTATCTTTCTTTGTCGATTTTTGGTCTTTTCTGTAAAACTGTTATCACTGAAATCATTTTAATTATAAAACATTATCTATCCACTTCCTTTTCCCACTGACATGCTCGTAGATACAATTCAGTGATTTGAAATCGATATCTTTATTTATTTTACAAACCTTTCTTCATGTAGATATATTATAATGATGATTACTTACTCTGACCATCAAATATGTACGTGTAGGATACGCATACTTCTCCTTCTGTCAGTAAGCAAGTTGTATCATCAAAGTGATTCTCCCAAATGTAATCAATGTCCGGGTAGCTCCCATCGTCTTAAAAAAAAGGATAACAATAGCTTGATTATTATTTTATTATATTATGGAAAAGACACGTGAAGGAAATCGCACAGTTTGACAGTTCCTGGACTATTAAATACATGCAAGGGCAAATTTATCATGAAGATGGACGACAACACTGGCTACTTTGTCCCCTCCAGGTCTCCTAGCACACTCGATCGATAAGGTTTAATAGGATAACTTTCGGTACCTTCTCATCGTTCCCTAGGACAACTGCACATCGCTAACGTACACGTAACGGTTGATGTCGAATAAATTTAAGACACTTGGTCATTTTGCACTGTTATTCGTTGGAGATCTGCAGTCATGCTGGGGAACGATGAGAAGTTACCGAAAGTTATCCTATCAATCGTTATCGATCGAGTGTGCTAGGTGGCCGGGGGTTCTAGCATGGTCGATCGATATGTATATATCGATTCTCATCGTTCCCTAGGACAAATGCAGATTGCTAACGTACAAACGACAGTTGATATCGAATATATTAAGGACACTTAAAAAATTGGAAATTGTCAGGAGTTTTTAAAAATATAAGAAAAAATAAATGTAATAGAATATAAGGAATTTACAGGATGATGGATTTCCTATTGTCAGAAAAACACATTTTCGGATCTGGTAACCCTACCTGCACCCTGCACCCTGCACCCTGCACCCCTAGCATGGTCGATCGATATGAAGTTACCGACCGATTGTCGGTAACTTCTCATCGTTCCCTAGGACAACTGCAGTTCGCAAACAAATAGATGACAGTTTACAATGACTCGGTGTCCTTAATATATTCGACATCAACTGTTGTTTTAATGTTAGCGGTTTGCAGTTGTCCTAGGGAACAATGAGAAGTTACCGAAAGTTATCCTATCGATCGTTATCGAGCGAGCGTGCTAGGCCCTCTGGTGTGCTAGCACGGTCGCTCGATACGAAGTTACCGACCGATTGTCGGTAACTTCTCATCGTTCCCTAGGAAAACTGCAGATCTCAAACGTACAAACGACAGTTGATATCGAATATGTTAAGGACACTTAGTCATTGTGAACTGTCACCTATTCGTTTGCGATCTGCAGTTGTCGTAGGGAACGATGAGAAGTTACCGATAGTTATCCTATCGATCGTTATAGAGCAAGCGTGCTAGGGCCTCTGGTACGGTCGATCACTATAGGATTTATCGATAATATCGGTAACTCATCATCGGTCCTGAGCATGACCAACATGAGATCACCAACGAACAAACAAAAGTTCACGTCAAATAAATTAAGAATAATGAGTCATTGTGAACTGTTGTTTGTTCGTTAGCTGTCTGCAGTCATGCTTGGGAACGATGCATAGTTACCGATATTATGGATAAAACCTACCTACTGGATACTAAAAAAATTTATTCCCTGGATGTAGGGAAATTTTCCTAAATATACTATCACTGGATGAGATGCTCGCCGCTCGAAGTGAGTGAGCGGATCGGCTCGGCAGATAGATCCGCCGAGCAAATCCGTGTGTGAATTGATTGATCGGCTCGCCGAGCATGCTCGATGGACTGATCCACCGATCTGTGAACCTTATGCTACGTCCAGACTGCGGCCAACTCCCAACTTCAAACGTTTGGTCGATTGTGTGGAGGGGTAGTCCGTGCGTTGGAAGACCGAGTTGGAAGGTTGGAGTTCGAGTTGGCCCGGGATCGCCTCCGAGGCGATCGCGATGGCCAACTCACACGAACCAGCCTGCCGCAGCCACACATCATTCTGCGAACCGCTGGCGATCAAGACACGTGTTCCGCGTACCATTAAAATGAAAATATTATTACGGGAGAGTGGTATAACAATTGTTTGAAAACATGTCGTGTATATATCTACTTCTACGCAGCGCCGGTTCTACGAAATCTGGCGCCCTGTGCAGGAAGTACCGATGGCGCCCCCCCCCCCAACATTTTTTTAAAATTCAGATAAAAAATTTATATACATATAAATTATTTTTTTTAAATTTTATGCAATACGTTTAAAATAAATTAATATCCCGTCAACAAGAATCAAGAGTAACTTTTCCAAGTGACCTGGCGGTAGCTATCTATGACACTGGACAAAATAAGAACATCATAACAAAATATAATATAAAACAGGAGGCAGTTTAGTTCAGAAATAATAATATTCTGATCAGTTTGTTTAATTGGATTCCTTTTTATCTTTAAATGCATGAATATATGGTGCCAAATCGCGCGCGAATGGCAACATAAATAAACCAATAACGCGGCGAAAGCGACGAACTATCATCAAAGAGCAACTTGTAATCAACGAAGGGAGATCCGTACGAGAAGCGATCAATGAACCAATCACAATGTTTGTTGAATTTCGAACGATACAATGGTCGTAAGAGCAACAAGGAAAAATAGGTCTTACGTTCGTATGAAATATATTGTATTTGGAAAAAAATTCCTTGACGTAAGTCAAATCCGTATTTCGTTAAATTTTAACCATCGATGCGCGCGCATTAGGTTCACGCATATGGAAAGTGAGTGTTGCTAGCGCGAACTAATAATTCCGTATTACGAGTAATTTTTAAACGATTCGGGGAATATTTTAATTGAATTTTAAAACAATATTTATTTTATCACGGCGCCCCTTCGTAGTGGGCGCCAGGTTTTTTGCACGTTTTTGAACGTATGGCGTAATAATTGTAGGCAACTGATAAGATAAGCGCCGAATCAGCTGTTCGACATCCGCCATGTTGAAATTCGGAGTTTGGAGTTAGAAGGTTGGCCGCAGCAACCACACGATCGGCCAATCTTCCAACTTCGAACTAAGTTCGGAGTTGGAAGGTTGGCTGCGGTGTGGAAGTACCATTATGTAGGTACTACCAAAACCAACCAAATTAAACTAAATAATTGCTTAAATTATTCACGAGAAGTGATATAAGATAGGTACGTTATAAAATATTAGATGCATATCTTATAAAGCTTTTTAGATACAACGTATAGTTTTGAGAAATCACTCTCAACTCGAAGTTCACAAAAATCGCGAAAAGCGATGTGAAGTGATGTTAGAAACAGTTTTCAGTAGTATTTGGTGTCAGCAAACTTTGTAATTTATAATGGGCACCGTAAAAAACTGTATAAATATGTAAAAGCCCATTAGGGCGTTGATGATTAATAAAATAAAAATTAAAAAATAAAATGTACGTTTAAATAACTACTTTGTGACTTGTGAGCAGTTTTATAAAAATAAAAAGGCCGGCACCCACGGGAAGACAGAGTATCTCCATTTGACGGTAGGTACCGATCTTTGTTAATATTTCTAAAACCTTGTAAAATGTTTACGACTCATTTTAAGAAAATTAAATATTTTTAAAAGTTGTAATATTGTGAAAGAAATACAATTATCAGGCACTTACTTGTTATCACCAGTGGCAATCTGCAAGGAACATTTACCGCTAACTGCGTAAAATCATCGCACGTTGCATTGTTTATGTCAGATTCGTTGGAGTATTTGGGTCCAATCCAAGAGAAGTTGAAGCAGTAACTTTTCTTTGTCGAGTTTTGCTGAGCAAGTACTGATACTGTAAATCAAAATTAGTCAAGTATTATATTAAATTATGGCAAATTTTTTGGATTTTTTTTTTACATTAGCTCCATACAGGAGGCCCTAAGGAAAATCATATCCATCAGGGCCTATGTCATCTTAGAAAATGCTGTGTGGAGGGTCTTTTTAGGGAAAGAAAGAATGGGAAGTTATGGGAAGAAAAAGGGAAGGGGGGGGGGGTTGGCCTAAGTCACCAAACGTAGCGAACCACTTGGGATGACCTGTGACAGAGGTGTTGGTTGTCCAATAAATGGTTCGTATACATACCCGCCTCCCAAATTGGTTACAATAAGTATAAAACCTCTACTCAAATAATCATATTTTTAATGTTTTTGATTTCGTACCTAATGCCTTTTACCAAGGTAATTAATTACTGATAACGAATATACAAAATCTTATAACTTATAACTTATAAGGCACTAGTAATACTTATAACGCGGCTGTACACACTTTTTTTATTTTAAATAATGACACAAATTCATGGAAAACAATAATCATATGACGTCACAGGTATTGCGTCTGATTTTCGATAAATAGATAATAATAACAATATTATGATGTGTCAAAGTTTTATAGTTCCATGGAATTGACGAAACAGTTTAGGTATTAGTCCAACTTGTTTAGGCTATAAAGATTTTTTTTATTCAAAATAATAACAATAATATCTAAAAAAATACAAATACATACATCTATTTTAATTTCATATTTGTTTGTTTGACGCGTAATCTTGGAAGTGAAAATTAACGGACATCCGATCGAGCTGAACCTCTGCAGATAGACTCGTTGTCGATGACTATGTATTCTATCGACTTTTGGTGGCAATCACGCATAAACACACGGACATGTAGGCATTTTTCGCACTTATACGAAATTAATATCGGTTTTGAAAACTGGAATTTGACAAGATTTGGCGCGGTTGATTCCGATTACTGGGAGAAAAGGTTCAAACCTAAGTGAACCAAAAAAAAATTGTTTAAGTTTTTAAAAAACATTTGATAATTGATAATTTGAGAAATTAAATTTGTTAGAAAATTTAGTTTTTCACGGGATTATTTTTTTTTAAACCAAAGCGAAAATTTAGAGTTCATACTAAACAATATTTAGATACCTACCTATACATTAAAATAATAAACTATTTGTATATTTATGGAACCCGGAAATTCGTATTGTTTTTATACGTATTTTTTTCCGTACTGTATTTCATTAGAGATATTCTATTAGGTACTTACTTGTGGAAATCGTTATCAAACAAAACACGAATAAATTTAGTTTAGCGTTAGACATTTTTACAGTTTTAGTTTTATACAATTAAAAAAACGGCATAATAAACAATTTTTTAGAGCGAATGCATTTCATTGACATGAACAGCAAAACTAAATCATATTTATCTGAAGGAATGTATTATCTTTCCGTCTGATTATCTCGTAATCTTTAAAAAAATTTCATACCCTGTAATCATTATCATTCGATGAGTCTTGCAAATTGAGATAACCAAAAAATAATCTCTCTGTCTTATTTTTTTGATTAATCGATATTAATAACCAATTTAATACATAAAAGCATTATTTTCAAATTAAACATTGGTATTATTATACATAATACATATTTATATTATATAAGTTAATTATTATTTTTATTTCCGTGATATTTAACAACGATTATAGCGAGTTACAATATTTTTATACACTTCTACTACTAGGAAGTAGGTACCGACACCGATTTAACATTTAGCCCCATGTAATATTTATGGTTTACAGAAATCTACTTTACCGGCAACGCAGAGCACAAGCGCAGATTGTTTTTGGTACCGAAAGCTTTTTTGACACTTTCCTGACGTGTCCGTTTTTCATCTGGCCGGCTTGTATTTTGCCTGGCAAACATTAATAACATTGTTTTCGGACAAATCCGCTAAAATGCATAACTTTTTAACCAGGGGCAATGGCATTTTAGCATACACATTAAGTGTGTTAGCCTGTTTGACATTTTGCTGTTTTATTTCGACTGTTTTCATTGATTATAGAACCGATGCTGCTATGAACATTGCCAAAGTAGTTGTGTGAGTTTCGTTTTCTCGCTAAAATGTGTACTTCAATTTGGATACTAAAACTGTAACTTACCTAAATTGTGTTTTAACCTTGTTTCAGAAAAAATGTTCCAGACTATGGTGCATCTAGAGAGAAAAATGACTTAGGTTTCCTTACATTCGACATGAAGACTGACTTGTCACATCTCTTCAACTGGAATGTGAAGCAGTTGTTTTTGTATCTGACAGCTGAATACAGCACACCCAGCAATGAACTGAACCAAGTGGTTTTGTGGGACAAGATCATCCTCAGGGGTGAAAATGCTGTTCTGGACTTCAAGAACATGAACACTAAATACTACTTCTGGGATGATGGAAACGGTTTAAAGTAAGTAGAACTTTCTAGCAAACTGCCTGTTTTGCGATTAAGTATATTTATTTTTATTAAGTTCTGTGATGGTTATGAGCCAACCGCAAGCGTAGAGTTATTACGAAGCAGCACTCTATTATTTACAAAAAAATTGAGCACGTCAAAAGTCATCAAATCACACAAGGCACAGTGCAATTTAAAAGTAAGGTTATGAAGGTAAAATCTGGTTTGTACAGTTTTTAAAGTTTATGGAATAATATTTGGCCATAGCGCCATTCTTGTGAAAAATCACCTCAAGTGGAATGTACTTTTTATGGTTTTTTCTCACCCTTAATGTGATTTTTCTCAAAAACGGTGTTATTTAAATTATCCAATTATTATCGTCTAAATAATGTTAGAAAAAAACCAAAGCATTTAAATGGGAGTTTTTCCTGATATACAAATTTGAATGTCTCACTAGTTTTTCAAGCTGTTTACTGACTTTTGCTTAAATGTGGATGATTTGTTCGAAGAGTACCGCGCAGTATTAGTGCGTCCGTTGATGAGGCAACTGAAAAAAAAAACAATTTGCAACCAAATTCGCTATCCTGTGTATGTCAATGTGATGGTCCGCACACTACACAACCTCTCAAAAACCCATTGTCAATGGCAACGCAAACTCGAAACCCGCCATGCTTATTGCTAGGATGTCAGCTGATTGTTCTTCGTCTGTGGTTAAACAAGTTGGGATAATTACTGAAATCGTAAAATTGAGTGGCGCCGTCATAGAAGTTTGGTTATAAACCGTTGCAACCAGCCAGTTTTAGTTTGGTTTCAGTTTCTTGGGTGGGCGGAGCGCCTTACCGCCTCCGCTGACGAGGCAACTTAAACCAAAATAAAACTTGCTAGTTGCTATGGTTTCCGAACAAACTTCTATGACAGCGCTACACAATTTTACAATTTCAGTTATTATCTCAGCTTATTTAACCATAGACGAAGAACAATCAACTGGTTACGGCCAGCCGCGGCAACTAGCAGGGAAAACTCTCAACTGCCAACTGTCTTTTTATGACAATGTGATGGCCCGCACACTACACAATCACTCAAACACCCGTTGTCAATGGTAACGCAAGCGGTGACTTGCGACTTTCACTGCTGATTGCCCTGGCCGGCCGTTGCTAGTTGCCAGCTGTCAGCTGATTGTTCTTGGTCTATGGTTAAACAAGCTTTTTGACCAATCAAGACATAGAAACCAGCTGGTTTTAGTTTGTTTTCAGTTGCCTCGTCAGCGGAGCGCCTTAGTCGCGAGTCACTGCTTGCGTTGCCATGGCAACGGGTTTTTGAGAAATTGTGTAGTGTGCGGGCCATCACATTGACATACACAGGATAGCGAGTTTAGTTGCAAACTGGTTTTTTTTCAGTTGCCTCGTCAGTGGAGGCACTTACTCATTCCTTAGTAACTTAGTTGCCTAAAATCTTATTTGAAACAATTGTATCTAAATTTAAACAATGTTTTTCAGGGGTCACAAGAATGTCACATTGACACTGTCATGGAATATAATTCCCAACGCTGGACTGCTACCAAGTGTCTCTTCTTATGGATCTCACTCATTCAGTTTCCCTGCAGAGTACACCCACTCAAGAGTCTGATATAGTCCTAGCTTCATTAATTCCAACATGTTATACATCTTTTAACTTCATATAAATATCCATATTCATTTATCCCTGATACCTTGCAACGTATGAGGGTCCCCTTCGGTAAATTAATTAATGTTTTTATAATTATTTATTGGCGTGTTTGTCTACCTGGCCTTACTTCCTTAATTATTGCAGGGCTTGGTTTGGTAAACTGCCGGTAAAGTTTTCAATTTCTGTTCGGTAAAAAACTGTCTCGGTAATTTTTCAATTTTTGTTCATAAGCATATTTTGTAGGTTGGAAGTGTGACCAATGTAATTTTTTTTTATACTTTGCCTGAACGTTTGTCAGGCCGTTTACCAAGTCATCTGTCGATTGTTTTTTTGTTAAATTAATGAATATAAATAATTTAAAAAATTGAACAACAAATCGTTTATTTTTAATAAATATTTTTTTATTTGTGTGATTTATTCCCAAAGGCCAGCTTGGTGTATGAACAAAGGAGCTGTTACAACCAGCCCAAATTTAAAAAAAAAAGTTTCTTTCAAAATTGAATTATGCACAAGTACAGTCATTTGGTTTGAAAAAAAGAGGTTACCTGGAAAGTTTTCTGTGAGTATTGAAAATTGGTAATTTTATAGATTTCGATATGCTTTTTCCGAATTTTTTATTGATTTTACAAAAAAATGTTAATACATAAATTGTAGGAAATCTTCTCTTGTTTAATTTTGTATATAAATGTTTTTATCGTTAAATGAGTCGGAAAGGCGGTATTGTAAAAAAACTGTGTATGTACAATATGGCGGTGCGAGCGGCAAAGATTCATAAAAAATAAAGAAAGACACATCGAAATCTATGAAATTCCCAGTTTTCAAAACTCCCGGAAAACTTTCCAGGTAAAATTACCAAATTATTAAACCTACTTACTATAAATGAATACCTGAATTAAATGTAAGGCCTCACGACAACATAGATAAAAAATATTCTTCAAATAAACCATACAATTAAAGACGCAGTTAGTTTAGTTTAAAATTTTTAGAAGGCATTAAGTGCTAGACCTCATTTCACACAAAACAATCAAAGTGCCTCATGAGAAGTTAGTAAAACATAAAAATAATAGTGAATTATTATTCTGTGATAAAAGATAAAAATAATAGTGAATTTTCCATTTAAAAAATACAGCTATGTGTACAAGCAGTGGCGGCCGCTGCCTTGAAAATGTGGTAGTTTACTGACAATCTGTACTTATGACAAAAAATTACTAAACAATATTGTAAAAATAATTCCACCTACCTTGTTTGTAGACAAGGTCTATTTATTCTAAGATGTTTTTGGAGAGCAAAAACTTCTATCACCTTTTAATTAAAATTTGGAATTTTTTATAAAAATAAAAATAAATTCAATGCAAGTACAAGAAAACCCTTTTTTTCTTTTACCGATTTATGTTAAGACATTAATTTGTCATTTGTAATGTTAAAATAATAACTTAAATACTTATTGTGATCCATGTTTGGGGTATTATGTCATGTTGCGCTTACTCCTTCCTACGTTTCATACAGCCTTGCAGTGTCCATCATCGCAGCAGATGTGAAATACTATTTGATATTTCAGAAACTGATTATCGCAGAACCTACATACTGAGTCATATAGTTTTGTACGAAGCTATGTCAGAAGACATAAGAGGGAAACTGTGGGATCCTCATCTTTAAGCTCGCCACTGACGACCCCTTCAATGGAGCGGTGTTGTGTCACTGATGTATATTTGAAGTGCAATTTCAACATTCACAAAGAGATATTGGCGTGGAGCGGTCGGTGCGAATGACGATATTCACATGTACGATAGGTGTGAATCAGTTAAGCGATTGCTCAGATTTTGTCACGGTCAGATATTCAACCTGACCGACCGTTACATGCAAATGGCATAGGATTTCCCCATTCACAGTTTTGGTGTGCAGCTCCTCCAAATCGAACATTAAAGCGGTCGTGAATGGGGGCAGGTTAACTAAAAATAAAATAAACGGACTTCTATTACTCACAAAAATGCTTTATAGATATATTATGTTATAATACATTGAATTACAATCATTTTTAAACTATAAAATAAAATATTTTAGGTGAAATAATTATTATGAGTTACTAAAAGTGGAACAAATATACCTGGCTAAAACTACAAAGTTAAAAATATAACATAAGAAATTATTAATACAAATATGGGTTTTAATTGCATTAGATATTTTGTTTGTTCATAAATATTTACAAATGTGGATCACATAAGAACAGAAAGACGTAAGCTACATATTATAATATTGTTTCCCAAAAACCCAACTCGTATTAGTAAAATAAATTGATAGAAGAGTTATTAAAATGTGTCCACATATTAGAATACAATACATAAGTTGAAGGTTAATTCCCTACATAATAAATGTAGCTATAAAGAAATGTTCTAATAAACTTGTTAGAGAGCAATTTACTAAAAGGTATCAATTCATATATTGCTATAAATCACGGGTAACAACAGTATTTAATAATATTATAACATCAATTAATTGGAAAAGAATCAAAAACAGTTCATAACTTTATACAGGTGTGCATTTTGGAATTTTAATGAATCAATAAAACAGACTACAAATTAATTATTTTTTAAGTTTTCTAAGCCAAAATCTGATGATATAAATAAGGAAATTTAAGTACCATATTTATAAGGGTTGGATTAATTATTGTGAATAATAATTTTGTGAGAATATATATATATTTAACATAATTGCCTAATATCGCCTAATGTACATTCAACTAACAGACAACATTCAGATGACATTGAAGCATATCGAGGGATAATGAAAAAGAAAACAGATTACGCCTTGAATTATGAGTGATAATCATATGTACATCTCTAAACGTGAATACGAGTAGCTTTCATGTTTCAAGTAACACAAAGATTCTTTTACTCTGTTGAAATCTAAGTTAAATCCAAAATTAATAACTAATTATCCCTTGCGCTTGTTTGTATGCCGACATTAAAGAGAGGTAACCTGAAAAATGTATGACGCAGTTACTATACCGTTACAGTTGAATATGGATTATATTCAATGTCATCGACAATTAATCATTGTGTTGGCAACTCTCATCAATGTCGGCCAAGTATCTGAATTCTAAGCTAGATGCAAACAGCAGTGCCAATTTATTTAAAAATAAATAAAAATGTATGTGTGTTCAGAAATGACGTTTTCAATCAAGGAGTGATTAAACTCGACCTGTTGAATTCATCAGCCAATTTATAAAACTCACACCAAGAGTCTGAAAAACAAAAATTAATCAATCAATAATTGATATTCATGTATCAATTAGTGCAGTAGTGAATTACGAAAATTGATTTATAACACATAACATGAATACATAAAGAGGCATGAAAATAAATACGGTCATTCTTAGTCTGTTTCAATATCAAACTATAATTTCGATTCTCTACAGCATATTATTGTATATATTGTATGCATAACAGTTTGGCATCGGCATTCTAAGATTGGTGAGAAGCAAACTGTGATGCAGTAGTCAGATTTACTACTTACCACACTATTTAAATCTAAACTTGCTGGGACTAATTCGTCAACAGAGATCATCCATCAATGAAAAGAGAAGTACATAATTAAATGATTTTCCATTCAAATATTGGGTACAAAAACATTTATTAAATCATTTGGACATGTTTTTGTCGGCAGTGAAAATATAAGAGGCTGAAAACGTGGTTAGGTTGACATTATTTGCTGATCAATCCTGTTTACTTGCTGACAACAAGAGGCTCTGCTCAACTGACTATATTTGCCGACAGAAAACATTTCAGAGCTGACCATTTAAAAATTAGATGGGTCTTGGAGTACATATTTCTATGCCAACTAAATTATACAATTTACTCCTTTTTTCGATAGAAATAAATAGTTGTATACCATAACACATATTATGAATATATCACTACCTATCTCGAACATTAATTCAAAGTTACAATCTATCTTAAAATCCAATTATGTATCTGAAATATTGCAATGTGTGATTTTGTACTTCTTAATTCGCATTTTCTCTACAATGATGAGTTGGATGAAGAAATGCAAAGAAATGTTTGATCCAAATCAGAACTACATATAAATATATACACATATACAGGTTTGGTATGAAAAATCGACAGTGGAAAAAATAATTAGCAATCGGAGAGCGAAGGGCAAACTAACTAATTCAAGACTTTTGCAGTGAATACAACTTAATTTTTTGTAAATTTAGGCATATATATTATATAAATAGCTTGCAAACATCTTCATCATAAGTTTTTGAATGACTTGTATTATCAATTAGTGAAATAAAACCCAAACTAAGAAGTTTTTGGGATTTTGGTCAAAATGTGCTGGATTACTAGAAATTAAGACAAATTAGTCTTTTGATTCTATTGGAAGAGACATAATATAACAAACTCTTATCATTGAGCAAATAAAAGCTGTATATTTCTACAGCATACGTAGGTAACATAATATTATATATAGATCTAACAAGGGTTACCAACACTGGCTGCCCAAAGATTTAAAAAAAAAAGGGTTAAATTGACAAGTTAAGTTAATTTTTGCTAAAAAAAACTCAACATAGCTGGTTCTATCTAACAGATAAATCCATATTGTGTTGATTTTTCACAAAATTTTACTTAAATTATTAATAACGCATTTGATTTTATAATTTAGGGCTAGGTTGCGATTATCCATCTCTGTGCAGCCGAATCATAAACAATGGGCATTAAACACAGCTGAATCATATGTATTATCAAACTCAGTACATATAAACATACCATTGCTTCAAAATCAATGCGCGTCGGGAGAGCTGACTTGGAACAGTCCCGGATAAAAGTAAGCCAAATCAAGTAGAGAACTCGGTGAAATGTAGATGTACGCTTATTTAATTTTATGCACGGTACAGACGCGAAGCTCACATCAAAAGATACTTTATAACACAATAGCGTTTGTCATACAATCGCATAAAGACCCATAAGACATAACCGCCAGACATAAAAAGATGATGTGTTATAAGCGCGGTTTGAGTATTCGCTAATTGGCGTTATTCTCCATAACCGCTGGCGGCGCGAAATCAGAAAAGTTATGCGACCTCCCCTCCGCCGTAAACAGGAGAGGGGATCATTTT
This sequence comes from Limnephilus auricula, assembly GCA_951813805.1. Taxonomy (NCBI): domain Eukaryota; kingdom Metazoa; phylum Arthropoda; class Insecta; order Trichoptera; family Limnephilidae; genus Limnephilus; species Limnephilus auricula. The sequence continues at coordinate 22,908,417 of OX638393.1, forward strand.
GAATACACGGAACGCCGTGCTAAGCCGCTGTCAACCGTGAAGTTGACTTATCCAGTACAAAGAAATGATATTCCCTCAGCCGCTTCCGAATTCAACTGACCCCCTCTCCTGCCGTAGGAAGAAAACTTTTATAACGTAGTGTGTAGGTAGAAAAGATACTTTATAACACAGTATCTTTTGATACAAACTTTGCGTTTGTCGACCGCTTTATCTAGTACAGGTTTATTGCTAAATATCATACTTTCTAAAAACCAATGTTGTTTTAGTGGTTACCTTAGCTTTACGTAGTGCACAGCACTAATTTAGCTTAACTTTAGATAGAATTACCGATTAAGGTTGATTACATTTTTTTTATGCATATTCTTTTCAAAGCTAAAATAAAACTACGTAATAATAGCAATTATTATAGACGTATCTCAGAATCACTTCACTTATGAATCTGATAACTTGAGATTTCTTTATTTATTATAAGTTGTATACCTAACAGCTTAGTGCACGCTATGTTTAATAGTAATTATACATTTCTAGAATACTTTTGTGACCATTCAACAATTTCAGTAGAAAAATAGACACATTTGTAGCCATTTCATGATGTTTAAATACAAAACCTTTTGATTTACGGGTGAACTCTTAGAAATTATACAAATTTTGAGTAAATATTGGTAATGCTCACTGCATGTTCCTAACAATCTTTAAAATCGTTTTTTTAGACATTCATTCATCTGATAAAGTTCAAATTTCACTAAATAAAACAAATTCATAAAATTTGATTAAATCAAAGTATGGATGTGTACTTTAAAAAAAAAAATAATACTTTAAATACCAAAGTTCAATTAAATGATTGTCAAAAGAATTCAAAACGTACTCTTTCATAGATGGTGTGCATATAATTATTTTTGTACTTGAAAATGCTGTTTACAAGTTATGCTTTGAAATATTGAGAAAAATTAATTGTCTGTGCAGGAACACAAGCAATAGATTTTTTAATTGACAAAACTATTTATTCATATTGCTTGTGTACGTGTTCGTAATATTTCAAAGCCTAACTTATAAAAAGTGTTTATAAGTAAAATAATTACACCTGCGCCATGAAAGAGTAGAATATGAATTCTTTTGACAATCACCTTATGCATTGAATTATGTATATTTATCAAATTACTCTTCTGTGACAACACCTCAAAGGGAAACATCACAACGAAGTTAAAATAAATTAATTGAATGGCTTGAATTCAACGATACTTCTCAGCTTGCCTGAAAATGTTAGTTTAATAATATGTTTCAATATTCATCTCTTAATACATTCTTGTTAGCAGTAACTGTTGGTATACTTTAAAATTCGGTGTCGGGGAATGTAGAAGACAAAAGTCTTCAGAAGTGGAGAGATTAATTGTACAAGCGCGTGGCAATAAAGTGTCCAATAAATTTATTGATAGCAACACTAATGTACAATTAAGTCACATGGTTTTGTTAAGAAAGTTAATTGTTAGAAATTTGTATGTAGGTAGTGTATCCTTCAATGCTGAACTAATTGAGCAGTTAGTAGACATAAGATTGAAACAATGTTTTAATTTTTAGAAATCAACATTACTTTAGTATTTGTAATATATTACGTTACTTTTTCAGGCTCAATTAAAAATGTCGCTGTAACTGGAAAATAAGGACATATTATTATAATAATTTGTTACAACAAATCTATACTATAAGGTGAGAAAAGATACTCTACAGAATATTTTATATTAACAAGCATTAAAAAAAGTAATTGTACAATTTAATAGTACATACTGAAAATTAATATACAAATAATCACAATATAATCAAATTACATCAAATGTAATCTACTGTCCAAGCTGCTTGTTAAATTGTATTTAATTAGAAGTATCTAATATAAGAATTTCAACCCAACTGATTATATTTCAATAAATTTGGTTAAAACCTTCAACTTTAAAATTATTACACTAATCAAAATAATAACACTAAACTTCAAAAATAACATCACTGTCGTTAACGATTGAAGAACTTTCTAGACAACTAGACGTTTTACAAGAAGTGTTATATTGATTATCCTAATTTAAATATAATAATAATATGAACTTTCTTATGTCCGTAATATCAGAATGAAGTTTTACTATCATTTAACTTTATTCTGTTTCCAGTTAAGAAAGGTATGTAATTACCTAAAGCTAGTATGCTCTGCAGTATAAAGGCTGGAATACAGCGCCAACATTGTATAATAATATAATATACCAAGATGTAAAATTATACGAAAACAAAACACTCAAACAGGTTTTTCCGGATTTAAGGGTTCATTAGGATAAAGACAGTCGGTGTCTTAAAGTTGACATGAGCTAGGCGAGTTGTGTTTGCGTCACGTGTTAGGGTTGGTGCTCGACACGGCTTCAGTCTGCACGTCCTTGTCCTGCGAGGCCGTGCCCTGGCCCGAGTTCAGGAGCGTCCCGTTGGACCCGTACTTCCGAGACAGTCCTAACATTTCTCTAAGTCCCTGCAAAAAATAATTTAAAGTAAAAACATATTATTCAGAGTGAGAGTGTAAATATTTTATAATAAACACAAAAGAGTTATAAGACATCGTTAAGTCTTTCTTCTAGCTCTCTCATGCCGATTCTTTCATAATAGACGTCAGTTGCACAATCATCACACTTCGTTACTTTGAGGGATGTTTAATATGTACAGCAGTTAGTATTAGATTAACCCTTCCTTTACGGTACTAGAAAATCCCTCGAGCTCCGGTGCTGTGTACTAGTACTTTCTGGGCGTTGTAGATATTCCATTAAACGCCAAGGCTGTCATGGTTGGAGATTTTCATTAGACAATTAGCATAGGAAATAACACCAATGTTATTTCTAGTAATTTTTATCACTGTTTGATATTTAACTCTTTGCATTGGAGAGTTTTTTGTGTTTTATGCTCCGAATTAATTGAAGCCTCATTCTCCATCTCTTTAGTTATTATTTTATAGATATACCTTACTATCTACATTGTAAAAAAAATAGGTTCTAAGTATTTTGACACTTCTGATTTTTTTCACCGTTATTCGTAAGAATATAATGTCCAGTGTTGAAAAATAAAATAAGGTGTTTTTTAAGAAAAATAATTATGTTTAAAATAATAAGATTTCCATTATCAGTGCAAAAATTTTCTCCTATTTTCACCAGTTCGCAGGCTTAAAAAGGTTGGGAAATGCTGCATTATACAACAATATATTGGTGATTATAATTTTACCAAGGTAGACTAGGAAAAATGTATTGGGGTTGGAAGAGAGAAGGGGAGGAGAAGGTCAACTTTTGAGTTAATAATTTTGTATAGGAGCATCTGATCAGCGACAAGCCTGATGTTGAGTAGTTTCGTGATTCGATAATGTTTTTCGATTTCAAAGCATTGTATAGTTTGAATGTATACAACGTTTATAATAAATTATATTATCAGTAAACTTCACCCACCATAACACAGGGACATCCTTAGCATGGCGGATGAAATAACACACAATCTATACAGTGTACAAAATTCTTATAATAAATAAATAAAATGATTTAAAAACTAACGAATATGAAAAATGTTCTGACAAATTGCTCCTGAACTCTTTCTAACTTATGTGATTTATTTTTGGGTTATTATGCCGTTTGTGCTACTTTCTTCTTTATCTAACGTTTCGGACAACGTTACAGTGTCCATCATCAGGGCAGATGTGTATACCGATGATGGACCCTGTAACGCTGTCGAAACGTTGGCTAAAGAAGAAGGTAGCGCGATACGGCGTAATAACCCAAAAATAAATCACAATAATACTTTTTCCGTGAAAATCTAAAATCATATCTCTTTCTAACCTGTTAACATAAAAATTGTAGCGCGGATTCCAAATCGTGAACAGTATTCCAGATGTGGACGAACATGTGAATTGTAGAGAATCAGATAAGTATTAGTGTTTTTGAAAAATTTGCATGTTCTCAATAGAAATCCTAGACATTTGTTGCTTTAGTGACAATATGATCAACGCGTTTCTCAAGAGTAAGTTTTAGAGTCCAAAAGAACCCGAGATCAAGCATATAATGTTTATTTGTTAGCAGTGAACCAGAAATTGTGAATCATGCAGTATTTTCACACGGTTGCATGTGAATGTGACACTGTAACATTTCGATACATTTATAAAAGCTCGTTTCTGAGACAGTAATCCGCCAGTCAGTCAAATTCTGCTTGTAAATGCAAACATCAGTCCGGGAAGCTTATAGGAAGGCATATCGTCAGCAAATAACAATATTCGAGCGTTGTGAAAACATGTTGTAATATTATTTATATATAATATCTATTATTTATTTTTAATTTTACTTTAATTTCAAATCTCTGTTTTTAAGGGGGGGATATCAAAACTCGGCTTCACTGCAGTTAGGTATTTTTGGTACTTGTACGGCCCCGCTAGCGAACCACAATTTTTGCCGTCTATGGGGCAGACTCGGGTAAGATTGACACCAAATTGGTAAACCATTTAGCATTTTGATAAAGTACGAAATAAAAAATACACTTGCTCTATAAAATTTAAATTTGTTTACTAGATAATGGATACAGCTAGACAGACATATTAGCAATGGAATGGATAGATAGAAACATCTTTTACGCCCTGAACCTTTTTTGACGTCTCCGTTTTTTACTCAATGAGACTTTGAATCTAATGGTGTTTTGACGTAGATTGTATGGTTTATAAAATGGTAATAACTGTATTTATAATATTACCGGAAAATAATGGGTGTGAATAAAGGGAGATCATAAAATAAAGTTGGGACAAATATTTTTAAGTACGTGCAATAGAAATGACAAAAGGTGGTTTTGTTTTTGAAAGTTTATTTCGACAAATTTTTTCGTACTCAAGAAAGAATATATTTCAAAATATTAGCTCAGATAAACAAAAAGTAGAATGACGCACATAAACGAAAAATCACAAAATTTAATGCAAATTGATATAAAATCAACTAAATGTAAACTTGGTATGCAAATATTCAGCATAATATCCTACAAAAATTGCCAAGACTTGTGGATTTTAGAATGATATTAATTTTATCTTTAGTACTTGTGTTAAACAGTGTCAGTCGTACGGAATTTTTAAACCTCTCAACATTAATAGTAGAATCTTTTTTTTATTTTTATATATAACTTCGCACAGGAGGCCCGGAAAAAAATTGTCTTTAAGAGACCCATATTGTATGAAGGAGGAAACACAGAGGCCGGCAAATCGTTTCACAGCTGAGCTGTTGAACTCAAGAACGAGTGGTAGAAGCGACCCGTTCTCATGTGAGAAATTTCGACCGTGTATATATGTTGGGCGCGCATTTGGCGTGTTTCCCGGCTTTGCACCGGTGCTGAAGGGATCAATGACGCTAGTTCCTCTCTGAAGCATCTTCCATGTCTGAAATAACGGTAGAACAAGGATTCCATCGCGGTAGACGACCCTGAATAATTCTTGAAGCACGTGTGCTCCTGAGGCTGTTCCTTCTTATTGGCAGCTCGTGTACAAATTACCCAAAATTTATTTGACTCTCTCGACTCATCGCCTTGCCCCGCTGTGGGAGAGATGGCAGAGCTCACCACTATATGTATATAGAATCCTTCGCGGGCGTGTGCACAACAAATCACCTATTGTTTCAGTGCAATCGAATGAATGGTATAGGAAATTTTTTATAACGCCAGAGCTCAGCACTACATATAGAAACCATTACAGGTATGTGCACAACAAATCACCAAAGTTTCTTTGCAATCGGAGTAATGCTTTAGGTACCGTATAAGGAATTACGAAGGTGTGCATTTAACAACTTACAAAAGTTTCATCGCAATCGGATAAATAGTACAGGAAATAAATTCATAATGCTAGAGCTCACTTGCACTATAATATATATAGAAAATTTCAAAGGCATGTGCACGTAGGTACACGAAAACTCCGCCAAAGTTTCATCGCACTCAGATGAATGCTTTTGGTACCGAATAAGGGACAAACAAAGAAACATTAATTTTTTATGTATTTTTTTTACAAATTTCATGACGCCAGAGCTCACTATTATTTATAGAAACATTGGCGGGTGTGCACATAACAACTCACCAGAGTTTCATCACAATCGGATAAATGGTATAGGAAATAATTTCATAACGCTAGATAGTAAATAATTTCATACACGACAAATTGCTATCGGATAACTGCTTTAGGTTCCGCACGAGGAACAAACAAAGAAACATTCATTTTTATACGATAAAATAATTAATTATTTAATTTATACATTGCTTGTATAACACCTATTTCCCCCATTCATTGCTTGACGGAACTGCAATGCGAGCGCGCGACCTCTCCCCTCAAATGTCCACTCATTACTGAATAAATTTCCAAAATGTTACCGTAAAACCTGCGCCTTAAATTTAATTTATCTTAATCTTATGTTTTTCATATATTTTTAAATGTACTGTGTAAAAATGTATTTGTAGATAAAATGGAGGCCTCAGCACGGGTAAACCACCTAGTGAGGCCAACATTATTGAATTTTATTATAAAATGTAAAAATATTGCATCAATAAATAAATAAATAAATAGAGAAAAGCAAGGCACACTGGAAGTGATTGTGACCACCTCCTGTGACAGCCTGTTTGTTATATATGAAGATACTCAATGAATACCATGATTTGCAAGTTTTCTGAGCAGGATGCTGTGGTTGATCTTGTCAAAGGCATTGCTATAGTCGGTATAGACTGTATCAACTTGCACACGTTTATCCATGTAGGTAGATAAAAAACGATAGTTAGGCGCATGCTTACTTCTCCTGCAGCAGGGTCAATCTTGTAATTTAACCTCTCGCAGGCCGCAGTCCCCCCGGCGGGTCCGGATTTTTGAAGCGATTTTGCCCCTTATGTATAAAGAAATTGTATGAAGAACTAGGTCAGAATCGCTTGGGCCATTCTCATTCTTGACATAATGAAATACTGGATAGCATTTAGCCACTCACGACGCGCCGGGCTCCAAAGATGGCGGACAAAATGGCTGCCGCTTGAAAATATGTAAGCTGTCATATTCAAAGTCTTATTCATTGTTTTTTATATAAATCCATTGTGGAAAGCATAGATTTGAGTGATTATTAGGAAATTCGTTTTATCTACATTATTTTGATGTAATTTTTGTAATATATCACAAAAGAAATGTTATAAAAATTGAATTCGTAAGAAAGGTGAAAACTGTCAAATATTTTACGTCGTATTGAAAAAAAAAAATTTTTTGTATGCTGACTTTCAACAAGTTAATAGCCACACCTCGTGTAAGATCATTTCAAAATGTCAATGCACAATGATGCGTGCTTTTTTATTTGATGTGCCTGAAAATAATAACAAACAACAAAATGTTTACCTTGTTTTCTATGACAAGTTGTGAAAGCAATTCTTCTTCCTTGGGAGCATTTTCGTCATCAATGAATGCAGCTCGATGCATTACTGAAGCCATTTCATTTATTTTCTCTGCCTGTTGTCGTATAACCTTTAAAAAAATACAGACATTGTAACAATCTTATACAGCAAAAATTATCACAACACATAATAGTCATCACACTCTACCAAGGCTGCCTTAAAATATCAAAATGATAAGCAAATAATTGAGACTTCAATTCAAACTTCGGCAAAAAGATTTGAAAACCGAGTTGAATGCGCCTGAACATTATGTAACTTCTAACTGAGTAAAAAATCGAGTATGTCAAACTGATAATGAGAATATTGCAGTCACCTCTAGCCTTGACGTGACAAGAGTTATAATAACTGATGTGTGACACTAATTGGCCCAACCTTTACTGATAGAATGTTATGCATTATTTGTCAAATTAATAAATATGATTGTTATGAAATTTGAAGTGGTTAACGAATATAAAAGAACGGAACATAAAAATAACTGTAGTAGAGAGAAATAAAAACGTATATAATAACAAAACACACCAATCCCATATATCCATTGTTTTTTGTGTATAGAAGCAGAGATACGAACATAAGTTTGATAGATAAAATGCAAGCATTTCTTGTCTCAAAACAAATCTAACTATTAACTGGAGAAAATGGCTATCTAATATAATACCTAATGAGTATAAAAAGAATTAATATGTATGAAAAGCAAGCTCCATGAAGTTGATGTTTTGACTGTGCACTGAGCATGGAATATTAATTCAAAATTTTGAAAACGATAGGTACATTGTTTCACACGGCTTTGGACGAATGAGAGCTACAAAGAATCAGAATAACTGGATATATTTGAGAGAGGCTTATGTCCAAAGCTAGACAACAAAACCTTAGAAAGTAGAATGATTTACAAAAAAAATTATGGAATATTATGGATGCCATGTATCTGTTGGAAACACCTTGACGATGAGATGGGTTGCCGATATATACATACTTCAAGTTAATTAGAAACATCTTCGTAACAGTCTTTCCTGATACTTCTCGTAAACATTATATTTTATAATTTGGGAGACAGGTATGGGTACCGCAGTTCACAGCACACGCACAATACTGCAGCAGCAGTGCCCAGGTTCATTGGGCGAGGTGTATTCAGGCCTTGACGGCGGATATGCCTGCCCACCAGCTGCGTGGCGGGCCAGTTTGGGAGAGGCCGGTTTAGGGAGACCTTTTTAAATCTCCAGCTGGTCTCTCTCGAACCATCGCCCTGCACCGCAATGGAGAGATGGATTCATACGTTCGTCACCCCTGGACACAATGACCTTACCTAGATTCCTAACCACCCCCAATACCATATTTGCTTCCCAGAACTTCCCCTCCTTTCTTTCCTTCTCAGAGGTCACTTGGATCTCCGGGTTGGACCTTTTCATCTCTTTAGATACTCATGGGACCAAATATGGACCATTCAAATAAAAAAACTAGGGGCCTTTGGGGGACCTAGGGCTAGTGGAGAGGAGAGCTGAGGCCATCTTGGTGGACTCTTCCCTATTGGGGCCTTCGGAGAACGCAAATAAGGGTGACTTCCGACGGGAAAACCCTTACCGCTACAGGATCCTCCACGGGATCCAAATGCGGGAACACAAACTCAAAGGAATGAGGTGAAATGGGAGATAGCACTATCGGCCCATGGCCTGAATGCTCACGAGAAAATCTATGTACAGTCTCCGATTTAATGTAATTAAGCTCATTGACTGTGGCGGGCGAGAGGGAGGGTGGCAGTGTGGATTTGATTGTATGCAAATCTACAGTTTTATTCTGCGATTGATGAAACTTTGCCCACTTGACCTTCAAAACAAGAGGAAGGTCACTCTTTACATCAGATTTTAAAAAATCTACCCCCATCCTCTTTGCCCACCCTTTAAAGCAGAATTTTGATACATTGTGATGAAATTTTGTACACTTGATGTTCTAAATAAGAGGATCACAACTGTCTCCTTCTGAATTCGTAAAGCCTGGGAACACCGGGGACTTAAAACATAAAGACTAAAAACTCAAAGCACAAAGCTGTAACGTTGGATGCCGTTCCGTCATCCATCGTATCGTCCCTCACCACCCTAAAGGGACGATCCGTTAATAACGACGGTCCCGAAGAACAATGTCGGAATTGCTAAAAATTTAAAATCGCCCTGTTGGCTTATTTTAACTTTTTTTTGTTGATTTAAAAGTCTGAAATTTCGGAATTTTAGTTGAAATGAAATGAAATATATATATTTTTCTAACATGCTATAAATTCTTGATTGCAAAAACAAAAAAATGCAAAAAAAAAAAACCTTAACCACTAGAGCGCTTTTTGCCACATTATGGCACTATATCCAAAACCTAGGATTGCTTTGTTGCCAAAATGTGGCATTTTAATATATTATGATATATTGTACATTCAAAATATAACAAAATAAATATTCTCTAGATTCATCAAAATGTTTTAAGGTTAAAGATTTAATTATATTTTTTTTATAAATCCTACAAATATGTGATAATAGACAAAAGATAGGGGAATTTGTTGGCTACATAGAATTATAATCAGTTAGTATGTCTCCATATTCAAATTCGGAGGTATGATTTTTTTTAATGTGGGCGAAAAAATTTCCTCTAGCAATCTGAGAAAAAATATTTTAATTGCTCTGTCGCTCCAGTGGTTAAACAGCTTTGCAGCAAAACTACAAAATGGCACATCCGACATTGTTATTTGGGAACGTCACTATCTAAGACTGATTTTGAAAACTCTGCCCGAGCAACGTCGGGGAGTTCAGCTGGTAAATAAATAAATATATAAATAAAATCTGTCTATCAGTCACATTTGTCATTTATGAGAAAGAGAGATATTACAATGAAATTTTCAGCAAAATGCCGTACTAAAGTAATTGAGTAAGGTTGTGGAACGAGCAGTATATGTAATTAATTCCATCACATGGCAAGTTTTGTCATAGTGCGTATATTTTAGTCAAACTTCATGGATACATGAAATCATAAGTATACACAGGATGATATTTACATGCGACAGTAGAGTGGTTAAGAATACATAGCGATAAGCGAAGGGTGGATATTTACCTCCTGTTGTCTCTTATTAATAATTCCCTTAAAGTCGATGCGCGAGTTCCATATCTGACGTTGCACGTGCTGGCGGTACTTGCTCATGATGTGCTCCAGGGCGCGGCGATGGTCGTCCAGGGCCGCCTGCAGCCGCTGGTTCTCCTGCTGCATCTCTCTCATCTCCTGGGTGCTGTAGATCAGCACCGAGTGTGGCTGGCGGGATCCCTCGTTCAGGGCCTGCACTTCCTCCTGGTACTGAGTCGTACAAACAATACAATATTGCTTTAATACTTAGGATAATTTGCGGACGAAATATACTGCTAACTAACTCTGAACAATTATTATCTAGAGTTGTCCGGCTAATCCTTTTAAAGTTTTCATTTATTTATTTACATAGTATATTTGCAGCACATTTCAGAATGGAAGACGCTCTTAGTATACTCTGGTGTAAGACCACCATTCAGAATTGAAAAATGCTTAAAATGGCTTTAGCCATGTTTGGTGACCAGATCTGAATAGCCAGGTACTTCCTTACCTCTCTCTTTCCCCTCTCCACTACCTTCAGCCTCACAACATTACCCCAATTGGGGATGCAATAGTCTCACTGGCTCCAGACTGGAGCAGTTGGAGTATGAAATATTCACATAAAAAAGTTAAGTAAAGGTTAAAGCATTATTATGTATTTATCATAACTCAAAGGTTAATATGAATGGTGATGCAGCAATATTATTATATTATTGTTTATAAAAAAGTATAATTTTTCAACAAAACATTGCTTACCATAGATTTATTAGGGAAATCGAAAAATTTGATGACAGACAATTTATAAATTGGAAAGAATCGAAAAAAAAATTAAAGTTAACAGAAATGAATATTTTAAAAGTATTATGCCTGTGTCAGACCACACTCTATGCTTTCACACATTCCCAATAGGAATGTGTGGCGAACAATATGCTGAAATAGGTCATTCCCATAGCCATATGAATATTCATAGACCAGAGAATCAGGGAGAGGGGTAAAAACCAACTGTAGCGGGGCGCAGAGGGATGAGTTGACTGTAAAGATATGTGATTCGTTAATACTTCAATGTGACAGTATATAGGCATCTCGCATTATAATATCACCATTTAGTTCTTAAAAGTAAAATTCGCTTTTGAATGAATAGACCTTTTTACATGGAAGCGCGAATATTTTGTTACCGTGTTTAGTTAAGACACTTTTACAAATGTTTCATAATTTACTTATCCCAGTAAACAGCAAGATGCACACGACGGGACCGGGAATTTTGGTTGCCAACGCTTCATGTTTCTCGGTGTGATAAAACTGATCATATTATATGATGTGAATAAGCTTAAAATAAAGACAAATAATGCCTACCTATATAGAAGGTAATATGACAATTGGGTTAATACTCTTTTTCACTTCTATTTTTATACGTTTTAATAGCACAAGTTACCATTTTTGCCATGTTATTTCGTAAAATGTACCGATGAGAGCTCGACGCTAGTCTGCACAAGAATGATGACGTCACATTTTCTAGATTCACGCGAACCTATACGCCAGCCCGGCCGGTTCCATGGAACCCAGAATTAAGGAGGGGGAAATAATACGCTTTTATCACTTAGGGCAGGTCTATACATAATATGTGTATGGTCATTCCCAAAAACGCTTGCTACGTTATAGTATATAAAAAAAAGTAAACACATATTTTTGTCATATTAAAAAAAACATTGAAAGATAAGTCCGGTAACTTACCTAGTGCCCAATTTCAACAGGTATAAACTTGTACTGTTTACCAAATAGATTTCCTTCATTTAATTGAATTCAGCTTGATTGAGAGTATGCTGAACGAATCAAAAATGCAAGACACACTTTCAGCCATTGGCACAGATAATTATCAAATGTTCAAAGTAAGCACGGAGTTATGTGGGCCTTTTCGGAAAGTTTTTTCGATTGTTGAGCACAGACCTAACACACCAATCGTGTTTCTTACATATACAGGCCCGATGATTGTGTTCTTAATTAATAATAATGAATAACGCTACCTGAAACGTTAGAAATCATGCACCGTAACATCTTTGTCTATATTACAAAATGATCCGTACGGGTGTATATACGGGTGAACAAATAATGGCCCTTACCTGTTTCATTGATTCAATTTGTTTATTAATTGCTTGAGTATCATTCAAAAGCGAATCTGCGACACTTTCGCGTTCTTTTAGACGACCTGCCAGTCTTTTTGCATCTAAAATGATTTGCTGAATCGACAGTGACATCTGAAAAGAATGTGACAGTTGGCTATGTAAAACAAATTCCAATTCGAGTACATTGTTGTAACGATGTCAAAATTGAATGCGTACCTTGGTCTTAACGGTGAAACATAAAACACACAGCAGAACTGTGTTTTATATTTCTATAACAAGCACATTGTTCGACACTTCACACACAGCATCCACAACGATTTTGGAATCAGCTGTTTATGGACAAATCCATAGCCAACTTACTACATTTCGGTAATGCCATGTTGTCATTTTATTCTTCGTCAGATTCTTTCGTACTTTCTGCGCAGAGTTGGGGTTGGTTGTTTTCAAAAATAAACCACTCGATATACACCGTCGTACAACATACAACATCCACACTTTCTTTGAAAAAAAAAATACAGCGTTCTACAAAGATATCGACAAATCGGTCCTCTCTCGAGTTTCGACTCTTGATGTCAAAAGTCATGAAAACAGAGTCCGAGGCAATCATTTCGAAAACGCAAATCGAGAAAATCGTTTTTCAACCCTGAGGGGTTATATTTCGTAGATATTTGGATATGGTGTTTAATATGCAATATTGCAAATGATGTAATCAATTCAACACATCTGCCCTGATGATGGACACTGTAATGTTGTCCGAAACGTCGGCTCAAGAAGGAATTAGCGTAACACGGCATAATATCCCAAAAATAAACAACAAAATAGATGTAATCGTAATTCATTTTCTCTCAAATCAAATCAGACTCTCGAATCGGACAAAACAAATACACATCCGATTCTCTCGCCCGAATTTTCGTTCTCTCAGGTCTCAGTCGTTTCCAGTTTACAATCTATCTAGCGCGGTGGTCGGCAAACTAGTTAGTCAAAAGAGCCAAATCAATGAAGAGATAAACCGAAGATAGGCTCAATTTTTCCTCACTTCTGGCGAAATTGATGACACATTTTCATATATCGATATTCTTTATTGAACAGATAATCAATTCCAATTGCAAGAAGTCAGATGTCTTATGTAAATTATTGGAAATGTCCTTTTTCTCGTGTTTCAGTGATTAAAATGAATTTCTGGGTGCTGTGCTTTATTTATTTACCCATGTATCTATTAGTCAAAATGCAAATAGCATTTTCATAATTATATTTATTAATATCTTCTTTTCTTCTCGTGCTCTGTCCTTTCAACGGACGTTGGCTATTATATTGGCTATGCGGACTCTGTCTACTGCGGCCCGGAACAGCTCTACAGTAGACTGGCCAAACCACTGTCTCAAGTTTTTCAGCCACGATGTCCTCCTTCTTTCAGGGCCCCGTCTTCCGGCAATCTTTCCCTGCATTATGAGATGCAAGATCTCGTACTTCTCCGGATGTCTCATCACATGTCCTAGGTCCTAGGTATTGAAGTTTTCAGATTTTGATTGTTTGAATAACTTGTTTTTCTTTATTCATCCGAACCATAACATCTTCATTCGTAACTCTATCCATCCAACTTATTTTAAGTATTCTTCTGTAGATCCACATCTCGAATGCCTCAAGTCGCCTTATCAGTTCTTCATTAAGTGTCCATGCTTCCATTCCATAAAATAATACTGAAAACACGTGGCATCTGATATAAATAAAATAAAATCATACTTATAACATGTATCCGTCTTTGAACATATTTATACGAAACGCGTTAAAATTGTTATTATTAAAATAGGTTTAACTGAAAATATTTATATTTAAAAAAATATTTTTTAATTTTATTTTTAAATGTGATACATAAACAGTGTCATTGCGCTTTGATTGATCTGTCAAACGGAATGAAAACCTAACCAGTAAAAAGTCATTTTAAGTGTTTTCTTAAAATACTGTGCTTTTCCAAATAAAACACTTTTTGCTAATTAGAAACGGAATTCCTAATGAAAATCACTTTGCAAAATGAAAATCAACAAATAAACCGAAACTGAAGAAAATTTCTAAAAAACACAACTTGAAACCAAATTTTTTTTTTGAGAAGTCCCCATTTATCTTTTTTAGATACATACATAAGATTCATGGGAATTCCAAAAAAAATAATTAGCGACAAGCAATACCAGTAATATTGTCATATGTAAAAAAAAAATCCCTAGATTTTGTGCTGATTTCCCTTTCCCTAAAAAATATTTTTCTCCCCTAGATCTACGGAAATTTCCCTAGACATACCATCACTGGATGCAATCGCGGGAAACCGGTCGTGCAGAATGAACTGGCGGTTATCCGCTGCGGGAGAACCGCTGCATGAGGCGGTCGAAATTCTCCCTCCTGTGAACCGCTAGCTGAAGGGGCGGTAGAACCGCTCGTGTAGCCTGGGCCTAAGTAAGATCCTGGCAAGTACCTATCGTAGTTGCCTTTAACATAATACCTAAAAAAATAAAACACTTTTTTTTTCATAATCAATTTATTGATTTCGTTTACTTTTTCACATGGAATGCGACCAACGGCACACCAATCAAAGAGCACACCAGTAGAATATTATTTATTTGACAATGCGTTTCGTTTTACCACTATAATGGTAGATTCAGACTGGGTCGACGTACGTATGCATCGCTACGCCTAACAATATCTGGGCTACTTAGCAACCATAGATTTTCAATGAAAATTTATGTTTTAGAAATTGGCCACACGCATCGTGACGTGCGATGTCTGTGGCCATTTTCATAGAAAATTTATGGTTGCTAAGCATTGTTTGGCGTAGCGATGCGCATGTACGTCGACCCAATGTGAATCTACCTTTATTGTTCCTAAGGCTAGGACTCCACTTGCGATTTATAGTTGAACGGTGGTTTGGTCGCAAATATACTCGTAAAATTCAAAGTTTTAATTACAGGGGCACAAACGTCACACATGCGACAACAACTGGCACTATATCTGGCCCCCTAGCACACTCGATCGATAAGGATTGATAGGATAACTTTCGGTAACTTTTCATCGTTCACTAGCATGAATGTAGATCGCCAACGAATAAGTGACAGTTCACAATAATGTCCTTAATAAATTGGGCATCAACTGTTGTTTGTACCTTAGCGATCTGCAGTTGTCCTAAAGATCGGTGAGAAGTTACCGAAAGTTATCCTATCAGTCCTTATCGATCGAGTGTGCTAGGGGCCCTGGTCTTTTTCGCAAGTGGAGACGGCCTAAGTGTTAGCAGAATGTAAAATATATTTAAAAAATAATTTTGCTTAGATAGTGCAATAATTAAAATTAGGTTGGTACTTAATATTACGAATATTTTACGTTTCAATATTCCATTTTTTTTGTTCGATGTTAGGCGATCCGCTCACTGAGGCAACTGATAACTCTCAACTGGCAACTGTTTTTGTATGACAATGTGATGGCCCGCACACTACACAATCACTCAAAAACTCGTTGCCAATGGTAACGCAAGCGGTGACTCGCGACTCGCACTGCTGATTGTCGTGGCCGGCCGTTGCTAGTTGCCAGCTGTCAGCTGATTGTTTTTCGTCTATGGTTAAACAAGCTTTTTGACCAATCAAGACATAGAAATCAGCCAGTTTTAGTTTGGTTTCAGTTGCCTCGTCAGCGGAGCGCCTCAAATAAACAAATCAATCGTCCAGTTGTAATTTTTTTGGAAGAATAATCAATTGAATTGATTTGAAATTAATTAGTCAAACACCTCTAAATACTAAATTTTGAGATAATGAGGAAAGCAATATTCGAATGCTCACCGTAAATCAAATATTATTTTATTATTATTTTACATATTAAATATGCTATAAAATAACACCGGGAGGCATAACGGTCCAGTACATTATAATGACATTTTGAAATATCCTACTACAGAATACATCAACATTTTTTTTAATTCACTACAAGATTTTCTGCATTATAATTGATTTGTTGGTGTTTATGAGTAATCTGAGTATTGTACCAGATAGACGGTACTCTTTTACATATAACTAAATAGGCGACTCATATTTCGATTTTTCGGAGATGTCTGCCTAATCAACCGGACGATAGAAATGTTGGTGAATATTCGAATAATAAATCCACACTGTATTTATATATTCTGTGATCTATTTCAGATATTTTCTGAGTGTGAACATACTTTATATGCAATAGAAACTAGAAACCCAAAGTTGAATGGACCTCAACTTTTGTTCTATGAAAACTAAGACGATCCGCTCACTGAGGCATCTGAAAACTGTCAACTGGCAACTGTCTTTGTATGACAATGTGATGGCTCCCACACTTCACAACCACTCAAAAACCAATTGTCAATGGTAACGCAAGCAGTGATTCGCGACTCGCACTGCTAATTGCCTTGGCCGGCCGTTGCTAGTTGCCAGCTGACGGCTGATTGTTTTTCGTCTATGGTTAAGCAAGCTTTTTGACCAATCAAGACACAAAAACCTGCCGGTTTTAGTTTGGTTTCAGTTGCCTCGTCAGCGGAGCGCCTAAGGATGGAATCAGACGGTTCACTCGAGTGAAGGTTTACTCTATGGTTACTCGAGCGAATGTTTCCATCTTCGTTTCACTTTTTTTTCATTTCTTGTTCAGACATGTCATTCCGAGTGAAATAGGTGGAATGAAATACAGAAATGAACGATTAGTGAACCGTCTGATTCCAGCCTAATAGACTATATAGATAAGGTAAGAACCAAGCTTTATAGACTACCTATATAATTCTAATGAATTTTATTGTGAAGAAAAGTGTGAGTATTTTGGAACAATTGAACATTTCCAATATCAGGAATGAATATTTATTTCAGATAACCACAGAACAACCGTGACAATAATCATTGGTATTTTATTAAACCAAAGCTTAATTAGGTAATTTAGTCATGATACTTTTTGATCACACACGGAGAAAAATGTTATTCTAAAATACGATAATTTTATTCGTAAAAACGGTTAAAAACGGGACTGAAGTTCTTATGAACAAATTCACAGTGTTTCAATGTTTATTGGCGGGAAAATGTAAGAATAATTGGTTGGTATACGTACGAAATTACGTATACCAACAAATTATTCTTTCATGTTCCCGCCAATAAACATTGAAACCCTGTTAATTTGTTGTTAAGAACTTCAGTCCCGTTTTTAACCGTTTTTACGAATAAAATTATCGTATTTTAGAATAACATTTTTCTCCGTGCATTATTTAAGTTAATCTCTTCAATAATTATATTGGAAATATAATAATATAACCTTTAACCTAATAGAAAGATTTTTGAACATCATTGTGGCTACATCCACACGTACCTCCAATACCTCAACATGTAATTTATTGTAGGTATAGAGGTAGGTGTGTAATAATTGTTTTCAATTAAATTTAATATATATATATATCACAGATTTATAACATAAGATTAAAATTTTAACAAGCATAACTTGTCCAATACCAATTACTTTGAAAATAATAAAATATTAGTAAGAAAATGCGTGAGTTAGTTCTTATTTTGCATTATTTGCCAGTCTTTATTTTTGCATTCTGAAATTGCACGAATGTTTTTATAATTTTTTTTTTATATTAACTTTATACAGGAGGCCCTCAGGAAAATAATTTTCCTCGAGGCCTGTGTCATCTTTAAAGATGCTGCGTGGAGGGTCTTTTTGAGGAGAGGAAGGAGTGAACATGGGTCTTGAAGAGACCCATGTTGTAGGAAGGAGGAAACACAGAGGCCGGCAAATCGTTCCACAGCCGAGTTGTTGAACTCCAGAACGAGTCGTAAAAACGACCAGTTCTCATGTGACAAATGTCAACCGTGTACACATGTTGGGCGAGCGTTTGGCGTGTTTCCCGACTATGCACCGGTGCCGAGGGGATCAATGACGCTAGTTCCTCGGGGCATCTTCCAATGTAGCGCCTACCTACCATTATAAAGTATTATTATTTATGTATGTAGGTACCTACCACTTCTGCAAATATTATTTAAGTATAAGATAATTTTTATATACAAAAAATAATGCTTATCATCCTGGAGTTCCGCGTAAAATAACTTGTTATTTTTTATAACCATTTTTAGAAGACCGTAAGTCATCAGTCATCATAAATCGCAGTATGATTCGTTTAACTTTTTTTGTGAATAATGTGAATACTTCACAAGAGTCCCAACTGCTCCCATCTGGAGCCAGCGAGACTATGGCATCCCCAATTGGGGTATGTTGTGAGGCTGAAGGAAAGTGGGAAGGCGAAGGAGATTTGGAAGAGGAAGTTGGGGAAGTGCCTGGCTATTCAGATCTAGTCACTAAACACGCCTAAAGCCATTATTAAGCAACTTTCAATTCTGAATGGTGGTCTTACACCAGGGCGAAACTGAGAGTATCTTCCACTCTGGAATGTGCCGCAAATATATTATTTTTTAATTCATTAATTGTGAAATAACACAAATTAATGAAATAAAATTTATTTGTGCATGCTGGGTTCGAACCCGCGACCTTCATAATGGGAGTCCAAAGCCTTACCCCTGGACTATGCCGGCAGTCAAACCATTCATAAATATAACTATTTTACGCGAACATAAATTGAGGTGTGTAAAAGCAAAGGCAGCAATCTCCATTTCGGCCAGATTGCTATGTTTGCTTTTGAAATGACATAGAAATTGCCCTCTTTGCTTTTACGTACAATATTACATACACATATTTTATGTAATATACGTGTACACAATATTTGTTTGTAATATTGTACGTAAAAGCAAATATAGCAATCTTCACGTCATTTCAAAAGCAAACGTAGCAATCTGGCTGAAATGAAGATTGCTGCCTTTGCTTTTACACACCTAAATTAACATAATCCAAAAAGAAAAAAGTTTTTTTTTTTAATATCTATGCGTAAGTATTATTTTGAATAGAAACATTCGACACTCTAGTATTTTCTGTCTTATTCATTTTCTTGTAATGCATAAGAGAAAGAAGATAATTATGGAAGAATTTTGCTTGAAAAACATTATTTGTCAATGACTTACGACATGACGGCCCTCTGATAGGTTACTTTACGTTTGTTTAGGTAGGTAGGTAGGCTTTAAACTATCGTGAATGTCTCCTGCAGATTTTGTCCCTCCAGAAAGGCTCTCATGATGGCGTTGACTTTATGGGGATGGTCCTGCTGAACGAAATGGTTGGCGTCCTTCAAGCTGAAGGTCTGCAGGTTGCCGATGGACCTTTTGGCCATGTCCATGAATTCCACTCCCAGGTAATCATCCAGTTCACCGAAGAGCAGGAGTCCTGGTGGATACTTCTCTGGAGATTTCCCCAGGTAAAGGACGCCGCAGTTGATTCTGTAGTAGTTTATTGCTTGGGTCAATGATCCTGAAAAATTCAGAAATAATGATTAAGTATAACTTTTTTATAAATAATCAGGGGATGATGGCATGTATATACAGCATATACACGGTGTCCGAAAACTCGTAGGACAAGGGGGATACTGGTGAATCTTCATCACATTTTCTTTTTAGATCTGATCATATCAATTTTTTTTTAAACTTTTTCCTAATTTTTTGGCATTGAAAAAATTTTAGAGCCGTGTCTATTCTTTAAACAGCTAATTTATGTACAATATACACATTATTCCAATTCGCAGGCAAAATCTTTTATTTAATGGGTCGTTCTTTGTCAAGTTGTCGTAATGTGCCTTTTGATATGTAGGTAAAAGGTTTTTTTTTTATTGAAAGAATATTTATAATACATTGAATTGGCTTGTCAACAGGTGCTTATAGTTTAGTTACATATATATTTTTAAAGTTATAATTTACATCTTCTACAGATTCAACATTTTTTCGTACATTTTTCATACATATCAATATAAATATTTTTTTTCCGATAGCCAATTTTTCACCACATATGTAACCTTATTCATAGAATTACATTGCTTTATAGTGTCAGATAATAAATTAAATATCTTCGGTATGTTGTATTCAAACGTTCTCTGTCCGTACTTATTATTAAATTTCGGAACTATTAACCCGTCGTTGCGCGTGAATCTAGTGCTGAAAATGAACCAAAAACATTCCACAAATTTTTGCTATTAAACCTATTAAAATTTGCGTTGTCGCCCTGCGGGGTTCCAAATGGATAACCGATGATAAAAAATATAAAAATTCCAGAAATCTAAATAATGTTTTCTTAAAACTTTCATTTACGATTTCAGTTGTGTATCCATAACCGAAAAGGTTGATACTATGATTGAAGTAAAGGGAGACATAATTGAACACATGTAAGAACTTTTACTAGATATGCTATAAAAATAAAATTTTATTTTCACCTCATTATTTTTTACTGTCCGAGAACACGACTAGCATCCTCCATAGTGATCCTAATAGTAAATATAAATTTAACTTGAACTTTGTATTAAGCACGCAAGTACAATCACCTTTAAAACAATATGTATAGAAATGCTAAGTAAATGCTAAATAACCCACTAAGTACCTGCATTGATATTATTAGAATTCAAGTATAGTCACAAATTGTGTATTATATTTTAGGGCTGTTTCACGTAGAACACCTTGGTTATTTATTCCATCCAAGGAAAAACAATTCCATCTTATTTATTATTTATTACTCGTATAAAGTTGATTGTCTTTTTGTGGCTTTATGGGCGCGCCGAGTGGATTTGAATTACACAAATGTAAAGTTTTATTCTAAGGTTGACGAAACTGAAATTTTGCACACCTGACATTCAAAATAAGAAGAAATTTTTTGTCTACATTTTATTTCTAAAAACTCTGCATAAAGCCTGGGAAATGTCGTATAAAATTTATACACATTAACGTATTTATAAAAGTGTCCTGGTGTGGCTTTTTAAAAATAAAAATTCCTAGTTTTATTCAGAGATTGAAATTTTTTCGCAAATTTGACCTTCAAAATAAGAGAAAGGTCATGGTCTAAAGGAAATTTTGAAAAACTTACCCATTCCCGTTTACAACCCCTAAAAGCAGAACAAAGCCCGGGCAACGCCGGGTGGTTCAGCTAGTAGCCTATAAATAATAAATACCCCGTCGAAGTTTTCACTAAAATAACACATTTACTTTTGCTTCAAAAATCTATCAAATCTATTTAGATTTCTACTCTAAGGGATGGAAAACATGTTTTCATAGCCCAACGATGGCTGTCATTTTATTTCTGATTTATCCTAATGAACTGGATATCAAATTGTTTGAATTGTTAAAATTTTAAGATCATTTAAAAGAAACACGTACAACGATTATTCTAAGAAATACATAAAAATAGAATTGTAAGTGTTCAAAATAGATTTTTCAGATACCTTAACTTCCGTTCTTTCCGATCTCATATTAGTAATGAAGACTCTTTAAAGTTCTTCAATAACAGACGTTAACTTGCCGAAGAAATAAAGAAGACTCAGTAATGTTATTTAATATTACACATAACTTAATCGATAGCTCCGATCTTCTCTAGCGCTTATCATTCCGTGTTCCAAATCGCAATAGCAGACAGTCGCTTACTTTTAATCTCCCTCTTTGCAAGACCAACTCCAAACAAAACTCATTTATTTAAATTATTACCATATTAACATTTTTAACTCGACTTTAAGCGACATAAAACGAAAAATTCAAAAAGCAACATGACTCAAACTAGAAGTTCAATCTCTATTTTCCCGTCCTTTGCCTTTTAATCCTAATCCTATGTTTCCCCCCCCCCCCTTTTCATGTATTGTAACTAAAAAATAAATAAATTAAGAAAACACACCTACAATTTCACACCTTATCATCAGTGGAAAGTTCATAATTGCATTATTAACTATCTTATTGTTGTATTATTACATAATCTCAGATTCGCTGTCAACTTTCTGTAAAATAAATAAATAAATAAAAGTTAAATACTCACTTGTAAATTTAATAAGATTTTTAATTAGTAGGTATGTATTTTTTCTGGAAAAATATTGTTATTAAAATAGTTTGTACCTGGCTTCGAAAATGTGTACTTGAATGCCTCCACGTCCTCTTCTGTGACTGTTTTGTTGGAAGGGTCGCGACTTTGGTTAACGACGATGTCAAACTTCTTGAAATCATTCATGTAGAGAGCCAATTCCGGCAAGTATGGCACTTGGAAGAAGAAACAGTACCTGACAAAAAACACTTTCTTTTTATATGTTGAAAAGCGAAAATTATTTCCCTACCTACCTACATTGCGAAATTCAAATTATTAACACATTACATAAATTGAAAGACTTTATAATAAAAAAAACTATATTATAGTTTTTAACAATCTATTTTGGTACAATTTTATAGATTCCAAACGAAAAATAAACCGTGCCTTAATGAATTGGCTACATGTTGTGATTTATGATTACTACACGCCAAGGGCGCAGGCATAGCATTCACAGGAAAGGAGGGGTTCGTCAGTAAGAGGGGGGGGGGGGGGGTTGATCCGGGGTGGTCATGGGAGAGGGGGAGGGGAATTGGAAAATTAGAACGAAAAATTATTAGAAAGTTTTTTGGATTTCGAATTACCACATCTTGATTTTTCTAGGAATGTAATCTACGAATGTTATTCCCTTTTCCTATATGCTATACTGAGGCCGATGGGATAGGGCGGGGGGGGGGGGGTGAACCCCTGAACTCTCCCCCCCCCCCTTACATATGCCCTTGCTACACGCAGCAGGATATTATCATAAGCTTATTTCTTTTATCAATGTTTCTTATGACAGGTGTAAAGCCAATTGAGAGAATCTCATTTAATATAATTATTAACTTAATTACGCGTCAGGTAAATATCTTTTGACACTATTCAGGGCTTCGTTAAACACCTTTTATCTATTTATATAAAGAAGAGTGTCTGTGGCGGACGGCAGCGTGACGGACACCGGGCGAGCGGCGTAGATTTGATTTTTTATACAAATCTACACATTTATTCCGAGATTGATGAAATTTTGCATCCATGACCAAAAATAAGGGGATGGTCACTGTCTAGATTAGATTTTATAAAACCTCTGTGTAAAGCTAGGGACTTTAGCTTATTTGTAAATATAATTGGTTTAAGTTCCTTGTGTTAGTTACGCCACCATAAAAAATAGAACTAGATAGAACCAATAAAGAAATCCACTATTTTAGGAGTTAGAGTCAAAGTTTCTCGTTTTATTTACATTACTTATCGTGTATGGAATGAAAATTCTTATTATTATAAATTAGATAAATAAACAATAAACAACTGGTAATAGACTTGCACTGGGTCATATGTTCATTTGTTTTATAATAGCTAAATAATGGCACTATTATAAATCAATCATTATTATTATTTCACACATTTCGCTTTCTGACCTTTTATCTCTGTGAAGTCACATTCTTTTCCGAATAGTGCTTAATAGTATTTTGAGAACTTTGACGAGATATTTCTTTCCGTTCAACAAGTTTTGAAGATATGATGGGAATTATCGTGTTTCTAATTAATACTTACCTAATGAAGAAAAGTTTTTCGAAATTGGATCGACGTAAATTTTACGATTTCTTCGGATTGTGATACTATTGAGTGGTAAAGTCGTAAATAAATCATTGTAAGGCTTTGGAAAATTTTAGGTAACGATATTATCAGTTTTGGATTACATTATTGCACAAGTTTAAAGTGATACGATCTTTATTTACAAAATATTTAAAAGACTTGAGACTTAATAATATTTTTTTTTCGTTTTTTATAACAGCAGATTTACGGCAGGTGTCGTCTTTAGACCCGTTTCCCCTTTTCCACAGAATATAATAGGTCTTTTTGATAGAATCAACTCAATATCATAATTCATTTAGAAAAAGAAGTTTATAGTTCTAGAATCTAGATGGAGCAATAACTACAACACAGAAAAAAGTTACAGATGCTCAGCCTTACTAAAAAAAAAAACACCGTTAAAAGGTGTTTTTGTGAATCTTTAGATTTGACAACGCCGTATTTTACTTGTTTAAATTGGAGTTTTCATAATAATCCGCTAGGTGGTGTACAATTTTTTTAGAAAGTTTATTAGTAAGGCTGGTAAAATGGCGACGTTGTCAGATCAAAACCATATATTTTGTTTAGTAAGAATTTGAAAAACGAAATGTACAGACTTTACACAACGTGCTACAGAAACACCGTTTAGCGGCCGCGGAGTGTTTTTTTTTTAGTAAGGCTGGCTATGTTTAGATGACGCTATTACTATGTTCAAAAAGCAATGAAATTCACTTTTCTTTTTTTTATAAAGAAAGTCAAACATTCCCGGGTTAGAAATAACCTGATAACATTTGAAAATCTCCTACTACCACCACACTAAGCGGAAGATGTTGCTTGTGTTGTGATGGAGGACAAACGCGATGCCCACTTAACCACTGACCAGTTTTATTACTTTGAAGCCAGTTTACCTACATTTTACCGCTTATACCAAAATACCCCCTTGATGTTGCAAATCCAATAGCTGCCAACATCTTTTTTAGAAAATTAAAGTCTTAGAAAATACAAAACTGTCCCGAAAAGTTGCTGGACTTCTTGGACAAACTTCCGATTGGACATTGGACACTGTCCGATCTCATTTAAAATCACGATGGCAATAAATTGAATCACGCCAAAAGACTTCTCTTATAAGGGTTGTTAAGGTACGTACATTTACTTTAACCAGTGATTCCTGACATTATTTTGAGTAAAAATAATATAATTGAAATTTTTGTCTCCGGTGACATATTTGATGTTTTTTTTCTTTTCTACACAAACATAAAAAAATAGTGGGTGTTGGTCAGTTGGTGGCGGGTTAAGAGGTTGAGCGGTTACTCGGCTGAGTGACCAGTTACGTCATAGGGAAGATTTTTTTGTTTGATTTTGATGAAAAAAAAAATTGAAAAAAAAAGTCATCAAAAAAGTCACCGGAGACCAAAATTTCATTTACATTTTTTACTCCAAATAATGTCAGGAATCACTGGTTAAAGTAAGTCAAGTACGTACCTTAACACCCTGTATACCTACGGGGCTCTGAGCATAATAGTAGTCATTAGCGGCATGAGTTGAATCTATAATTATTTTTGTAAAAATGGAAAAAGGAGTTGTCATTGTTTAGAGACAGGCAGGTAAAATGTGAATTGAAGCAAAGGAATTATCATATTATCATTACAATTTAAAGATTCTTACCAAGATTTGATAAATTGTTTCGGATAAAGCACCAGAGCCTTAGTCCAATCCTTGTGATAGGGGCAGTTCATGATGATAAACTTTTCCACCATATCAGAGTGGAAGTCCATAAAATTCCATGCGATGAGACCTCCCCAGTCGTGTGCCACCAGGACAAACTTTTCTCGTCCTTGAAGAGAAAAATTACAATTAATTTACACTTTATATTAGGTATTGCGTATGATTGTAGAATAATGGGTGACTTAGCTAGCAGAATAGTGATCCTAACCGGTTAAAAAATCCATTGGGGAAAGTGTGGCGAGCGGCATGCTGAATTCGGCCAAGCCAAAAAACGCTGGCGCTTTTAACGCTAGGTGTGACACTAGCATATTGCAATTAATGTGATTTTATGATTAATCCTGATGCACAAAACATGTACGTAGGTTACTAGACAGGTAAATATAGAAGTCCAGGAGGAGGACGTACGTGGCATCATCGTTCTGGTATATTCTGTCTTTTTCGTTTTCATACTAGAAGTGTGAGAAGGAAGAGGACGATCGATCATATATCTCTCTCTGGGAATAATACCTACTAACTTTTTTATTTTTTTATTTAGTTACTATATTTTAATTTGTACATTTATAGAAGATATATGATTAATTTAAAATGGATGAAGATTATTTTGGTAGTCCTCCTCTGAGGAGATCCTGTGCTGAAGGGGATTATGTTTTTAGTACGTTTTTAGAGACTTCTAATATGGTACTTCATGGTTTATGGTTTGGATAGGTCAGAAACTTCTAAGACGATATTCTTAATATACATATTGATTTAATTTTTTTTTATTCATTACATTGTTAATGACAAAATTACATTGTTAATGACAAATGACAAAACCTAGCTAGAGGAACGACAGTTGAGATGGTATGGTCACATAAAACGGAGACCACCAGACCACACAGTGAAGCAGGCAATGTCTATGGAGCTTCATCGACAGTCATCCAGAGGAAGACCAAAGAACTCCTGGATGACTCAATGCTCTAAAATTCTAAGTAGAAACGGCCTGGAAGAGAGCGATACCCAGAACCGAAGAAGCTACAACCTGAGAACGAGGAGAGCCGACCCCAACAGCCTACCTAGGCAATGAGTTGGGACAGTGCAAGGAAGAAGAAGAAGATTGTTAATGACAAAATTGGATGACTTTTTAACAACCACGCTAGGAATATGCCCGTATTGTGGTGGTCGAGTACTATATACTAATTAGTAAGTTTATTTTCCTAGAGTTTCGAGCCTAGATTTGATGTCCTTAACGAAGTAATTTTGTTGTTTTAATTTTCTTGATATTGTGTGGGAGTTTGTTATAGATAACTTTACTACTCAAAATTCAGAGCTTCTTTGTTCCATAAATGTGGAATTATACTAAGGTCTTGTTATGGAACGCCCTATAGTTGTGGAATCAAACCTAGCAACAGTCCGGTTGAGACTCGCCACAGCGTTCCCGTTCCCCACCGTTTCCTGCATCCCCCTACTTCCCCTCTCCTACTCGGCCACGGCGCACCGACCGGCGGCAGTTGAAAGTTACACCCGGCCACGGACGCACGCGGCAAGTTGAAAGTTGCTCTCTGGTTGAGACGCACGTAAACACGGTCGAGTATCACGCTTTGTTTCGGGCCCCCGCAGAATGTGGCCGAATTCGCGTTGTACCGTAGTGTTAATTATTGATGACGAGCATTATAAATAACATCACATAAACCATGAAGACTGTCGAACGCGCTGGAAGCGGAGAACTTCACCCCCACACATGTAAGCTGAACACCAGATTCCCCATTCTTTCAATGTGTCTGTAAAAATACGATAGGGCCCCGCGTAAAAAACCATAACTCAGAGAGTTTCGAAGCAGAGATCACGAGGTATAAACACTTTAGCTAGGTTTGTGTAACATGCATTCTTGTATAGCCCTGCACTGAAATAACCTGTATACTGTGTCCTGAATTGTCAATATATGAATCTATTTAAACATATCTTGTTGTCAATCTGCTCCGGCAGGAGAATCTCGTAGAGTATTGATTCCCCAGGTGACCGAGATAGGATGGAGATATGTAAGCATTAATTTGCGACCCACACCTGAGATAGAGGGTGCCCATTGCTCCCGCTTGAGCTGGCTTTGGGGCTTGTTTGGGGTAGCTGGAGCTGACAATTGGCGACCATGAGAAACCCCGTAACAATTGGCAAATAACGTGGGGCTCCATTTTTTTTTCCCTATCCCGGTCGCTATGCGGAGTGAAAACTTGTCGAGGTCCTCCCCAGCATAGGAATTGTTTTGTAAACATTAATTATGCTTTTGTTACTCTGCACCCAACAGTGAATTCTGTGAAAAAACCACAGAAATCTATGTGTAAATCGGATACATACATCGCAGTTCGAATAACGGCCATCTTGGACGCCCAAAAAGCACCAACCGTTTTGACCGCGAAATTGACTGCGCATGCGTAACCCCTTTGTTTACCGAACTACGATCAACTTCGCGCCTACCTATTCTCTAGATTGCGCGCGCAAATGTATTGTCTCGCGCCAAAATCCAACGGAGAGGGCCCGTCGAACAGAACAATTAACTGGTTGCTATGCGTTTTTATAACCAAAACGTTACGCATAACCAAGTCAAATTTGGCAATGAAAGTGACTTTTATAAACTTGATTCTGGAACTACAATCATTTTGTGAATCCTATGATTAGAAATCTCAAACCTACGTTTTTTCTGCACAATACACCAATAGGCCCACTTGTCTGTCAAACTGATACAGTTTATACCCCACCAAATGGACAAAATAATGATTTTTCTTCCCCATTCTATGTTGTAGGCACCGTAAATTTTTTTTTTCAGCATAAGTGAATAGTGAATTGTGTTTTTTCCTCACATAAGTTAAAAGTGAAATAATAATAAAACCCATGATTGGTCCCATGAATAAATAAAATAATTTTAATATGGTTAACGTATCAAATTCCTTATTCAGTTATTTTCTTCCGGAAGTTTATCCCCTATTTGCCAGAAAAGTGCCTTTTATGAATTTTAGTGCCTTTTGTGAATTTTAGTGCCTTTCTCAGTTCAAAGTGATTTGTGGAATATAAAAAATCCATTTTCTAAGGGTCAGTCCTGGCCAAATTTTCAAAAAATAAATAAATACTTGTGAATTTCACAATTTTCCCAAAAGTGGTCAGTGAAACAAAAAATATGCCTAATAATATAGTGGTGCCAAGCCGCTCGTCTGGTTTAAAGCCAGAATTTGACAACAAAAAAGTGTGCTCTTTTTGCAAAAAAGTGGGCCATCTGGCCACTACTTGTTTCAAGCAGGCGAGGCTGTTGGAATCCAAGGAACCCCGAACTTTCAAGAGGCATCACTCTAGGGACCGCTCTCCTCCGCGCGACGAACTGCGCAACATTTTCAAAAATTCAAGGCACAACACTGAAAGGTTACAAAACCCAAGCGATGTTAGACCTCAGGTGGACTTCTCCAAGCCCCCACCAAATTTCTACATGAAGAGGCCAAAAAACTAAATAATAACCTCTCAGGCACCCATTCTGAACCAAGGTCTAAAGAATGGACTGATTGGTTATCACACATTAAATATTTTAACCAGACCTTAAATGTTTCCTCGGTTTGTTGCAAACAAGCTAAAGATGGGAGACCCTATGCTTTTTTCTCTGTTAACAATGTACCCTTTTCCGGTTTACTTGATAGTGGTGCATCTGTCAGCTGCCTGGGCAACAATGCTCACCTGCCGTTTGTTAACAGTGATTTTAGAATTTCGCCCCAATCAACACACCTGACGACTGCGGATAATGTTTCCCAGCAAGTCATCGGTGCCCTTGCCCTACCAATTAATTGTAACAATAAAATAGTTACAATCAATTTTCTAATAGTGCCCTCCATATCCCAGAATTTCATCCTTGGCGTTGACTTCTGGAAGGCTTTTAACGTTGCTCCCCAAGTATTTAATACCTCTGGCGAAACCTCCACTGCTGCTCAAATTAGTGAAATCCGCACAATAATACCTCACGAAAATTTAAGCACGGACCAAGCTCTCCAACTAAAGGAAATGGTCAACAAATTCGAATCAATATCTTTCGAAAAATGTGGATTAGGTTTGACAAATTTGGTTGAACACCATATTAAAACCAATGGCCCACCCATAAAGCAACGTTATTACAACTTAGCCCCCCAAAAACTTAAACTTCTAGAAAATGAACTTGATGAAATGTTAAAAATGGGTGTGGTGGTTCCCAGCAGAAGTGCATGGACCAACCCAACCCTTTTGGTTTCTAAAAAAGACGGCTCTGCACGTTTCTGTCTCGACAGTAGACGTTTAAACTCTTGCACGGAAGCCGACGCGTACCCCTTACCTTACGTCCACGCAACCT
Source organism: Limnephilus auricula (assembly GCA_951813805.1). NCBI lineage: Eukaryota > Metazoa > Arthropoda > Insecta > Trichoptera > Limnephilidae > Limnephilus > Limnephilus auricula. Next base: position 22,938,639 of record OX638393.1, read on the forward strand.
TAGACAAGCTGCGTAATGCCAAGTTCATCTCCTCTGTTGATCTAAGCAAAGCTTTTTGGCAAATACCCTTGGACGCAGAATCGTGTGAAAAAACTGCTTTCGTTGTACCCGGTAGGGGAATGTTCCATTTTAAAAGATTACCCTTTGGTCTAAAGAACAGCCCCGCCGAGTTGCAAAGACTGATGGACAAACTTTTCGGTCCTGAAGTCGATAACAGCCTGTTTTGTTACCTTGACGACCTTATCATCGTCAGCGATACCTTTGAAAAACACCTATTAATGCTGGAGAAGGTTTTTCAACAACTCAAGTTCGCCGGTTTAACCATCAACTTGAAGAAGTCAGAATTCTGTAAGTCTCGTCTACGTTATTTGGGATTCATTGTCGACGAAAAAGGTCTAAGAACAGACCCGGCTAAGGTGGAAGCCATGGCAAACTTTCCCCGACCCAAAAACGCGAAGGAAGTCAAAGGTTTCCTTGGACTTGCAGGTTATTACAGGAGATTCATCAAAGACTTTTCCACTATTGCAGCCCCCTTAAATAAAATCACCAGCATCCGTAAAGGTGTCAGCAATTTCCGTTGGTCTGTTGAAGCGGAAGAAGCGTTTACAACTTTAAAAAATGCTCTTCAAAAAGCTCCCGTTCTGAATTGCCCGGACTTCGCACTCTCTTTTACCCTCCACACGGATGCCTCCAATGTAGGAATCGGTGGAGTCCTTACTCAAGAGTTCCCTGACGGCGAACACCCCGTAGCGTATTTTTCCCGTACATTAAATAAAAACGAGAAAAACTACGGCATTACCGAAAAAGAGTTATTGGCTGTATTGGATTCTGTTCACCATTTCCGCGGTTACATAGACGGTAGCAAATTTACTGTAGTCACAGACCATAGTAGTTTGAAATGGCTGATCTCGTTAAGCAATCCCTCCGGTAGACTCGCTCGTTGGGCCTCCCGTTTGTCTCAGTACAATTTTGATGTTGTTCACCGTAAAGGCGCGGACAATATTGTCCCTGACGCTCTTTCAAGAATTGAACTGGCCTCATTAAATGTTGACACAATTGCCCCCCCCCCATCTACAAAAGATGAATGGTACTTGAAAATCTTTGAAGGTTGTAAAAATAATCAACAAAAGTTTCCTAATTTTATCATAAAAGAAGGACAGCTATACCGTAATTGCAAGGTACCACTATCCATCCTCGAAGATTACTCGTGGAAGCTTGTCGTTCCCCTCGAAGGTAGAGAACAAATAATTATTGACAATCATAGTGCTCCCGACTCCATACACCCAGGAAATTTCAAGACGTATAAAAAGATTTCCTTGAAGTATTACTGGCCTGGTCTCTTTAAGCAAGTTCGCAATTACATCTCTAAATGTGAAATTTGCAAAGCTTATAAACATAGCACGGCAGCACCTGCCGGCCTAATGGGTAATCCCAAACGTGCCGACAGACCCTTACAGTCATTGTCAATGGACCTCGTCGGACCTTTTCCTCGAAGTTATGCCGGACACATGCACATACTTAGTGTAGTGGATGTTTTCACTAAATTCTGTTGGATCTTCCCTTTAAAAAGAGCCAACGCGTCCGCCATCATCAAACTTCTGGAAAAACACATCTTCATACCTTACGGAACACCCAGGACCGTAATTGTTGATAACGGAAAACAGTTTATTGCCCAGGAATTCAAAGAATTTCTTGCCAAATACGGAATCAAGGACATTTATTATAATACCTTGTACACTCCCCAAAATAACACTGTCGAACGTTATAACCAGACAATCAACACAGCTCTGGCTATTCTAGTTGATAAAGATCAACGTACTTGGTGTAAAAACCTAGATAAAATTCAGGCTGCTATGAACAACACTGTCAATCTGGCCACTGGCTACACACCTTTCTTCTTAAAACACGGCATGGAACAAGTTGTCCATGGCTCTCTACATAGGGACACTAACTTTCCGACGTCAATCGCCACCACAAACAACCCCACCGCGGACTATGCCCACCGTCTGGAAGAACTGTCGGCCATTTACAGTGAAGTCACTGATGCTCTGCTCCTGGCTCATCAAAAAAGTGCGGACAGATATAACCTACGTAGGAAACATGTCACCTTCAATACAGGAGACATAGTTTGGAGAAAGAACAACACACTTTCCCAAGGAGCCATATATTTCTCTGCCAAGCTGGCACCACGTTTCGTGAAGGCCAAAGTTCTAAGAAAAATATCAGATCTAGTGTACTCCCTGTCTGACTCGTCTGGTAAACACATTGGTAATTACCACATTAAGGATATTGTAAAGTCTGGAAGTGAGGAGTCAAGTAAAACTGCCCCCACCATCTCAGCAAACTTAAAATAATCCAGTGTGTATCACCACAACCTTTTGTAAGCACATCAAGTCTTGCAATAGCTGGCGTGTAAAGTGTCAATTACATGTCCACCCTTTCGTTGATAAAACGAATATTGTTTAAAAAATCACTTTTGTAAATTTATGTACACTCCACGGTGTAGTTTGCTCCCGTTCATGTTCTTGAATTGGCAACCACCGTAATTTTGTTTCACACGTCCTTTTATTTATTTTTTTTTCTCTTTTCTCACCTGTTCTAAAATTGATCACTTTAGAGCAGAGACACCCTTCGAGTCACAATGTTTGGGAAGTCATGAACCCAATCATTGCCTCTCAATCCCTCACACTACGCAACGTTCATGCCATGGCACGCTTTGCTATGTCATGCAATATTGTAATTTTCACCATTTTTGTTTGTTGTTTTTCATCATATCGGAAGGAACCTCTTCAACCTTTTCTTTTTCCATGAAAATTATGTTCTGCAAGTACTGGAGCGTCGTTCTAAAATCGGATTTGGTAAACTCCAAAGTGTTAAATCACGAACCAGGACTAGTTAACCATTTTAACACGCTCCATATTTTGACCTATCATGGTAAAGATAAGTGGTTACTCACATAATCACATTCCTTGTGCATAGTAGTTTTCAATTTTTCTTAAAAATTGATGGCGTCCTACCCGATCTCTTTGCTAACAAATTGGATTTTGACACGTCCATTTTGAAATCATATGTATATAAATAAAGGAAAAACCTTTAAATTGGTCTTTCCACCCTTATGCAAATCCTCATGGGCTCATTTCAACTAAAGTACGTAAAACCAAATACTCGGTCTTTTGTTGTTATAAGAAGTCCTCGATTTGTCTTTTCTCTACTATTATAACATGTATGTCTTGTATTACATGCTTCAACCCCTTCGGAAAAGGTTAATAACGGCAACCTTGATTTCCGTACATAAATAACTACAGTTTAACGTAAGTCATCAATGTTTTGTTTGATCATCGTTTTACAAACATCGGCACTCATCTCCAGTTCCGCCATAACCTGGTAGGTTTGCAACTGCACAAAGGGTATGTAAAACCATATTTGGTCCCTTTCCTTGGTCTTCCTCACTGTAGGTTGCCACAACAAAGAGTGTGTAAAACTATAAGTCCGTTCTCGTTGTTGTCACATGGTGTAAACAGGAATGTACCCTGTCATCACCCCGCCCTTATAACATATGAAGTAACATAAATTGCTTACCTCCTTGTTATTCTATCGTACGCTCTTGAGCTACGGAGTTAGTTAATCTAACAAATCTTTATAAATTGTGTCAAAACGACCATTGTTAACGTTTATTGTGTTGTATTTAAACGTAACCACGTTACATTATAGGAGAGATCCTTAGAACATCCACCATTATAGGAGGGATCCTTAAAATACCTGCCGCGATACGAGAAGTTCGTCATAATCACTTTTGCTCATAGCTAAATGTTATTGAGTTGGTCGTGTGACATATTTGTGATGAGTACCGTTTTGTATAATTTGTTTTGGTCGTGTGTCATTTACTTGCCATGAGAACCGTTTTATGTATAATTGTGTACAACCCTTGCACACGAGACGTGGAGACGTTAAAATACTTACCGCGATTCGTGCGAACGACATAATATCGGCTTTGCCATCTTCTTTAAGAGGCATTGTATAAACTCTTTGACTTCTGTCTATAATTGAGTTATATCTTGCATGTATTTGCATATTTTGTACACCATACGTGGAGACGTCAAAATACTTACCATGAGTCGTGCGAACGAAATAATATCAAACCCTTTGTGTGCGATCTACGAGATGTAGTCCACAACCCTTTGTTGTTATTCAACGCCAATGCCCGTGGACTTCCTGTTTTTTTACTTCTTTGCAAAAAGGAAAGAAGCCCAGGAATATCTACTATCCCAAAAGGACTAGTTAGTAGCTTCACTGCTAACTATGGGGCATAGTGCTGTGGGAGTTAATCGATTGAGCACAAAACCACCTAACTCGTCTGGGGAACGAATAAGAAAACCCCCAGGTTTGTGAAATTAGAGCGAGGGTCTGTCTTTTCTCACAATCATGTAGAAGTTTTTAAAATGACTCCTAATCTTTTGCCCAATACACGCGAAAGATTAGCCTCTTTGATATAAGGTGTATTCAAATTTCTCCTCATCCCTTTTTTAAAATGTAAAGAGTCAGGAAATCTGCTGGTTGATTATGTTTCATCCTCACATAGAGTTTGAATTGGAAATTAGTCCAGTCTCTAGCAAATTTCGTAACTCGTCTCCTTTCTCCACTCCTCCCTCCCATCCCCCATGTTCTCAGACTTAGGTTATGAAGTGAAAAATCTGTCGTTGACCATATTTCGCCCTCACTTGGAGTTCGAATAGGTAATTGTCCGGTTATCTACAGGTTTTCCCCCTCAATCTCTGCATACGTCTCACCATTTTTTTGTTTTTCTCTCTTCTCAATTCTACGAAACACATTCATGAATGTTGGATATGTACGATATGCACTTGGCGTACCGTCTGTCTCCTGTTGACAACCTTTATTCATGAATTGGTTTCCCTTTGCCGTGACTAGTTCACGATTCCTTGTCTTGTTCTTTGAAATTCTACGAAAATGTTACCATCTCATGTTAACATAGGCCATAGAGGGCCGGTTGTTTTTTAACCAAGACATATTGTCACTCGGCAAGCGCCAAGCCATCCTGGTAAAGGATAATGTTCATGTAATCACAATTTAGTTAGGAAATCTCTCTCTTCGTTACTCTCTGGGTCGGTTGGTTAAAACCTCGTTTATTTATTTATTTGGACACATTTTGTTTCTCTCCAAACCTTTTCTTCATTGGTCCCTAGGCAGGTAAACTTCAAGAATTTTGCTCTAATAATAATTTCTCCCGGATTTAAAAAGAAGCCCAGGCGGATGTCATCACCAACAGCCAAGCTGAGCTTCATTTCCTGACAGCACGCGCTGTGGTTACAAGGTCCCTCCTGCTGCCATTCTCTACGCATTTGTTTCTGAAAGCACAAACCATACCGCCCATATGTATGTTGTTTTGTCATGCCACAGCAAGCTGAGTTGTCCCACTATACATTATGACACTCTGAACTACCTTTTGGGCACGCTAGCTCCTAGGTTTGTTCTTACTCTTGCTATCAATGCCAACTTTGTCGTCTCTTGCTTGTCATGCAGTGACGCAAATATCGTCTTGTGTAAACCATTATTACCTTGACCCTCCAGTATTCGCTGAATGCGTACCAATACAAGTTACCTTGAGCTACATTATGCTTCAATAACCATTATATACGATCCGTGTGTACCATAATAACACTTAGGATTCGTACTGGCATGCCTGCAGATACTAGACTCTTCTCTTCAATGACCTCTGTAACCATAGTCGCGACACAGCAACCACAGTCTCCATTTCGTGAACTTCAACGTCTTCGACAAAATCAAGTGTTTTCTAAGGCCTAAGTGTACTCCTGAGTGTTATCTCAAATGGGTCCGATTGCAGTGATAATGTAATCCTTAGAATCTGTGAAATCACGTCCTTTTCTTCGAAATTCTCCGAAACCAAACAAATCCACGCTTCGCAAACTTAGCTCCCAGACCAATGAAACCTTAGAGTCACATTTTTTTTCTCTGCTCTTGTACAAATGTATTGTTGTTTTTCAATTGCATAACCATGTACTGTTGTTTTTTCAATTGCATAACCATGTATTGTTGTTTTTCAATTGCATATCCTTGTATGTTGTTCTACACCATGTACTTTTCCCAAAGTTGTCCTTTCCAAACATTGTATGTACCCCTACCCTTTCCCTACAAACATTGTGACCTAAACTGTATGTTCTAGCCAGGCAAATCTCAAGCAACGAACCTCTCAAATCCCCGATGAAAGCATAAGAGGATTTTTTTTCCCTACAGCTCCATTGCCACGTCGCTTTTTTTCCAAGCGCGGGGGGAAGTGTTATGGAACGCCCTATAGTTGTGGAATCAAACCTAGCAACAGTCCGGTTGAGACTCGCCACAGCGTTCCCGTTCCCCACCGTTTCCTGCATCCCCCTACTTCCCCTCTCCTACTCGGCCACGGCGCACCGACCGGCGGCAGTTGAAAGTTACACCCGGCCACGGACGCACGCGGCAAGTTGAAAGTTGCTCTCTGGTTGAGACGCACGTAAACACGGTCGAGTATCACGCTTTGTTTCGGGCCCCCGCAGAATGTGGCCGAATTCGCGTTGTACCGTAGTGTTAATTATTGATGACGAGCATTATAAATAACATCACATAAACCATGAAGACTGTCGAACGCGCTGGAAGCGGAGAACTTCACCCCCACACATGTAAGCTGAACACCAGATTCCCCATTCTTTCAATGTGTCTGTAAAAATACGATAGGGCCCCGCGTAAAAAACCATAACTCAGAGAGTTTCGAAGCAGAGATCACGAGGTATAAACACTTTAGCTAGGTTTGTGTAACATGCATTCTTGTATAGCCCTGCACTGAAATAACCTGTATACTGTGTCCTGAATTGTCAATATATGAATCTATTTAAACATATCTTGTTGTCAATCTGCTCCGGCAGGAGAATCTCGTAGAGTATTGATTCCCCAGGTGACCGAGATAGGATGGAGATATGTAAGCATTAATTTGCGACCCACACCTGAGATAGAGGGTGCCCATTGCTCCCGCTTGAGCTGGCTTTGGGGCTTGTTTGGGGTAGCTGGAGCTGACAATTGGCGACCATGAGAAACCCCGTAACAGTCTGTATGTCTATTTGTTTGGCTTTGGTTTTATGATTGTATGGGGTGTTTTCTTCTGTGTTTTTTTAAGAAGAGGTGAATAGAATATTAAATTTTTTAGTTCCTTTGTCTGTTATAATAGCCTTAAACCATTCAATACCTTTTAAATCAATTTTACTATTTCCTGGGAAATATTAGGTTTTTTAAATTCATCTTGAGTAACTTGAATAACATTGTTAGTATTTGTCTTTAAGCAAAAATAGCTACCCACGGCCTAAAAGCCCCTGCGAGACGCTCGAGGCAACTAATTACTATAGTTAGTAGGTTCTTGCGACTAACGAGAAAGCTTTGTTTGTATAAAAATTACATTCAATTGGTAATTATCTGACGTTATTATTACGCTAGTAGAATATAATTAACTGTAAGGTGAATAACCACTGAAGCGCCAGTATATTTACGAAAACCCTGCTTGGTTTTGATTTCGCCCGCGCTCATTCAAATAATTACACCTCCCAATAATACGAAAACAGTTAAACTATTAACTGTAGTTTAAAGCCAATGAATTTACCCGTATTTGATAATTTATCTTAAGTTGTAGATATAAGACAAAAATTAAAATCATTAAAATCGCACACGCATTTGTCTGAAAATTATCACAATTATAGCAATATATAACTATTAGTATTTTCCACTGTATTAACTTCATCTCAAACTCTGGAGTTCCACAGGGGTCAAATCTTGGACCTTTACTTTTCTCGCTATGTATTAACGACGTTTACCATTGCACAAAAAATTCTAATTTCAGGGGCCAGGCTATGTCGCCGAAGCGACTAACCAATTTTCCAGGAAAAAGCTCTCTCACTTTAGTCATTGAGTCCCTAGTGGTGTGTACCGTGGCCCCATCCTGATGAAAATGGGTTCTGTTATTGTTACCAACATAATGCAGCTACGGTTAAAAAAAAATGACCGCGGTACCGTTGTAAACTTCTGTACCCACGCCCAAATCAATTGGTTCGACGGGCCATCCTTTAATCGTCGGATATCAAACAAAATCGACGCCTCGCCACATTGATCGAATTATTGTTTGCAAAATTGATGTGCTGCACCAAGGCAAACAAAAAGATTTAATATAACTACACAATGTCTTATTCATCTCTTAAGCACATTGTTATTTCGAGAGATTTGGAAATCACGTTTGATACGCACCTAACATTCCATGTCCACGTAGAAACGATATGCAGCAAAACTTTGAATGCTAGGTTTTTTTCCGTACAATTCTCATACAGCCCTACAAAAACATTAGATTCAAAGTTAATCTACCCAGAATAAATAATATTACAAAGGTGTAGGATGTATTTTTTGTGTGGGTGAATCTGGAGCCCAAATCAAATTAACGAATTTTAATATAATTATATTTAGAATGACTGCAAACAATCGTTTTTTTTTATTTTAAAATAAATAATTCCAGATACATGTTTAATTATCGTGCTCCATTGTAACATTGTAAGTACAGGTACCTACAACTCAACTTTTTATAGAATATGTAACTAAGACATCAGTATTAAAAATCCCACACAGATTTACTTTTAGCAAAATAATTATGCCCTCTGGCTGGTATGATTTTTATTTTACATAAATAAAAGTAAAAACCACGCGTTTTTAATAAGAATTGTTAATTGTGTTCTATAATATCGATCAAAAGAACCAGAACTCACGAGATCATCAAATCATACAATTCAAACATGATCCGTAGTTTTTTAATAGACTTACCTAGAGCCAACACGACCTGTCGAATGTCTTCAACCAAAATGTGCATTTTGTAATGCGATTTTTTCTCTGGTTTGTCCGAATCTCCATATCCGCGCATGTCAATCGCAACACTCCTGAAATCATTAAAAATATTTTTACGAAATATATTTTACCGGTATTTCACTTGAGCCTGCTCGGAAGAAAAATCAGTCTTGATTCCCTGCCTATCATTCTGCGTACATAGGCGAGAAATTTTGCGGGCAAGAGAATTCTCCTATCATATTATTTGTTATGGGTACATATACAACGGTTTTTTACGTGGAACGAGCTATTTTTCGCACCTTCCTTCCTTACTCCCAACACGACGTCACCCAATCGGTTCGCGATACCTATATGTTAATCTTATCTAAAACGAAACGGAACTTACGTGGAATGAGTTGGTGACCGACCTGTTATATAATAATAGGTACCTAGCACATACCAAAATCTCATAGCATAAAATAATAAAGCGTATACGTAACACACACAACCAATATAAAACACAATCACCCACAAACACACAAGACATAATATAAATATACCTCTTTTAACCGTATATAATATCATTTATTTTTAATTTTACTTTAATTTTAAATCTCTGTTTTTAAGTTTAATTTATCTTAATCTTATGTTTTTCATATATTTTTAAATGTATTGTGTAAAAATTTTTTGTAGATAAAATTTAGGCCTCAGCACGGTTAAACCACCTAGTGAGGCCAACATTATTGGATTTTATTATAAATAAATAAAATAATACATATAAAAAAATCGACTGAAATATTCGAGATGTGATTTTTGTAGAGATTTAGGCGATCCGCTCACTGAGGCAACTGGAAACTGCTGCTGTCTTTGTATGACAATGTGATGGCCCGCACACTTCACGATCACACAAAACCCAGTTGTCAATGGTAACGCAAGCGGTGACTCGCGACTTGCACTGCTGATTGCCGTGGCCGGCCGTTGCTAGTTGCCAGCTGTCAGCTGATTGTTCCTCGTCTATGGTTAAACAAGCTTTTTGACCAATCAAGACATAGAAAGCAGCTGGTTTTAGTTTGTTTTCAGTTGCCTCGTCAGCGGAGCGCCTTAAGGAAATTTTGGATGGAAGTTTTTGTTGAAAGAAGCGGAAACTCCATTTTATGTGACTTTTCGGCTAGTAGATATATATTTTTTGGAATAACATGAAGATTTTAAAATTTGTAAATAAGTTCGCTGAATACCATTGCTAGATAGTGGGTAGGTTAAGTGCAATGTAATAACACTAAAACATTATTATTTAATATCGGTTTTGGGTAATCACGGGGTTATCAAATAAATTAATTATTCGCGTTGAAATGTCATTTAGGTAATTATTTTATCACGAAAATTACTCGGTTACCTACGTAAAAAAAAAATAAATATAACTTGGCACTCGTAGATAATGATGTTTAAAAATGAAGATTTTTTAATTCACATTGTGCCATGGTGCATTAATTTGGACAGTGAACACATTTTAAAGCACACCCGTAAAAAAAATTTTTTTTTTTTGCAATAATAGATACATTTTTTCAAATGTTGTTTAAAATTTTTATTTCGCTGAGGAATGAACCTTCCTACCCATAAATAGAAATCGACGACTCGGCAAACCGAGTCAAATCGCGATTGGAAAAGATTTTCACAGAAAAGCGCACGGAGAAAAATGTTATTCTAAAATACGATCATTTGATTCGTAAAAACGGGACTGAAGTTCTTACGAACAAATTAACAGTGTTTCAATGTTTATTGGCGGGAAAATGTAAGAATAATTTGTTGGTATACGTACGAAATTACGTATACCAACAAATTATTCTTACATGTTCCCGCTAATAAACATTGAAACCCTGTTAATTTGTTCGTAAGAACTTAAGTCCCGTTTTTAACCGTTTTTACGAATAAAATGATCGTATTTTAAAATAACATTTTTCTCCGTGAGTAAGTGTCCGTACGTATGTGCACGTGATTGCTACCAACAGTTAATAAAATGCACTATCGTTGACAACGAGTCTATTTGCCAAATTTCAGCTCGATCGGATGGCGGGAAGTGGGTTTATTTCCACTTCATTCATTCAATCAAGAAGATATAAATGAACTTCAAAGAGATGTATTCAAAAATGATGGGAAATTATAAAAAATGTAGGATTTGTTAATAAATATTTCCCTCAGTATCATCAGCCTTTCAAAAGAAGAAATTTACTTTTCGAATTAAATTAAACTTGAAAAATTACGACATCTATCCAATGGCATTAAAAAAATACAAGACACGTTATATTCGTATACTAACCGAACAAAAATGCAGCAGCATTGAAAAGAATAGGCGTTAAAAACCCTCTGAAGAATGTCCACTGGAGGAGGCTCTAGCCCGAGGCCCTAGCATACTCGCTCGATAACGATCGGTAGGATAATTGTCGGTAACTTATCATCGTTCCCTAGGACCACTGCAGATCGCTAACGAATAGGTGACAGTTCACAATGACTAAGTGTCCTTAATATATTCGATATCAATTGTTGTTTGTACGTTTGCGATCTGCACTTGTCCTAGGGAACGATGAGAACCGATCCTTATCGATCGACTATGCTAGCACATCTGGTTCAGTGAAACCACGCGCGTTGTCCTATAGTATAGCAGCGTATTTTCGCGGTATCTACTAATTCATCTAAGCATCTGTCTCACAGTTAAAAAAAAGAAAAACACATTTCAAATATATTTGTTTTAATAAAATTATTTTGCTACCTAATCTATCGCTTCTCTGCTACGATTTATACTTACCAATTCCAATTTTAAAATTAAAAGTTTATTGCTCTTTTTATACATTATGCAGGAATATCATTACATCACTCACACATGCACCGACAACCATAGTTAGTGTGTAAAATAATTTGTGATATCTATATAAGTTTCAACTTACCAATAGTCCTTAGAGAATTCTCGCAGCTGGTATCGCCAGGAGTACCAGAATTCAGGAAATCCGTGGATGAATAGCATCAAGGGCTTGGTGCTGTCTCCGTTCTCGACGTAGTGGAGGCGAACATCCTGGAAACAATATCGCAATAGGGAACCACATTAAACTAAGGTTTAACTAAGCAACATAAACGATACACAATACCCAAAAAAAAAGAACTTTGGACAAACCTTTGGACAAAGACATTTTAAATACATAGCTTGCAAACTATACAATATACTAATAGCTACGATTAGACAAACAGAAACAATGATAAAATTGAAAATTCAAACCCGAAATAAATAATTGGATTTCAAGCATAGGACGTCGCACTATTGCAAACATCTGTAAAACAGATATTTTTTTTTTTTTTTTTTTTTTTTAAATAAAACAAACACTTAGTATTTAACTACGTATATTTATTATTTGATATATCGACCGGTTTCCCTCCGACCGAGCTTCATCAGGATATAATAATACGCGGTTAAATACTAAGTGTTTGTTTTATTTAAAATATAATGCCTAACCACAAAGTGATTGCTTCTTACGAAAAAAAATAAATATATATATATTTTATTTTATTTTTTATAATTTTTATTTTTAACAATGTGTTTTACATGATACATTTTAATAATTTTACATCTCAGAGTTATTTATTACTCTTCCATTGGAAGCATTCGCTTGTGTATGGAAGAGGAGTGTACATAAATTCAGTTATTAGTACAATAATAATTTATTTTACATGTATATATGTACATATTGTGTGATGAAGAATAATCAAGATATACAATAAATTTAGTGTAGTAGTAAGTGACATTTATATTTAGTTATGACTAAGAAAATATTCATAAAAAATAATGTAAATGTTATGTTTATATTTTGAAAAAATGAAAAAAATGTTGTGGAAAATACAGGATATTTGTAAGAATTAATTTAGGTAGCTTTAGTTTATTTCTTAAGAATGTCTTTAAAATGTTTTTCGACAGAGTGCAATATTTGGGTTTTATCATTAATTTTTCTGATTTCTTCTGGCAGTCGATTGAAAAAAAAAATCCCTGGTGAGTGTAATGGTGTTGTGCAAAAGTAGTATTTAATTTTGGGCATAGAAAATAATATTTAAGACGAGTTCGGTTTTCAGTTAAAAATTGATATTTTGTCTTTTTTTTATAATTAAAATTAATGAATTTTTAATACTTATTTAAATCTTTAAATGTATATGATTTTAGATTTTCACGACCAAAAGTATTATCGTATTTTGAACACTGTAAAGCTGTCCAAAATGTTGGCCAAAGAAGAAGGTAGCGAAACACGGCGTAACACCCCAAAAATAAACGATAACATCTGAATAAGTAATTGCACACAGACGGGAATATCAATTTACATACGTTAATACCAATACAAAATAAAAATAATAATATAATCCTGTCAAAACTTACATAATTATTATTTCAATATCTATTTTACTTCACCTTTTTCCTATATTTGTATAAACTCCTTATGGGATTAACCCACACTTTCAATAAGGAAGTTGAGTCCATTTTTTAATCAATGTTCACATTTAAACTTAAATACTAGTACCTACCCACTTTTTTTAAAGCTCTTTTTCATAATTGAATTAATTCTACGAGTTTGAATTTTATTAAGCCCGCCAAAACACCCGGTAAGACGAGAGGGTGTGCGTGACGTCACCCATTGGTTTGTATGAAAAATAATGGCTAATATTTACAAAACCGGGACACGCGTGGACAAAAAATGGACTAAAAAAATGTAGTAGTTAGCTAGTACTAATCAATTCCGTTACCGGAATTTCGAAAAAATGCATTTTAATTGTTATTTTTTAAATTTAAAAACACGAAATGTCATTTTTCACCGACCGCCATGTTGTGAGTGAGGCAGACATAAAAAAGCACATGTCATCGAACTTCATATAATTTTTTTATAAATTTAATTTAAATTAAATTTAATAATGTTTATTATTAAGTTACGCGAGTGTTTTAGTTTTTATTATTGTGACAGCTGTTTCGGCTTTTCCATTTTGGCACACACAGTTTGAAAATGGCCAAAAGGCCATTTTCAAACTGTGGTGTCCCACAATTAGACGACGATATTCATACGATTTTAAATGTTAATTTGAAAGTGAGTAAATTGATTTATTCTCGGTCAAACCGATTTCTTGGGAAAGTAATAGATTCTCCCCATGGAAATTTTGAAATTTGTAAATGTGTTCTTAATTGTTTAATAATGACGTTACTGCTATGAATATTGTTTACGTTGTGTGAAACTACTTAGAAGAGGTGAATATATTATTTCCCTTACTTAACTAACTAACCATTACGCCGTTTCTCCGCAGGGGTAGGCAGAGAGGACGGACCGCCAAACACCTCGGTCTTGGCACACACTCTTTGCCTTATTCACATTCATACATCGTCTCATACATTTACTTTATTAATTAATGTTAAATTAGGGTCGTTCATGCGTTTATTGATTTCTAATTGATAGCTGCCACAATAATAAAACCTAAAACACTTGCAGAACTTAATAATAAACATTATTAAATTAAATTTAAAATAAACTTAAATTAAATTTTAATTAAATTTGTGAAAAAATTAAACCGATTTCTACGAATTAAACACAAAAAACATTAAAAAAAAATAGTTTCATATACCTAGATAAATAAAAAATAAATACATTTTTTAAATAATTGTGTCACAAGGGTAAAGATACAATTCTATTCAAAATTTACTATTTCCAAGCTTGATGACATAGTATTTATTACGTATGATATTTTTTGTAATTTTCGTTAAAAAACAGAGTATAATGTTTCTTTTTAGGTAATAACAAACAACAATCAAATGATTTATAAAGGTGTTGTCATTCGTTTATAATGGAAATCGTTTGACACGATATAATGGCGTGATTTAATCATCCACGCCTATTTGTCCTAATGGCCGTTATATTTAGGTATGTCGCATAATTTATTACCTTGGACTCTTCCCAACAAAAGGCTGCTTTCAGGAATTAATGGATGTTATTGTTGTTTATTTTAAGAATAAAGATTTATTAATCAACTCTGCCCACCACAGCTATAAAGCCGTGTTAAATAATAATATCGGAATACATACCAACATATATTAAAACAATCTGTCTTAAAAATTGCGTGTCACTGGAATCAAATCCTTAGCCTTCATATTAAAGTCAAATACGATAGATTTTAATTACCTAATCACTGCAAGTAGTTAAGATTGTAACACGGACTGAGTTTGGCAATCTCTTGCCTTTATTAGTTTCTGGTGTAATAGGGTCTACTCACTATCCGATTTGCAGAACTGCTTGCAGTACAGCATGCTGAATCGCGAACCGAATTATTATAATTTCGACGGCCCGACAAGTTTGATATTTGGGAGCAGAGTATGGGTACCGCTGCCCTAGGAACCGTTTATTGGATAAACAACACCTCTGCTGTAGGTCATCCCAAGTGGTTCGCAATGTTTTGGAAGGTATGCCCAGGTTCAAGGGGTGAGGTTTGTTCAGGTCTTAGAGGCGGATGCATATGCCGCAAACTGCGTGGCGGGCTGGATCAGGTGAGACCGGTTCAAGGAGACCCTTTGACTTCTCCAGCCGGACTGTATCGATCCATCGGCGACCACCGCTGTGGGAAGGATGGATTAATACGTCGTCACTCCTGGACACACTGACCCCCAGATTCCTATACATCCGTCATACCCTTTTCCTTTCTAGAACTTCCTTTCCACCCTTTCCTTTAAAATAACCTTCATACAGCATTCCCCAAAAATGACGTAGACTCTGAGGGAAATTATTTTATTCATGGCTCTTGTCTGGAGTTAATGTAAAAAAGAAATAATAAAATAATTCGATTGAAGGGTTTTGCCTACAAACGATCCGATTTGCAAAGACCCTGCATGCAGTTCTGAAAGCAGTTCTGCAAATCGGATGATGAGTAAGCCATTTTAATCATAAATATAGACGCAACCATTAGCCAGTTTTACACGTGGCACCTTCTTCGTGGGAAGAAATCTTGAAAATGTTAATTAGGTACAGTCTGTCAAATAAGAGTAGAAAACATAGGAAGGCGCCACTGTTCTTCAAATGGCAATAATAAAATTATAACACACGGTGGAAATGTAAAGATGTGTAACCTACAATTTTGTAAAAAAACAAAAACACATAAAAGTGGGAAAAATATTTTTTCACTGCAATATACTCGTAGATACCAACCGATCTCAAAATTAGAATTACATATTTGTATATTATCCTTTGCAATTTTGTGTTAACACAATGAGGAATAATAATATTGAAGTAAAAGAAAAAGCAGTTCAGAATTTGCTCACATTTATTTAATACTAGCTTAAGTAAGTACGTTTTTAAGTTGTGTAAAAAAAAAAAATACTGACTTTTTTCGTGTGTTTGCTTCTGTGTATATGCAAATATGATTACTGCAGACTAATTAGTCTAGGGATATTTATATTTGTATCTTAATTTGTTTTATATCACCCACAAGAATGTTCTATAAATATCCCGTTTGTCTCTCAAATAAATAAAATAAAATAAAGCACCAAGCTTTGACTGGGCTTAAGATCACCCCCCTAAAAAATGTACCTTATGACGAATAGCACTGTTAAAACTGTCTATAGCTTTCGGAGTGCGACCATTTTTTTGCCTGGAGTTTTGAATTTACCCTCATTTGTCAATTCTCCTCTCCTTGACAATTCATGGTACTTTCTGAATTAACTGCGAAAAAAATACAACTGTAATAGCTAACAATACTGTATATCTACGTAAATAAAATAAAATCATACTTAAAACATGTATCCGTGTTTGAAAATATTTATACAAAGCGCATTAAAATTTATATTATTAAAATAAAACTGAAAATATTTATATTTAAAAAAAATGTTTTTTAAAGTGTTACTTTGAGTATTTTACATAAACAGTGTCATTGTCAGATACGTTTTTAGATTTTCACGGCCAAAAGCATTTTCGTTGTTAGTTTTTGCCGGATCTGCCGGATCTGCCCTGATGATGGACACTACAATGCTGTCCGAACGTCGGCTAAAGAAGGAGGTAGCGCAACACGGCATAACACCCCAAAAACTAACAACGAAAGTGTCATTCTCGTTTTACTGTCATTTTAACAGTAAAATTGGTGTTGCCAATCTACAAACGTTTTAGTTTCGGTTTTTATATTTTCTACTCTCATTTGACAAAGTGAATTTACCCTATACAATATATACAACCGGTGCGTGGTCTGCAGGTAGTAAACTGTATATTTTGAAGAAGTTTTTCTCCTACAACGGTTTATCTTGATATTTTCAAATGATAAAATTTTTGAAAATACCGAACCGATAAACTAATTAAAAAAAAGACAATAAAGCTAGTGCCGTTGAATTTTTAAGCTCCAACTGGATATCATATAGTTGGAAATCTATTACTTAACAAGTTTGTTTTAAAACACTTATTGATATACACTTATAATGTTTACATACTTCTGCGTGGCACCGACCTTCTATCGAGTATTTACTATTACTATGATGTCCATTATGATAATGTATTATGCAATTCCATATAGCATCCTATTAGTTTGTTGCTTAGATCAAAGATAACGTAAAACACGACACAGCACAATAGTGAAAACATTATTTTTATAACGTCCCCCAACCTTTCGCGAGTTAGAGAAATTAGCCAGAACATAATATGTTGTATTTAAATTTTTTGCGGTTTACTAAAAAAAGTTTATTGACTGTAAAAATCAGGAAAACTATTCCACTGCCTGTATGAGCAACGCTGCAGTTGTGAGAAGGGTTAAAGGGATTTATTGCAACAAAACTTCGTCTAAACAAAACAAGGTCCCAAAAAAACTGAAAACGAGCCAACTCGTTTCATGTTTCGTTTCACCCTGCTAAATTCCAATGTGAAAACATCTTCCGCATACATCGACGGATCTGCCGGATCTGCCCTGATGATGGACACTGCAACGCTGTCCGAAACGTCGGCTAAAGAAGGAGGTAGCACAACACGGCATAACACCCCAAAAACAAACAACGAAAATGCTTTTGGCCGTGAAAATCTAAAAACGTATCTGATCTTCCGCTTGTATTGCGGAGTTTCAGTAATTCGAGGGATCGATACAGCACATTAAACTACCTGTATATATTAAAAACAGTTTTCTAAAAAGATATCGAAAAACCAACATCCCCTTTTCCCAACCCTTAAAGCAGAATTTTTAAAATCGTTTGATGAAATTTTGCATACTTCACTTTCAAAATAACAGGAAAAACACTTTTGAAAACTCTTGATTTTGAAATACTTGGCGCAGAGCCAACGGGCAACGGGCAACGTTGGGAACTTCACCAAGTTACCAAATAAAATTCATGCATGTATTTGGGCATAATTCCTGTTTTGCTTAGGTGCAAGTAAAAATGTTCAAAACGCGTTTTTTTTTGTGTAGTTCTTTCATCATGAGTTGTTTATGTTGATAACATCACAGAAGATAATTGACCGCACGTGCGATGGATCATTTTCTCTTTTGTGATTCAGGCGCCTGACTTATCTTGTATTATTCTATGGTTCCATCAGTACTGTGAATTTTGTAGGTAAATCTTTACACTTACAGATAATAGGATGCAAAGGTGTGAGACTTGATGACCTATGTGCAGTTTCTTCGTGTCTTTTGTGAGTTTGTGTACACAATTTACACTTTGAGTTAATGCAAATGATATGCTCGTAACTAGGTATATATACACTTTGGAAAAAGAAAATCTTCTATATTTTTTTTTATTTCAATTAATTTTAACTTTCTTAACATTTGAAAAATATTGAACACAGAACATAATAGATTCGAATACCTAGAAAATATTGATATAAGAATTAATTTTTTTGACCACTGAAGCGATTTAGGTCAAAATTTAGATCGCTTTTATTTTTCTGCGATTGATTTCGGTCCAAAATTGAACCACATTTAACGAACTTACAAATATGGGATAAACGGTAAAATCTAGGTGGATTCATTAGCTTTAAATCGCAGTAAACAGTTTATATGTTTTCGTATTAATATTTTAAGGAATGATATTAATTAAATCGAATGGCCAAATCAAAAACTGAAAACTAATCGCTCGAGTGGGATAGTTTTTTTCAGTGCACACATATTATTGTACGGAAAAAAATTGCATTGTAAATTATCTAATTTGGCAGGTTTAATATATATAATTTTCGTTTGATTTCTTCAAAAATGTTGTTATCATTGTTGCAGTTTCTACTCATGTACAATCAAAATCTTGTAAATCAATATATATTATAGGTATTTATTGTGGAGTTTAATATCCACACTTTTCAGAGAGGTTATTATTAACTATTAGTCCCGCGGGTAGACAAACTGTTTCGTTACACAAATCTGTCTAGGCGCAAGCTTAATTAACAATCACACTTCGTATCATACATACTCTTCTGTTTTTCTGAATCTTGGCATGACGCATAAACCGACCATGTATTTGATTCGCTTAAATATATATATTTAAAAATATGGGAAATCCATCATATTTTATATCCACGTGTCTCTGATGATTGGCAACTTGTCATTCTGGTAATAAATATTTTTATATTAAAATATACCCATATTGATTTACATTAAAACACACAATTTTAAATTTTATTATGAAATATAAATAATAAATCATTTTGCATAATATTTTTGAAATAACGTCTCATTGTTGTCTGGACGTCTAGAAAAATAAATTGTGAGTGGATAAAGATCATCCGTCTGAGCTGAGTCTGCCACGTGAAACAGAAGAAAGGATATTTTTGTCACATAGGTCTGGGGAGAAAAACATTAATTTGAATATTTTTTATGTATTTAAGTGCTATGTTTTGAGTGGTAATATTGGAATTAACATTTTGAGTAGCCGATATTATATTTAAATATGCCTTTATGTGTTTTCCTGCCCTTTGAAAGACGCGTTACATAATAATGAGGTGATTGAACCTATGATTAAAAATATGCAGCGTGCTTTTTATTTAAATTTAAAAAAATAACTTTGTTTAAACCACTAATATATTAATGTCATTACTACCCTGACGAAGAAACCATCGGTTTTGAAACATGTAGGTAATTGTGATTATATTAGTGGTTTAAACAAAGTTATTTGTTTTAATTTAATTCAAAATGACGCCACAAAGTGATTTTGCGAAGTTTGAAGAAATGCTTTTTATTTATTAAAAAGTTATTTATTTATTTTTATTTAATTTTTTTTCAATAATATTATTATTAAGTTCTTAGTTTTTTGATAATTGTGACAGTCCCGGCAAGGATAAGGTCCTGGGTTTGAATCCTGGATGGGAGCTTTTTCTGATTATTCTGTTTCAGATTTTCGATTGAGTCTCACTTATATTATTAATATTCATTAATTAAAAAAATATTTTCTTGTTATAGGTAGGTACCTAACTTTTTTACTTGTCTTTTTTTAGATTAGTTCCACACAGGAGGCCCTGAGGGAAAAATCCCCTCAGGGCCTATGTCATCTTTGAAGATGCTGTGTGAAGGGTTTTTTTAGGGAAAGGAAGGAGAGGAAGTCCTGGGAAGGAATAAGATTTTGAGCGGTGGGTAGGTATCTAGGGATAAATATGTCCTGGAGTGATGGACGTGTGAAGCCATCCCTCCCACTGCGGTGCAAGTTGATGGGTCGAGAGGGTCCGGCTGGAGATATCAAAGGTCTCCCTCAACCAGTCCCTTCCGATCCGGCCTGCCACGCAGATGGTCGGTAGACGCATCCGCCCCCAGGTCCCGGACAAACCTAACCCCATGAACCTGGGCATCCCTGCTAAGTGACCAAACGTTGCGAACCACTTGGGGTGACCTGAGGTATTTATTGGTCGTCCAATAAATGGTTCCCGCCCACAGTTCCAATCAATTCTCTGAATTTGTTTGAATAATGTTTGACTTAATTAATAACCATCTTGCAAAAAACCCTTTACCAAATTTAATCAGATATTGTAGCATTTTTAAGCAACAAGCTAGTATTGTTATAAATTCGTTCAGATTTTTATATTAATATTATAAACACGAAGGAACTTGGAACTCGGCTCCTTAGGGTAAAAAAAAGGTATCTCATTTTTCTACAGATCTGTGTATCTGTGATGATGAGATCAGTATCTGTAATGATGAGATCAGTATCTGTGATTTTCTACAGATACGTATCGATGTAGTTATAATGTTTATCCGTTGAACCTATGGATACGTTTCTTTGCCACTTAACGTAAAGTGTTATTTTGTGGCTAGTAACATCCGTAACTCAAAATCGGTAAAAATTGAGATACGTTTCTTTGACTCTAAGGGGCCATAGAGGGGAATCATAGAACAGTTACTGTTCTATGATTTCGATACGATTTCTAAGGCCCGCCATACACCTTTAAGTATACTTGAGCTGAGGCTTGCGTAAGTATACTTGGAGGTGTGTGGGACGATTATTGCACAAGTCTCGTCAATCGTTTCGGTAACTTCATGAAAAACGTTGATTTAATTTCTCTGTTCTGTTTACCAGTAGGTACTGCAGTTAGTTCATCGGAAAAGCAAGACAACAACTTATAAGCCGGCTGAAGTGTTGTGGTGGATATTTCGCATTTCCGCATAGATATGTGAAACAAGACGCCAATGAATTTCCGCGATTTCTAATCATTTCACTTCTAATTTCAGGCAGGTAGGCTCGTTATGGAAATTCTAGTTTGTGATAAAAAATATTTATAGATATCACGTAAATTGTTTTGAAAACAAACCGACCATTTGACGGCCTCTATCCTTTGCTACGAAACTGGATGTCGCTGACTTAATTCCAGGCGTGCGCATGTAAGTTTCAATTGATTAATTAGTGTTATTTCACAATTAAACGTAATATTTAGTATATTTGCGGCACATTCCAAGCGGAAGAAACCCTTAGTATCGCCCTGGGTTTCACCACCATTCTGAATAGAAACGTTGTTTGAAATGTCTTTAGCCATATTTGGTGACCAGATGTGAATAGCCAAGTATTTCCCACCCTTCTTATTCATTATATTCTTCCTTACTACTTTCAGCCTCACAACATATCCGAAAAGGGATGCCATAGTGCCTCTGGCTTCAGATGGCTAAAAGCAATTGTGACTCTTTTCCGGTAATTTATTTTTTTTAAATTAAAAAAAAATTGTTTTTTGTTTTATAAATTAAAATAAACATTTTTTCACAAGATTGTTCTGCCTTGCTTCATATATTTGATATTGACCATCTCATTCTAATAATGTTGTACAAATATAAGTTGCGCCAACTCAAATTTTATTTTTGGCTCTAATTTGACTTCATCTTTATTGATTTTAAAATGAAATAACTAAATGTGTATATAAGAATACTGTTTATTTATACACTAAAATAAGCAGATTTTTTTAAAAGGTTACTTCATATAATTTTGACAAGAGTCTCATGTTATACGGAAAACATCTAAGCGATATTCAACCTCCCTCCAAGAACTCCGAATGATATCATTAGTCACAGGCGGATGCATATGCCAATTTACTTCTTGGCAGGCTCGATCGGAAGGGACTGGTTGAGAGAGATCATTTGGCCTCTTCTGCAGGATTCTCTCGATTTTCGCCTTAAGCCGCAGTGGGATGGATGTCCGTCACTCCTGGACTAACTGATCCCCAGATTTTTATCCACACATCATACCTTTTTCATACCCAGAACATCCTCTCCTTCTTTTCCATTAAAAGGCCCCCCAAAAGAAGACATAGGCCCTAAGGTAACTATTTTTCTCAGAGCCTCCCAAGTGGCCAAGGAATCTGTCGTTGAGAGCTTGAGTGGCGTTCCTTATGCTGTTTCGTGGCCACCTAGAAGCTTCAATCTAAAGTTTATGGACTTTTTTTATGGGTTATCGAACAACATTTAAGCTGAAAAATTGCAGGATCTGCAACGTTAAGAGCAATTGCGGCTGTGACGACAAAATTCAGCGTATCCATGGAGTGAGGTCGACTAACGTTTACATGTTTGCCTTGCAGCAGGAGGAACTCATATCGCATTAAGAGAGTGGATTCGCGCGGCAATTGCGGCTGTGACTACCCTGATATATATAATTCTGCGTATCTGGAGAGAGGTCGACTAACATTTAGATGTTTGCCTTGCAACAGGAGGAACTCATATCGAATTAAGAGAGTGGATTCGCGCGGCAATTGCGGCTGTGACTACCCTGATATATATAATTCAGCGTATCTGGAGAGAGTTCGACTAACGTTTAGATGTTTGCCTTGCAACAGGAGGAACTCATTGAATTATCGAAAAACTCATCGAATTAAGAGAGTGGATCAGCCCGGCAATTGCGGATGTGACTCCTGATACATATAATTCAGCGCATTTGGAGAGAGGTCGACTAACGTTTAGATGTTTGCCTTGCGACAGGAGGAACTCATATCGAATTAAGAGAGTGGATTCGCGCGGCAATTGCGGCTGTGACTACCCTGATATATATAATTCTCCTTCAATGGTAGCATTCTTCCGAACAGGTCTTCCATTGATATGCTCGGAGTAACTCTAAGTGACCAGCTCAGATATGGGGGCTCCATCGAGGCCAGAGTTAAGTTAGCCTCTCAGAAACTGGGCGTACTGTACAGGGCCCGCAGATACTTTAATAGTACACAACTGCTAACCCTGTACAAATCGCAAGTGCGCCCCACGGTTGAATTTGGCAGCCACCTCTGGTCTGGAGCCCCAAAGTACCTGAAAAACACCCTCGACTCTGTGCAGAAACGGGCGGTCCGTTTGATAGATTCTCCCGTCTTAACAAACGGATTGCAATCTTTAGAGCACAGGCGTCGGGTAGGAATGCTTTCCTTGTTCTACCGGTATTTCAATGGAAGATGCTCCGAGGAACTAGCCTCATTGATCCCCTCGGCACCGGTGCATAGTCGGGAAACACGCCAAACGCTCGCCCAACATATGTACACGGTTGACATTTGTCACATGAGAACGGGACGCTTCTACGACTCGTTCTTGTGTTCAACAGCTCGGCTGTGGAACGATTTGCCGGCCTCTGTGTTTCCTCCTTCCTATAACATGGGTCTCTTCAAGACCCACGTTCACTCCTTCCTCTCCTCAAAAAGACCCTCCTCACAGCATCTTCAAAGATGACATAGGCCCTGAGGGAAATTATTTTCCTCAGGGCCTCCTGTGTGGAGTTAATGTAAAAAAAAAAAAAAAAAAAAAAAATTCAGCGCATCTGGGGGCCTAGTCTCGATCTTTCGGTTTCACAAACAAGCACGTTTGCCGTTTAACCTTTCTTGACGGTGCTGTCAACTAAGCGGTCACGGTTTGTATTTACTGAAATATCTTTGTAAATATACTAAACATAGAGTTAACATTTTAGGTATTCCTCCACAATACATTTATGTATTGGATTAAATAAATACATTACACTAATATTTACTGAGTGTACAGCATCGGAGCGCGAGAAAGTTTTTAGCACGGTCAGAGGAGGGTTAATACGGATTCGTGACGTAGCTAAACCCGCGTTACGGGCGCTGTGAGAGATATAGACTAGGCCCCCTGGAGAGAGGTCGACTAACGTTTAGATGTTTGCCTTGAAACAGGGGGAACTTATATCGAATTAAAAGAGTGGATTCGCGCGGCAATTGCGGCTGTGACTACCCTGATATATATAATCCAGCGTATCTGGAGAGAGGTCGACTAACGTTTAGATGTTTGCCTTGAAACAGGGGGAACTCATGTCGAATTGTCTTGACACCTCTTTCGATGTCCCTGTACATTTATTTGTTTTAATCTAATATCTAATTTTTCACATTAATTTTTTTTTTAAAAGAAAGACAAACATTCCCGGATTACGAATAACCTGACAATAGGTTTTTAGATTTTCACGGCCAAAAGCATTTTCGTTGTTTGTTTTTGGGGTGTTATGCCGTGTTGCGTTACCTCCTTCTTTAGCCGACGTTTCGGCAGTGTCCATCATCAGGGCAGATCCGGTAGATCCGACGATGTGTAATTGTTAGTGTAAAGTGTGTGCTTATTTAAAAACGTCGGCAAAAGAAGGAGGTAACGCAACACGGCATAACACCCCAAAAACAAACAACGAAAAAAAAAACCTGACAACATTTTAAAATCTCCTATTACCACCATAGTAAGCTGAAAATATTGCTTGTGTCGTGATGGATGATTAGCCAGTCGAGGAATTGAACTCGGGACGCTTGGGTGGTAAACAAACGCTTTGCCATGTGCGATAATGAGATTATAAGAATAATTTGATGTCATGACATACGTGAAATATAAATTTATCCCTATCTACTCGTAGGCTTAGCTGTTTTTTCGTAAAAACGCCACAATCAATTGATTTATTATAATTCTTAGAATATTTACGGTAAACAATATAATAAAGATGTTATTATGCCTACATAGTTTGTATACCTACTATAAACTATAAATACCCAGTCGTTATTTGCCAATATGTGCATAAAACAAGTCATTATTGATATTTATCAGTTATTCAAGGTAAATTTAAATATCTTGCTTATCTGCGGTTGTAATGCGTGAAACACGTGGAAGGCTAATTGATAAGATTGCCTTCAGCATGACACAGTTAACTTTGCAGACGACCAAGGAAGAAACGAAAGAAACAACCAACTATTTTTCCAAATCATGGCATTACTGGCATTTTCTAGTTAGGCGAACGTAAATTCACACGTAAAAAAATAAATTTGAGCCATTATAATAGAGTTGTAAATGGATTTAACACGTCCCTACGACCGTATTTGCAGATATAACGTGTAACCTGCCCCCTAAGTATCGAATAATAATAAATAATAAGGATCGTATTGATAACTTTCGGTAACTTGTCATCGTTCTATCGACTGCAGATGGCCAATGAATAACTATCAGTTTACAATAACTAAGCGTTCTTAATACGTTCGACGTCAACTGTTTTTTTCAGTTGCCCTAGGGAACGATGAGATTTTACCGAAAGTCATTGATACAAAAAACTCATAATAAAAATTATACTAAAAAAACCTCCAGATTTCCCCACTGAACGCGTATTCGAAGAATTCAAAGTTCCAACATTTAAAAACTTATTTGTCAAAAATTCAATCATACAAATTTTAAAAGAAAAAAATAAATACCCATTCATAACTGAAAATCGCACTAGACTTAAACATGTATTTGTATGCCCCAAACTAAACACTTCTTTTGCCCAACACCATTAAACACACCAAGAAAAATACTTCTTTAATAAACTACCAATGGAAATCAGAAACATTAATAACAAAGTGCAACTCTTGAACTCTATCAAAAAATATTTTAAAGAAATCACCAACAGGAAAACTGCTTCCTCTATTTCCACAAGAAAGTCTCACTAATAATAATTATACTTGTTTTTCTTCTTAATGAATAAATAGATGTTTATATATTTTAGTTACTGTATTAACTGTACATACGAGTATGTGAAACACGTGATTGTATTAATTGAACGTATATGAAATATAAAATCTTTTTCCATCCACAAGCAAATGCTTTTAATGGAAGACCAGTATGAATTAACGTGTACCATTCTTAAGTTAATAAAAAAAAAATCTTTATCGGTCGACTATGCTAAGGGGTCCTGGACAAAAAATCGAAAAAAGTCTCTGGGAACCGTTAATATAATTTTAAAAAAATGTTAGTAATTTTATTTAACAAAAAAATCATTATCTTTCGATGATCACTGTCATCTTTCGATCCAAATTTCCGTTCATTATCAATGACTTTTAACGACCGTTAAATGCACATCTTATTATATGCACATAAGTGACTCAAACCTTACAATACATGTTCATTAGGACAAAATCTGCAAATCATGTTGACAATAATGGTGAAAACTTAAGCAATGTAAATGTTTCTGCAACACGTGAACGTGCACAACCAACTATCAGACACGCTTATAAAGACAATAACCAATAGGTAGCATGATCTGGACAATAAGTCACAATTGATATTTTTACTGATTCCATATATAGGATTAAACGTAATCGACAATTAATAATATTGTTTCATATTTAGTTTATACGTTTTACATTAAATTACTTCATGCTTTAAAAACTTTTTATATAATTTTTGGTAGCTCATTAGGTATAATGAGCTACCGAATATACATAAATTATGTGATTAGCTCAGCTGGACGAAATTTACGAAGTAAAATTAAAAAATTTCAAAGCTTTTTTTAAAAATCTGCATTTAAATAGCATTTTTTGTTTTTGATTGACGGGGTTATGTCATGATATGTAAGATTAACTGGAAAATGCAAATAATCACGAATTCTGAAATTTATTAAAACAAATTTAATTTCAATAAATTTTACAATGTACTTTTTTTTACGTTAGCTCCACACTGGAGGCCCTGAGGAAAATATTCCCTCAGGGCCTATGTCATCTTTGAGGATGCTGTGTGGAGTGTCTTTTAAGGGAAACGAAGGAGTGGAAGTTCTAGGAAGGAAAAAGTTAATAGGAGTGGGTAGGAATCTGATGGTCAATGTGTCCAGGCGCGACGAATGTGCGAATCCATCCCTCCTACTGCGATGCAGGGTGATGGGTCAAATGAGTCCGGCTGGAGAGATCTGTATTAGGTCTTCCTAAACCAGTCTCTCCCGATCCGGCTCGCCAAGGCAACCCAGGCACCTCTGCTAAGTCACCAAACGTAGTGAACCACTTGGGGTGACCTATGACAGGGGTGTTGGTTATCTAATAAATGGTTCCCGGGTAGCGGTACCCATACCCGCCTCCCAAATTGTACCTCAAACTGAAATCAGTGAAAATACGCACAGTAACAGATTTTCAAGTGATTTTCTGATCAAGCTTATACTATCTACACACCATGCTGCGAACAGCAGCTTTTGGCATCTGGCTAAAAATCGAAGGTTGGAGGATGTCTACCGTCTCTTTTTTTCCCATGCGAACCCGTAACACTCTGTTTCACGTTGACTGCAAATTGGAAGAAACCGTCTGCCGTTAGTACCAACCGATGAAATGAGATGGTAATATTGAATTTGTTGTGTTAATAAAAGAGACCGAAGACAACGTGAAACAGAATGTTACGGGTTCGCACGAGGAAAAGGGAGACAGGAGACAATAGCCAGCTGCTAACAGCCGGCTGTTCGCAGCACCGTGTGTAGAGCCCATTAGAAATAAGCATCTTTAATCATGTGTTTTAATTGATTTTGGCTCGAATCAAAAATCATGTAAAAAGTTGAAATATATAATTTTTCACTGAATGCACTATTTTATTTATTTACGCTCTACACCAAAAGTTTCGATTTTTCCGAAAATAAATATTTGTTGGGGAATCTCTTATTCAACTAATTGGCCTTGGTGAGATTAGTCGACCAATACTGGACCAACAACCAAGACAGATATTATGAATATAATTCAGGTTTCGTTGCCAGGCAAAATAACAATAAACACGCTACGTGCAGTTATGCATTCGATAAGAAAGTTGTCATCTTATTTATGGTAGATAGAAATGATTAATAGTGGGTAAAGGTGGTTTCTCGGTAATGCATCCACCTGTAAAGAAGTTTCTAGTTGCAACAAGTGATGCTAGTTACCAAGGTGCACTGGAGTGGAGTTTGCACTCTGGATGTTAATCAATGATCCACGCTTTAGAATTGTCATCGATTTAATTTTCCTTAAACGTGCTTACAGCCAAAACCACACCCATTTTAAAATGCATTATGAAAAATTGCAAGATTTAATGTATCCGTACTTTAGAGATTTTGTTTCCAGTATCGGATATTATGTACGAAATATTAAATTTAGCAATTTTGAAGAAATGATTTTAAGACGGTTTCGGTAGCTCAGATGGATGATACATTACTTCCGAATAGATGTTATGGTTATCGAGCTCAAGTTTCGGTCACAATCGATCTTTTAAATTTAAGTGCCGTCTCCTATTTCCGTTTAATTTATCATTACTAAATTATTGATATTGCTCTCTAAATTAAATATTATTTTATTACATACGAAGGATTTCTATTAAAAAACGAGACTGAGGGGCTTTTTCACCATCCTCTCCATAGCTTATCCATAGGATAAGGTATATTTTCAATTTACGATTTACAGTTTATTCATTTATTAAGTCGGAGTTTACTATTTGGTACTTAATCTTATGAATTAAGATTGGATAAGTTGGCCGAGTTTTCTAACTATTGCAAGTATTTTGTTTTTATTTTTATTAATATTTGTTATAGTATGGATAAGCTATCAGGAAGATGGTGAAAAACCTCATGAAGCTGCTACAAAAGAATTACCCATGCGCCAAAGGCCAGTAACCGACACCTGTTTAGCGTGAAGCCTTGTCTTTTGAATGCAGTACCTCTCGCTTCTGTAAACGAATCCGTATAGCCATAGCCTTCGTTCGCATTAGAGTTGTTTTTTAGTTTTGCCGGAAAAATGTTAAGTTTAATAATAGAGCGAACGAATTGTTATGAAATTACACATGAAACTTGGAAAAACCACTACCTGCTGAAACTGATAATTTATTGAAAGAAGTGTATGACAATGAATGTCTATTTTTAAGCGATTTCAAGATGGCAGAGAAGAAGATGAAGAAGATTCACACCCGGGTCACCCTAAGTGTGTCCCAAAATTGTGCCTAAAATTCTCACGTTTGAACAACAAGAGCTCGCAAATATATATATATTTTTTTACTGCTCCCTTCTGGAGCCAGTGAGACTATGGCATCCCCAATTGGAGTATGTTGTGAGGCTGAAGGTAAGTGGGGAAGGGAAGGAGATGGGGAAGAGGAAGGTGGGAAAGTAGCTGGCTATTCAGATCTATTCACTAAACACGGCTAAAGCCATTATTAAGCAACGTTTCAATTCTGAATGGTGGTATTACACCAAGGCGATACTGAGAGTATCTTCCACTCTGGAACGTTTCGCAAATATAACATATATTATTTTTATGAATTAATTGTGAAATAACACAAATCAATCACATAAAATTTATTTGCGCACGCCGGGTTCGAACCCGCGACCTTCCGAGTCAAGTGTCTTACCACTCGACCACGGACAATCGAGTGGTAAGAATATTTGAACGGACACTTTATACTGTCTTATTTGCCGGATCTTTGGCCGTGCGACTTCTATCTGTTCCCCAACGTGAAATCTGCATTAAAAGGAACAAGAATTTAGTCCGTTGAAGATGTGAAAGAGAAAGCTGCATGCGTCTTGAAGGAGCTGACAGAAAAAGTTTTTTTCGAACAATGGAAGACTCGCATGGAGTGTTGCAGGGATAGAGGGGTGTATATTGAAGGTTTGTTTGAAATTTTCGAGTTTGAAATCAAAATAAAATGTTTTACAGCATATGTCTCGTTATTTAACAGCCACACCTCGTATTCTTTTGGAAGTGCATATGTAAACGAAACAATGTACACTCCTCTTCCAGCCGCAGGCTAATGCTTCTATGAAAAAGTATTCTTAAAATATTTTATCGTAAAAAACAATGTAATTCGTGTATATTATTGAATAAAATAATAATAAAAAATAAAATAAATGGTTGTTGGAACAATGTTAAAATAAATTAAAGTGTGTTTTTTTGAGAAATTTGGTTAAATTACATGACAAAATTACTCTCGGAATCAGTCGTTCTTTTTACTAGAGTACCTGCTATATTCTAGAACTTTCGTATTATCCTTCTATTGGAGAAACTTATGATTTTCAAATGTTGAAATATTAAATTCGCTTTTCCATTACCGATTTTTTTTATCGATGGGTGAAAACCATTTGTTTGTAAGTTATTGATAAAAGGATTGCGGTATTTAAAAATGTATTATTATATTTTTTTTATTTTGTCATTAGACTTTATGTTCGGGTTAAATTTTTCCCACAAGAAAAACTAAACCCTTTCACACATTTTTCCACAAATGATCATATAGTAAATCCACGCTATGCAAGTGTATTATAATAAGTATAATTAATACAAAACAATACAAGAACAACATGTTAACCAACCAGAGTACCAAATGGGAAAATAATTCACCAACTCCCGACATTTTCATATCAGATGGTTCGCTCGGTGGAACTCCTCATTGAACCGATAAATCCTACTGTTCCCTCAATATAAATATTTAAAAAATCTTTCGTAATCCTACACGTATTAAAAATGACTGATTTTTGCATTGTTATATATAAATTCTTTGACAAATCTAATAAGCCTAAATGTTTAATGAGAGAGCTAGGTATAATGCCAGTAGCCGAAATAATTATAATAATAAGATAAGTGTTTATCAGAAAATAAGATCGTTTATTTAGGTGTAGATGTGTATGAATATAATAAAGGGAAATGCATACAAAAATATTGAATCAAAATCATGAAAAATAGAAACATGTTAGTGTGCCACACACTAATCTAATGAGGTTACTAGAACATTATTTTAGCTTTTATCAGATCAGCGTAATATTTAGTATTTTAGCGAGTGTTTTTAATTTTATTTTAGAAATTTAATTACCTACCAGTGTTTTGGTGTAGTAAAAAAATAATCATCACTTAACTAATTTTTTGTTTTCCGATAAACTAAGATGCACAACGATTGCAACTGGATTTTTTAAATCTCTTATAATTATTCCATGTAGCAACGTATGACATAATTTAGAAGATTTATAAAATTGTATGTTTTTTTTTCTTTTCGATGAGATTGTTCTCTTTTTAGATTTTATATAGTACTCGTATGTCTCCTAGGATCGGCTTATGTCTTATGTCTTTTGAATTTATTTATTATAAGTTTTTAATGAGAAATGTGTCAAATTTATGTAATTTAAACAAAACATGGACTTCTGCTACTGAAACCCTGCATTCACAATATTAATATGTGTATGTATGCATAGTTGTTGTGAACTTCTAACATTATGAATTTCAAAACTGATTTGACAGACTGCTTGCCGAGCATCCTAATAACAATTCTATCGACAACCTTAATAATAATAGTTTAATGATTTATATAGCGCCGTTTTCGTGAAAAGGGTTTTTTAAATACCTATAATACTTAAAAGTATCGATATTTAAAAAAATAGTTCAATACATATAATATTAATTTAAGTCTATAATTTAAAAATTACAATCCATGTGTAATTTAAATCATTTAAATTAATAAATATTTGTCTGTAGCTAGTAGACAGATATCATCGATAGTATACACCTATTATGTAGATAGCACTCACAACAACTATCGCTACGTGATAAATGAAATATTGCATGTCTTAACTACAAAGCAAAAAATCATTTGCATATCTCAATAAAATTCGCGAACGTGAGAAAAAATGAGAAGGCAACTATTATATGTATTAAATAAGTGGAATATTCATGATAAAATAACTTGAATAAAAAAGGTGTATACTTACCGATAAGTGCATTAAAAAAAATCACACTTATTAATTAAGAAAACGTGAAAGTGTTACCTGTAGTTGAACATATCCATGGGTACCCCAGGAAGGATCTTGCAAGCACTGCGGAGGCTTGTCCCTCGACTTGATCCTCCAATACTTCCTTTTCGGATGACTCAAAGTATAGAAACCAAGCCAGCAACAGAACCCGAAGCTGTAGATCAATGTGAACACGTAGATGATACATTTGAAAAAGAACAATAAAACTGGGTTCATCTTGAATTAAATATATCACTTATTTCAAAGAAAATGTCACAGAGTTTCACAGATTTATTTTAGTTTATATGATAGAAGTGAATTTTTCAGTAACTTTGTTATAAGATCACTCGTGAGAACTTTCAAATTGGTTGATACAATTATCCACCACCAGGAGCACAGGAGTTGCGAAGGGTTTTCGTAATTATTTTTTTATTCTGTTTAAAATTTTGTGATGGTCCAGGTGCGTGTTTGAACGTGCACAAATTGTACAATACTAATGCATTGATGTATTTTAAGAACAACGAAGATAATGCGTTCAGATAAAAGACGAACGGTCGTTGATTAAGACCATAACATCGTGTTGAAATTAAAACCACTTTTATATTTTAAAAATTACTTTTGAAATTCGATGCTGTATTTGAGAGACTCGATGCAAATGACTAACTAACTGATTTTCATATTTTTTTTTATCAAACGCAGAAACGTTAAATTTAAAATGAAAACGTTTCAGAAAGTTTCAGAAAATGTTTCTTGATGATAGTCAAAAGGCTTTTCAGGCAACTTTTATTCAACTCTTTATGCTTTTTCCAAGAACGTAGTACTCCTTCGAAGGTTTGATTGTAAATAATATCCTCACAAGAAAACTGGGAAAAGTAACCGACGCACGAAGCGACGTTCGATTTTTTATTTGAATCGTATTTCTTCGAAGGATTAAAAATATCCTCAGCAGAAAATTGTGAAATGTGACCGACGCGCGACGTTCCAAATTTGAATTATACGATTATTAAATTAAATTATATGATTATTAAAATGATCCACAGCAGATACTTATGAAAAATAACAGATGTTCCAAATTTGAATTTTACTCCTTCGAACGATTATTAAAATGATCCACAGCAGATAATTATGAACAGTGACAGATGTTCCAAATTTGAATTTTACTCCTTAAAACGATTATTAAAATGACCAACAGCAGATAATTATGAAAAGTGACAGATGTTCCAAATTTGAATTGTACTCCTTCAATATAAAAATAATGCCCAGCAAAAAGCAGCGAAAGTGACCGGTGTTCGAAGTTTGAAAGGAGTTTGTGTTGTTTGGATGCGGATTATTTCGCACGCTTTAGCAGGCACCGGACGCGATACTGCGATGCCGCCCACCGTGGGGTGACAGATGGAATGAAAGAGAAATCATTATCATTCTCGACCACGAGAGGAGAGGGAGGGAAGTCAGGCAGATCGCGCGGGCGAGTTTGAGTTTTGCACAAGACTCGGGTACTGCGATAGGTACTCGATACGATACCTACCTGTACTTATACTGTAAACATCAAAGTTGTTTGCAGCCTGCATTACGTTTATATAAGAAGAGTGATTTCTGTACACGTTTTATTAATTTTTTTAAATGCAAACCGTATCTATAAATAATATAACAACACGGAGAACTTCATATTTTAATGTCTTAATTAATTTTGTTTTCGTCAGGTGTAAAAATAAAATTTTAATATGGGTGTATTTATAGACACATTGCACCATGAATCTTCATAATTAATACAATTCGTATAAAAAAAGCAATTTTATGGTTTAAAAAGTAAAATATTTAATCATCGAAGACAATATTAGAGACTCTCAAATGAAAATTTGAAACAGAAAAATCTGAAAAAAAATCGGTCACGTCTTGGAATTGAATCCAGGATCTTAGCCTTGCCGAGGCTCTGTTCTAAGCACTGAGCTAATTCGACCCTACCCCCTTCGGTTATGTTTATCTTGCTTCTACTAAGAACCATAAACATTATTTTTATTTTCTTATTGCGTGTTTTTAATGGATTCTATCTTTATGTATGATTGCAAGTTTCTTCCCGAACTAAATGCAGTTCAATTCCTAGTTGCGACCGAATCTTTCTGTTTTATGTCTGATTTTTATTCTTATTTTTATTCGATTATTTTTTTAAGAAAGCCTTTAAAAAAGTTTAGGAATAATTGAAAATCTCCTACTAGCACCGCAGTAAGAGGAAAATGTTGTCGAAAATGAGTCTCGGATTATATGAAGTAGGAAAAACAGATGCCGGTAGCTCGTTCCTAGAAACTACCTGTTTACACGACGCCCATTTAACTATGAACGGGTTTTCCGTTCGTGTCCGTCGAATATCACAGGGTGAACACGGGATTAATGCTACTAGCTTCGAGAAAGCTTAATTGAAATACCTGTATAACAGAATCAGCCTGCCTGCATTGCATCTGTGCAATAGAGATGGCGGCTGGTCTGATGAGATCAACTGATTTTCATCAGACCAGCCGCCTTTCTTTGCACTGAATAAATTAGGTAGATCAGGTATTCTGGGGCTCCAGCCCAGAAGTGGCTCCCAAATTCAATTGTTGAGCGTGCTTAAGATTTGTGTAGGTCACTATTGGTCACAGTTGGTCACTATTGAGAATTTGCTAGCCCTATACAAGTCGCCTAGTTCTTGGGAGCTAGTTCATGCAGGCTTATACTGAGCCCCATACTTGAGCCGAATTGAGATATTTACTTCAGGCATTGGAGTCTTTATTAGTGATGCAGGGTGATGTTGGAAAATAGCAATACTCATTAAAATAAAGCATTAGTTGCCCTATTTTAAAAACAGATTTTTTTGCGATCACAATATATTCTCAGAAATAAATTCTCCTGAAGTTGGAAAATAAATATTTTTTTACACTACAATTTATGAATGTGAATGGAGAAATAGCGTCTATAAAATATTATGATTTACCTGCCTACAGTATAAGTATACCTAAGTGTGTAAGGATAAATCTATAAGTATAATGTAGTACCTAAATAAGTATAAGTGTAAAGTGTATATGTATAAGCGCATAACTGTATTGGTATAAGTGTAAAAGTTTAAGTGTATAAGTATCTATAAGTGCATACGTATAAGTGTATAAGTATAAGTGTATAAGTATAAGTGTATAAGTTGAAGTGTAAAAGTATATAAGTGTGTTAGTATAAGTGTGTAGCGATATAAGCTTTCTTTGTAATATTTTAACATATATATATGTATGTACTTACTTTATTTCAAACACGTAACCATGTAAAATGTGACCCAAGAAGAGGATACCCCAGTAAGGACACCTTATCTTTTAAAAATAAAAAAATAGATAAAAACCAAAAAAAAAAGTATACTCACAGTGGCACCGAAAGTGCAAGTATTTTAAAACTAAGGATGTTTTACAACCCGGAAAGATATAACCGAAGTCCTCTACGGTCGAATAAAATCCGGGTCAGATTCAAACCCGTAAAAATGTCCTTAAGAGGGTATTACCAGAGAATACCAAAAATTTGTCCTTTTTAAATCAAATTCTAGACGTATTGACTCTTTTTTACAAAAAAACATAAATTGATTTTGAAAGGTTTTTATTTTATCTGGTACACACAGTTTTGAAATTTTGAAAAACTAAGTGTATTTTTAATATACTAAGGTTATACCGTTGGTCGTTGGCAGATTGGTTTACTTTTCAAACGATAGATTCTATTAAACAACAAAAATTTCAAATCATATAATCATACAATAAAATAAATGAATACATAATCTAGTCAACACAGCTTTCAAAATTTAAATTTTAGCTAAATTAAAATCATTAAAATAAATCCGAGAACATGTTTTGTGACAAAAATACATCAGTTTTTCTATTTATTTAAGGTCTTACAAATTAAAATATATATTTTTTTTACATACTTATTTTGTTTAGACATTATTAAAAAATCATAATATGATTAAAATTATGATCAAAAAATACTTACAAGAAGCACACTATATTTAATAATTTATCATCGTGCGTTTTGAGCATTTTTATTGCTTACTTGAATGTACGTATATATTAAAGCATGTTGTGAATGAAATAAATTGATATTAAATTTTAAAAATTTGATATGGGGAATAATCGATCATTCTCATTGAAACCTCCCTGTACAGTTGCAAGCATTTTTAAACATTTATTCTCAACTGCTGGTAAATCGCTCTTAATAATGTTGGACTGGTTGGAAACCTTATCTTAAAAAAGAGTCCAATTCACACGAGTTTCTGCAGGTGTCCAATTCATGTCAATGCCCAATGTGAACACGTGTTATTGGGGATCCTACTTACTTCCTTTTTAATATAATGCATTTTATTTATTCAGCATATTGAAATTGTGCAAATCAAAATGTAAACATTCATTAATGGTGTCGCATTGCACGTATTGCACAGGTATGCTAATAAATTAGCCGGGGGACATTTGAACACGGAGTGGGCTGGTCAAATCGAGCGTATGATTAAAATGTGAGATGGAAGAAGTGTATTGGTGTCTTCCAATCAATTCCCGCCTCAAAAATCTTTATAGTTTACCGTGGCCTTATCCAGTAATCAAACAAATAGTTAATACGAGTATATAGTATGGACGGCGTAGTCCAGGGGCAAGGCTTTGGACTCCCATTCCGAAGGTCGCGAGTTCAAACCCGGCGTGCGCAAATAAATTTTATTTGATTAATTTTTGTTATTTCACAATTAATTAATTAAAAATAATATATACTGTATTTGCGGCACGTTTCAGAGTTAAAGATATTCTCCGTATCGCCCTGGTGTAAGACCACTATTCAGAATAGAAATGTTGCTTGAAATGGCTTTAGCTCTGTTTAGTGACTAGATCTGAATAGGCAGGTACTTCCCCATCTCCTTACCCTCCCTACTACCTTCAGCCTCATAACATACCCCAATTGGGGATGCGATAGTCTAACTGGCTCCAGACGGGAGCAGTTAAGACTCTTGTGCGGTACTCATTAAAAAAAACCACCAAACACGGCTAAAGCCATTTCTTCCATCCTAGCGAGATACTGAGAGGACCTTCCACTCTGGAATAAATAGTGAAATAGCACAAATAATCCAAAAAAAAATTTACTTGCCTACGCCTGGATTTGAACCCGCTACCTCTGGATTGCTAGTCGAGAACCTTACACCTCCACCACGGAGGCAATAAAAACGTAATTACTTATCATTCACTGTCGAAAAAAAAAGTTACAGAAAATTTAACACTTTCGAATGTGGGCTATCTAATCACAAAAAAATTTCACTTAATTTTAATATGCCATCGAGAACAAACACATCAGAAGTTTTCAACACCGTATACTTTAAGTATTATGTACAAATTTATACTCACTCGCTCAATATCAACTTATGTAGTTTTTTTTTTCAGTACATAAGTCGATATTTATACGTTTTATCGAAAATGTCGGTTATTTTCAACGTTACTGGGTGTCGAACATAGTAAAATCGATATATTTACAGTATCGGATCGGTAGGCGTAACTATTGATGATTTTATACCGTTTTTCCGAGAACGGTGGCGCTGGTGATAGCCATACCAATTTCGTCTGGAAATCAATAAGAAATCGATATACGATGGCAACGCTGGCAGATCTGTCTGTATATGGATATACATTCGTAAATGTCAAACGAAATCTCCAAATTTAAAAATACCTATTAATAAATTGATAATTTAGAATTGAAATATTAGCTTTAATAGACATTGGCGCCTCGCATGTTCTTTTTAGGACTAAATGGGAGTTCATTAGTTAATGAGGTATTTAAACATATTTCAACCACTTTCGTTTCTCCACGACCGAACGGAATAAATTGATCGCGTCTTAGCTGAGTTATCTGAGTCCTTGGATTGCGTATACGATTTATATCAATTCTAAGTGCTTCATTAGTTCATCTCCATTATATAAGCCAGTTATTTTGCATAACGAACGATTTTTTCCAAAATGTTTTGTGTATTGATCGCTTATTTGTCACTCAGGGAACCACGCTAAAATTTGATAACAATTGCCGGTCGGAAAATCTCTTAACAATTGTTGACCGTGCTCGCAAATATTGCTAACTGGCCTTAGATGGCCGATTTAGTCAATATCGTATAGATATAGATTTAGTCAATATCGTATAGATATAGGTTTTATCGATCGTCCGTGCGAGACCTACGGTAGCTCGACAACCAACAACGAACAGTTCACATCGATTAATACAGCTTTTGTCACCGTGAACAATTGTTTCTTCCTTGGCGATCTGAGGTCGTACTAAGCAATATTGTCGATGCGTTTATACGGGACGTACTTGACTTACTTTAACCAGTGATTAAGACTAACCAATTTTCATACATGCTTCAGGTATGTACTATAATTTATGCCATATTTTGTTACTATGGCATAAAATGGTATCTATCCGTTTGGATAAAAAAGCTCTTTCCACCGTTTTCTATTCACGTTATTTGACCAAAGGCATATTATGCTTCCATTCCTCCTTCACTTTGTTATGTTCTCCAATGGAAATATTTTCTGAATAGTAAGCATTAAGAGTGAAATCATCAAATTTATGTATATTTGCATCGTGACTATTTTCTAAATTGATGGAATAATGTATGGGACGTGAGTGATTAAACATAAATATTGCATTATTACTAGTGGGTACTTAATTACAAAAATACATGACATTTTCATTTAGTAGTTGTAGTTGTCACTGTTGTCAAGATAATTTTTTATAATCTATTAAAATATTCTGATAAAACAATTTCCGATTCCTTCCTCCTCGGCATACTCATCTAAAATATGCAGTCGGTTTAGGGAAATATTAAATACCAAATTACACAAAATATAACTAAGTGTCCCCGAAGGTGTATGCAGAGGAGATGTACCTTCACACAGGAGGCCCTGAGGAAAATAATTTCCATCAGGGCCTATGTCAACCTAGGGGATGCTGTATGAATTGTTTTTTAAAGGAAAGAAAGGAGAGGAAGTTCTGGGAAGGAAAATGTATGAAGGGTAAGTAGGAATCTGGGTTTCAGTGTGTCCAGGAGTGACGGACGTATTAATCCATCCCTTCAACTGATGCGATGCAAGGCGATGGGTCGAGGGAGTCTGGCTGGATAGGTCAAAAGGACAGGTATATTAATAAACAATAAAAAACGAAACACTTGCAAGATTCCCCTAAGTGCCCACTGCATTAAATAATTTTGAACATTAGCGATATTATTTAAAGGAATTTCAATAATTAATATCGCGAAATTGTGACAGTGAAATTGACTTTATCGACAAAGCTAAGGGAAACTCTTGTGATTGGTCAACACCATCGCCATCTTTCCTACACTGCGTTGTTTCTGCCGAAATACCATTTATCACCAGGGATGGGAACATAGCATCGAAAAAAAACGACTCTCAACAGCAAGATAATCTAAACGCAGTAACAAGGTAAAAATTTGAAGTAAATACTGCACACCTGAAGACATTAAACCAGATGTAGATGTTTTACAAAATTTGCGTAGATTTAAAATTAGAGAATATAAAAACCAAAAACTCGAAAACATTGATAAAAAATGGAATTTCAAAATACAACAGAATTAATTTGTCAGAAGTATAAGTTAACAGAAGTTGAAAGCTTGAAAAATGATTTGCCAAATAAAAGTAAAATTATTAAGCATTTGGAAACTAGACTGGCTTGCTTAGAACCGTCAAATCTTGATGACTGTTGAAATAACAGGAATTGAGGAAAATACTGATGAAAATCCAATAAAATTAATAGAAAATGCCAATGTCAAAATAAATTCAGAGGATATTACCTCGGCGATAAGACAATATGACAGAAGACCAGGTCGTCTGAAAAAAAATCTCTTGAATATTAGAAAAATTCAAGAGAAACAAGAATTAAATTATTAACAAACTAGAAAGTGATTTCAAACCGTGAGAAAATGACATTCCTGGGAAAATCACTATCTTCTTATTTTAAGCAACTACTTTGGAAAGCCAAAATTAAGGGGAAAAGAATAAAAAGATTAGTATGTTGAAGTGAGAGAAGATGAAGGCAAATAAACCAGGGAAATAAAACACGAAGATGACCTCAATACAATATGTTGAAAAGTAAAAGGTAGTAAAAATAAGATTATTTTAGAATTAAAAATGGATACCGGTTAGGAAAAAACATTGATTTGAATGACAATACATGCTTGAAAAAAAAAATTGAACACGTAATTTTTATTTTCATCTTAGTCCTTTTAATTTGCATAACATTATTTCAAAGCTAATTTCAACACATGGTCACTCTGTGTTTACATTACATATATTGTATTAGGTATTAGGTTCCTATAGTTTAGTAGTGACACTAGTGACCCATTACTTATAAGAAATATTAATTTAAAAATATTGTTCTTTTAAAACCTATATTATTTTGTGTATTTTATAAAATTGTTAACCTCAACAAAGACTTGTCAAAGTGACGTTTAAAATTTTAATCTAAACAATAACACCTAAAGTAAAATAAATGAAAAGAAACAATAAATGTATAGGGGTTATCCATTCCACAACTTTTTCAAAACCAATGAATCGTAATAAATTACATCAATAAAATACATTCGTTATTTCAACAAAAACGGGCACTTCAGTGAAATGAAAACTCTTCTAAATGTTTTGATCAAAAAGGTTTCTTTCGTATTTATTTCAAAATTATTTGATACTCACTTTCATATTATGTATTAGATTCTTTTATTGCCTTCGAAGAAAGGTTTGCTTTTAAATTGTCTTTTAACGAGAACCCTACCTAATCTACTACTAGAGTTACCCTACCACCTTATATTACTTACTTACTTTACCTTACTGACCTTAAATACCACCCATATATACAGGGTGTTAAGGCACGTACTTGACTTACTTTCACCACTAATTCCTGACATTATTTGGAGTAAAAAATGTAAAGGAAATTTTGAGGTCCGGTGACTTTTTCAATGTTTTTTTCTGTAAAATCAAACAAAAAAAAATTCTTTCGCATCTCGTCACTGGTAACTCAGCCGAGTAAACAACTAACCTCTAACACTGCCCCTAGCTGTCCAACTCCTACTATTATTTATGTTTTTGAAGAAAGAAAAAAAAGTTCAAAAATGTCACCAAAGACCAAAATTTTATTTACATTTTTTACTTCAAATAATGTCAGGAATCACTGGTCAAGTAAGTCAAGTACGTACCTTAACACCCTGTATATTTACTTATGCTGAAAATAAACACCCACTTAAAAGCATTGCAAAACAACAAAAACATACAATAAAACTGATATTTTAAGAATAATAAACGCACTAGGTATATCTAAAAAATTGAAGATTGTGCTTTAAAACACAGGTGAATTCTTAGTGTAGAGGACAACATATAATATCTTGTAATATTATTTTTTAAAGAATAATGAATAAATAAAATATACAACCAGCGTATTAGTACAAAAAATCGACATAGTTAATAATTTCGTTTGTTATCCATACCAACATATTATTAAAGGAATTTTTCAAGTCGATTTAAGGTTTTAAATGGTTAATAATGCACAAACAAAAATAGTTATAATTTCGAGCGGCTAACTGTCGGGGATCAACTGTCGGGGGATCAATTTCGGGGGATCAAATGTTAAGGGATCAACAGTAGGGAGTCAACTGTCGGGGGATCAACTGTCTGGGGATCAACTGTCGGCGGGGGATAAACTGTCGGTGTATCAACTGTCTGGGGATCAACTGTCGAGGTATCAACTGTAGGGGGATCACCTGTCGGGGGATCAACTGTCGGGGGGTCACTGCAATTTCCATACACCTCTCAAAAATGTTTTAATTTAATAATGCCTATTAAACATTTAAAGGAAGCTTTATTAGAAACAACTTATATATGGTGACTTCTACTCCTTCTCACAGATGTTGTCAAAGTTCCCAAATTGCAATACCCCTCAGGATGCCTGTCGCACCGGGACAGGAGTACTCATGAGGGTTTATGATCGTTTAATTTTTGTCTCAATGTCAATAATTTGTTAAGTACAGGGTGGCGCAAAAGTCAGCACCCTGCTTTCACATTTGTGAAGTAAACACATACAAAATACACTTCAAAAAGACATAAATCGCTATACCCCTCAAGAACGCGGTTTTTTTTTAAATGTTTTCCTGCCAGTGCAAATCACAAAAACTCTCGTTTGGTGAGTTGCCTGCACTAGCCGGCAAGATAACCGTTCCAGACTTCTTTATGTGGATATATATTATTATATATCTATATATCTAGATATATTTCTTCTTTATTTCATGCAATTACGAGTCAATTTTAATAAGCCTCAGACTCTTGAAGCCCTCAAAGAGAATATCCGGTGAGAATGCGAGAACCTAACGCTGGAAGGGTGAAGGAAAATGTTATAAATTGGGCCCGTATGGTCACAATTCTGGTGGCGACTTAATGTAAAAAAAATTAAGACATCAAATAAACACATTCCAAAATTTTTCTATTTATTAAAAAAATTACAGCCAACGTACATCAGTTGACCACTTTTGTGCCACCCTGTAGTTATCCAGAATCATATTCATTAGTAAATTGATCGTACGTTTTTATAACCATTTCAATTTGGGAGGCGGGTATGGGTACCGCCGCCCCGGGAACCATTTATTGGATAACCAACACCTCTGCCATAGGTCACCCCAAGTGGTTCGCTACGCTTGGTGACTTAGCAGGGGTGCCCGGGTTCATGGGGTGAGGTTTGTCCGGGGCCTTGCCGCGGATGTATCCGCTTACCAAATGCGTGGCAGGCCAGATCGGGAGAGACTGTTTGAGGGAAAGATTTCGATTTCTTTAGCAGGGCTTCTCGGAACATCACCTTGCACCGCAGTGGGAGAGATGGAATCATTCGTCCGCCACTCTTGGATACACTGACCCCCAGATTCCTACCCTACCCTCATACAATTTTCCTTCCCAGAACATCCCTCTCCTGACTTTATTAAAAAGAACCCCCCACACGGTAACCTCAAAGATGGGACATGTGCCCAGTTTTTTGTTGTTTGAAAAATTGGTGTATTTCATGGATTTTAGTGACAGTGAACAAAGGCGGGATGGGAAGGGGGGAGGGGAGGCGGAGAAGTTGAAAGTGGAACCCACGAGGAGAGGGGGGGGCACGGAAGGAAAATAGCGTAAGAGGGGAAGGCGGTGAAACCGAAGGGGGAACGCGGGTAAGAACCATGAGATCGCGGACAAATGAGAAAAAAAACTCATTGATATTTTATTATACAAGTGATAAATGTTATTGTCACTTCACTTTTTTGTCGTTCTCTGTAGAAATAATTAATAAAAAAATTCTAAGGTTTCATAAATTTCTACATTATACCTACATCTTTGTGGTTAATTTTTGAATTTTAATATAAAGCAGGGTCTTTTCTGTTTCTAAAACTGTTTATATCATATTTCTTATTACGATAGTAACGGAGACAC
Source organism: Limnephilus auricula (assembly GCA_951813805.1). Lineage (NCBI taxonomy): Eukaryota > Metazoa > Arthropoda > Insecta > Trichoptera > Limnephilidae > Limnephilus > Limnephilus auricula. The sequence continues at coordinate 22,982,376 of OX638393.1, forward strand.
AACGATTTTTATGAGTCCTTTTTGCCATGCTACCCCGCTCAAAAAGAAGAAGATGGAGAGATACGACAATACTAACGTGGGAGCGAGCGCGCTATCTTTAAAAACCATAAAATTCAAGCGAAAATTGTGAAAATGTTTAATAAAAGACTCGTTTGAAAAAGAGCAAAAATCTCGTGGGGGCTGTGTCAAGTGGCATTTAAAGAAACACGTGATTTTTTCATACATATAACTTGTTAAATAACAGAAACAAACGTGTTAATAAAAATTTTCGGAGCGTATTTTGCGATTTATTTCTATCGAGGGAATTTCAAATAATTACCGTTTCGGCCTGTGGAATGTATTATCTTAAAGAATAACATATATTTTTTAAGAACTTAAAGCTTCAAACGTTTAAGGAAAACGTGTAAGAAATCGGTAGAAATTGGCAAAGCGGCCTCTATCTGACTGATAAACCATTTTTTTTATTTAATTACACTTTTAATGTCATTCAATTAAACAAATAACTTTGTGTAAACCATTATAACCAGATGTTATAATATCTATACATGTTTATGTGTAGATATTATAACATATAATATACATGCTTCAAAACCGATGGTTTCTTCGTCAGGATAATAATAATAATTTCATGTTATTATCCTTACGAAGAAGCCATCGGTTTTGAAACATGTAGATAATATTATAATAGTAGTTTACACAAAGTAATTTGTTTAATTTAATTGAAATGATGCCACATAGTTATTTTGCAAAGATTGAAGAAATACTTTTAATGACTGTTAAAATGAGTGAAGAAGTTGCATATCGTTGCAGAAGTTTCCGATCACCGTTTTGTTAGTAGGTACTTATGTAGGTATTTGGTTTTCTCGACCATCGATTCAATATAATTATTATGCAGAACAAGCTTTTACGCTTTCACTTCTCTCTCCATGCATTCAAGTTGCTGAAAAGGTATCGTTAACTTGTGACATAATATTTGTAAAATCGTGAAGAGTCCAGTTTCATTCATAAATAATTTTACGCCTCACAAACTACGGTTCTTCACGTAACATTTGTCGTTCTCATTCGGTATTTTTTTTTATTGTGGCAGCGATGCGTTGCAGTGTTTCCCTTTTGGCGTAACCGAAGTATTTTCTGTGGATGTTGACGCAACGAACTTTTTCCGCCAGTTCTCGCAAAGGTTCATTAAACAATTTCAATCCCAATTGGCATCACTATTCCACGCAATGATTTGATTTACAAAATGGCGAAGAACAAGTGATATCTAATTTTTTACAAGATTTTTGCCAGACAGAAAATGTTTTTTTTTAAAATGTTATTGATGTTTTTCCTTCGTCTTTAGTCAACATTCTCAAGATTTTTTAAAAATCTATCTGAATGCTGCAGAGACCCAACTTCTCCCTGCTAACCAGCGCCAGTGAGATTATGGCATCATTCAATTCCCAATTTAAGTGAGGATTATGGGTATCGGGAGGGTAAGGAGATGGGAAAGAGGAAGGCTCAATAAAGGTCAGCAGGAGTATAGCGGGCAGATGTGAGTCGGAACTGTACTTTTTCATTTGGGAGGCGGGAATGGGTACCGCCGAAAAAATGGAACCATTTATTGGATAACCAACAGCTCTGCCATATGTCACCCCTACACAGCGAAAAATGTTATTCTAAAATACGATCATTTTATTCGTAAAAACGGGACTGAAGTTCTTACGAACAAATTAAGATTGTTTTAATGTTTATTGGCGGGAAAATGTAAGAATAAGTTGGTATACGTACGAAATTACGTATACCAACAAATTATTCTTACATTTTATTTTTAAAATTTTTTTTTATTAATAATTCATAAAATATACATAAATTACAAATAAATTTTATATACTAATTAATATATGCTTCATGTATCTACCCCTATAAATAAGCAGGGCTTGTGTGTATGGGGGTGTTATTATACAGTTTTTATTTGATATGATTTAGTTCAGGTTTTGGGTATGATTTTTAAGGTGATTTTTAAATTCTTTTATATTGGTATTCATGTTTCTATTTTTTTCTGGTGATGAATTAAAGAATTTTACTCCGAGATATTTATGATTATATTGAGGAAGTATTGATGTTTGTCTAAGATTTTTGTTATTTTTAAAGGGTGCAGTTTTATTTTGAATATTATCTTTATAAATTTGTAATGTTGCATAGTAGAAGTATAATTCACTTAATTTTCTGACCTTAAATCCTTTGAATAAAAGTTTTGACGAATATGAATAGGGTTTCTTTAAAATCGTTTAAAACGTGTTCCCGCTAATAAACATAGAAACCGTGTTAATTTATTCGTAAGAACTTCAGTCCCGTTTTTACTATTAAAAAGATCGTTTTTTCGAATAACATTTTTCTCCGTGTAAGAGGGTATAACCAGACAATACCGGAAATTTGTCGTTTTAAAATCAAATTCTAGACGTATTGACTCTTTTTTACTTGAATGTAGGTATATGTTAAAGCAAGTTTTGAATGAAATAAATCGATATTAAATTTTTAATTTTAAAAAATTGTTACGGGGAATAATCGATCTTTCTCATCGGAACTTCCCTGAACAGTTGCTAGCATTTTGGAACTTTAATTCTCAGCCGCTGGTCAATGGGTCTTAATGCATACGACTATGGTTTAATGGATTTTACCGTATATTTTATTTTAAATTATTAGTTCTATGATAGGATTGGTTGAACACTGAACAGCCTCATCGGTACCCGGCGTACTATTTTATATAACATTTACACTAGCAAAATAGTATCCAGTCACTCATAAGTAGCTCTATGAACGGACGACGTAAATATTCGAAAGAGAATCAAATAAACCACAACTTAGATAATACATAATTGGTCCTTGCTTAAATGATTTTAAAAATAATCTTTTTTACATAACAATGTTTCCTAGATAAAAATGTTCCTGAAAGGAAGGTTTGGGTCCACTATTTCTCATAAAAACAAATATATAAGGCTTCTAAAATTGCTTTGTCAGGTAATCAGTAAACCGTTCGTAACCTGATCTTTACAAACAGGCAGAAGTAATTTTAATTTAACTGGTGGAAACGGCTATATGAAAAAGTGGGAGAATATTATGGTGTTTCATTCCACCAAAAAGTCATAATTACGCAATTTTGTCATAAGTCATAAGTCATAAGTTTGACGATTAAACTTGTAATATAATTAATATAATTTTAATGAGCTTTACATAATTATATCATTGATATAATATATTATGCGTACTCACAAACGGTGAGCTCTGGAGTCATGAAATTAGCACATATTTTTTGCTGATTTTCTGGGTATTATTAGGTTATCGAATTTTCAGTACAGCGTGTACTTATTAAAAATAAAGCTACCCTTTAATTGTCTTAAAATATTACTACAGGCTGTATTTCAAAACTAAATAACTAACGAACTAACCTTCATCCTCTCATACAAACTCTTCCGTTATTATCCATGATACGTGTCAGTATTTGGAGAATTGTTCAAATTCTGTGAAACCGCTCGTACTTTGGAGTTGATTCCCTTGATAGTGCTAAGTCTTCTTCGGGCGTCTCCGACTTCATCTACCATTCACTTCGGCGTCGTGAATTGTCTTTAGACTCCTTTCTTTGTTTAAAAATCTATGCGACCTTTTGTTAATATTATCCATTACGCTTACTTGTGTGACACAAAAATGCCTATAAAACTAAACGGAAAGGTATACCAGACTATTGTTAGACCCGCTATAATGGATGGCTTCGAATGCTGGACCATGTACAACTCCTACACCAGGCAACTTGAATCAGCAGTAATGCGAATGCTTAGATGGTCGGCAGGAGTGTCACTAAAAGATAAAATTAAAAGTTCACGCATTCGTGGTAGCCTGGGTGTCACGGAAATAAACAATAAGCTAGAGGAACGACAGTTGAGATGGTATGGTCACATAAAACGGAGACCACTAGACCACACAGTGAAGCATGCAATGTCTATGGAGCTTCATCGACAGTCATCCAGAGGAAGACCAAAGAACTCCTGAATGACTCAATGCTCCAAAATCCTAAGTAGAAACGGCCTGGAAGAGAGCGATACCCAGAACCGAAGAAGCTACAACCTGAGAAAGAGGAGAGCCGACCCCAACAGCCTACCTAGGCAATGAGTTGGGACAGTTCAAGGAAGAAGAAGAAGATCCATTACGCTTACATCAGACTTTCTTTCTGGGTCTCTATATTTTTTACATAGTTTACCACATTTACGCCACAAAGATCTCATTTTTCTTGGATCCAAAATTTGAAATAAAATAAACAATGTCTGCGAGTATCTGCGTGGATAAATGCGTCGGGTTCCCAGTTTCCATCCAGGCGTTAATTATGTTCAATTCCTCTGCTTCCAATGTCCCCCAAATAAGTATTGCAAAATCAAAAATTTCGCTTGTAATAAAGGTGGTAAGAGTTTTTCTAATATTGTCAATCTATTCGTTACTCTGATATGTTTTTCTATCTAAAAGAAAACAAGGCACCGCATTTCAAAACTAATCTTTAAAATATAGTAAACAATGCAAACTAATATATTATATTCATAGTCTGTAAATATTTCTCAAAGCTAGTAGATGTATTGATCTTGAACTCGTGTTATAAAAACAATGTACTTACCAACCTAGACCTGCCAATTGTCGTTCACCTTGCTTATCAAAATAACCTTGAATTTTTTTAACTGATTTAGTTAGGGCATCGGTGTGAAGATATTAATCATCATTGATGTCTGCCGATGGGCGCGAAGTCAAGAATTATGGACATTAAGGCCGTCACGTGTAATGGGCTGCACGGGCCGGAAAATTAACACGAACGATCGGTGTAACTGGCCGTTGAACTGTCGGCATGTGACACGTGTCGGCCGTCAATCAGATTCCAAGATTAATGACACTGTTCTGGAAAATGTGTGGAAAACATGTATTATTACAAAACCTATGATTTGAACCAACCACTGAAGAAATAAACTGATAGGAGTGTTCTGTGGGAGTGTCATTGTGGAAGAAGTAAGCTCAAATTTTCCTCGCTTATGAGAAAATATTATTATTATTATTACAAACAATGTTTTTGGAGAAATAATTAATTCCTCTCTGTAGTAGTCATAATGCCTTGACGACGACGACATCATTTGTACTATCTTTCAAATCGGTATATAGGTATCACTCTTATTGGGATTATCTGGTCAGTGATATAACTCGAAGTTTACGACTTGAGTTTTTTCCACGCCTTGCCAATTTATTTTTGAAATGTTTTTCTTATTCAATATTTTTTCAAAAAATCATTCATTTTTATTTCTTTACATTTAAATTCTCATTTAAAGTCTCCGTAGCTTACTATGAATTTTATGATATATCATGCAGAGAAGGTACACACGTTTTATGACGCCAGAGCTAACCGTTCAAGGGTTTTGGCTCTTCCAGGAACTATTAAGATGGTATATGGCTAGCATAGTACATTATATCAATGCTATCAATGCTATCAATTTTTGTTTTTTTTTTTAACTATATATTTTTTCTTTCGCCTTGTAATATTTTGTGTGACAGCCAGACGCACAAATGTGTCCATTCTGGTCTTTTATTACATGCACCTACGTAATACTCCTCGGACCACTCCTCCGTGTGGTCACTGAGAAAGCATACACTTATTGTAAAGATTTCAAAGAATAAAGGAAACTTAAAAAAAAAATCTGTTCCCGAAAAATCTTGGTTTTTAGGTATCCTCGAGTCGTTAATAAAGTTAGAAAAAATAAAGTAAAACTGTTTGATCCCAATGTGTCTGTTCGACACAATTAATATTTTAGTTTTAAGCGATGATTAACTTCATTGTGCCTTCTTAGGGGGTCCCCGGCTTCTTGATCCACCCGCTCTTGTCAAACCATCTATTGTCCCTTTCTGAATCTTGTTACTAACTAGAAATACCGTAGCCGTCTTTTTGACGGCTTTCCAATGTTCAATGCTTTCATTTAACATACGGAATTTTTTGTATTTTTGTGTATATTTCTACCGATTTATAATATGTTTCTCTTGAACACTAAGTTTAAGTTCCTAAAAAAGTATATGTTACTTTTTGAAGATAAAAAGTACACATTTTTACAGCCGAAATAGTAATTATGTGAAATGGTAATTATGTGAAATTCTCTCGATAGAAAAATTCTCAAAGTGGGATCCTAAAATTATTAAAAACATATTTTTGTTCTGTTATTTAAAATGTTATATGTATCTATAAAAAAAATCAGTATCTTTAAGTGCGACTAAAGCATGTGTCGAGAGATTTTTACTCTTTTTTTAATGTTACTACCTCACTAGAGTCCCAACTGCTCCCGTCTGGAAACTGTGAGACTATGGCATCCCCAATTGGGGTTAGTGGGGAGGGGAAGTAGATGGGGAAAGAGGAAGGGGGGAGTACCTGGCTATTCAGATCTAGTCACTAAACACGGTTAAAGCCATTTCAAGCAACGTTTCAATTCTGAATGGTGTTCTCACACCAGGGCGATACTGAAAGTATCTTCCATTCTGGAACGTGCCGCAAATATTTCTTTTGTGAAAACACAAATCGTTATCGTTATATCAAACATTATTGTTTTTTTTTTATATTAGCGCGCTCTATCTAACATTCATATTTTCATTTTTCCCTTTCAAACAATCTTCTTTTGAACTACCGAGCCTTTTTTACTTTTCATGAGTCATGATTTGGCAAGCATGGTGGAATAAAATGTATGTACCTTTTTACATGTTTAAATGTGATAATTCATACATACTTACACCACCACAGTAGGGCCATCAGGGGCCCTAGCACGCTTGCTCTATAACGATCGATAGGATAACTATCGGTAACTTCTCATCGTTCCCTAGGACAACTGCATATCGAAAACGAATAGGTGACAGTTCACAATGACTAAGTGTCCTTAATATATTCGATATCAACTGTCGTTTGTACGTTTGAGATCTGCAGTTGTACTAGGGAACGATGAGCAGTTACCGACAATCGGTCGGTAACTTCACATCGAGCGACCGTGCTAGCACACCAGGCCTAGTTTGTTTGCAACATACCTATTCCTCCTCCTCAAGTTAACCTTTTTAACTTACTCTTGAAGAGCTAAAAGATATCGAACTGAAAAATAAACCTTTTTAATGACGATATTGACGATTAATAAAAAATGTTTTTAAAAAACCGAACAAATGACAAGCGTAATAACTGCAAGTTTGCGGAAAGTGTATCGGATATTACAAAAAAAAACAAATATTTAGTAAATGTGCACACCATTGAAAAAAATGTAGGTACACATTTTCGTTAGTTAATAATATCATTTATTATTTTACTATTCCAAAACTGCAATAATTTTATAATAAAATGTTATAAGCCGCAGACGTCATAATGTCCCTGTTATCATTGGAATTGAGAACATGGTCTTTCTATAATTAATTTCGCTTCAATATCGCTTTACATCAATTTAAGGTTTCTTAATGTTTATTACGTAAAAGAAGAAAATTTCTATGGTACTAATTCTTACGTTAATTGAATTATATAGGTGCAAAACTCGCGCAAAGGTATTTCACCTGACGTCATGTGTGCCTATAAATAGTAATAAAATTAGTAACTTCTTTTCCATATAGCGTAATGTTTCTATTTAGGAGACGGAAAAGGACAGTGTTTTATAATAAAGATTTCAAAAATAAATGGTGTAAAACTTTATATTTAAAAAAATACTTGCTTTTAGCACTGCGTTGTATTTTATCTGGTCCAAATTCTTTGCTAATGCGACGCATTTGGATAATGCACCAATCAAATACTTATAATACTAAATAAGATATCAGAGTGCACACGTACTAAAAAGTGCAACCAAAAATATTCCAATCAGCAGTATTTTAGATAAACTAGTTCTGAAAAAAATTATAATATCAAATTAGTTTTGCCATATTTGCTGACTCGACAAAAAATGACGAAAACCAACTCGTTAAGTAGGTATAGTCTCCTAGGTCTAATTCACGAAGATTTTTTGGTCAATTAGTTTCCTTTTTTGATACTTCATAACCGACTTTGAATTGAAAAGTTTTATTGAAGATGCAAATTTATTTACCTACCAAATTTTTGAACATTTGGCGTCGTTTATATACAAGTATTTGAGTTCGTATTAAATAACTTAATTAGTTTTTTTTTAAGATTCTTTTTGGTCGGATTAATCCTAGAACGTAGGTACTATATTAGATTGTACGCGGAGAAAAATATTATTCTAAAATACCATCATTTTATTCGTAAAAACGGGACTGAAGTTCTTACGAAAAAATTAACAGGGTTTTAATGTTTATTGGCGGGAACATATAAGAATAATTTGTTGGTATACGTAATTTCGTACGTATACCAACGAATTATTCTTACATTTTCCCGCCAATAAACACTGTTAATTTGTTCGTAAGAACTTCAGTTCCGTTTTTAACCGCTTTTACGAATAAAATGATCGTATTTTAGAATAACATCTTTCTCCGTGTACATTCGAATATATATATCTTTTATTTTCTTTACTATTTTTGTTGTTGTTTTTGTTTAGTCTGTTTTTTGTTATAATATTTTACCATGACTGCAATAGAAAACTACATTGATATGGTTGGAGATTTTCGCCGTAAAAATTTTATCGTGATTTATTTTTTTGTTATTGTGCCTTCTTCTTTAAATTTTCTGTCTATCATCAGGGCAGATACTACATTTAAAAAAAAAAATTATTTCGACTCTGGTAAAAAGTAAAATTTATTCATCACACAAAACAATAATACATGGTATATATCAATAAAAACTTACATTGAAACGTGTAATGATTTTACATAAACGGTAAAATTAAGTATAGCGAATGTACATAGTGATGTTGTTAAGTTTTAACATATTTGGGATATTTACATAATGGTAAAACCGTTAAAGTAATGTTCTTGGCGTATAAAATAAATAATAATTGTAAAATGCTATCACTAATAATACAGCAAAAAATATATTTTTTTAAAGCTTTATTATTTAAATCAATATTAATAAAATTAGTTTTTTTGATAAAGTAATTGGGGTGATAAGTCGATTATTTATTATTTTTAAAATGCGAGAATGCTTTTATGAATGGATTGTAAAATACAGTACCTACTTACATTAGATAGGCTCAGATAAAATTAAAATGGATTTTACAATATTTTAGGACTTTGTTGTTCGGAATTTATAAATATAAAGTTATAGTTTTTTGCAACAAATTTTCATTAAATATTTTTTTATTTTTAACTTTTTTCATAATTGGATTATCATAAAATAAAATCTATTGTAAAAATTAGGCTTCGTAAAAATAACCTTAAATGTCAAGTTATCATAATATTTTTATCGTAAGTCATAACATAATCAAACTTTAATCAACATGATATTATGAACTTTCCAAACCAAAACGACGTAAGTGACAATCATACATTTTTTAAACTTAATCTTGTATACTAATATTGCATAATTTTTTGTGTCAAAAAAGTTTTCTTTTCGTAAAATTAATAATTATTTTTATAACCTCATATAATTCGCAATTTAGTGATTGACTGAGTAAAAACAATTTCCAGAACTTAAAAATATTTTAAGTATGCCCATTTTAGTTTTTCTTCTTCGAGAATTCTCGGAGAAGTTTGTTGACTTCTTGAGGGTATTCTTGAAAAACATCTTATTTAACTATTTTATTTTAGTTCTTTTTCAAGAATTCTCGAAGAAGTTCGAGGATTTCTTAATTCTCCTTTTGCTGGAAAAAATATAATATGCTTAATTTAGTTCTTCTTCTTCAGGAATTCCCGGAGAAGTTTGTTGACTTCTTCGGGCTCCTCCTGCTGAATGAAGTGCTTGGCATCCTTCAACAGGACGGTCTGTATGGCTGGGAACCTCTTCTTTAGAAGGCCGATGGAACTCTTGGAGATGTAGTCGTCCTTCTCGCCGAGGATAAACAGCCCTCTGGTGGTGACCTCTGTTTTAGGGGAGTTTGTGATAGAGGAGTCTAAGAAGTTAGCCCTGTAGTAGTTCAGGGGAGGGGTAAGGGCATCTGAAAAAAAACATTTAGTAAAAATTAAGATTATTTCTGGCATGACTTTGATTTATGTCTATTCCTTGCCCTTACCGACCAATGGACAACGGGCTAAGGCGAAATTAACAGATTTACTTCAAAATTCAACAATATATGACACAAGTTTCTATTTATATTAGAAGATTGGAGCAGTGATTATTATTACTGGTACTATTATTAATAAACTCATCAAAAATATAAAATTTCCTTAGAAATTGGAAAAAATTGTAGCACAAAATTTGACATTTGAGTATTTTTATTGTCAATAATAAATTTGAATTTAACATTTTTCGCCAGGAGGCATACATATATGGTTATCATTAAATATATCGTCACATATTTTCTCAAAAAATATTTGATTAATTAGTGATGTAAACGAAGATATTTATTTTTATTTAAATAAAAACGGCACGATAAAGTGAATTTGCGATTATTTATTTTTATTTAGTATTAAATTATCTAAAAAATCATTTGATTTAAAATGTAAGAGTTGACACAATGTAGATAACATAGAACATAAGTAATAAGTAATAATAGATAATCAGATAATCAACAAAAATTAATAAAAATGTTGAAAATTGGTGTTCACAATAGTTTATGAAATAGGTAGAAATAGTGTAGTCTGGTCAAGGCAAATATGCGTTTTTTGCATTTTCAGCCAAGCGATAAGTTTTATGAAAAAAATAAATTTAATATAAATTGTAGGCATCTATAAAAAAGTTCTTATACTTTATGCTATATCTCAGAAATGGTGATTCTTAAGAAAAAAAGTTTAAAAACATTTTTATAGATAATTGCATGGTCTACAATTTTTGTTTGATCTATTTTTACGATAAAACTTATAATTTCGATTAAAAACGAAAAAAACCCATATTTGCGGCCTGGAATTTTTTTTTCCAGATGATGTATCGATGGGGACTTTTGACATTTCATTAATAATGATTAATGATGTTCCATTTTTTGCTAAATTTTCAGCTTTATTCGAATTTTTGTAAGCTTACCCCTATTTTTTGAGCTAACTTGACCGGACTACACTATTTCTACCTATTTCATAAACTATTGTCAACACCAATTTTCAACATTTTTATTTATTATTGTTGATTTGGAGGATATTGGCTGATTATCTATTATTACTTATGTTCTATGGTATCTGCTTTGTGTCAACTCTAAAATTTTAATTATTTTTAATTGATAAACTAATGTTTAAGACAAGATTTTTTTTGTTTAGCACAAAGGGTAACAATGATTATAAGCAATAATTATTAGCCTGAAACACTCGACCATATTGAAAAAACCTTTCGAGAAAAGATACATGTCGCCGACGGGACTCGAACCCGAACCCAACCATTGATTGCCGGTCAAGAGCTCTACCATTAAGCTACGGCGGCTTTTCCCATACCCGCCAAAGGGGTGCGGGTTCGAGTCCCGTCGGCGACATGTATCTTTTCTCGGAAGGTTTTTTAAATATGGATGAGTGTTTCGGGCTAATAATTATTGCTTATAATAATGGTTACTCTTACATTTTATATAACCTATATTTTGTTTCATTTTATGTTACCTTTATTTTGTAAACTCGTTATTTTCATTAAAATAAAAATAAAAAAACATGCAATATATTTTGTAAAAGCTCATTGGTTGTTTAAGTAAATAAATGATTTATTATTATCAAGTTTGGTTTAAAGTTTTTTTATTCCAGAAAAAAAAATAACATTTTCACTTACTTAACTAGTTTAATTTATATAACTCCATTTTAATTTTCAAAAGTTATATTAAATAATATTATTATACAATTTATAAAAACATTTTTTCTTCAATGTTCGCAAGTTCACTTTGTGGCGTCATTTTTAATTATAAGTGGTGTACAAGTGTACACAAAGTTATTTGTTTTCATTTAACTTATAAAAACAGTTTATTATATACCAGCTCTGTACTATGTGTCTTCAGAAGGCGAAACAGCTATCACGCCTAATCTTTTTTTATAAATTAAAAATAATAATATTACTGAATATATAAAAAAAAGAAAATAATAATAAATTATCCGACGTTTTTAATTTTTCGCGATCCATAATAAAAAAGAAATGTATTTTTCTCTGGATATCAAACACGCCCGAGTGAAATAGTGTAGCGAGATATTTTAGATTTGATAGCGGGGTCAACAGCGAACGAATAATAAGGTGTATAGTACAGGTATTTAATAACCGTCATAGGTCCCAGCTTCCCTTTCTAAAGATCTAGATCACACGTGTAGCCATACGACATATTGCATGCGGATTGTGCATGAAACGAGGCCAGTGAAAGTGAATGGGACTGCCAATGTACACAGAACACAATACATTATTGCTCAGATATAGGATGTCAAAAGTTCAACGGATAAATTAATAATGCGTTATGTTTTAATTGTAACGGGGACATCGCGTCAAACGTGATTGTTACGATTATTTATTAGTTCGCTAGTATTTAACTGGAGTAAAGCGGTATGCTACACTGGATTGCTAAATTCATACGGCATATAAATGCATTTGGTGTCGAAGCAATAAATTGTTGAAAGGGCTTAAAATTTTTAGCCGGCCGGCTTATTTTTTTCTAAATTCCTTATTTTAAAGTAAAAAATATATATTTTTGTGAAAACTTCTATCTTTTACAGTCTTAATAGTTTAAACTAATTATATAAAAAATGTTTGTATTTCCTTTAAAAAATATATAAGACAATTTGTTGTCTTTAGAATATTTGTTGTCTTGACAAACTAAACCATGAGTTGCTTTGGAGTATGAAGAAACGACAATTAAAGTTTATTTGTCAATCGAAATTAATTTTTTTTTATAATATTTAAATTACATGTCAGCCATATAACATAATGTGTAACAAAGTCAATGATTTAAAAAAAAAACAATAAAATAAAATAAAATATAAATTCATTATTCAAAAATAAAGGAATCCTAGGATTTTTTAGGTAGGTACTTAATCCATTACATATATATATATTATATTTAAGTTTCTTTGTTTATTGAATTGTTCGTTACATGATTTGAGGATTTTTCGAAAAAAAAGCCTTTTTGTGGTGGTCATGCATTTTTTATTGAATACATGTGATGATATGAGAAGTAGGACATAATTATATAATATTGAAATTATTTGAAAACTTCTTGCAAATGCCAAATTTTTACAAGGTTTTCCTCGCTTGGTTGATTTGTCCAAAGCATGTATTAGTTTGTGTTAATTTCTGAAGATATGCACGTAATTAGTGTGCTATTAAGAGGATACCCGGCGGTGATTTTTCCATACAAACGTATTCCCTATTTATCTCTCTGGATTTTAACCCTAGAGAAAATATTGTTTTTGCATAAAATAGATATCAACTACTAGCGTGTCGGTACTTTTTGTTTTTTTTTAGTTACTTTTTATAGAAGTTATGACCTTCCAAAAATCAATAAAATTGACTGGTTTAAACGCCGTCAAAAGATGTTCAGTATACAAACCAGACAATGTTTTTTTTTAAAAAAGCAAAACGTACAGACATAGAATAGTTTTTTCTTATGTAGTTGGTAAAAAAAAATTGAAAATCAGTCCACTTTTGGAGGAGAAAAGTGGGGAATACAAAACCTCCATTTTAGTTAGGTGTCAGTGCATTGTCCCTTTCGCTCAATATCAGGTGGAGTAAGAGCAACAGTGACAGCAATATTTTAGTAAAATCTATTTCTGCACAACCGGGTATCATCTTAAGTTGGTGCTCGGAGTTTTCGATGTCGCTTGCCATTTGAGGGCGATTGCCTCCCAACACGAAATCGATTCTGAAACCTTACAGACGTCAACTTATGTCTGTGGTAACCTCCCTATTGAAAGTCAAGACATTTTTTTTATATTTAAAGCCAAGGTTCAAGCTGCTACAGGCGCCGTTCCCAGGGACCAAAGACACATTGTTTATGTTTATGAGAAGCAACTTAAATCGTATCGTTGTCTATAATCTCCATCACAAAAGAAACAGAGATTCCCGATACGTATGTCAAATAAATTTAAAGTATTTCATCCTCCTCTCCGAGATTTTTAGGAAATTATTCAAGGTGAGCGCGAATGTCCTAAGCAAATACGAAACATGTCAATAAAATGCATTCATAGAAACTGGATTGGCGAGCATGTTTGAGACTACATTAAGAAATACAAATATGTACGTAGATTCAATGAACCGCCATCCTTATAATGACTAGTATCGCATTTTCGTGACCTTCCTGTAACTTTCAGATGACATTGTAAAATTATGAACCTATTTAGCGAGACTAAACTAGTTAAAAAACATTGCTATTTGTGTATTTGGGCATTCTTTAAAACCGCATTCCTGGACATAAAACTACAACGAAATCATAAAAATCAGATACTCGGCAATCAACAATGTGTTAAAATTAAAATAATAAAATTATTTAAAAAATATAATATATATTGATTAAAATAAAAAATACTTGGAAAAGTCTTTCACGAACTGGACAACTACCGAAAAACTAACCTATCGCGGTAACCCCAAACCTTCCACACGGAGAAAAATGTTATTCTAAAATACGATCATTATATTCGTAAAAACGGTACTGAAGTTCTTACGAACAAATTAACAGTGTTTCAATGTTTATTGGCTGGAAAATGTAAGAATAATTTGTTGGTATACGTACAAAATTACGTATACCAACAAATTATTCTTTCTCGTTCCCGCCAATAAACATTGAAACCCTGTTAATTTGTTCGTAAGAACTTCAGTCCCGTTTTTAACCGTTTTTACGAATAAAATGATCGTATTTTAGAATAACTTTTTTCTCCGTGCAGGTTTTCCGACCTAGAAAGAATAATTTCAGTATGGCTCTGTTGAAAGACCACCATTCAGAATCGAAACGTTGCTTGAAATTGCTTTAGCCCTGTTTTGTGATCAGATCTGTTCCCAACCGTCCTCCTCCCGTCTCTTCCACCTCCTCACTACATCCACACGGAGAAAAATGTTATTCTAAAATACGATCATTTTATTCGTAAAAACGGGACTGAAGTTCTTACGAACAAATTAACATGGTTTCAATGTTTATTGGCGGGAACATGTAAGAATAATTTGTTGCTATACGTAATTTTAAAATTATTCTTACATTTTCCCGCCAATAAAAATTGAAACACTGTTAATTTGTTCGTAAGAACTTCAGTCCCGTTTTTAACCGTTTTTACGAATAAAATGATCGTATTTTAGAATAACATTTTTCTCCGTGCAGCTTCTCGAAATATCCCAATTAGGAATACTATATTCCCACCGGCTCCAGACAGTTACGAGTTATTGGAACTCATTTGTGGTATTCATTTAAAAAAGTCTCTAGATATTTATACAGAATGTTCAGATACGGACCTGTCTCCCTAGCACCTTCGATCGACAAGGATTGCTAGGATAACTTTTCGTAACTTCTCATCGTTCCCTAGGACAAGAGCAAATCGCTAAAGTACAAATAACAGTTGAGGTCGAATATATTTATGACTTTTGTCATTGTGTACTGTCACTTATTCGTTGGCGATTTGCAGTCATGCTAGGGAACAATGAGAAGTTTCCGAAAGTTATCCTATCAATACTTATCTATGGAGTGTGCACTGATTTACTTTAACCAGTGATTCTTTTGGTTATTTGAAAAAAAAATGTGGATGGTATTTTAATATCCAGTGATTAAAAAAAAAATACTACTAGAAACATTTAAAAAACAGTTTTGGACAACTGTATTACGCACCAGACTCTTAGGTCCGGGTTTAGTTTTCCCCATAGAAAAAACTAAATACTTTCACACACTTTTCCATAAAAATGATCATCTAGTAAATCCACGCTATGCAAGTGTATTATATAAGCATAATTAATACAAAACAATACAAGAACAACATGTTAACCTACCAGACAAATGGGAAAATAATTCACTGACTCCAGATATTTTCATATCATAGTCTCGGTGGAATTCCTAATTTAACCGATAAATCCTACTGATCCCTCAATATAAATATTTTAAAAATCTTTCGTAATCATACATGTATTTAAAATGACTGATTTTTGCATTTTTTTATACAAATTCTTTGACAAATCTAATACGCCTAAATTTTTGAAAAGATGTCATTTTATTGCACTGGGTAAAATTATTATTGTGGCACGACTTTCGGTGCGTAGTGTTTCCGTTGCATTGCTTTCTGACCGGTGGGAACACAAATGCAGCGGATATAGGTACATACTTTCATAACTGAATGAAATTTAAGAAACTCGTTTAAGAAGTCTGCTGCACTAAACATAATGCATTTGTAGGTACGAGTATTATGCAACCATGGGAGTGCGTGCACAAAATGAAAAGACGGGGATAAATGAACCTTTATACCAAACTGCACAATATAAGTGCAAGTGATTATATAATGCGTAATATAAGTACTTGATCTTATATTATGCGCTTAGGTACATAGCGAATTATATAATATTATAACTGGGCGTACCGTACAGGGCCCGCAGATACTTAAATAGTATAAAACTGCTAACCCTTAACAAATCGCCAGTGTACCCCACGGTTGAATTTGGCAGCGATCTCTCGTCTGGAGCTCCAAAATATCCGAAAAAAGCCCTCGACTGGTTTGATAGATTCTCCTATCTTAACAAACGGATTGCTATCTTTAGAGCACATGCGGCGGTTGGGAATGCTGTCCTTGTTCTACTGGTATTTCTATTAAAGATGCTCCGAGGAACTAGTATCATTGATTCCATCTTGATAGTCGGGAATCACGCTAAAAGCGCGCCCAACATATGTACATACATGGTTGACATTTCTTCGCTCTAGTTCGTTTTTGTCCAACAGACCATTTTTCGTGAACGAGTTAAGTACGCATTTGTTCTCATAAAGCCTTAATTTATACGATAATCGTTCAAAAAAATTATAAAAGATTATTTAAGGGATTTTCAAAACGCACTTTGTCTTACGTCCTCCAAAATGTATGTGCTTTTATCGTAAAAAAACATTAAAGCGGCATTTCTCCCGATTTACGATTTGGTCTGTTGGGTAAAAACGAACTGAAGCGACGATTTGTCACATGGGAATGCGTCGCTCGTTCGACTTGTTCTTGAGATCGATAGCTCGGCTGTGGAAAGATTTGTTTCCTCCCTCCAACCACATGGGTCTCTTCAAGACTCATGTTCATTCTTTCCTCTCCTCAAAAAGACCTAGGCAAAAGATGACATAGGCCCTAAGGGAAATTATTTTCCTCCTGTGTGGAGTTAAGGTAAAAAAATGAGTATAATTTGTGAGGCGTGTATGAGTGACTTAGTAGGAACGCCCGGGTTTATGCGGTGAGGTTTGTCCGGGATTTGGCGGCGGTTGTGTCTGCCCACCAACTGTGTGGCAGGCCGGAACGGGAGAGACTAATTGAGGAAAACCTTTTGACCTCTGCAGCAGGACTCTCTTGTAACATCTCGGAACATCGCCTAGCACCGCAGTGGGAGGGATTTATTTCTACCAAGGTGTTCGTAATTAATTACGCTCTAAATTAAGTACCCATACGTGATAGATAAGGATGGAGAAACTTTACGCCTATAAATCTGTACTTTAAAGGATAAACCACGGGAGTCCGCTTAGGACTTTTGTTCAGGATAGCGATTTTTGTGTTTGTGAACTAAATATTTGAAAACTTTTTTACTTACTGCAATAATTAATATCTCTGAATGGTACATTTCATAACTTCATTCGTTTTTGACCATAGCTAAGACAAATTGTCAATATATGAATATATTTTGATTTATCATCGAAAGTAATTTTGTCACCAATGTTTTTGTAATTAGTTAAATCAGTTTTTCTTTCTTTTTATAGTGAATACCATACAAGAGTCCCAACTGCTCCCGTCTGGAGCCAGTGAAACTATGGCATCCCCAATTGGGTGTTATGAGGCTGAAGGTAAGTGGGGAAGGGATGGAGACGAGGAAGTGGAAGGTGGGGAAGTACCTGGCTATTCAGATATAGTCAATAAACACGGCTAAAGTCATTTCAAGCAACGTTTCAATTCTGAATGGTGGTCTTACACCAGGGCGATACTCAGAGTATCTTGCACTCTGGAACGTGCCGCAAATATACTATATATTATTTTAAATAAGTAATTGTGAAATAACACAAATCAATTAAATAAAATTTATTTGCGCACGCCGGGTTCGAACCCGCGGCCTTCGGAATGGGAGTCTAAAGCTCTACCGCTGGAATACGCCGGCCGTCCATCGTTAATATAATATAATATATATCGTTAAAATACTGTTTATGGTTTTCAACTCACAACCGCCGAAAAGTGGACTTCCGTGGTGTATCCTTTAAGGTACAGAAATAGTTCGTAATATTTATTTTGGGTGAGGGATGGGTAGACGTAAATACGTTCGAATAGACCTATAATTATTATCATAACATTCCAATTTTAGAATTTAGTGAAATATCATCCTAAGTGCGATTTACTCTAATTAGTTTTACCAATTATAGGCACCTATAAAATAACAACAAACAATGTTATTGTTAATAAATGGTATTTAGAGTTTTAGATAAACTTAGCATCGCCCTGGTGCAAGACCACCAACATTTCATCTTTCGCCAAAGCTTTTGAGAGCGATACAGTGTCCACCAGGGAAGTTGTATAGGCTGTAGTTAAGTGCGTGTTTATATAGTATGTAGATGTGTTACCATGTAGGAAGCGTCAATCCATTTCATTATAATAATTTATGAAAATGATGTGGTTTTCTGCGATTAGTTTTGGTGTAACCTCCAAGCACCGAATACTAAGAACTCAAGGTAAAGACATCCCCGCCGTCCTTACATAAAACCCCATCAATTTTATTGGTACCTATTTTTGCCTTTAGTTTATATCTATTATTTAAAGGAATTGAATGGTATATAGGAAATAATTATTAGTACTACTTTATAGATGTCACCATTATATTAAATCATTTTACTTCGATTGGGGTGTATGAGTAAGATGCCAAACATATACTAGAACTTCTATTGATTTAAGCTCATGTAAAGAGACGCAAAATGAGTCCAAATAAAATTGATATTTCTATAAGAAAAACTCTCTTTTTAACTTTTGAAGGTTATTCCCATCAATGTAATATATCATTGAAGAAGAAGATAACAATAATAATCTAATTTTTTTGAATATGAAAATGAACAAGACACAGAAAAAAAATAAAAGATAACTGTCGCAACTGGGACTCGAACCCAGAACCTTACGTATTACCGCGATATACACCACTACCAATTATGAAACTGTCGTAATTGTCAACTTCATATTTCAAATTTCAGAATTAACAATATTATCTTCGACTAATGTTTTTTTTTTCCATATTACTGGCAGCTACCTTTATTATTATTACAGTTGCGACCGTTATCTTTTATTATTTTTCTGTGTCTTGTTCATTTTCATATTTAAAAAAGTTAGATTATTATTGTTATCTTCTTGTTCAATGATACAAATAAAATTGATTCAGCAACAAGGACGTGGCATCCTAACCCAGAAAAGCATCCATAATCGAATTATTTCGCTCGTATGCAGCGCCTCTTTAATTTAGGGCCAATTTGCATCTCTGGACGCCAGTCTCGTTGGGGATTACTCCTGTCATTGTTATGCACGCTGGAAGGTATTTGGTTATATTATATATACAAAGTGCAATATGATTATTTATGTGTTTTCAGTGCAGTGGCAGACATTCAAGGTGAACGCGTCTGGTCGTCTGGTCTCTGTGCAATCTGCAGGAGTTGCTTATTATTATGTACGAGTAGTTATAGCACACTCGATCGATAAGGATTGATAGGATAACTTTCGGTAACTTCTCATCGTTCTCTACCAGATCGCCAGCGAATAAGTGACAGTTCACAGTGAGTAAGTGTCCTTAATATATTCGATATCAACTGTTGTTTGGACATCAGCGCTCTGCACTAGTCCTAGGGAACGATATCGCCCCCTAGCACACTCGATCGAAAAAGGATTGATAGGATAACTTTTGGTAACGTCTTATCGTTCTCTAGCTAACTGCAAATCGCCAGCAAATAACTGACGGTTCACAGTGAGTAAGTGTCCTTAATATATTCGACATCAACTGTTGTTTGGACATCAGCACTCTGCACTTGTCCTAGGGAACGATACCGCCCCCTAGCACACTCGATAATGATTGATAGGATAACTTTCGGTAACTTCTCATCGTTCCCTAGCATGACTGCAGATCGCTAACGAATATGTGATTGTCCAAAATAACTAAGTGTCCTTAATATATTCGACATCAACTGTTTGTTGTACGTTAGCGATCTGCAATTGTCCTAGGGAACGCTGTGAAGTTACCGAAACTTATACTATCAATCCGTATCAATAGATCATTAAGACGATAGACTTCGCTTTTCGGCCCATACAAAAAGGACGCCCGGGAAAAAACACTTTTCTACATCGAAAATTGCACAAAATGAATTTTTTTTTTACACTGCCTTCTAGAAAGTAAAAGCTATGTCGGTAGCTTTTTGAATTTTCGATGCGTTTCGTATTAACGTAAACATTCACTGTCAAACATATATAATTTATCAAAAAATATTATTTTAGGAAAAAGTGCTGCTAACTCAACTCTCATATAGAATTACAAAATTATGAAAACATACCGACGTAGCTTCTTCTTTTTAGAAAATATATATTTTTTTAAATTTCAATTTCGTGAAAGTTTCGGTGTAGAAAAGTGTATTCTCCATAAACCTGTTTTCAAGCGATTTCTGTAGGTAAATTTGAGAGTTTACGGCAGTCGTCTCATTCGCACATTTGACGGGTCGTGGCAAGGAGTGCATGGTCGGGGGGGGTGGAGCCATCGTTTTGGATAATAGTGATGGTAAGACCATTTTACATAATAATAGTGATGGGAATGATTTTTCTTTTATTCATGAGTTCTATTTAATTTCATAATAATGTATTTTAGATAATACATTTTTTACAATAGGTAATAAATATAATATTTTTTTCATAAAACTGTTTACAATATTACTCAAATTAACACAAGCAATATCTTTCGCTTAGTGTGATGGTAGTAGGAGATTATCAAATGTTGTTGGGTTATTCGTAACTCGAAAATGTTTGTCTTTCTTTAAAAAAAAAACTACATAAATAATGCTTAGTTAAACACAAAGAATAATGTGAAATATTTTAAAAACAAGCTTCCTCGATCACCGAATAACATGTTCGGCGGAAACTTTTCTTTAAGTGATGGGCAACAAATTTGCAATCTTTTTAACGATTTTTTTCAAACTTTTTTGTCCTTCCTCAAACTAAAAACATTCCCACAAAAAATGTAGATGTAGTCAGTTATAATATTTTATTACATCTTTGAAATCTGAAATTTTTTGTTGTGTACGGTCATTTTACATCACAAAATATAAAATATATCTCATACAACAGGGATTATGTTTTCATTACTGTCGTTTTTTTTTAATAAATAATATTAACTCCTTACAGGGTTTCTCACCATCCCCCTAATAGCTTATCCATACTTTAACCACTCGAGCGCTTTTTGCCTCATTATGGCACACTTTCCAAAACCTCGGATTGCTTTGTTGGCAAAATGTGTCAAATTTTCAATTTTTTTTATTTTATTAAAACGACTATATAATATAATGTACATTCAAAATATAACAAAATAAATATTCTCTAGATTCTTTAAAATGTTTTAAGGTTAAAGATATAATTATATGTTTTTATAAATCCTACAAATATGTGATAATAAACAAAAGATAGGGGAATTCATTGGCTACATAGAAGGCAATTCAAACACCAGTTACCTTTATTGTGATATATTTAAATACCTGTTATTAACTATATATATATACCTTTTATAAGATTACTTTTTCAATAACTTTGATAAACAAACAACAGTCATATTCATGCAAGTTATCTTATTTTATTCTTTTTTTTTTCTTTTTCCAGTTTTTATTAATACAAAATATGTATGTAAGACCATAATTTGCAATGCAAACAGCAATTAGCTATTTTGTTTTAATCCTTTGTTTTTAAGTAGATAAAACTTTTATTATTTTTTATTTTATTTTATTTTATTTTATATTTTTTTAATTTTTTTATTATTTAAATAATTTTGTTAAAAAAACAACGGTTATCTTCATATTTTAATTGGTTATTTGTTTAATTTTATTCTTTCTCTTCTCTTTTTGTTTTCTTCTTCTTATTTTATCCAACACATTTATATAGGACTTATTATTATTATTATAATTATATTATTTAAGTATCTGTGTTCCATATATCATCCTAATTTGACTGCCCTAAAACGGGATTCTTCCTAGATGGGTAGCCAAAACATTCAATAAATAATGTATATGTATAAAAAAGTAAATAAATAAAAAAATAAAAATAAAAAAAATCAGTTTGTATGTCTCCATATTCAAATTCGGAGGTATGATTTTTTTATGTGGGCGGAAAAATTTCCCTTAGCAATCCGATAAAAAATATTTTAATTGCACTGTTCCTCCGGTGGATAAGGGATTTTATTAAAAATAAAATACTTGCAATAGTTAGAAAACTCGGCCCACTTATCCAACATATATAGCCAATATTCATAGGTTCGAGTACCGAACAATAAACTTCAACTTAATAAATAAATATAACTACCGTCAATCGTAAATCGAAAACAAACTTTATAGTATGGATAAGCTATTAGGAAAATGGTGAGAAACCCCCTCAGACAATTAGCGCAAATGAGGGGGTCGCAATTCTGGTAGTTAATTTTTTTATAATAAGTTTTATAAACTGATCGCCTGTTTTAAAATCCTAGTATTCGACCTTGGCGCACTTGTGCTCGAGCTACCATTTTGAAAAACTAACGGAATGTAAACCAAGTAAAACACTGTTTTTTGACCTGATTTTAGCGGATTTGAACCTCGATACCTGATAGAGACGAAAAAACATAAAACATATACCTAAGTCTTTTGTGAAATTTTATGTTCTACAAAATTGGTGATCATAATTTTTCTCGAAAATGCACTGGAAACGAGATAATTAAGAAAACAAAAAACCAGTAGTGCAATATGCTTGTTTGTGCAAACTGGTAAGTTTTTTTACGGCTTTATAGTCCAGTCATAGGAAGGAAACATATTGGAGCCACCCCGGTGCAAATTACAATAGAAAATCCACCAGAAGGTCCTTCTGAAAATGATATTTTGCCGCTGCACCAAGGATTTTGTAATTTAGAAATGTGGATGCCGAAAAGCATTGATGAACTGTTATGCAGTCTGCCCCCGCTGCCAAGGGAAATGCCTCAACTGCGTGCCTGTTGCCGAGGACGACGATGAAGACGACATTACTGAGGATGAAGATGCTATGAATGAACAACCATTGCCAGGACCTTGCCAGACGTCCAAAGAGGATGAAAACGTTAATCCATATAAAGTTCAGAGTGTCACATGATGTTACTGAGAACAGTGAGGTTTATAATTTGGTGTATTAATGTAACGAAATAGAATAAAATTATCATGAGACTTTTCATTATAAACTATAATATAAAAATTTTCAAGTAACATGATTTTTGTCTACTTTATTTAATAACTGGAAGTGTGGTCAAACAAATTTTTAGGCGAACGAACAAAATTTGTGTGTCAATAGTAAGTTAAATATCTTTAGCAGCTTTATTAACCAGTGACATATTTAACAATTTTTATTTAACTGTTATATATCTTTCTAAATGTATTTATGAAATATTCAACTAACTGTATCAAGTGTGCCTAGTCTGTTTTAACATCTGTGTATTTTCCTTTAAATGCCCTTTAAATTCGTGTTCTTTCGTAAAAATAATTTTCATAATTGTATAATGTTGTCCTTCCCGAAATGAGTTTTATTAAACTCAATTGGAATAATGTATTATAAATATTATGTATAATTTTGTAATATATTATCACAAAAAAAAAAAAAAAAGTTTTTTTCTGAAATTGACAACACTTAAAATTAAAATTATAAATAAACTTAAAATTGCTGTAAATGTTGATTGGTTGGAGATTAATTTGCATATGTATATATATATATATATAAATTACTCCAAAATGTAAAAAAACAATATTACAATTAAATCATAAATATTTTTAAATATTTTAAAACTCACCTTAAAAAGCACACTCAAAACCTGAACTAAATCATAACAAATAAATAAAAACTATATAATAACACCCCTCCCCCCATACACACAAGCCCTGCTTTTTTATGGGGGTACATCAAACATATATATATTATATAATTAATTAGTGTATAAAATGTATTTGTAATTTATGTATCTTTTTTGAATTATTAATAAAAAAAAAATAAAAAAAATATATTCTGAAAGGGAATTTAATTCTATACAATTTTTTGGGAGCGTATAACTCAAAAACGGCTGGGAATTTGAAAATCACACATAGAATAAAAGTTGAAGATAATTTTATGAGCATTCATGTAATGGAAAAAAAAATTACCCGCGGACCACCGTTTTCGAGATATAAGCGGAAACCCGAATATTGGGACCATCCCCCCCCCCCCCTTTCCCTCCTAGCTCGACACCTAGACGTCAGGACTTTTGGTATGTTCACACCCTAAGCACCCTGATCAAGTTTATGAAGGAATCACTTAGGTACCTGCTCACGCACTCCACACCTCCTTCCTTGACTGGATTATTACATATCAGTACTTTTGAGAGATAGAAGATAATAATAAATTTAAAATAATTGTAGCAAATTTTAGGTTCCACGTATTTGCCACAGCTACTGGGGGAAAAATTTGCACTGTTTGAGATATTTTAGAAAAACAAGATTTTGTTGCGATTTCGTCTGTTTTTTTTTCAAAATGGCGGCACGAGCACGGGTGTGCAGGTCGAAAACTTGGATTTTACGTAAAGGAACCAGTTTATAAAACATTAAAAAAATGGAACTACCGGAATAAATACCATCCCGGATGGCTAATTGAACTGGCCTACAAAGACCAATGTCGGTGATTTATTACGATTACCCGCCGACCAAATGGGCAAATCATCACCAATCACCACCTTAGCCACCACAATGTAGTTATAATTTTTTTTACATTAGCTCCACACAGGAGGCCCTGAGGAAAATAATTTCCCTCAGGGCCTATGTCATCTTTGGGGATGCTGTGCACAGGGTATTTTAAGGAAAGGAAGGAGAGCGAGTTCTGGGAAGGAAAAGGGTATGAGGGGTGGGTAGGAATCTGGGGGTCGGTTTCTCCAGGAATAACAAACATGGAAATCCCAATGCGGTGCAATGGGATGTTCTGGGAGAGACCAACGGAGAGATCAAAAGGTTTCCCTCAACCAGTCTCTCCTGATATGGCCTGTTACGTAATTGGTGGGCAGACGCATCCGCCGCCAAGACCCGGACAAACCTAACCACATGCCCCCGGGCACCCCGGCTAAGTCACCAAACGTAGAGGGTGACTAAAACTTAAAGGGGTGACCTATGGCAGAGGTGTTGGTTATCCAATAAATGGTTCCCGGGGCGGCGGTGCCTATACCCGCCGACCAAAATGAATAACATAATATAATAATAACATTTATAGTTTTAAATAGCGCAGGAAATTATGATAAACAATACCTACATGAATTATCACTTATCTAGTTATTGCCGAACATTCACTAATTGATTATATTATCCTATCAATGTGATTGAGGTATCACAAGTCAGGCGAGATCTAAATACTACGAATAACAAATAATAATTCCGAATTCCGAATGGTAGGTACCTACCTAGATGATTTGCAGCAAGGCGCTCGAAATGAGAATATGATATTATGCGGGGACCGGGGACACTGTATCACGTGTTAGTCGAGTGTGCGAGCGTGCGAGCTATTCAGTATTGTTGTGTGCAGTTGTATGTGTGAGCTTCATCTGAGTGGGACAGAGTTAGGAACAATAAATACCTAAACTTTCGGCGTATGGCGTAAAGTCTAACCTCTTAAATTTCGGTTGTCGGGGCGTGATTTCAAATTGTATTTCTGGGTATTGTGTAATATTATACAAGTTTGATGAACATTTAATTTCCAAATTCGAACTGAAAGGTATGAATCATAATATCATCAGATAAGTGATAAAATGGGAACATTTACGATTCTTTTATTAATCTTACTAATATTATAAACGTGAAAGTTTGTATGGATGTATGTATGTTTGTTACTCTTTCACGCAAAAACCACTGAATGGACTTTAATGAAACTTTACAATAATATAGCTCATACATCAGAATAACATATAGGCTATAATTTATACCCAAAGCTTGCTATTTTCCATTTATTACAAATAATAATTATTGTTTCATAGAAAATGTCAAAATTTGAGAGTGACATTTTGAAAAACAATGATTGTAAAACCAAAATTCTATTTTAGAAAATATTTAAATTATTGAATTTATTTATATACTCACCCTTGAATCGAATCAAGAATTATAGATATTTTAAATAAATAGGTTAAGAATTTTTGTATAAACATAGATGAGACCTACGAAAAGAAAAACAGCTAATCGAAGTACTTACTAATCCTGCGCAGACGAAGTCGCGGGCAGAAGCTAGTTACTTAATAAATCTTTATTTGAGATGCGTATTACCTTTGTGCTTAAAATGCTTGACAGATCTAAATCTGAATCACAAAGTTTTTTTAAAGGTTCATTCGAAAAGTATCTCAGGTCATCTCTCTATGTATATCTTACTAATATTATAAACGCGTAAGTTTGTATGGATGTATGTATGTTTGTTACTCTTTCACGCAAAAACTACTGAATGGATTTTAATTAAACTTTACAATAATATAGCTCATACATCAGAATAACTTATGGGCTATAATTTATAAAGCTAGCTATTTATTTTCAATATATTGAAAATAATTATTATTGTTTAATAGAAAATGTCAAAATTTGAGAATGACATTTTGCAAAAAATGATTGTTTAATCAAAATTCTATTCTGTAAAATATTTAAATTAGTGAATTTATTTGAAATACTCGCCTAATACTTTAAATCGAATCAAGGATTATAGATATTTTAAATAAATAGGTTAAGAATTTTGGTACAAACGTAGATGGGACCCAGGTAAAGAAAATAGACCACTCGAAGTACGCCGACGAAGTCGCAGGCAGAAGCTAGTTATAAATAAAATTGACAATATTTGTTTTGATAGGCAATGATGATCCTGAAAAAATTAAAAAAAAAGTTATTTGCGAACTGTGTATTTATTTCGTTCAATTTTTGTGATTTTTTAAGAACACTAACGGTATTCATTCAAAAGCTAAATTTCTGATAGAATTTGATGAAAAATTGACAATATTTGTTTTTGAAGGGATGATCCTGAAATAATTATTTTGTATCTACTACAGGTTTCAAAAAAAATCCTACATTTAAATATCCCGTGAATTTTCACGGTAAAATAAAAAGAACTGAAAATAATATTTTTCAAGAGAATAATTTTTGTTTAATATATGTAATGTATATATATTTTAAACTGCAGAAAAAAAATCTATGTTTTAATCTTGAAAAGGCAAATTACTTTCCTCGATTTTTCACGGATAACAACCAGAATTATTATAAATATACTTAATAGTCTGAAAAACTGCAAAAACCTGCTTTTACGTATCACAGTGATTTGTGTAAATTTAGTTAGTCGAGAATGGTAAGGTGATTGTCAACAGAATTCATATTCTTCTCTTTTATAGATGGCGCGTGTTTAATTATTTTACTGAAAAACGCTTTTTATAAGTTATGCTTTAATTAGATTAATTAATCGTTTGTAATACGAATAAATCGTTTAGTCCATAAAAAACTCAGTCCTTTCAAGAAAGGCTAGCAAATACAATTTTGGATTGAATCACTGATGCAATATTGTATTTGTTAGCCTTTCTTGAAAGATTTAAGTTTTTTTTATGAACAAATCTATTTATTTACAATCATATTGCTTGTGTACGGGCGCAAACAATTAATTCATCTTATCTTGTAAAAAGCGTTTTTTCTTAAATAATTACACTCACGCCATCTATGAGAGAGTGGATAATGAATTTTTTTTTTAGTATCACCTTAAGGGTTATTGCATGAAATTTTCGAATAACTAAATTTCCACGCGATTCGCTATTATTATTCGCTATTATTCGTTGCGTACGATGATCATCGGTCCACTCGTCAGAGCTACTACGTCGTCGACGATGTCATGAATGCGTGACACTATTTCCAGACTTTTGGATATGACCTAACTTGATGTACTCTGGTGGTTTGTGAGTTTATATTTCACAAAAAAATCTTGTGCAATTTAATAACGTACGAGAATTAATAGGAAGTATAATCGATTGATACGAGTCGGTTATGCAAGAAACACTGCTACAGGCCTTCCGTAGCGTGTATCCGCGGCAGCAGGCACGCACTGGCTATGGCTCGTCTCTGTAGATACGCACTGGCATTCGGACGTAGGTAAATAAAAAGGTGGTGGACGTAAAGTTAGTTGTGACGGAGACAGTCGTCGCTTTCTTCTCCTCCTGAGCAAGGAGGCCGCTTGCTCCCCCAGTTCAAGACTCAGCGAGAAGGAATTTCTACGAGTTCGGCAGGACCCGCCGAGACCAAACGCACGCCGCGCCGTCCAAGTGCAGTCGAGTGCCCGCCCCCTGCTCTAAGACGTTGGGACCAAGCCAAGGAAAATACTTGCTGCCGGAGTCATCACCGGAATCGTCACCGTAAAGCAGTCGAGCGCCTCTGGCCTATTGCCGAATATCATCCCAAAGCACTAATTGGTCGTGAAGTGAAGACCGAGCCGCGTGCCCGCCCGACACCAAAACCTCCCTCTGCTCTTCGAGACATTTAACTTCATGTAACATTGTAGTGTAATTAAGTACACTTGACAATATCTAGTGATAAGAGTATAATTAAGTGACCCAGACAAAACCTAGTGTTAATATTGTGAATGTAAAGTGTATAAAATAAAAACCCTCATCCTTTGACGAAGTTACCTGTGTTTATACTGAACTCAGATGACTCCATAATGTCAATATAACACAATTAGTCTAAAAATACAACCCTCTTACGTGGTGAAATGAGGTAGATAGCTACAGAATTTTGATTTTTTAGTGGGTTATTTTTAGATTTGTCGTACATTTTCGTCGGTTTATTTTCACAAACTATGAATACCTACCGTCTACTGATTTATATTTATTTTAACGATTCTGTTCATGGTACTGAAATTTTAAAATTTCCATGTGGTTACAACGTCATTATGACGTAGAAAACGCTACTGGCTGGCACTTGTCTTTGGCAGGTGATGTCAACAAAACTAAAAAATACCATAATTTAATTGATTTTTCTGTTTTTAATGTAAGTACCCGTATATTATTATTTTGTCTAATTTATTTTTTCTCATTATTTGTCTAATTTTTTGTGTTAATTCAAAATATGAAATGTATTGCATCGCAGTACCTCGGCATATATTCAGGAATAAAGTATAATTGTTGTTATTATAGAATTACAGAAATAATATTTGTTAACATAAAAATAACAAAAATTCCGTCATTGTCCAACTTCTTTCTTAATTTCTTTCGAGAGTTAAAAAAACCTTTGAAATTATCCTATTCTTCTAAAACAGTGCATCCATTTTTTTCATATGTGAAATAATATGTCTGGTGGTGAAATTTTGTAAAAATCGGTTTCCAAAATACGATAAATAAATGACACAGAATGTCTTAGCCTGCACGCAGAAAAATGTTATTCGAAAAAACTATAATTTTAATAGTAAAAACGGTTAAAAACGGGACTGAAGTTCATACGAACAAATTAACAATAACATTTTTTTCCGTGTGGTGCTCGCAAACTGCAACTTGCGAGACATACGCGGCATTTTGGCTACTTGAGTGCTGCCCCTCGACTAATATAGTGTTTAATTAAAATAGACCTTATTGTACTAATTATTAATAATATTTTATAAATCAAAAAATATTCCTGTGAGAACGGTACTGTTGGCGGTTACTCTGGTACTCCTTTACCACCGAAGTTTCCGGTCTATCCTCAAAAGGAATCTGTCTATCGTTTGGAATTTGATATTTCTTTATTTTTTCAAGAAATTTTAAATAATGCATGGTTGGCGTTGCTCAATTAATTATTTTATTCCGAATCGTTTATAAGTTGACAATTAATTGTGTTTCTTTAATACTTCCACGTCAGACATTTTTATGTTCGCGAGTGCTTCGTTTGCGCTTATTGTTTATGCTGTATTGTGAAAAATTGTCTATATTTTTAAAATATCTATATAAGTGTTCGCAAGTACTCAAATTTGTAAAAAAAACGTCAATTCGATAAAAAATAATATTTCGTTGACAAAAATAAACAATGTGGGTATTGTATTATACAGTATACAGTAAGTTAAAATTTTAATCAATATACCTAGTTTTAACTGACGCGCGACATCAAAAAAATAGGGTAAAAGGTTCTAGTAAAGAAATTTGGCTCTCTAAAGAAATCTAAATCGTTGTTAGCTGCTATTTGGATCTTTTGACTAATTAGATTGCCCACTACCGTCATAGCCTCAATTGATTTTTTTATGTGATGTAAGTCGCTTATTACTTACATTTTTTTCCGAATGTGTATTTGTAGGCTTCGACGTCCTCATCAGTCACATTTCTTGGCCCCGACTTCTCCGTGCTGGCCATTGCTTTGTTGAAAATTTCCAAGTCACCCATCTTCACAGAGATCTCAGGAAGACAGCAGTTTTGGAAGAAGAAAACGTACCTGCGGGACACAGATAAAAAATTATTATCTGTAGGTAGGTATGTAAATGATAAGGTCACACAGATCGATGCTAATTCATCGCGGGATGAAGAAACAGATGAAACTTTAGAACGGTGAACTCTAGCGTCATGAAATTTGCGTGGCTTACAATCAACATTTCTCATCTCAGATAATTTTTTTAAATTTTTTATAGAGAAACCTCACAAGAGTCCCAACTGCTCCCTTCTGGAGCCAGTGAGACTATGGCATCCCCAATTGGAGTATGTTGTGAGGCTGAAGGTAAGTGGGGATGGGAAGGAGATGGGGAAGAGGAAGGTGGGAAAGTACCTGGCTATTCAGATCTAGTCACTAAATACGGCTAAAGCCATTATTAAGCAACGTTTCAATTCTGAATGGTGGTCTTACACCAGGGCGATACTGAGAGTATCTTCCACTCTGGAACGTGCCGCAAATATAACATATATTATTTTAATTAATTAATTGTGAAATAACACAAATTAATCAAATAAAATTTATTTGCGCACGCCGGGTTCGAACCCGCGACCTTCCGAATGGGAGTCAAGTGTCTTACCACTCGACTACGGAGGGTTATCATAAGATTAAGGTTAATGAGCTTCACCCAACTTAGGCGATCTACCTGCGTCTATCTAGAAATAACTTACTTTAAATGTCTTCTATCAAACATAAAATGTAAAGAAAAAAACCAAATAAAGGACAGCAAAGTGGCATCGATATGACATATGCCCAGGAATTGCTGGTTAAATTATTTCGGGTAAGTGCTGATACACCCTGTATGTGTCACAAAGTAGGATGATTGACTGACGCAATTAACGAAATTAGTGTTCATATGTATAATAAATAAGTGTCATAATTCATAATCCAAAATCTCACCAAGCATGGCTAAACTGCCACCACTCGGAGAAGACCAGCTTAGCCCAGACATCTCCACTGGGACCGCTCATGGCGACGAACTGATCCAGCATAGATCCGTAGAGATCCACGAATCTGAAGGTGACCACCGCGCCCCAATCGTGGCCGATCAGGGTGAACTTTTCTCTACCTGATGAAGAAAAAAAACATATTAAAGTTAGTGCTGTTTTATTGGGAGTGAAAAACGATGAATAGGTGAAAATAACAATAGGGGATAATGAAGTAATAAGCAATCTTTTGAATCCATCAACATATTGTTGACCTTCATCGAACAAACCAAATAAAATCAATTCTAAACTTTCGGTTGTGACGGCCTTACCTCAAGTTATCAGTGTCAAAAAATGCTTGGAATTGTGTTTGACACTTTCTTTCAAGGTCATTTAATTGATTAATTATAATTAACTGATTAATTGTAGTGAAAACCAAAAATTTATGTAGAGGTAGTCAAACACTGTCAAATAATTCGGTAGTTAGTTACCTTCTGAGATAGCTAAGATTTCAACAAAAAAAAAGATTAGTGGTTTGTTTGTTGATCTTATCAAAATTTTCTTTTAATATAATTAATTATGTATAATAAAATGTTATTCTTGTTCTGCTACGATTTCAACACTTTGAAAATGATATCGCCGAAGCAGTATTCATTAACCTTTGGAGGGCCAGGTTTAAAAAAAAAAAAATTAAACGTCATTTCAGAATTTTTTTGTGTCGCATTTTATAAGTTTACAGTAACAATTCTTTCAGATTTTGGTAGTTTATACAACTGTTGTTACTAATAATATTATTTTGTAATAGATACTCGCAAACAAATAATGATTTAAAAAATAAATAAAAAATTCACCGGTGGGCCAACGGCCAATTAAATGAACTCGGAAAACCAACGGAACTTGATAAGATTTTTTATTCTGAATTTAATTAATTAATTTCTTAAGCAGTGTAATGAAATAATATATATATTTACCAAGAGAAATGACTAACTCCTTGATGTCATTGACGACATTGTTCATCTTGTATTCCGCCTTGTCTCTGGGCTTTTCTGAGTCTCCATATCCTCGTTTGTCAATTGCGATACACCTGAAACAACACATTTATTGTTTTATATAACTCGAAATTAAGTATATATATTTCTTAGTAAATCACATAGTTATCCAGCTTCATGTTCCGAACTAGTACACACGTAATTCAGAAACACAAAGTAAAATAAGTTTATATATTATAAAACCACACATTCAGTAGTTTTTCTTTTACACTAACTACACGCAGGAGGCACCGAAGAAAAATATCTCAGGGCCTATGTGATATTTGGAGATAGTAACTTTTTTGGAGGGTCTTTTTAGGTAAAGGGAGGAGTGAACAATCTGGGATGGAAAAAGTTAAGAATTTGGTGTGTCCAGAAATGAAGAGCGATTGACCAGTAGTTGAGAATAAAAGTTTAAAAATGCTTGCAAATGTACAGGGAGGTTCCAATGAGAAAAATCGATTATTCCAGTTTTCAAATTAAAAATTAAATTTCGAATTATTTCATTCAAAACTTGCTTTAATATATACCTACATTCAAGTGATCAATTAAAATGCTCAAAACGCACGGTGATAAATTATTAAATATAGTGAACTTTTTGTAAGTATTTTTTGATCATAAGTATTTATGATTTTTCAATAAAATCTTAACAGCGAGTAAAAAATTTTTTAATATTTTTGTTTGTAAAACCTTATATATATTGAAAATCTGAGGTATTTTTGTCACAAAACACGTTCTCGGATTAATTTTTTATTGATTTTAATTTAACTAAAATTTAAATTTTTAAAACTGTGTTGACTAGATTATATATTGGTTTATTTTCTTGTATGATTATATGATTTGAAATTTGTGTTGTTTAATAGAATCTATCGTTTGGAAGTTGAACAAATCTGCCAACGACCAACGGTATAACCTTAGTATATTAAAAATACACTTAGTTATTCAAAATAGTTAAAAAAAGTTTTAAAAAAAGAGTTAATACGTCTAGAATTTGATTTAAAAAGGACTAATTTCCGGTATTCTCTGGTAATATCCTCCGAAGGACGTTCGAATCCGTCCCTCCCGCTGCGGTGCAAGGCGATGGGTCGAGATGGTCCGAATGGAGAGTTCAAAAAGTTTTCCTCAACCGGTCTCTCCCGATTTGGCCTGCAACGCAGCATGTGGGCAGGCGCAACTACCGCCAAGACTTTTACGAAGAAAAACCTTACCCCATGAACATGGGCACCCCTACTAAGTAAGGGAACCTATGGCAATAGTGTTGGTTATCCAATAAACCGTTCCTGGGGCGGCAGTACCCATACTCCCCTCTAAATGAATTTGAATTCGCCTATTAAATCGCATATTTTTCTGAAACAACCTTTTTTATCTGAAATTAAATGAAAGCTAAGTCCTTATAGTTCAGGAGAAACGAAAATATTTTGCGGATTCTTGTAAATTTAAAAATCGTTGTGTTTGTTTTACTGGATTTTTCTTTGTTAAATAAAAAGAAGAAAATTTGTTTTTTAAAGCACCAACAGCTTTCTAACGGTGAGCACTATCGTCTTGAACTTATCTTGTTTTTTAATAATTTCAGGTACCTATATCTATTTTAAAGCCACTTCTTTCAGTACGCTACATTATTATAAAAACGAGTTACGAAACTGTGAAACAATGCATTTAACTGTAAGAAACGATGACAGGACGCTGGTTCCAATAAATAATAAATAAATTTCTGAAGGAAACTTAAGTGGAAATCTATGAAGAAGTCGGGTAGTTAAGCCAATTTTATATGAATACGAAAATATAAACAGTACATTATTAAACACATCATAAAATAGACCACACTTCAAACGTAAAGCTAATCCAGTTATGTTTTTATCAAGTTGTGATTACATTATATTTGCGAAGCATTCTCTCACGAAACAGTATTTTTCTATTATGAATGTGGAAATCAGAATGTGTGGTGTGTACCGTCTAATAATATAAAAATATCTGACTAATCTAGATATTTACGACCCGATGAAGAAATTCTCAGCAATGCCCAAGTATTATTAACATTCTAACTTATCCGAGATTATGTAGGTTTTTACTGAATAAATATTGCGTTTAATGGATAAGGTACCCAGATAACACTGATATTATGTGCAATTTATTTCCACATTCATAATAGAAAAATACAGTTTCGTGAGAGAATGCTTCGAAAATATAATGTAATCACAACTTGATAAAAACATAACTCGATTAGCTTTATGTTTGAAGTGTGGTCTATTTAATAATGTGTTAAATAATGTATTGTTTGTATTTTCGTATTCATATAAAATTGGCTTTACTACCCGGCTTCTTCATAGATTTCCCTCAGAAATTTATGTATTATTGATTGGAACCAGCTTTAAGTGAAATAATAATTTTAGTAGGCAGGTACCTATACAGTTGTTTGCATCCTCGTGTCGTTAGTGGAACGTCTTTAGAGAAATAGCAACGGGACAAATTATGATTTATAGGCTATTAATGCATTCAATTTTGCATGATTTTAGAGCCAATTACGGCCTTTTTTGATTAATTGTAATAGTTAAAACACGATCTTGCCCTATCTCTCTCTCTGGTTTCAATCCTGGGATTGGTTTGCATGCAGTTTCTTCTATTCTTCTCTTGTTATGCTGGTTCTTGGGATGCCACTTCAACCTTTAATGTGGTAGTCTCCCGTTTCTTTGCACATCCTATGCCGTTGACCTCGAAGGTTCTTCCGCCTTTGGAGATTATTTACTTCTCCAGGACAAGAGGGTGCCCTAGAAAACAGACGCCTGGTAGGGCGAAAGTTGGTGGTCAGCTTATTCCGGCCAAAGCTCGGTATATTTGCCGACACGAGGTCGTCACTCCCCACCGCGAGAAGGAAATAGATCAGGATTTTCCTTTCCTCAAACCTGAGACCAGAAGGCATTTCTCAGAGTTCTCTAGTACTTTCGGGGAGCCTCATATGCTATCTACTATTGCCCTATCTACTTTGTTAATATAAAATAATATAATAAATAAAATATCTTTAAAAAGCGTTTTTTGTTTAGAAATTTTAATTTATATACGACAAATTTGTGTTCCGAAGAAAATGAGACATTTTTAGCTTAAATTAAAGCCAAACAAATTGTTTTTTCTAATAATTTTTACTTTATATTTTATCATATTAACATAGTAAATAGAGCTACATTATTTTTTAAATAATTATCATTAACTTACAAATAATTGTCAAGTTTGCCTCTAAAATCATAAAAAACTATAATTTAAAATACAAATAAATCCAGTAGAACATTTCAGTACTGGATATATTTACTAAGTCCTTTGATTTTGGAAATATTTTATTTATTTATTTATTATTTTTAAAAACATTACATATTACAATGATCTTTAGCTGTCCAACTAGGAAATTAACCTGTTTTAGAACAGTCAAAATGAGCAGATTTATTAAATGTAATTATTGCTTTGTATAATGTATTGACTGAAAAAAAAAAGCTTTTACTTAAATATTGCACTTTATATATAAAAAATTAATGTTTTGATGGTTAATACAAGAAGTTGCTTACGAATGTAAATAAACATTTAAAAATAATACAAACGTAGAGAACAAGAATAAAAGAAAATTCAAAAAATTAAAATTAAAAAAATGAAAATTATAAACATGTTTGCTTTTCAACCATTCCATGAAATCTTACTTTTGATTTTGATGAAATTAAAGAACTTGAGAATCAAAAATATATAAAAAAAGAAAAGAAAGTAGAGATATAAATAAAAGATTGAAAATAAAATTTGAATTAAAAACATGTATGCTTTTCAACCATTCCATGAAATAATAAAAAAAGGCCGATAAGCCGTTTTTCGCATTAATTTAAATTTTTCTTATTCCCAAGCCCCAGGAGAATACCTACAGCTTAATTTGACTAAGAGTTATTTTTAGATTCTTACCCACGTGCATTGTGTTGTATTGCGTATATAATATGTTAAAAGGGTCCACGAAAAGGGTCCAGTGTTTTATTATAGGTAGTAGGTATTTTATATTCTTTTATTAGTAATTTAAGTACTTTACTACGAATATCATTTAAATGGTCAGCATAATATTGAGAATTTGATTGGCTCTAAAATGTTTTCTGTCTGAAAATATAGTAGTTGAGCAGAGACACCTGTGGTTATAAAGTAGAAATAGATTAACAATTATTATACGCAATAATTATCAACCTGAAACACTCATCCACATTGAAAAACCTTCCGAGAAAAGATACATTCCGCCGACGGGACTCGAACCCGTGTCCTTCTGATGTCTGGTCAGGTGCTCTGATCCACTGAGCTACGGCGGGTTACCTCTTACTCCCCAAATGATTCAATATATACTAGTGTTTCATTCAACAACTACCGCTTATTACTTTTTTTCACCTGCAACAACCAACTTTATTTTTATATGAGATAGGCGTTGTAAGTTGTAAGTGCTAAATTTCTCACTAGGTAGCGTTGAGACATATCATGTCTACATTTGTTGGTGAAATACTTTAACTCGTCAAATATTGATTGTTTTTAATTGATAAACTAATGTTTAAGACAAGATTGTTATGCGTAGCACAAAGGGCAACAATTATTATCAGCCTGAAACACTCATCCACATTGAAAAACCTTCCGAGAAAAGATACATGCCGCCGACATTTTGAAATTCGAGAAAAAAGATAATAATGTCTCTGGTGAATCAGAATCCTCGAAATACCTAATCCTGTCTCAAAAAGTATTTTTATGTTTACCTGAATTAAAGGTAGGTCTTATATCTCTGAAAGAAAAACTTTTGAAATAAACTTACCAATAGTCCTTAGAAAACTCATGCAGTTGGTACCTCCAGGAATACCAGAACTCAGGGAAGCCATGGACGAACACAAGCAGTGGCTTGGAACGGTCTCCCTTTTCCACATAATGCAGTTTGATTCCCTGGAATAAGGAAAAGATATAAAAAAAATCAGAACATTACATAACTTTTTTGATCGACGATTACTTTAGTGCAGAAAATTCTCCTCTATATACTTACCTATTTAAGAAGATCGACATAATTGAACTCAAAAAAATACAGAAGTTCCGGTTTAAGTTCTGATTACGATTAATTACCGACTAAACAAAAACTAAATGCCGAAAACTACAATGTTTTAGCTAATTATTATACACAAAATAAATAAATAAATCCTTATATACAAAATAAATAATAAACTCATACGTACAAACACGGAATTCATTAAAACGTCCCAAGTACACAAACATTTTACACAACACGATAACATACAATTAAACACCATTCATACTAACTACGGTAAGCAATCCATCAGTTACGAGGGGGGCAATTTATATTATTGCCTTCCAGATGATATTAAAAAGAAAAAAATTGTGCGTAAATTACAAAAAAAATTATTCATTTTTGTTCACAAACAACAATATAGTGAAAGTGAATATTATTGTATGATAATATAATGTAATTTAATCTACTGTAATGTAATTTAATTTAATTCAAATTCTAGTTAAGTAAGTGAAAATGTTATTTTCTTTTTTTCTGGAATAAAAAAAACTTAAAAATTAAAAAAATTCATAATATTTACCACTAGACTTTTGCACGTTCATGGACGCTGTGACGTTGTAAGAAATGTTGGCTAAAGAAGGAGGACGCGCGACATGGCACAATAACCCAAAAACTTGTTGAACAATTTATCGGAATAACTTATCAAAGCTCATAAACCTCATTGTAATATAATATTTAACCGCACGTACCCGAAGGATTTTAACCAGCCATTCCAGAGCATATTTTGAGCAAAAAAAGTAGATGCTATTTTTCTGTCCAATGATATTTTTTTCTATAAAAAAAATTACAGGTCGCCACTGATCACACTCCTATACGTCGCGACGGGATCACATGATACACACGCTGTTTCGTGTGTAACCGTTCTGCCGGAACGAGACGGTGTACTTTTAAAGTGATCCACTAGGCTTCCCACTACTAAGTTGCGACGTGTGATGGAAAAATATTTTTATCGTTTCTACGACTCGTTCTTGAGTTCAACAGCTCGGCTGTGGAATGATTTGCCGGCCTCTGTGTTTCCTCCCGTCAAAAAGACACTCCCTTCAAAAAGACCCTCCACACAGCATCTTCATAGATGACATAGGCCCTGAGGGTAATTATTTTCCTCGGGGCTTCCTGTGTGGAGTTATTGTAAAAAAATGATTAAAAATATCTTCGGTCGGCGTAACGACATCTACATTTTTTACTCCTAATAAGCTCAGGATTTGCTGGTTAAAATACTTCGGAAACGTGATGTTACATCCTGCATATTTATACATATATATTTACAATTTTCCTGCTTTAAATAAAAAAGGAAATCTACTAGTCGGACGTTTTTCATAAAATTTAAACTTAAAAAAATGATGCCGTACAATGAAATAAAGATCGTAGATGTCGCCGTATTGACCGGTGTATTTGAGAAACAAAACAAATTTCAGCCACCTAATTTCAAGGTTGAGATTCTTTTTTATCGCGATGAAACCGGCGTCACTATCAACATATTACAACACAACACAGCCACATGCGCGCGCAACTACATTGCATAATAATCACACATACTTCACCAAGCCAAACGCCAGACGGGTCAAATACACAAAAACGTGTTTTCTTATCAATCAATTAGGTGCGCTGCAATAAAAACCATTTTATTTTATCAAGTGAGTTTGTTAAACTTGTCATTTCAGCATCAATTAGTACTTCAAAAATATGATTATCAAAGAACGATAATCATACTGCCACCTCGGAACAGGCTCAGCCTAGTGAGGTGGCATATACCTAAAAGAATGTACATAACATGTATTTTTTGGTTAATAAATAATAAAAAAAAAATAAAAAAAATAAATAAAGCCCTGTAATACAACTTTTTCTGAAAAGGGTAAAATGCATGCCTAATCTAAATAATCTTTAATAACTTAAAGGGTAGGAAGGTACTACACATTACTAAAGTCTTGTTTTTTTTTTTGAATGTAGTCCACAAAAGATGCGAATTTTTCATGAATTTTGAGACATTTCTGGCAAATATTGTGGTTATCGGTAAAATCAAAGGTATCTATTATTGAAAAAATCTCAATAATTTTTTTTCACTTATACTTTGATGAAATGATGAAATGTTAAACGTTAAAAATGCAAACCTTTTTAAAAAATTTTTAAAGGCTTTTCACCTCAATGTATTATTATTGGCAGTGTCAAGAAATTGAGTTACGTACGTTATATTTGTCTTA
Source organism: Limnephilus auricula (assembly GCA_951813805.1). NCBI lineage: Eukaryota > Metazoa > Arthropoda > Insecta > Trichoptera > Limnephilidae > Limnephilus > Limnephilus auricula. Next base: position 23,022,417 of record OX638393.1, read on the forward strand.
GTTGTAGAAGTCAGCACTATAATAATGAAATCGAATTTAAAATGTTTTATGTAGCATCACCAAGATTTTATTTTATTTTATTTATATTTAAACGCCCATAGGGCTTTTACATACATAAAGCAATACATGTTTCGATTAATTACAGTGAAGAGTTAGAAGTGAATAAAATACAGGTAAGTAAAAGAAAATATAAAGACACATAGACATAATATAGGTTAGATAAAATATGAGTTGACAAAATATAGGTAATACAGAATATAAATAAAGTAAAAATAGATAGCCTGACAATATCTTCCAAATCAAAATAATAGGTATTAATAAAAATGTATAAAATTGGTATTTACAATAGTTTATGAATTAAGTAAAAATAGTTCGCACATCCGGCGTTTAAAGTTTGCCAAATTCAAATTATTGTCAAATACATCAATATTGTTTAAATATTGGTTACCAAGACTTTGTAATCGTTGTATTGGGGAATGCAATTTATAGTTAGAATGAGATGTGTGTATATAAAATGTTAATGTTTGTCTAGTAGTTCGTGTAGGTACATGTAGATTTATTAAATGCAAGAGTTCACAGCAATCAAATTTAGAGTTTAATAATTTAAGATCACACGAAAACAAAGCAAAATGGTCCAATTTCACACTCTTTTACAACCAAACGGTGTTCAGAATTTGTTAGGGTCTGCTTTTCGAAATGAGATGATTCTACATAATATTCTAAGACAATTTAATGTTTGAACTTTTTATATTATTTAATTTTTGCTATTAGAAAGTTAATTTCAAGAAAGGCATTTTTTGTATTATGGAAATTTAAGAACCTATCATGTAAAAAAAAAATCTAATTTACAAATCAAAATTAGAAATTTAGAAACAAAATTGAATATCAAGTTATATCCTTTTCCCCTGTTAAAACTAACTGTCAAATTCGATGTGAAGAAATTTTAAATTGAAGAACAAATTTCAAAGAAAAAGTAAATTGTCGTACAGAATTTTTTTGGTTCCAAATGAATTATTTTCAACAATAGGAAATAAAATTTGCTATATAATTATTTAGGCATTATGAGATTCATGTCTATTTTCCAGAGTGGAAGATACTCTCAGTATCGCCCTGGTGTAAGACCACCATTCAGAATTGAAACGTTGCTTAATAATGGCTTTAGCCGTGTTTAGTGACTGGATCTGAATAGCCAGGTACTTCCCCACATTCCTTTACCCCATCTCCCTTCCCTACCTGCCTTCAGCCTCACAACATACCCCAATTGGGGATGCCATAGTCTCACTGGCTCCAGACGGGAGCAATTAAGACTCTTGTGAGGCATTCTCGATAAAAAAAAAATCAACAAAAAAAAAATTATAAAAAAAATAATATTAAAAAATAAAAATAAAAAAAATAATAAAAAAATATATTATTTTTAAACGTATTGCCAGACGTGAAACGCCTGTGTTGAAGGCAATTTACATAAATGTTTGTTAAGCCAAGTTCATGTTGTATAAAACAACAGATTCCATTTTACATATTATTTTTTTTTAAATTACTGTATACATTATTTATTTTTATTAATTAATAATATTCGGCTATTTTGTATGTTATATGGTAGTGGATGTAACGTATAAGACAAATTATGCTTTGTCATGCTAGCTCAATATTTGTTAAATGATCTCACCCATCACTTAAAAATACTACAATTCTGAGAATCCCAAAAAATAGCATACACAATTTAATAGATGGTTTGTACCATGTTGTCATAACTAATAAGGTTATAAGTATGTTAAATTGTTCAGTTGATAGACATGACAGACAGTTTTAACAGAGTTTAAATATTTCATATTTTTTATGGTTACAACTTTATAATATTTTAGTCTGCTAATAATCTAATCAGATAAACATGTTTTTTAAAAAGTTTTATTCTTAAATAAGGTAAAATGTTGTTTGAATGAATGAAATTTTAAATTAATGACACTTAAACTATTTATACTGTATGTATGATAACGACAAACATGTCGTAGAAGTTGAACACACTGCATTCGTTAGTTGTTTTCGAAATTAAGAAATTATCGCTAGTCCTAAAACATTAGATAAATTATTATAAAATGAGACAGCATTAAATATAATGCTTAATGCTTACAAGTTATATATATTAATAAAAACACATTGTACTGGGTACTGAGTTGAACTGGACGAAAATGCTACAGCTATGTTTTAAAAATTAAGTTATTTTATGAGTGCCTATTAATCCCATCCTTAAAATAAATGTTTAAATAAAGATATTTTATTAACAAACTGCCACTATTTTTTTCAGTAAAAAGCAGCGTGAAAAAGATTTCCTTTTCATTGTTTTAAGTCTGATCTTAGTGTAACGGTATATTTTTACTCAAAGGGTCTGTCAGACCATTAGGCGTTTGGGCCTACTTTCTTATGTAATTGTGTGTATAGATACAATTTTTACTGAAATTTAGAGCTAGCTGCATTTTTTAAAACAAAAATACTGGACATACAAAAATAATCCAAATAATGTATAAAAATATACATGGTTACTCACATTGACAACGGCATAGCGATGCTCTCCGTGTTTGGGGTCTGTCAGACATTTCGGAGGTGTGGGTCTATCCTTGACAAGCTGAACAAACGGGTGCGTCACGAAGTAAAAGAGCAGCAAACTCCCCACCTTCACGAAGTAATAGGCCGTTATGCACTTGGCCAAGAACTTGTAAAGTATTTTGGAATCCATGGCAAAATTTGCCCGCTGCGCCTTGTGCCGGTAAGAAGTCACGACTGAGCCTAATATCACGTAACGTAGTATTCGCACGAGCGAGAGCCCAATATTTGATTAAGCAATCCCCCCTTTTGGACCCGGACAAAAATATGCAGTGATATAATCGATTCAGAATTATTAAGTAAGCGACGCACAGTTTTTATGATATTTTGGTCGTAGCGTGTTCATTGGCTGGACCGTTTTACAAGAGACAGAAAAGCATAACACAAAAAATAATAGCGTAGGTTATGTTGGCCTATTAAAAATCTTGAAATATTTATGTGAATCTCTATCAAAACCCATGCACATCAAAGAAAGCCGTCACTTCACATAAAAACAACTATCACCTATCATCACGTATCAATATCTAGTTAATCTAGTCAAATATTCCATAACGGATTGGTTTTGGACACTAAAGCAAAATTCGTCAGAATACATGTTTTAATCACAAATCTGTTTTGTTTGTTTCAAATCCATCATTTGTTGATCGTATTGTTGACACGTTTGCTGGCTACAACATACTGATGCATGGGAATGCATGTAACATGCTTACCTACTCTTCTACCATGGGAACAAAAGGCCACACTTTCTATGAAGAAAGTGATCAGATAGAGGGCCTTCTCATAGAATAATGAATGTTGGCGGATGTTCTAGTTGAGGCCGCTCATTCATATTAGATGCTGGGTACCATATCATCATAAAATTTAAAAGGATTTTCGAATAATTGAAGTCCAATTTAACTCATGCTTGTTGTTTTTATTGTTGTGCGTGCTTCCTTTTCTTATGGTGCCGCGTTTGAGACTAGGTTGCCTCCCTTTCTATTACATGCTTCTTTAATGAGATAGAAAGAGTGTTTACGAAGTATCTATCGGCGGTACCCATGTATGACATGGGTTCAGTACACCAGGTTTCAAATTGTCATTCTGTTAGATCTACCAAACAGAACAGAGCCATTTAGGTGATAGCCTTGAACTCTAAATATTGACTTAACCAACATTGATATGTTAAAATGAGCATCGTATATTCCTTTCATGGCTACATAGACTTCAATAGGTACTTATATAATATGTTTAAAAAAATATGGCTTGCCGCGGTACAGAAGCGTTGTGGTTGTGTGTCAGTAAAGGATGAAAGGGGGCGTACGTTAATTACGTGAGCAAAAAATAGGGGGGGAGTCCGGTAAAATCTCACCAAATTTCATTATACCGAAGCGGGGGGTTAATGAAAATCTTTAAAAGAGTATATATTATTATAGAGAAAATAAACAAAAATAATTGTCCCATTTTCTCCGTTAAAAAAATGGCTATTATAAAAAACTTTTATTTCAAGAGTAAGAAAAAAATCTCACGTAAGGGAGGGGAGGGGGGAGGGTCCCACTAAATCTCCCTTAATCTCACCAAAGGGGGGAGGGGTCTAAATTTTAAATTTTAAACTGGTTCCGTAATTAATTTATGTCCTCAAAATAGAATTAGTCTTGTCTTTCAGGTGATGTGTATGCTTATACGAATTAATTTGTTTTTTATTAAAACCTAATATTTGTGCAGCGTCCTCGATGTGATTTTTCACAAAAAACAGCATTATACAAATTATCGAATTATTATTACTATTAACAGAACAATCTTTGATAATATTAAAATGTAATGTTACTACCTAATAATAATGTTTTGTAACCATTCAGAATTGAATAACTCTTTGTCAGATAAAAAAAAGTAGCACTATTTAAATCTTGTTTAAAAAAATAAAAAAAATTATAGCGAAGCAGCACCATAGCAGTGCGTATATATAATATTATGTTCTGTATTTGTTTTTTTTTTACTATTCGTTTCTACTTTTTCCCTTCGTACACTTCCCTCACAATATACTTACTCTAATAAATTGTGGGTCCAAAGAACTACTGTTTGTAAGGCTTTTATTTAATTTGTTTTTAAATATTTCATAAATCAACCACCCCTTTTTTCTCTCTTTAACAAGAGGTTAGCTATCACCAGGAAAAAATAGTCACCCGCAGCCTAGAGCCCGGAACATCTTATTACTGGGGGACATTTCTGTTTACTGTAACTAAACATTTATTACTTAATTTCAATGATAGATTTCTGATGATAACTATGTTCCAAAGGGTATTTCACGTTTATGAAAAATCTTATCTTATTTCCCAATTTCTTATCTAAATGTACCTCAAGAGTAGCTGTAGTTAGCTGGAAGTACGATATTAGGTTTTGATTTATTGTCAAATAATTATGACCCTTTAATTTAAGCCTCTTGGTGACTCCGAAAACATTGCTAGTACGAGTACCGAGGTCATAGGTACTCTGTTGGTATTTAACAATATATGAATTAGGGTGTGTCAATTATTTCAATTTTTTAATTCAGAAACGCCTGGTATCTCAAAAGTTGCGTCTTACAAAGAAAATAAGAACTGCATATAATTTATTTTTTTTAAATGGTTATTAACTCGCTAAAATCGGAAAAAACACCTACAACATGTATTTTTAAATTATGATGATTAATATTTTTTTCACAATAATTGCTGTTGTCATAACATGTTATCATTTAATTTTGAGCAGCCATTATTTTTTATTCATTGTATTGTGTTTAGTATCTTGATCTTATCCAGAAAATATGTTATTTTCCCTTTTTATATTTTTAACAACGCTTCACATAGGTATGTTTCAAAAAGTATATTTTTTGCTTTCTTTCGATTACAGTCATGGAATAAAAATTAAGTTTGCTCCAAAATATAAAATATGGACCCTTTGTTTTATTTTTTTTCCGAATCACGAAATCTATTTTTTATAATACGATTTCGAATAGCTACAGATCATACGCAACTTTTGAGACCCCAGGCGTTTAAAAATAAGGCAATTATTTTTCTCTCTATGGAGAACGACAAACGCTGATATATATATATATATATATATATATATATATATATATATATATAAGTTTTTTTTTACATAACCATTGTGTTTTTAAATGGTGAGTTGTCAACTATAAACCATCATTTTAATTGTATGGAAAAGGACATGATTTTTGATGATGTTGAACATAATGGAGACGACAAAAGTAATAGCTACAAATATAAATAAATATTTTTAGACAGATATTTTTAATAATTTAATATGTAGAAGTTTTTTTATTAATACACTTTCGTTACATACATTTTATGGTAGATATATTTAACAAAATATCTTTTTTTAAAACAGAAAAAGTAATGAAATAAAAATTAAAAATTATATTTAATTCGTACATAAGTATTTTTTTAAAACACAGGTAAATCAAAGATATTTTTCTAACAAAAAAGTTCGAGGATTTACAACAGATTACTGTGATTAATATACCATAATTGTACTAGAATAAGTTTCACAAAATAAAACATTTTTCTTTTTGTTGTAGGTACACTTTTCATAAAAATCTCATTATTTTTCTCTTATTATGGGTAAAATCGCGAGGACGAAATTCTTAATTATAATAGGTGTTATTTTGGATATACTCGTGTACAAACTGATAAATTTTAAACTGTTGATATCCCGAAAAAAAATAAACCGCGACATTTGATGACTATTTATTCATAGTAACACGAACACGAACATAATAATATGAAATCTCATCGTGAATCATTCGTTTTCAGAGTCTGGTCGGAAGGTTACAATATTAATCACCAAAAACGGCTTATCAAATACATAATAACAGACTTGATAAAAGTACCTGCCGATCAACCGTTGAAGTGCTTCATAATCTTTGGTGGCTTAGTTCTGATGGCAAAAATAATAAAATAAATATACCTACCTGGGTAATGTAAAGTTGCTTTACTAAGAATTTCACATACCTACATCAGTTATTGTTTTGACATAAATAAATAAAATTTAAAAAATCAACAAATAAAATTCTGAACGTTGGAGTAGGAATTGGTACTCGTATTTATGTTGTGCACATATTTGGTACGAATTCAAACATAACGAAAAATATTAGGAAAAACAAGATTTTATCACTAATCCTGACAATCAAGATAGTTCTAAAAAATAATTTATCAGGTTTAAATATAGAAATAAAAAAGTTTTGGTGATTCGAATGATAAGACTAATGATTTTTTTATCAGCGAGTTCCCACACTTTTCCTGAAATATATTTTTTTATTTCAAACTAGCTGATACCCGTCGTGCGTTGCTATGCTAATTAAATAAATAAATTGTTTCTCCCTTCGTGTCATTTCCAATTTCGTCCCCGTTCCCCTTCCGACTCCTCTTCCTCTTCCCCTCCCGCGTCCCCTTTCCCTCCCGCGTTTATTTTTCTCCTTCCCGCAAACCCCCTCTCCTCTCCCACTCTCCCCTTTCTCACAAATCCCCCCCTCACGCATTCCGCTTTCACCTTCTTCGCTTTCCCCTCTCCCTTGTCCCCCTCCCGCGAAGCCCCCCACCTCAATTCCACAACCGACCCTCCCGCATACCCCTCTCACCAGCCTTTTTTCCCTGCCACCTAACTCCATAAAATACTCCCATTTTTCGAACAACTCGCGTGACCTGTTACATTTTTTTATGCAAATTTCGTAATGCCAGAGCTCACCAGTATAGATATAGAAGTATTCAAGGGCATGTTCAAAACAATTTTTAAAAAAATAATAGCAATCAGATGAAATTTTAATCGCAATCGTGTGAATAGTACAGGAAATAATTTCATAACGTTAGGGCTCACTATCCTTTAACCATCCGGGGTATGCCCACATCATATTCCCAAACTTTCATCGCATGATGAACGGTATTGCCGCGCACAAGGTACGAACAAACAATCAAACAAACAAACAAACAAACAAACAAACATTAATTTGTATATTATAGATTATTTTCGTCAAATAAATTAAAATATTTTGAAAATGTATTAAAAGTAATAACTAATAACCCTCTTTGAGAAAATTATGAACAGGTCAAAGAAATAAACTAGTTATTGGCTTTTCATAAAGCATTGTGCAAGCAGGTTCATAGTTCCGCAATACTGATATCCTTTTCCGGGTTCAGCCATCATTCGTGTTGAATCGACCATTTCCGGATATTCGATACACCTGCCAATCAACAATTAAAAATAATTTTGCGCCAAGTTAGTGTGCTTCATTGTTTTCCTTTCTCTTCAAATCTCTTCCGTCTCTGATACGTCCGTTTGTTCATCTTTATCTTTTTGGTTGGGTGTTTCATCGGTTGTGGCATTTGGAGGGGAAAATCTGGAAAAGAGGGTGTAGTGTTTTTTGTTTATATCATTGATAAAAGATTGGTTTAGTCATGTAGCGGAATATTCAAATTTTGAATGTTCTTGTCTGATATCTTTGTTCGGCTTGAAATACAGCGAATGTGACATGAAACAAATAAGCGGTATTTTCCTTTCCTTTCACTTCAAATCTCTTCCGTCTCTGATACGTCCGTTTGTTCATCTTTATCTTTTTGGTTGGGTGTTTCATCGGTTGTGGCATTTGGAAAGGAAAATTTGGAAAAGACGGGATAGTGTTTTTTGTTTATATCATTGATAAAAGAATGGTTTAGTCGTGTAGTGGAATATTCAAATTTCGAATGTTCTTGTCTGATATCTTTGTTCGGCTTGAAATACAGCGAATGTGACATGAAACAAATAAGCGGAATTTTGTGGATGAATAAAATGTACTCAGGGAAATTGATTAATAATCGATTGATATCAAATTTGATATCACTTTTGGTGAGGTGATTTCTCACGAAAACGGCGCTCTACAAATTATCCGATTGCATGCCGGAAAATGACATATTAGGTATATGAGTATACGGTTTGTTTGTAATCTTTGATAATAAATAATATTGCATTATTATACAAATGTTACATACTAAAAAAAAGTTTTTTTTTAACATAGTTTTTGTAAACAATAATAAAATTTTATTTATGTATTATTACCCCACAAAAGTCTGAATTCCCATATCGAGCCAGTGAGACTATGGCATCTCCAATCAGGATATGTTATGAAGCTGAAGGTAGTAGGGAGAGGAAGAAGATGGGGGGAGGAAGGTGCGGAAGTACTCAGATCTGGTAGTCAAAATTGGCCAGAGCCATTTTAAGTAATATTTTAATTCTGAATGGTCGTCTCACACCAGGGTAATATTGAGAGTATCTTCCACCCTGGAACGTGTTGAAAATATGCTATGTATTATTTTAAAGGAATAAAATTGTGAAATAACACGAATTAATCAATTTATTTTGCGCACTCCGGGATATGAACCAGGGTCCTCCGGATTGCTAGTTGAGAGTCCGTCAAAGGATGGGGTGTTTCCAACTCTATCTCGTGTGACGATCCTGATAAATCAAAATCAATACCATTTTATTATTATAAGACTTAACGGTCCTCGTTAAATGCCGATTCTCTTATTAGATTGTGATTAGCTGACAGCTGTTACTGGCAACATGGAGAAGCATAACGTATTATAATCAAATGTTGAAACGGGAAGAGAATCGGCATTTAACGGAGACTGGTGCTAATCGTTGAGATGGTCATCAAATTTGCGGGGTTACTAAGCCCGCAAATTTGATATGACGAACATATCGGTAATACGCTTTTATTACTTCGTTGCTAAGTTATGCTGTCAATATGAAGTTGGGAATCGCGATTTTGGATAACGGGATCCTAGGTTCGTATATTCTAGGGCGGAGCAATTCCATGAATTGATTTGGTTTTTTACATCACATAGGAGGCCCTGAGGAAAATAATTACACTTAGAAACATAATTTCCCTAAGGGCCTGTGTCATCTTAGGGGATGATTTGTGGATAAATATTTATTACTATCCACTGAAGCCTGAACAGAACTTTGAAAAAAAAAAAAATTCTCACTGTTGTTGTCTTCTATACATCTTAAAAGCCTTCCGCCACATCCTTGAAGCCTTCAGCGCATTCTGGGAGGCCCTCTGCATAACCTCATCAGAGCAGGACTCCCAGGGAGGTTCGTGTATAGCCCCCGTGACCCCAAATTCAAGTTCTACAAAAGGTGTGGATTCTATCGGTCTTTCTGGTAAAGGTTCTTCTAGCAGTTTTCTTGCACTGCGTAGACTTTGGTGGTATTTTAATCCTTGTGAATTATCGTATTGTAAAATCTGAAAAAGAGAAAACCAAATAAATATTCATACATATTTTATAACAAACATAACACATATCTTATCATTGAAGAAGAAGATAACATTATTAAATCTAAAATAAACGTCAACAAAACAAGACAGAAAAAAAAGTTACGGTCGCAACTGATGATCAAACCCATGACCCTTGTCTTACCGGGATAATACTTTGACTACTGAGCTATTGGGTTTGATCAGATCGACCAGTTGCGATTGTTACCTTTTTTATTTTCTGTGTCTTGTTTCCTGGAGTTTCTATGAATAAATCTTTCAATTTCGGAGAAAATTTAGGTTTTGATTTATTTAATATTAGCTCCAGTCAAGAAGCCCCGAGGAAAATAATTTCCATAGGGATCTATTTCATCTTAGGATTTTTAAGGATAGGGTGGAGAGTGCTGGGAAGGAATGTGGGTATGAGGGGAAGGAAGGAATCTGGGGGTCAGTGTGTCCAGGAGTGGGAACTTTAGATCACATATTTTTTGGTTTGGTTCTCTAAACAAATATCCTCTCTTCTAAAAAGCCTTATCAAAAATTGACTCCCATCCATACAATATCTCATCTCTTTTAAGTCTGAACTCAACTCCAATCTTCATCATAATTTTGAAATTTGTCCATTTAAATAAAATTGATATTTAAATTAACCTTTCATTTTTCCATAATTTTAAATGGTGGCCAAGAACACCCTTGATGGGTAAAAGCCAGAAATAATTGAAAAAAAACACCTATGAAGAGTTCCTGTATTTCGGATGAGTCAAGTTTTTTTAGTGTTTATTTGTCTATGTATTAATATACAAAAAGCTATCAAGAGGATCCTAAAATACCCCCATAATATTATAATTATAAATAAACAAAATGTTATTGAAACCATTATAAAGAGTTTTATATTAAGTTACCTCCATTTCGGTGTTCGTTTTATCATTTTCAGGAATCAATGATTCTTTCCTAGTATTTTCAGTTTCAGAAGTCAGGGTCGTTTTATCAGTGGTCCTCAACCTGCGGGCCGCGCTCCTCGCCCTAGCCAAGGCTCTGCCGATGTTGCCACAAACAACCACCCCTGAAGTCAGCAGGCTGGGGGTTGCGTCGTGGGTTACTTCTGGAAAGATCGGGTCTGATTCGGCAAAGGAAGAGATACCTAAAACAAAAGAGGAATATTGTTTAATATATAGGGTTATTGCGACACTAATAACTAATAACTAACAATAACCTTGCTGAGTTATCGGTTTAATTGAGTTTTCCATATTATTATGTAAATAAAAATGATAGTGTTTTTCTAATTTCTACTCGAAACCTGAGGAGATTGAAAGTGACTGAGACTGGAATTAAATCATTCGATAATAATTTATTTTTTTAAATTTCTACATTTAAAATCCCTTAGAATTCGATTTAAATTATTATCATCATTCCCCTAGAACAGTAATTCCCAATTTCTATCGGATCACTACCCTATTTTATATTTATTACGATTTTTTATTTTTATTTTTTTAAATTTTTTTTTATTCATTAAAACTGCTGGTTACATATTTTTAGAATTTTACGACCACCACGCTAGGCACATGCCCGTGTTGTTTAACTATAAACTCAACAGTGACCGGACAACTCAACAATGTGCAACTTCGTTACTTCTTTTTCAGTCATTAAAAGTGATGAAAAAAACTTGGTTAAATAGATTAATTTAGGTTAGGATATGGACAATTTTTTTCGTCACTTTTAATGACTTTTCAAAGGGCTGTTGAAATGCTACTTTGTTGACATTTTCGATAGTGTTACGATGTGATTTTTTCCTCTGAATGTCAGGGTTAATTGCGTTTTTTTTGCAATAACAATTTTTTCTTTCGTTAAATACAAATAGTGACATGAATGGCTCGCGTAATTTCATTTCTATAATACGAGTGAGGAAGAGGCAAGAAAACGATTACTTTTTTCGCGCTCATTCACTGGAGAAAAAAATTAAAATTTCAATGTAATTTAGCTTTAACATATTTTTGTATAGAACTTGAACTTAAGCACATTTTTATAGTTTTATGTTTCGGGATCCCGGGATCCGGGCATTTTCGGGACCCCAAATAGGGTCGCGATCCATAGGTTGGAAACCCGTACACTAAATCCTAACATGAGTATGTAGGCATACTTACTTGACCGAGGCTGTGCACTTCGTGGTCGAGCTGATGAAGATGGACGGCCACTAAATGGGTAATATGACGGCACCCCGTTAGCTGTTTCTGGCCTTTTGGATTGTGCGCTTTTCTCTGGAATTCTTGAGTTTTGGGATTCTCCGTATATATGTTCTTTTATGGGCTTTAAAAATACAAACATTATCTATTTGTGGTTGCAAAAAATTTATTAACGTATCGTCATCCTAGTTCTACCTTGTCTTAAGGTCAAAACAATGGCTTTGAGAAAAACACACTCATAGTTTGTAGTCGATTTTCCTGTCACCGGAACATTATTAATAGTCATCTATCATATTCATCGAGATATACTTGGTCGAAGATCATATTCCGTATTTTTTTATTGTTATTTACCCACCATAATTTAATAAAAGTTGACGGTACGACGAACATTACCAATATTGGGACGGAAATTGACGATACGACAAAATGTAACTGAAATATCTGTTGGTGTTTAACCTGTCACGTGCCAGGCGTATTTGGAAAAATCACGTGGAAATTACCTTCCTGACTTTTTGTCAAATATCTGTATGAAAACAAAGGAATTGTTTTATTTGCGATAGTTTTATATTTATCAGATAATGTATCTTATTATACATAACATAATAATATCCTTACAAGTTTTCCCAGAATAGCTACTAACATTATAATGAAAAAAAATATCTCCCATTCGGCCACAGCTGGTAAAGCGAAAAAAATTCGAAACTGAATGTCATAGATAATTACTTTAAAAAATATTCAGAGGGTCTAGATCAATCAAATTAACTCTTATGTCAAGAAAAATATTCGCGCAAGCGATTCTGACTTTGTTCTTCGTACAGTTTCTTTATACATAAGGGTTAAAATCGCATTTAAAAAAAAATGAAAATTGGTACTGCGCGCGCCGGCGCGTGTACGGCACGGGACTGGTTAAAGAATAAATAAATTTATTTCAATATTTTTTTAATAGATATACGTATCTATAATTATAACAGGAAAACATTTTTTTCTTGAAGGCTTAAATATTATATAATCAATAAAATTCATGGAAATACACAAGTTTCAAAAATTTTATGATTAATTGAGAGGTACTTTATTACCGAAATATAAATATTGAACAAAATAAAATATTTGACGATTCTAGTTTTTTAACTAAATATCAGTGATCACAGACCTTTTCAATTATATAAATTCATATAGATTCATGTCAATTAAAAATAACCTTTTACTATGTATCATCATTCATAATTTTAATAATAAACTTTATAATTATCTATATGTATCTTAACTTAACAAAATAACTGATAATACCTTAAATTAACAAAATAGAAACATTCATCATATAGAGACAATGTTGTGCGCCCCTGCCTAAGTTTGTATAAATTCCGTAACATAAGAATTTCAACTACCAGTCTGAAAATGTCCGTAGTAGGACGAAACCGGTCCTGGTGTAAATAAACAAGTGGAACAAAGTGAAAAAAATTGTTTAATTTCATATCTATTTGACGATAGTTATGAAAAGTCTAAAAATCTTATTTAGTAATATGAAATGTTAATTTATATCAGAGTTTTCGAGTGGGAACCCAAATTTAATTTTACGACAAGATAGAAATATTTTTTTGTATAATTTGTATTGACATAAATACGGTAAAATCGAAATGATAATACGTAGGTACGACAAAATGGAACAGAAGCATCAGAATGATGGTTTATTTAACGACACGACAAGTGGGAACCCAGGTTGAATGTTACGACAAGATAGAATTGAAATTTTTCTACAATTTTTTTATTAACAGTAGCTTTTATGAATTAATAAAATACGACAAAATATAATGAATTAAACACTCATTTGACAAACTGATATAAATCAGTTTAACGGGACTTAATGTTCAAATATGTAAAAAAAGAATGTTAAATAAATAAAATAAAAAAAATATAAAATAAATTTCAGCACATACGACAAAACGGAAATCTATATATATCTACCCACAAAACTAGGACAGGTTGACAGGTACAATAACGCCATCAACATATCTCATAAAACAACGACCTTGACCTAAGACAATATAGAACTGGGGCGACGATATTATGTTAATAAAAGAAAATTTTACGTTTAAGAGGAAATTAGTCCATTTAAATCAAATTTTAGACGTGTTGACTCTTTTTTACAAAAAAACACAAATTGATTTTGAAAGATTGTTATTTTATCTGGTACATGTAGTTTTAAAAATTTGATAAAACTAAGTGTAATTTTTAATATACTAAGGTTAAACCGTTGGTCGTTGGCAGATTTGTTCAATTTTCAAACTATAGATTCTTTTAAACAACACAAATTTCAAATCATATAGTCAACACAGTTTTCAGAGTTTTAATTTTAGTTAAATTAAAATCATTAAAAAATAAATCCGAGAACGTGTTTTGTGACAAAAATACCTCAGTTTTTCTATTTTTTTAAAGGTCTTACAAACTAAAATATTTCAGATTTTTTTTACTCACTTATTTTGTTTAGACATTATTGAAAAATCATAAATACTTATGATCAATAAATGATTACAAAACGTACAATGTAGGTAGGTATATATTAAAGCAAGTTTTGAATGAAATCGATATTAAATTTTTAATTTTAAAATGTTGAAGGGTGTAATTATTGATCTTTCTCATCGGAACCTCCCTGTACAGTTGCAAGCATTTTTAAACTTTTATTCTCAGCCGCTGTCTTCCAACTTCTCGAGTTGTAGGTTACACATTTTTACACCAAACTTTCATTATTATTAAAATTAAGTATAAAATTAATTTTCACTACAATTGTTTATTGTTTATTGTTTATTGTTTCTTCTTCACATTATAGTTTTCAGTTTACAATACAATTTTTAACCTCACTAGGACAAGCCTGTGTTGAGGTTAACAATTATTTACAAAGTAACAAAAATAACACAAAAGGAAAAAGGAAACAAAAATAATACTTCAAAAAACACAATAATACTTCAAAAAACACAAATAATATAGGTAAAATAAAAATGATACTTCAAAAAACAATATTGTTACACAGATAATGGACAAGCTAAAGGCCCTTGGCAGTCTTGGCACATTACAATGTAAACAAAGTAGGGTGACCATAGTTCATTTGAATTTTGAAGGACTAAGATAAATAATAAATATATGTATATAATATATTATGCTATTAATTTAGCACGACAAAGATGAAAAAATGATTTAGACAATAGAATATACTTTTAATTTATGAAGGACAAAGATGAAAAAATTAATTGGCAATCCTCGGCAAATAAAAATAATTTGAGATTCTTTTTAAAAGTATACAAGGAATTAGATGACTTGACATATTCTGGAAGGCTATTAAATAAGAGTGGAGCATGGTAAAAATAGTTTCTTTGAGCAAAGGAAGATTTAGTTTGAATTGGCATAAAGTTCAGACCAGAGCCAATTCTCGTAGAACGAATTTGCTGCGTTCTTTCTGCAATATTAATATTTTTAAAAAATCTACAAAGTGTTTGTGTAATAAACAACTGTTTTATATTCATGACGTTACATTCCTTAAAAAGTAAATGAGTTGGATATGTAAATTTGTATTGTTTAAATATTTGTATTGTTATACCTCTTGCATAATTGATGGATCTTCTAGGGTAAATTTGTTTGAAGATGAAGAACAATCCATGCAATCGGACTGATCAGGAGTTTTGACATAATCATCGGAATTGGGTTCCGTCATACTGCTAAGGTCGAAAGAACAAGAAATGCTTTCAGATTCCGATTCACGGTCATCACCATCTGGAAGTTACATGGAATAATATACAGGGTGTTAAGGTACGTACTTGAGTTACTTTAACCAGTGATTCCTGACATTATTTGGAGTAAAAAATGTAAATAAAATTTTGGTCTCCGGTGACATTTTTGACGTTTTTTTTTTTTTTTTTCTACAAAAACATAAATAATAGTAGGTGTTGGGTAGTTGGGGGCGGGGTAAGTGGTGGGGCGGTAACTCGGCCGAGTGACCAATAAGGTCATGTGAAAGAATTTTTTTTTTATTTGATTTTAAAGAAAAAATATTTTGAAAAAAAAAAAAATTTACATAAAAAAAGTCACCGGAGACCAAAATTTCATTTACATTTTTTACTCCAAATAATGTCAGGAATCACTGGTTAAAGTAACTCAAGTACGTACCTTAACACCCTGTATATGTGATTTGATATAGTTTATTTCGTTCCATTTTGTTCCTGTTCCACGCAGGATAGTTACAAGACAGTACCTACCATATTGTAACATTATCATTCTTCTTCAACGTCGCAATATTATACGCCCATGAGAGGAATTAAAAAAATTAGAAGACAAACTCCTGTGATTTAGAAATATTTAGTTCAACAATACTGAAATGTAAACTGGTCTTATTCTTTTTCGTTGTCTGTTTTTGGGGTGTTATGCCGTGTTGCGCTACCTCCTTCTTTAGCCGACGTTTCGGACAGCGTTGCAGTGTCCATCATCAGGGCAGATTTGGCAGATCCGACGATGTGTGATGATGGATACTGCAACACTGTCTGAAACGTCAGCTAACGAAGGAGGTAGCGCAACACGGCATAACACCCCAAAACGTCGTCGACGGATCTGCCGGATGTGCCGGATCTGCCCTGATGATGGACACTGCAACGCTGTCCGAAACGTCGGCTAAAGAAGGAGGTAGCACAACACGGCATAACACCCCAAAAACAAACAACGAAAATGCTTTTGGCCGTGAAAATCTAAAAACGTACCAGTTATACATATTTTTAAAAGTAATTACATTATTACATGGTTGCATAAATATATTAATAAAATAAATATATTATAATATAATAAACAGAAAAACATAGATTATGAAAACATAAAGTGGTAGAAAAAGAAAAATTTAAAAATAGCAATAGAGCATGCTTCTAATGAACAGTACCATACAGCACCAGTACCATAAAGGATATAGGAGAGATAATATGAAATTCAACTATGTACCTACCTATATAAAACTAATACATTTTTACATCATTATATAATGTTCAAGGTTAAACACGATAAAAAAGAAAGAAAACAACATACTAGGAGTAAAAAATAACACGCAGCAGCGTTTGAGGATTCATAATTACAAATTTGTTTTAATTTTTTTTTGTTATAAATTTAGTAAATTGGACTGAGGACAAATGGAAAATATCAGCGTCTGAAAATATATTATTGTATTTTGTGCATGCTCTTCTGAGAAAAGAATGTTGTGTGTATTTTGTTTTTGAATGTGGGATTTGGAATAGTTGGTTTAATCTGGTATTGGACAGTGAAAATTAATGTTTTCTAGCAGATAGTTGTTATCAACAACGTTGTTAATGATTTTGAAATTTCGGGTTGGATATATTTCTTCTATCTTCTAGAGTTGATAAATTATGGAATAGTAATGAGTCTTTTAGATGTTCTGATGTTCGGAAGGATTTAGAGTCTAGTGTTTCAATATCTTTTTTGAATTCCTTCTAACCTTTCCATTATTATTCCTAAGTTCCTTACTTCACTTCATCTTATTAGTTCAACGTCATTGATTTTGTACGGGAATTTTAGGGGGTTAATGCTTTTGGTGAATGATATTGTATTACAATTTTCCAAGTTAAGGTACAGTTGGTTGTTCACACAATATATTCCAAGTTTATTAATATTGAAGGTAGTCATTATTATTAGTGATTTTTTGTAAATTTTAGTGTCATCCGCAAAAATTTGGAATTTGGAATTTTTAAAACACGTGAAAAGTATTTATTAAACACAAGATGAATATAATTTATTGTATCTAGTGATATTTATTATTTATGTAGGTACTAATATTAATAATATTATATTTCTGCATTGTAAACCCTATGGGCGTTAAATAAATCCATAATTATTATTGTAAAAGGTCATGCATTAAGCTAGCTAGAAAAAGCACTAAACCACTTCAATTTAGAGCTGTGGAAGTTAGAGGTATAGATAAATCTTTGAAAAAAGATTTTTAAAAAATGAACAAGGAGATAATATGTTTCAGGACTTGTATTATCTTACCATCACGAATTGATTTTCCATCAACCTGTCGAAGGTTAGGAATTGTGTCAATAATCCATGAAAGATAATCAGGTTCTTGTGATAAAGGAGTGTCAATCAGGCTAAGTTTAGTTAAAGATGAACACAACGAAAGCATTCCCACGTTTCTTCTGCAGTTAATTGGGTTTCTAAAACAATATGCAAATTGTTAGACGAATGCACATTAAAAAAATAGACACACAGAGTAAAATGCTTTCTCTCACCCATCCAAATTAATGGTCTTGATGTTTTCCAACGCTGTACACGGTCCGACATTCTCTATGTGATTGTCCATAGCATGCAATTCCTGAAGACTTGTTAGGCCAAATGTACCATCTAGGCTTGTCAGTCCACATCTGCCCACATGTAAAACCTGAAAGCCTTTTTAATTGGTGAGAATTCTTAAATGAAGAGATTCATTACCCATACAAAATAATAAGATAAAGGTAGCCGACACTATGGTCCCATGCTCCACACTCAAGTGGAGATATGATGAAAAGGATGTGAAACCTACAGATGACCATTGTAATTCCAATACTCTCGGATGTGGACCTTGGCTGAGCAAAAAAGAAACAAACGATTAGATTACAAATGAAAGAGAGCCGCCCAAATTCAGCAAAAGTATAAAGTTGTTTGAGGGAAGTCAGTTTATAAATCTAAGCGCCAGGAGGCTTGTAGAAAAGAAAATTTTAATTTCTTTTATTGTATTCATCAAATGATCTTAAAGCGGGCGACAATAGCGAAGTTCACATCAAAAGATACTAGTGCTCGCCATACAATCCCGTCCAGACCCGCCACCCGTAAAACAATGATGTGTTATAAGCGCGGTTCGGGTCTTCGCTATTTGATATTTGAAACGTTATGCGACCCCCCTCCGCCGTAAAAAGGTTAGTGGGTCATTTTCAATAAGCAGCCGCCATGCTCAAGCAGCTGTCAACCGTCAAGTTAACAAATCCAATACAAATAATTGGTATTTCGCGGCCGCTTCCGAATTCAACTGACCCCCTCTCCTGCCGTAGGAAGAAATTTTTACAAAGTAGTGTATCGTTTGAAAAAATATTGTGTTATAAGTTATAAGTATCTTTTGTTGTGAACTTCGCGTCTGTCCCGTGCATAAAGAATACTATACTACCTTGAGGTATTTCAGAGTCGTGCCTATTTCTCTCAGAGAAGTAAGACCACTTCCATCAAGTCTCAGGATCCTTATTCGGGGGCAATATAATCCTAGACGGCTAAGTGATATAGATGATGCTACAACTCGCAACCGGACTTCTTTGAGAAGATGGACATCTTTATCGCCACTGGATTGATGCTGCAAAAATAACATTGATTTATCAAAAACCTTCTTCATTCATACAAGGAGCATGTCCATGGGGTTATTTGACCATAATCCCTCTTTGTACCACCATGAAGCAATCTCTATAAGCTTTTGATAATGGATGAGTAGGCATGGAAGATATTATCAATATCTATCAACACTCAACTAATTATGGATACTATTCACAAATGCTCAGAATGTGTAGACTGATCAACCAAGTTTATCGGTCAAGTCTGTTTATTTTTGTCTATAATTGTCTTTGCTTAATCTATATACCATCCTTTACTTGGTTATATTTTACATTCTCATTCTATTTTGTGATGCTTTTCCTGTAAATCGGACGTAAGTCCGTGAATGAATAAATTAAATAATTATGATAAACATGAATTAATCTGATTAATTAAGATTATTTGTGATAATATTCACCAATAGATCCAGTAAAGTCTGCTCTCTTGGAAATGAAATCCTTTGGTATCCTGGAAGTCTTTCAGACAAATCGTCGCCACTCTCAATTTCAGGAAAATCAATGGAGTGCTCGGTTAATAATCTGTAAATATCTCACATAAATTTCTATCATATTGTTAAAATATTTTAGCAACAATTTCGGTACTAAAAATGGTATCTAAATAGCAATTAATGATTCGGAGTTTTTATTCAGAAGGCATAAAGGCGGGAGAAAAACGAACATCCCATTAGTCTTGTGGATAAAAATCGATTATTCAGATAAAAATCGATGTATTTTATATTATTTTAAAATTTCATTTACACTATCCCAACAATGAATTCACGGCAATTACTATAATTATAAATCGATGTCATAAATATTCGAACAGTGATTGGCTGCGCTCGATACCGCTTATAATTTACTCTTCATTATATTATTAATATTTAATCATCTAAAATCATGAATTAATCAGATGTAGGTATGTCAAACCAACCTGAAAAGCGCTGAAACTTCAGGCGCCATAGAACTCCTGAATGATTCAAAGGAAGTCGATGGTCTGCTGATTACGGGACTGGACCCTGACATCTGACTTTGGGACGCTGGGGATGTCCCTCCAGAGGGAAGATTTCTGTCTTCAATCTCTTCAATAGGAGGCATGGTTACTCCTAAAAAATAAAATTATACTGTTATTTATTACTTATCATCAACCAGTGATTGCATTTTATCTGCCGAAGACCAAAAAAAAATACTATCCTCTGTTCTTTGTGTCACATACTCTCTACTGCTCTCAGTTGTTTCCATATATGTGACCACCGTTAAGTTATTAACTGATGCAAATATTAATGGTCATATTCTTTTTCCCTCTCCTATTGAAGGTTGAATACCATCAAGGCAATCTTCACCATGCAGACTACTTTTAGAAACTGCGCTCAGTCGTATATATTTCAATGCAATGAGCTTTCTTTTCTACGTCTTAAATTAATCTTCTTTTGGACCATCAATAACTTATTTTCTAAACGTTTTGTGTTGCTTATTACCAAGATAAAAAAGTTTTCTTCTTTTTATTTCGAGTACATTTAAAAAATGTTTGGGTAATCGATAACGATTGCTAAAATAGTTAAAAAACAATTTAATAGTTGTCAAACTCAACATGTCGTTTATTGTTCCTAGTTTGGACGAGTATCGGTACTTTTTTTGCATTAACTCCCCGAGGAAAATAATTTTCCTAAGGGCCTATGTCATCTACGAAGATGCTGCGTGCAGGGTCTTTTTGAGGAGAGGCAGGAACTTACTAGGAAACATAAAAGTTACACATTCATTTCTTGGATGGTAATGGTTAAAAATACGTTTTAAAATTCAATAACTTTCAGTAAGCAGTTGTTGATTAACTTCAGACACCAAAATACATTATAAGCAGTACTTTAATTTCGTCTAAAGTCCTTCCCAGTCTAATAAATTTGGATTTTAATGACAGCCTGTCACTTCTATCAAAATATTGATTCATAATAACTTTCCCGATGGTTCACATTTATTATTCAGAAACAAGGCTTACTAGACAACTTTTTTTTTTGAGAAATCGATTTTTAATCACACTGTGAAGGTTATGGAGGGTTCATAAAACAAAGACCAAGTCTACGATTCGGTGTAACATTATTTTTCTAACAAAATTTGACAA
Source organism: Limnephilus auricula (assembly GCA_951813805.1). Classification (NCBI taxonomy): domain Eukaryota; kingdom Metazoa; phylum Arthropoda; class Insecta; order Trichoptera; family Limnephilidae; genus Limnephilus; species Limnephilus auricula. The sequence continues at coordinate 23,043,939 of OX638393.1, forward strand.
GAGTTTGACGTTTAGTGGACAGTTTTATATTTTACCTTTGTGTGGATATTTCACCCGCTGGTTGTTAGCTTTGTTAATCAAATATAGTTTTTTTTATTAGGGCACTTCGGTACGCACTTGTATATAGCTTGTCAGCTTGTTTATTGCTAGGTTTAAGTACATTGATTAATCAATTAATCAATTACAATTGGGGAGTGAAACAACCTTGAAATGGGAAGTTGAAAACCATGATAAGGACGAAGGTTTATATTTAATAATATTTTTAAGGCAACCAACGCCGGCAAGGCCGTCCAAAAAAAATAATTGAACGATGTCTTGTGAGATGTTTCGACCTAATATTTAGGAGGAAATTTTTAAATTATATAAGCAATCGATTGAATAATATTTAATACAGAACAAACTCACTATGCAGGGTGTTAAGGGGCGCATTTGACATATTTTAACCATTGTTTCTGACATTATTTGGAGTAAAAATAGAAAAAAAATGTTGGTCTCCGGTGACATTTTTTTATCTACAAAAACATGAAAAATTGTAGGTGTTTGATAGTTAGGGGCGGGGTAAGAGGTTTGGCGGTTACTTTGCTGAATAACTAGTGAAGATATGTAGACGAATTTTTGTTTTGTTTGATATTAAAGAAAACAAATTTGAAACAAAAAAGTCATAGAAAAAGTCAGCGGAGACGAAAATAACATTTTTGACTCTAAATAATGTCAGGTATCACTGGTTAAAGTAAGTCAAGTACGTCCCCCAACATTCTGTAATGCAAGCTTCCGTGATGAGACACCACTGGCACTGACGCGAATAGCTGGTTTCAGAAGAACACCTCGGCAATGCGGGCAAAACGGTCCGTTTGATAGATTCTCCGATCTTAACAAACGTATTGCAATCTTTAGACCATAGGCGTGTTCTACCGGTATTTCAATGGAAGCGGTGCAAAGACGCCAAACGCGCGCCCAACATATGTACACGGTTGACATTTGTCACATGTTCACTCCCTCCTCTCCTCAATAGACCCTCCATACAGCAACTGACATAGACCCTGAGGGAAATTATGTTCCTCAAGGCCTCATGTGTGGAGTTTTTTTCTCACATAGAAAGTGCGACATGGCTCCCAGAGGGGTTATAACGATGTACGACCAGGTCCCCTTGGCAAAACACCGCCAAATATCTTGGAGTTACACTTGACAAACGACTGACATGGAAACCTCACATAAAAAATACACTGACCAAAGCTCGGAAAACATCCGGCGCTTTACATCCCTTACTTCACTCCAACGCAAAGACCTCAATTCAAAACAAACTGCTCATTTATAAATCAAAAATCCGCCCCATCATCACATACGCCTCGCCAATTTGGGCGACAGGCAACACAAAACAACTTGAAACATTCCAGAATGCCACACTGAGACGATTTACAAAAAGCCCCTGGTTTGTAAGAAATAGAATAATAAACTCAGACGCAAAAATCCCCCCCCTAAAAAAACATATGATAGATTTGGCCAAATCTTTCTACTCCAAACTTCCTATGCATCCTAATCCGAGCATAGCATCTCTCGGGCGCTCAAGTCCCGACGAGAACCCCACCTTCCCGCTTCCCGTATCCATAACGTTCCCCCCTTGATGTGTGGACTTAAATAAAAAACAACGTGAAACCAAAAATTCCAAAAAGTTAGTATTCAAATCGTAATCACAAAAAAAATCACAATAAAAAAAAAAATCACAAAAATAAACAATACCTACCGTTATACAAAAAAAAAATAATACAAAAAAATTTGGTATTAAAGCCCTACAAGTTGCCGTAGGCAGCCCACACATCGGGTAGGAAAAAACCATCCACCGGGAATAAATCAACCCTCAGTTCGCGAGAAATAGAGATTGAGTTCTCTGAAACTCGCAATATGATATTATTAATGTAAAATATATTTATTTATTTATTTATTTATTTATTTGTTTATAAGATTAACACAGTACATTAAATATAAGTTGTAAGGATATATGTATATATATATCAAAGATTTTTATCGTCAATTTCCTTTCAGTATATTTATTTTTAATAGTACAAAACTGCTATTTCGACTACTGATGACATTAAACAAACAACCTTTATTGTAATATTCAAGGTCAATGAAATACCAAGCGTAAATCAAATACCTTCAGCACTATTGTACCAGGTCTTATTCTTCTTAAGCCTTCTGGCATCAGGCTTTGGAATTGGATATAAACCTTCCTCATAATATTTTTTCCCAGTTTTTCCGATTCTTGACGACGCTTCCCCTTCCGAAGTCAGCAGTTTTCTTTTTCATCAGTCCATTACGTCTATATAGACAACCACTGTTTCTTATTCATAAGCTTTTATTTTTCCACTGGTCCTTGATTAGCCGTGCTAAATGTCCGTCGATCCATAATCTCATTTCAGTGTTAAAATTATGTCAGTAATGTCTTGCAGCTTAACTTGTTATTATTTATTTATCTTGCAATACATCTTATAAAATCTTATTGGAGATCTAAACATCAATATTCTGAATAACGGCCATTCCCAAATAATTAATATCTGCAGACTTTAGCCTCGCATGGTCTTAAAAGCCTTATAAATGAACCCACTCGAAAAGTTGACAATTCCAAAACCTGCATTGACCATATTATGAGTAAAACAAAAAAACATACGCAGTCTGTCATATACGAATCAACAATAACTGATCATTTTACAACAATCCTAGCCATAAAACAAAAAAAGAAAGGAAAACTCAAAATAGACCGACGACAATAGAAAAATCTGAAACAAACTGGAATGCCGTTAAGCAAAACTTGCAATGTACTGATTGGAAAAAAATACAAAATATTGACAACACAAATGATGCGTGGAATAGTTTCATTGATATAATCCAACATAACATATTGACCAATACCAAAAAAACTGTAAGAAAAATTTCACATAAAAATATACACATTAAGCTTTTATAATAAAATAATAAAACAAATTTAAAACTTTAAGCCTTGGATCTCACAAAATATTATAAACTGTATACGAAAAAGAGACGATTTACATAAAAAAGTTAAACATAATCCTTATGATATGCACATGCTACGATACTACAAAAGATATAGAAACATTTGCAAAAACATCATTAACACCACAAAAGAATCCTACTATAAAAATAAAATAGAAGCATGTAACGATAATCCCAGAAAAATGTGGCAAATTATAAATGAAGTGACCGATTCAATATCCACCAGTAATACAACAAAAATCGATGAACTGAACATAAACAAGGTTCCCACTCTATTTGCCGAAAACCCTGACAAAATTCTTGATCATGTTATTAATTTATTTACAAACATCGGATTAAAATTAGCAAAACAAATTACACTATGTGTTAATGATGCAGTTGAACCAAATGAAGCTTGCAATCTGGAAAGGGAACTAAATTTCAAACAGATAACCGCTGATGAAATCAAAAACATAATTACTTCCTTAAAACCAAATATATCGTCAGGGGATGAAGTAATCTCAACCAATGCTATAAAACATCTCAGTGAAGAAATTACGCTCCCACTGACACACCTTATCAATCTGTCTATAACTAAAAGCGTATTTCCCACGTCCCTCAAAGAAGCAACTTTCATACCCATATATAAACAAGGATGTAAAAATGATATTAATAACTATCGACCGATAAGCCTTCTAAGTGCTTTTTCGAAAATATTGGAAAAAGTACTAGAAAAACAACTTATGAAGTACCTAGAAGATAATAACCTATTATCGAAATCTCAGTATGGTTTTAGACAAAACTTGAGTACTGCCGACGCCATAAACGATATCATAAATACGATCACGAAAAGCTTAGATAGGGGAAATAAATCCTTGGCAATTTTTATAGACCTACAAAAGGCCTTTGATACGATAGACCATAAAATCCTTTTCAAGAAACTTAAAACAATTGGGATGTCAAACACAACTTTAAATCTGCTAATAAGTTATATGTCCGAACGTTTACAGTGTGTTAAAATTGAAAAGCGTAAAAGTAAACCTCTCCCAATCAAAAACGGTGTACCCCAAGGAAGTGTGTTAGGACCTTTATTATTTTTTATATATATAAATGATATCTGCAACTTACATATCAAAGGGAAAATCATTAGTTTTGCCGACGACACTGTTATTTTATTTAATGAAAGGGATTGTGTAACCACTTACAAAGAAGCTGAACATGGGCTTGTACTTCTACAAAAATGGCTCAAGCAAAACTCACTTACACTTAATGTCAACAAAACTAAATATTTAACGTTTTCTATAACAGCCAGAGGACAACCACCCGAGGATTATGCTCTCAAATTACATGATTGTCAAGGAAAAAAATTAACACAATCATGTCACTGCCCCACCATAACACACTCTAGAAATATAAAATATCTTGGCATTGAAATCGATGAAAATTTTCGATGGGACTCTCACATAAATTGCATTACAAAGAAACTCACAATGCTCATGTACTATTTTAGAAATATACGCAATATACTAAATAAAAATGATCTATATAAAGTCTACTATGCTCTTTGCCAATCACGCATAGAATATGGAATTATTGGATGGGAATCTGCCTCAAACATTCACATGAAGCAGCTTCTTAAAACGCAAAAAGCAATAATAAAAATAATCCTGAAAGTACCCATAAGAACTCCATCAAAAGAAGTTTTTTAAAAAATTTAATGTGTTCAGCATTATAAAACTGTACTAAAAAAATGCACTACTCAAATTTAAAGAAAAATATGCATACCTTGCTGACCAACACACCTATACTCCAAGGACAAAATCTTCGAATCTACTAAACATTCCAAAATTAAATACAGCTTTCGGCCATAAAAACCATTATTTCCATGCTACAAAATTATATAATGCCCTTCCGATTGAAATTAAAAATACCATGGATATACAAATGTTTAAAAAGGACATCAAATTATGGCTAACTAAACATGAAGATGAGGAACTAATTAAAATTATTAAGTAACCCAAATGCAACCTACAGATAATGAACATAAACACTTTTTAAAAACAACGCAAAATAATAAACATAAACACTTTTTGCTTTATTTATTTATATTTCGTGGAAACTAACAAAAACAAACAACATTGATGAGGAAATCATGATCAACACCATACGTCAACCTGCAGTTCACCTCGGAACAGGAATACCTAGTGAGGAGGACTGAGGATAAAATATTTCACTTTGTATTCTTAATTTATTTAATATTGTATTTTAATTTTTATTTTTATTGTCATTAAATAAAAAAAATACATATTAATGTAAACGTAGGTATTGCGATTGATTAATTTATTATGTTAATAATTGCAAGGTGACGTGAACAAAGCAATATCATTCCGAAGTTGGCGCCATTTTGCTATTGTTATTCAAATCATACGTATTATGTAATAATGTAGTAAAGTAAACATCGTTATGTAATTTCTATTCTTAGTGAATTTGCATCAACATAAAACAACTGTAAATAATTATAAAGCGTGTATCATTATAAATGCTGAATTGTATAGGTACCTATATAGCAGTCATGCAAAGCGTCAGCAAAATGACCTAAAATATCTGTATTTCGAAATTAGTTTTTTTAATTATTAATTTATATTTCCAGTCAATTGTGTCCTTTTTGGCTTTTTGTTAATATTGTCACAGCTGTAGGTAGGTACTGGACTGTACCTACTCGTCTAAATCATGATAGAATATTTATTTAGTTATTAGCTTCGACCTCGAAGTCACAAGGATTATTGTTTACTCGCCGATTGATTTTGTTTGAAGCATGGCCTGGCAAAGAAAATAAATTATTCATACAATTTCATCCGACTACAATCAACATGAAATGTCAATATATTCAATTATTCTCGACGAAAGTAATTTTTAAATCTACTTCTTTATGAAAATCTGCTTTTATTTGAATTGAAAATTTCTTCTTAGTCTTGATACAACTCTTTCTTCTTTCTATTATTATTTTTCCAACTTTCATAGATGTATCATTGAATCTTTTGATGTCATATTTACTTATAGTAGGTCCTTGTATAACGAGCTAGGCAGGTATGTCCTTCAAGCCTCCGTGAAATGTTTAGGTTCGGCTTTCTCTTTCGCTGTGTTTTGATCTATAAAGTCCTTACACTTACAGCCTTCAATTACGCAAACACTATTGTTATACTGGCTCTTATTTTTCGTTGTTAGAATCACGTTAATAATTTTTTTGGTATTTTTCTGATTATTAGAAGAAATAGTAATTTTTATTCTTTTGTAAGCATGCTGTATGACGTTAAATGGGTATCTACGAACTATTACAGAGAATATTCAAATGTTAAAATTAGCGTTAATAAAAATTATTTAATATTTCAATATCTGTGCTATAATATGACTTACATTTTTTTATATTATACATCTATAAAAATCATTAAGTACTTAAGAGCCATTGACCAGCGGCTGAGAATAAAAGTTGAAAAATGCTTGCAATTCTACAGGGAGGTTTTGAGGAGAAAGTTCGATTATTACAAGTATCACATTTTTTAAAAATATCGATTTGTTTAATTCAAAACTTGCTTTAATGATATATATACCTACATTCAAGTAAGCAATAAAAATGCTCAAAACGCACGCTGATAAATTATTTAATATCGTGTACTTCTTGAAGTATTTATGATTTTTCAATAATGTCTAAAAAAATAAGTGTTTAAAAAAAATCTGAAATATTTTAGTTTGTAAGATCTATAAATAGAAAAACTGAGGTATTTTCGTCACAAAACACGTTCTCGGATTTATTTTTTAATGATTTTAATTTAACTAAAATTAAAATTCTGAAAAATGTGTTTCCAATTCAATTTCATTGTAGGCAACCCGAGCGTTTATTAAGGTAATATAGTATTTTATAACAAGTAAGTTACCCGCCTCCCTAGACGTTGTCTGTTCTGGGACGGGTAATAATTAGAACATTAAAAAAGATAACAGGTGTACAGGAAAATAGTCAGAAAGTAAACATGAAAATACAAGTTGTATTAATCAAGAATAATAAATAAATAAGAAGAAAGAATAAATCTCTATAATTGGAAATAAAACATGTGTAAATAAAGGATGAGAAGTTATCGATTAGGAAGAGATTAGCATTAACTTGGTGATGCATTCTCTTTTTTTGTGTAGTAGCCTAGTAATCTCTGGTAATACCCTCTTAATAATATACACTTTTATCTTCATTTACAAACATTAAACTTACGTGCGCTTTAGTAAAACGGAAAGCAAATTCAGTAAATAACATTATTTTATGGAAATAAAATATTCTCACCTTTGTTAAGGTGTCATTGAGAAACAACAACACAATACCGTTTGCAGGTCACAAGAAAATATGAATTTTAATTATCGACAATGATTTTTAGTGGGTCAGTAATTAGTCATTACTCATTATTGATATTGAATTCCTTTGAATTGCGAATTATAAAAACTCTCAATAAATTAATACATTTAATGAACACGCCACTTTTACAGCATTTTGGCTGGGAGCTTTGAACAACGACATTGCGTAGTATTTCTTTCAAGTCTGAATATCATCGTAAATGTATGTAGTATCCACATAATACAATTCACATAATATGTACAGTACAGATCTCCACACAATAAATTATAATAGTAATTATTTTTGTACGTAAAAAGCTCGGAAATACTATTGATAATAATAATTGGTTTGCACTAAACACACAGCAAAACAGACTGACTAAAGCCATAGCCATGACAACAAATAAACAAATTTACGTCACACACCCCAACCACCTCCCCAACGCAAACAACCACACACATTTACATCCCCAATACATTTGATCCATTTTATCCCCAATACATGAGAGTGACTTCATTCATCGTACGCAGCTTTCTATTTATATTATTGCTTTGGATCAATATATTAACTAATAGGTACATATCTAGATATGTACCTATTAGATAATATATTATAAGATATGCTTAACGGGGTGTTAAGCATCGTACTTGAGTGATTCCTGACATTACTTGGAGTAAAAAATGTAAATAAAATTTTGGTCTCCGGTGACTTTTTTGATGAAAATTTTTTCTTTAAAATCAAAGAAAAAAAATCTTCCACATTTCGTCACTGGTCTCTAAGTCAAGTAACCTACCAAACCCTCACCCCGCCCCTAACTTCCCAATACCTACTGATTTTTATGTTTTTGTAGAAAAAGGAAGAAAAAAAAACTTCAAAAATGTCACCGGCGACAAAAAATTTTATTTGCATTTTTTAATTAAAATAATGTCAGTAATCACTGGTTAAAGTAAGTCAAGTACGATGCTTAACAACGTGTATAATCACAATTATCGAAATTCTTCGAAACCGATGGTTTCTTCGTCAGGATAATAAGAACATGAATTATATAATTTGTTATTTTAAACAGTTATTTGTTTCATTTAATTAAAAATGACGCCACAAAATGATTTTGCGAAGATTAAAGAAGAAATGTAGGTATATCTATTTTTTATGTGTTTAATTTTAAGACAAGGTAGGAACAATTTTTTTATTTTCACAGAAAATGCTACAGTTCAAAAAGTATTATTGCTTTCATTAAGACATTCATTAACGGCCGGCGTAGTCCAGAGGCAAGACTTTGTACACCTATTCGAAAGTCGCGGGTTCGAACCCGGCGTGCGGAAATAAATTTTATTTGATTAATTTGTGTTATTTCACAATTATATATTTACGGCACGTTCCAGAGTGGAAGATACTTTCAATATCGCCCTGGTAAGACCACCATTCAGGCTTTAGCCGTTTTCAGTGACTAGATCTGAATAGCCAGGTACATCCCCACCTTCTTCTTTCCCATCTCCTTCCATTCCCTGCTTACCTTCAGCATCGTGATGCCATAGTCTCACTGACTCCAGACGGGAGCAGTTGGGACTCTTGTGAGGTGTTCACTATAAAAAAAAAAAGATTCTTGACTTGATTGGAATAAATTACCACCCCGCAATAAATATATTCATACATTGTGTAAATAAACTTTTCTAAATTGTCAATAACTAAATTTATTGAATCCATGTTACGCATTTCTGTTTAATTTTAAACTTGACGACGTTTGTTTTTTCCTTCTAATTAGAGTTTTTCGATGTTAAATGAATGTTCTCCATTCCTGATCTTAAGGCTTTTGTAACAAGAAAATTATGTTTGGTTTGAAATTATCTGCTTTGTAAACCACTTAGATATTGTAATATTATAAATTACATAGGTCCAAAAAATATTTGTGACCTTAGCTCTACTATAGAAGAGTAAGATAAAAGTAAATATTGCAATTTATGCATAAAACTTTGTTTCCTTTTAATGCATATATTCTATTATACCAGCTTTCGTAGGCAGGGCTCCATTTTTTCCCCACCAACCATAACTTTCACATTAAAAATAAAATGGCAAGCTTTAAAGGCGTTTAAATCGCTAATCTATACAACTCTTATTGTACAACATATACAGAGTATTTTGCTAGCTAATGATACTATAGACACTGCATAAATAATACGCACTAGAAATGCGTAATTTTCCTTAAAAAATGGTAAAATCCCATGTAGACTAAATTGGAAACTAATTTGGTCACTGACTTTACCTTTAGTAGCACATTTAGTACGCGCACTGTTTCTCTTACACTTGCTTGATATCGTATATCGCCTTCCCATTTGAATTTTATAATGATGAAGAATCACAATATATTATACAGAGTGTTAAGGGACGTACTTGACTTACTTTTACCAGTGATTCCTGACATTATTTAGATTAAATAATGTAAATGAAATTTTTGTCTCCGGTAACTTATTTGACTACTATTTTTTTTCTTTTTTTTTGTCTTCAAAATCAAACAAAAAAATAATTCTTCCGCAAGTTGTCACTGGTCACTCAGCCGAGTAACCGCCCAAACTCTCACCCCGCCTCCAACTGTTTAACACCCAAATTTTTTTTATGGTTTTGTTAAAAAAAAAGTCTTTAAAAAATTCACTACAGACCAAATTTCTTTTACATTTTTTACTCCAAATAATTTTTTGTCTTACTTTTTTACATTTTTTACTCCAAATAATTTTTTGTCTTACTTTATCCAGGAACCGCTGGATAAAGTAAGACAAGTACATCCCTTAACACCCTGTATATATATAGTTGGACTAATGGGAACCAGGGAAACCAAATAATGAAATTCATTATATTTTCAAGCAAAAAATTCTATCATTGAAGAAGAAGATAACAATAATAATCTCATTTCTTAAAATATGAAAATGAACAAGACACAGAAAAATAATTAAAGATAATGGTCGCAACTGGGACTCGAACCCAGAACCTTACGTCTTACCGGGATATACACCTCTACCAATTGGGCCACTGCGATCTATTATGAGACTGTCGTAATTGTCAACTTCATATTTCAAATTTCAGAATTAACAATATTATCTTCGACTAATGTTTATTTCCATATTATTGGCAGCTACCTTTATTATTGGAAACAAGTATTCAAAGAATGTATTGGTTACCTAGATATTGTCTCGGATAAATATATCCGATTTTATTTTCATGGAACACCTATTGACTTTTTATAAAAGTCTAAATGAATATTAATTTTTTTTATAAGAAAAACTCTCTTTTTAACTTTTGAAGGATATTCCCATCAATGTAATATATCATTGAAGAAGAAGATAACAATAATAGTCTATTTTTTTTAAATATGAAAATGAGCAATATATTATTATTAGCGACCATTATCTTTTATCATTTTTCTGTGTCTTGTTCATTTTCATATTTAAAAATTTTTGATTATTATTGTTATCTTCTTCTTCAATGATATATTACATTGATGGGAATAACCTTCAAAAGTTAAAAAGAGAGTTTTTCTTATAAAAAAAATATATTAAAAAAATTCTATAATTGAAAATGTTTGATCAATTTTCACCAGAACTAAGAACCAGAAGTAATGCAAGTTTAAGCATAATTCAGGCATGAGTATACAATTCTATCGTTTTATATCTTCAGTGTTATAGGAATATATATTATTACTGTGGTTATTACAAAAGAAATATGTGCATTATGTAAATGGACTCTATTGACATTCAGTTATGACTGTGCAGTCCATAAATTGTATAATTTACCACGATCACGATCGAACATAATGATTGTACGATGAGCTTTCTATGTTCCTGTGACCATACTATCATCAAATCTCGTTTTATTGCCGTTCAGCATGCAAGATAAATATATAATATTATATCTCGGGGTTAACGTTAGAACCTTTGTCCGCTTTTAGCGATTTGATTTAGGCACCAGAAAGTATTTTCAGGCTCTTCTAGCATTAAGCTCCTGAGGCCGATCGATAGGATAACTATCGGTAAATTCTCATCGTTCCCTAGGACAACTGCTCATCACTAACGTACAAACAACAGTCGATGTCGAATATTTTAAGGACACTTAGTCATTTTGAACTGTCACTTATTCGTTGGCGATATGTAGTCATGCTAGGGAACGATTAGAAGTTACCAATAGTTATCCTATCGATCGTTATCGAGTGTGTGTGCTAGGGCCTCTGATATTATTACAACAAAATGCACACACATTAATATCTATATTTAAAAATATATGAAGGTTGTATCAATTGAATAGAAAATATAATAGAAAAGCACATGTTTTTCGTATAAAGCTTTCTTTCTCGGATATTTCGAAAAAGGAAACTGATGGTGTTACATTTATTAAATGAATACTGCCAGCGGGACTTACCCCACAATATACCCCAAATATTTGGGGTATATATTGTAATATTATTCCAAATATTTGGGGTATATATTATAATATTATTCCAAATATTTGGGGTATATTGTAATATGATTCCAAATATTTGGGGTATATTGTAATATTATTCCAAATATTTGGGGTATATTGTAATATTATTCCAAATATTTGGGGTATATTGTAATATTATTTCAAATATTTGGGGTATATTGTAATATTATTCCAAATATTTGGGGTATACTGTAATATTATTCCAAATGTTTGGGGTATATAGTGATGCTGAACACAGTAGGGCGGGAATGTCGGAGAAGAAGAAGATTGGGAAGTATCCGGTTATTCAGATCTGGTCAACAAATATGGCTAAAACTGATTTAAGCAACGTTACGATTCTGAATGGTGGTTTTTGAATGGTGGGTAATGAGCATAGGTATCTAGTATATATACTTGTATACCACTCTGAAAAATGTTTCAAATTAATTATATTATACATAAAAAAAAAAAGTTATCCATTGTTAATGACATAATTGGAGGATTTTTCAACCACCATGCTATGCACATGCCCGTGTTATGGTAATCGATACATTAAGTTATTTTAATGGATGCAAGTAAAATAACACATGTTAATTCAATCAATTGGTTTTATGTGATCCAGCGACCTTTGGATTCATAGTCGAGGAACTTAACCCCTCGACCGAAGATCGTCATTGAAGATAAATCTCATTTTCTCTAGAAACATAAATCCTAACCTTCCCACTGATCCGCTATACAATCAATTTCAGACTTGATTTTTAATATTACCAGAGAATACCGGAAATTAGTCTTTTTAAAATCAAATTCTAGACGTATTGACTCTTTTTTACAAAGAAACATAAATTGATTTTGAAAGATTGTTATTTTATCTGGTACATGCAGTTTTAAAATTTTGAAAAACTACGTGTATTTTTAAGATCCTAACGTTATACCTTTGGTCGTTAGCAGATTTTTTCAATTTTCAAACGATAGATTCTATTAAACAATACAAATTTCAAATCATGTAATCATACAACAAAATAAATCAATACATAATCTAGTCAACACAGTTAAAAAAATTTTAATTTTAGTTAAATTAAAATCATTAATAACTAAATCCGTTTTTCTCTCCTCAGTTTTTCTATTTATTTAAGGTCCTACAAACTAAAATATTTTTTATATCTTTTACACACTTATTTTATTTAGACATTATTGAAAAATCAAAAATACTTATGATCAAAAAATACTTACAAGAAGTAGAAGATATTTAATAATTTATCGTCATGCGTTTTGACCATTTTTATTGCTTACTGGAATGTAAAGCAAGTTTTGAATGAAACAAATCGATATTAAATTTTTAATTTTAAAAATTTGATACGGGGAATAATCGATCTTTCTCATTGGAACCTCCCTGTACAGTTGCAAACATTTTTAAACTTTTATTCTTGGCTGCTGATCAATCACTCAAATTTTAATACGGAAACATATAAACAGCTCGTAAGGTAGAATCATACCGGGTCGACGTGCGTACGCATCGCTACGCATCGCTACGCCTAACAATGCTTAGCTATGTTTGTTGCAATTCCCCACGCTAGTATGCCATAGGTGATAATGGATTGACAAAATGCAAAGAATATATTCCTGAAGATTGTTCTTGGAAATAATTTTTTGGTCCTGATTTATAAATTGGAATAACCAGACCGTTTTTTAGAATACTTAGTGCGTATGATGATGTTTCAATAACTGCCTTTATTTTCAAACATCATATAAAAATAACAACATTTTATAATAATTAAACTCATGCAGCCTTACTAAGAAAAAAACACTCCGCGGCCGTTAAACGGTGTTTCTGTTGCACGTTGTGTAAAGTCTGTACATATTTAAAAAAAAAAGTTACTAATAACAAATCGAAAATAATCGAACAAAATCGAACAAATATATGAATTTTTCGGTTGGTCACCCTGAAAATTAGTCCATTTGCGCATGTGCAGTCCGCCATATTCTTTTCTAAGGCGGGCGGCAAATTACAGTTTGACATATGAGATTTCACGTGCAATTTGTACAATCTTTTTATGGATAATTTCTAACCCAATCACCAATTCACTATAATAATAGTATTATTCAACACAATTACTATTATTTGTGTTATTTTTGTCAGTTTTGGTCCGTTAATAACGTCATGTTCGTAATTTAATTCTGTGAACATAAAAAATATAGGTTATTAATTATAAAATTTTGTTTTTCCGATTGAGTTTAATAAAACTTCCATAAAAGTAATGTTATTTAATAACAAAAATGTGTGGTGCGTGTGTAAATAAAAACAAATTATAGGAATCAAGGTCTAAGTTTTACAAAAATAACTTCAAAATGTCAGGTATTTTCAGTTATTCTTGGGGAATTATTAATTTATTTTTTTATAATTTTTAATTGTATGAACGAGATAAAAAGTGAAGTGATAGTTTTGTTGCAAATTCATTAAATAACAGGACTGTGTTTTTTAATTTCAAATATTAAAAAAATTTTCGACGTTTTAATAGAAAATGTTTGGTGTAATTTTTTTTTTTCAATTTTTTTCACGTTTGAAGATTAAAATACTGCAATTTGTAAACACTAAAGTGTATTTTAAAATACGAAATTCTAAAAGGTAATTTTATCTAATTTCTAAAATGGTATTTGGTTTTACAACATTTTGAAAAATAAGAAATATATAGGACATTTAAAATACCTTTAAAAAAATTTGAAAAATACAAATAAAACAGATATGTACAACAGTTAAACTACCCTCTTTGGCCGTGTAAGCGATGTACAGATCTTTCCATGAACAATTTTTTGTCAGTTTTTAATTAGTAAGGTTTTTTCATGCACGGTCGTTTAACAATTGTTAAATTTTTTTAGAAAGTTTTTTAGTAAGGCTGTAAATGTTTAAAATTGTTTAAATCTTTTTTATTTTTTTTTATTAACAATTAACTAGAGAATTCGCCTGCATCCTAACTATTTCTCACGGATAATAATCAAAGGAAGCATAATAATCCAATAATACAAGCAAGAAACAAAATATCTAATGAGATTAAAAAACAACGTTTTGTTTCAACCCATATTTTTCGCCTTTAATTTTTGTTTATCGACAAAACGTTTATAAAACTTTGTTTAAAATATTTCAGTATCCAGTCAAAAATGGCATTTTAATATCGTCCACCCTAGTTATGAATCGAATTACATTAGGTATTGATAAGCTATTCATCGATACAATAATATTATTATGTCGAGTACCTACCTGCGAGGTGGTATTCTGTGGTCGCAGCACAGCGAAAACGCAACCCATTATACTAATGTCACTAGATAGTACCTACAAACGCGGATAACGAGGGGGTGGGGATGCCTCCGTTAAAACCACCCACCTGAAGCGGGGCTCACTGTTACACTGTTACACGGACGCCAGTACGATTGGACGTCGCTACCCTTCAGGAGCTTATAAAGCTTTCTGACATTAAACAGAAAACCTTCAACAATCATGATGAAGAATTGTATTCCATCACTGTGTTAATTTCTCTCAAACAAATGATAAAAACTCAACCAAAATGTGAACATTTTATTTTTTGTAACGTGTTTTATTTTTTTCTACTTTAGTTATTCTATGATATTGTTTTATTAAACTTTAAAATGAGTGGAGTAGAGATTTTCTTAGCAGCCATTTGTGTCAACGTTACATTTTGCGAGAATTATCCTCCGACAGTGGTTCAAGAGGAAAATTTTTATAGTTTCGATCTTGCCGAACCTTCTGCCTTTGGTAAAGTATAACATATTTTCAATATATTGAATCATCTTGGAGTATGTAATAATTACATATCACACGATACAGAAACATTATAATTTTTTTAAGCATTTCTATTTACGAAGTATTCTTTTGTTAAGAATTTGTATATATATATATATTTTGTTAAGCATTTCTATATTATAGAAATGCTTAACAAAATAATACTTAAGCATTTCTATAATATAGAAAAGCTTAACATTTTGTTAAGCATTTGTATATTTGAAGAATTCTTTTGTTAAGCATTTTATATATGAAGAATTCTTTTGTTATGCATTTGTATACATGAAGAATTCTTTTATAAGCATTTCTACGTATGAAGTATTTGTTTGTTAAGCATTTATATATTATATGAAGTATTATTTTGTTAATTATTTGTATATATGAATTATTCTTTTGTTAAGCATTTCTATATTTAAAGTATTATTTTGTTAATTATTTGTATACATGAAGTATTCTTTTGTTAAGCATTTCTAAAATTTGAAGTATTATCTTGTTAAGCTTTTTTTTATATAAAGTATTCCTTTGTTAAGCATTTATTATTTCTATATATATAAGAAGTATTATGTTGTTAAGCATTTCTATATATACATGAAGTATTATTTTGTTAAGCATTTCTTTATTATGAAGTATTCTTTTGTTAAGCATTTATATACATGAAGTATTATTTTTAGGAAATAATCGTAACAAGACAGACATCATCAACGCACTCAAGGCAGAAAGCAATGGACGTCATTTCAGAATCGGAACTGTCCAGGTACCTAAAATTATCAAAAATACTGATTTCGGTTTTGCGCCCGTCCGTGTAACTCTTGTTCCATGAACTCGGATTAAAACCTTTTAATTGTTATAATCAAAATTGGAACTGATTTTTCAATAGTAGTTACCTAGTTGTTACCCGTGAAAAATCGCGGGATGTAACTTGCCTTGCTTAGTTCCACCAAAAAAAAGTCTGATGAACTAAGGCCACAAGAAGGCACATTTCAAATATATAACTAAAATTATTACCTATTAATCACTTGTCAGGATTTGAATGGATTTTTTAAAAAATTGTCTCAATGATCAGTTTCAAATTTGAAACGTTCACGCTCATACCGTCGGCAACTACCTACTTCCCGCTATTGTCACTTTTTAATTCAATTCAATTATCCTTAAAAATTTAAGTTTTGTTGTGTACGAGTATTATAACTTTTTTGCTATATTGAGAACCTTTTCTTGTAGAATTACCCTCTGAGTTATACGATAACCCATAAGAATGGCACGGTACAAGGACAGGGGGTATCATTTGATATCATTGACTTGCTCCAGAAGAAGTTCAACTTTACGTATGAGGTCGTGGTTCCGAACGACAACCAGGAAGGAAGCGTCAAGTACCTGGATAATACGCTGATTGGACTGCTTAGTCGCAATGTAAGTTTTTTTAAATCCTAAATCAAACCGAATAAACTTTATCAAACAATACGTATTAAAAATAATCCTAACCATACTAGATTCTAAAATGCTTTATAAAGTTATATAGAACAAATTTTTGAAAAGCTCTTGGTGGACTCTTGTGCGGTATTCATATAAAAACATGCCAGAAACTCAATAATGGGATGCATCTGCAAAACATTTAACACCATATTAGGACAAGATCTTATCATTATCAACCGCATATTAAAAAACACATGAAGTCAAAATGGCTAAATCTATCCCTTGATGTGAAAATTAAAAAAAAAATGATAACTATAACTCACTTTTTAGTGTTTTCACTATTGTTTATTAGTTTTCGTTTACATTGTAGTACCTGTTACCAAAATATAATTTGTTGATATATCCTTATAAATAATTAATGGCACTTTTTTATTTTTATTTTTTAAACTTTATTGGTTTATGTTCAACGACAAAATGTCCAATATTCAATCGAAATAAAAGATTTATATAAATATTCGAGATGTATATAATAAATGGTGCGTATAATTCATAAAATGCATGCTCGAAAATAAATAAATTATAACAATAATAATCTATTTTTTTTAAATATGACAATGAACAAGACACAGAAAAATAATAAAAGACAATGAAAATACTGTCTCGGATAAATATATTCGATTTTATTTTTATGGAACACCTATTGATTAAAATATAAATATTGTGTTCCATAAAAATAAAATCGGATATATTTATCCGAAACACTATCTAGGTAACAAATACATTCTTTGAATACTTGTTTCCAATAATAAAGGTAGCTGCCAATAATATGGAAAATTAGTCGTAAATAAATTATCATTATCTTATGCCCATAGGAAATAGACCTAGCCGCCGCTTTCCTACCTGTCCTCGCCGATACTGCAAACATCATCCAGTACTCGACTGGCCTTGATGAAGGAGAGTGGCTTATTATGATGAAGCGTCCCAGAGAATCAGCCAGCGGTTCTGGACTTCTAGCGCCATTTGACACGAGCGTTTGGTACCTCATCCTGGCAGCTGTGATTTCTTTTGGTCCCTTTATCTACATAATGACGTGGCTTAGATACCTGATGACCAAAGACAAGAATAATATGCCTTACAAACTTTCTCCATGTGTATGGTTTGTGTACGGGGCGTTCATCAAACAGGGAACTACCATGGCTCCTGATGCAAGTAAGTAAAACTATTAATTCATACATTTGATTAGAAAACCAATCCATTGACATGTACCTAATTGAGAAATTGCCTCATTGCTGAGGATCGCGACGCCACTCCAATTGAACTAACAAACCAGATGCCTCCACTCCCTACGGTCCTGCACGCGTATTCGTAAATACCCGACGCGTTATAGATTCGGGATATTTTGGCAGCGTTCGGGCGATCGGTAAATGCCCAAAAGTGTCGGACTATCACATCAGTTTTTTTAACGAAACTGCAAACACGTGATTTAAAATTTTATATTTTAGATACTTAAAAAGAATATTGAATTGTTAAGTGAGGTTAGGAAGTCGATTTATCGAGCGCTACCGAAAAGATAACGCGTCGGGTATTTACAAGTATGCGTCTTGAACTGCAGGCATGCGACGTTCCGGTCGTCTGTGGTGATACTTGATCAATATAACGCATATGTGATCGTCCTCTGCTCCACCTGCATTACACTTTGACAACGACCGTGAATTTCTTCATGTTCGAGTTCTCAATTTGGCGATCAAAATAAAAACAGTATATTGGAATACGCAGTAGGCAGACGTTGATAGCCTTTTATTTGTGCGTCTGGCTGTCCATAATATCCACTGATATTTTCTTTCCTTTCTTTTGTCGCAGATACAACTCGCATCCTTTTCGCCACCTGGTGGATATTCATCACCCTTCTATCAGCCTTCTACACCGCCAACTTAACCGCTTTCCTGACCCTCTCCAAGTTCACTCTGTCCATCAACGACCCCAACGATCTGGTCAAGAAGAACAACAAGTGGATAGCGAGGAAGGGCAGTGCAGTGGAGTATGTGGTTACTAACGTAAGTCATTCAACTATTTAGGAGAAATTCTTCCATTTAACAGAAAACTTTCTTTAAATACTAATCTTCTCCTGCACAAGAACAGATTGCTGGGCGAAAGACAGAGTGATGGCACAGTTCATTTGTGAATTATTCTTGTTGATATAAGCAGACTCTTTTACGATTTTGCGAGAAATTCACCATACACACATATATTTGGCTTATCCTTTCGTGTACATGATCTGAAGATATAGGAACTCTGATGCGACGTCCTATCGTGTGACGTCGCATTACATTAATATGGTTGCCAAAACTAACAACAGCTAGGTAGTCTAAGTAACCTGGGTAGTTTTTTTATGTTAGTTGAGAAAGAACACTTGGAAAACTCAGAAAAATTGTGATGTATTCGACCAAATGGCATACTAAAATCAGAAATCCACAGATTTTCACCATATTGCTCTCCCTTCTACATGCCATCGCATAGACAATAGTTCAAATTTTACAAGTCAGTAAGGGTGGAATCAGACGGTTCACTCGAGTGAAGGTTTACTCTATGGTTACTCAAGCAAATGTTCCCATCTTCGTTTCACTTTTATTTCATTTCATGTTCAGACGTGTCATTCCGAGTAAAATAGGCCGAATGAAATACAGAAATGAACGATTAGTGAACCGTCTGATTCCAGCCTAATAGCGGGTTCTGACGGTTCAATTTTAGTTGATCAACTCGACACTTGAAAGCAAATTGACACGTGTGAACCTTCTTTCAACGAATTTGAACAAGTTTTTTCAAACAATTTTTCACGTTCAATCAAAATTGATCAACAAAAATCGCATCGTGTGAACCGTCTATTTAGCGACATAATCAATTCTAGCTCAATACGCAGCCATTACTAATAATGCTGTCATTTGTTAATGGCACTTGATAGTTTCTATAAATCGACCCTTTCTGTCTACCACGAATATAATTGAGCAGTTCAAGCTTGCGACTATCAATAACGTTTATGACACTTAAAATACTTAGGATTTATACACTTTCGTTGTAAATATTACTGCATACATTAGTATTAAAATCAAATTGTTGGCCTTGGCACTGTAAAACTCCCGTATCTTGGCCATGTATGTAAGTATGTAAAAGATATGTCAGCAAAGGTACAACTTAATGTATTTTTGCATAAGAAAATTAAGCCTAGTCATGAAATCTCGAACAATTACAAAAAATTTCGAACAAGCAATTATTTAAAGGAACATTGTGACATATCGCAATGAATCAATACGGTATTAAAAAACTTTCGAATTGTCAAATTTATATGTACAGTTAGGGTTACCAGATCCGAAAATGAGTTTTCCTAACAAAATCCCTGATTTCTATAAACCATCCATCCCGGACTAGAGAAATTCAGGAATCATAAATTTACTACATTATCGGTACGAATGACACCCGGTGTACGTCCATTCTAGCGGGGGAGGGGGGAGGGGGGGGAGAGAAGTTTTCAGGTTTGTGAATTTTTCTGGTAATTAGGCCTATATAATCATGTTTTTTGTCATTTTTCGTAATCCCTGTAACAAACCCTTGCGTACAAAATGCTACAAAATTTATTTTTTCTAATATTTTTCAAAATTCCTGACAATTTTTTTTTTTTTTTCAATTTTCCCTGTTTCCCGGACAGACAGCTAAAATTCCGGGCATGTCAGGGAAATTCCTGTCATCTGGTAACCTTATTTAAAGTCTACTTGGTTCTCCAATTGGATACCAGTAGAACGTGCATGTATCGTGCATTGATAAAATAAATCAACTTTACAGTAATCACAGCTATTTTTTTACTTTTTAACTAAAATATTTCAAAACGTGCAAGGTATCCCAGTGACATTCGAAAAGTGAGAATTGTTGAAATATAATGCTGAAAAAAGTGAGTTCAGTTCATGCTTCTCAAGATATTGTCTATTTGGAAATAGTTAAAAATTTATGTCCAAATTAAGATAAAATTTAGCTGTGTTCTTTGAACAGTAGACCTCGCATAATGTTGAATATTCCGATTTGGCAGAACATAACTCTGGCGGAGTAAAAAGGTACCAACGCGGCTACCAGTTTGACAGGATTGACCGTATACGGAACACGCAAACAAATTTACATACAGACGAAATACAAAGCGCTCGTGTTAAAACAAGACTTAGCTGATATGTTTGAAAAATGCTCATGAGAAAAAATAACGATTTAATTTTTTTAAATTGACGAGTGCATATCTCTGGCGTTTCCTGTGTAGATAAGACTCCCGTTCTTTAGTTTGCCGCTAACTAAGCGATTACGGAGCTATTAACAATCGTAACATTTTGGAAATAATTGATCATGGTGCTTTCTTAAGACGATAGACTTCGCTTTTCGGCCCATACAAAAAGGACGCCCGGGAAAAAACACTTTTCTACATCGAAAATTCGCCCGAAATGATTTTTTTAATTGCCTTCTAGAAGGTGAAAGCTATGTCGGTATGTTTTTAAATTTCCGATGTGTTTTGTATTAATGTAAACATTCACAGTCAAACGTGTATAATTTATTCGGAAATATTACTTAAGGAAAAACTGCTGCTAACTTAATTCTCATAAAGAATTACAAAATTATAAAAACATACCGACATAGCTTCTTCTATCGAGGACTAATTTTTGTTTTATAATTACAATTTCGTAAAAGTTTGGGTGCAGAAAAATGTTTTCTCCCGAAACCCTTTTTCGTGCGATTTCTGTAGGTGCGTTGTGAGCGTTGTCCCATTCGCACATTTTGCATTCGCATGTATCGCAGGTGTGCGTGAGCTTATTGTGAGCGGGACAGAATGACAGACGCGTGTGTTCCGCGTGTGGTGCAAAGTCTAGCCTATAAAAACCTAGTAAAACCTATAGTAACTCGTACAAGTGGCGTAGCCTACACACTAAAAAAAAAAACCATATCCAATAGAAAAAAAAATTTTAACTTTTCGCATCATAATGTTTTTTTTTTCATGAATTTTACAAGTATCTCTGTTTTTTGTTATGAATATTATAAGTATCTCATACTCGTACTATATCATACTCATTTATTCAGTTGGGAATAAAAATTAGCTGAATATGGCGATGAAATAGCCATTTTCAAAGATTCAATGCACAATTCACTTTAAAAAAAAATAAACACCCTGTGGCATATACAGGTTGCAGCAAAACAGACAGCGCAGTTTTGAGGGGCTATTAAAAAGAAACGGCGCAACTTACAGAAATTGGGTTTATTTCATTTTATTAGGTACATCATGCCGTTTTATGCATCAAGTCCTGAATATGATATCAGAAAGATGATGGCCCCAGCAGCGATACATTGATGAAGGCGATTTCTGAATATTCGGCTTCATTTTGACAAATCTCGATGGGCAGAGCGGCGATTTCCTCTCGAATTCGATCCTTGAGTTCGTCCAAGGTGTGAGGCCGATGTTTATAAAGTTTTTCCTTCAGATAGCCCCACAGGAAGAAGTGGCAAATTCTTAAATCGGGTGAGCGCGCGGACAGTCATATGTCATCCCTCAGAGAGACGAGGCGCGCAAGGAACATCCGTCGCAGTTTTGTCTTTTGGCTGGGTCTTTCTAAACCCCTACGCCTTAGTGTGGAACCAGTTCCTTCTAATGTAGCACCCAACTCGCGATTAAAGCACGATACAGACTCGAAGTTCACATACAAAGATACTGTGTTATAAAGTATTTTTTCTACTGACACTACGTATATTTCTTCCTACGGCAGGAGAAGGGGTCAGTTGAAATCGGAAGCGGTCGAGAGAATATCATTTATTTGTACTGGATATGTCAACTTGACGGCTTCGTGCACGCTCCGTGTATTCAAAATGACCACCTCTCCTGTTTACGGTGAAGGGGGGTCGCATAACTTTTCTGATATCGCGATCGTAGCGGTCACGAAAAATAACGCCGATTAACGAAGATTCAAACATCGCTTATAACACATGATCTTTTTACGTCTGGCGGGTCTCATGGGATTATATGGCGAGCGCTATTGTGTTATAAATATCTTTTTGATGTGAACTGCGAGTCTGTCGTTACCTTAAATCGCGGTGAGGTACGGTATCACGACGTGCAAGATTGAAATGCAGCCGGAAGGCCAGCTGGGTGGGGATGACGATTTTCAATGGGGATGGCCATTTTCAAGAAACATGTGGACGGCAAAGCCCCGGTTTTGTCCGGACTAAATCATGGCGACGACTGAAAACGGCACGACCCTCCCGACACAATGAGGCCCCTTCCAGGTTCCTACCCCCACCAGACGAGATGTACCGGCCTTTCAAAACTGCACTGTCTGTTTTGCCGCACCTTATAGTTACCATCTTAAAGGTAATACTTAAAAAACGTACAATGACTGACTCAGATCAAAAAATGGAATGGGATGGAACAGACTGAGATCCTGTGCTCAATTCCTAGATGTGACCCTTCTTTTTCTGATTTTTCTGTCATATTTTCGATTGACATTCGCGAATATTGTCTTCAGTGATTAAAAATTACAATTTGAAGTTTTACTCGTTAAGTTATGAAAATAAAATAAATTTCGCCAATTATACAAAAACAAAAACAAAAAAACCCTACAAAACTTTCCGACAACAACAAAAAAACTAAATTTAACAAACACAAACATTAGTAGACCAGTTAGACAAGCGTACAAAAAAAAACATAAAAACTCCGACGGTGAATCCAAGGTTTGGACAAACGCATCACAAATACCATGCGATAAAAACATTCAGCAATATTTCCTTTGATACAAAAAATGAAGAAAACAAAAAAAAAACAGATACAAAATTAAAGGATAGAATAAAGAACAAAAAAGGTACTACCTACTACAAAAAAATTAAGACCTAAAAGATTAAACCGTAATAATAATAATAATACGTAATACGTAATACGCAATGCCACCATAAAAAACACATTATTATGTAAAATCGTACCTGATAAATATTCGACGATTTTTTAAACGTTTTTCGTTACCGCCTTTCTGTATTTTATTACTTTATATCTCATTCAATTTTGTATTGTAAAATGGGGGCATCAGCAGGGGAAAGGCACCCAATGAGGCACACACCATCAAATAAAGTTTTAAATCATAATTTATTGTACCAAATAAACAAATAATAATAATCTATAATTAAAAAAAATAATGTTTGTTTGTTTGTTCGTACCTTATGCGCGGCTATACTGTTCATCCGATTGCGATGAAACTTTGGCATACCCGGGATGGTTATAGAATAGTGAGCTCTGGCTTTATGAAATTATTTCCTATACTATTCATACGATTGCGATTAAAATTTCATCCGATTGCTATTACATTTTTTTGAATTGTTGTGAACATGCCCGTGAATACTTCTATATCTATACTGGTGAGCTCTGGCATTATGAAATTCGCATAAAAAAATTAAATAGGTCACGCGAGTTGTTGGTAAAATGGGTGTATTTTATGGAGTTAGGCGGCAGGGAAATGGGCTTGGGGGAGGGGTATTCGGGAGGTCGGTTGGGGAATTAAGAAGGGGGAATCACGGGAGGGGGGATGAGTGGGAAATGACACGAAGGGAGAAACAATTTATTTATTTAATTGGTATTGCAACGGATTCCGGGTATCATCTAGCAATAAATAAAATAGTGCCACAATCTAGCAGGTTAATATATTTTTTAAACAAAATTCTGTTTCTCTTCCCTGACGGACTTAACATAAAGTAAATTTAGGGAGCATGCGCTAGTGTTGGAGTAATTTATTCATAGATGATTTATTACGATGTCTCCAAGATATCCATTCTGGTTCAAATGATCCAAGTAATTTATTATTTTCCACGGCTATAATTATTTATTATTTAAATGGTGTAATGTGTTGCTATAATTATTATTGAAGGACCTGACTAAATAAATGTATCTGCAGCTATCGTAAGGAATAGGTACTAATAATAAATTCGTGCGAACGTGCTCATGCGATGGCGGCATTTGCACGAAACTTATAATACTATTCAACATGAAACACGAACGTAATGTTGCTTTAATGCATTATTTTATTAATTATTTTTCTTTTAATATGGCAGGTTTTGTGTTGCAAAGCCAAAAACTAAAACAGGAAAACCAATTATGATTATTATCAAATATAACGTACAAGAACATTACTGCATTCAGAAAAAAGAAATCCCACTTCTCCAATGACAATATCAATTTAAAACTAAGGCAGAGAATATTAAAATATTCTGTTTGGTCGGTCTGGCTGTATGGAAGTGAGACATGAACTTTGAAAGAAAATACCATGAACAGGTTAGCGGTTTTTTGAAATATGGCTTCACTGGTCAAAGTCCCATGTACCGACATCACCAACAACGCATCACACTAGAGGAGATCAGGAAAATTTCATATCTGGGTCACATTCTTCGAGGGGAGAAACATCGCTTGCTCCTATTAATATTAAAAGGTAAGATAGAGGGTCGCCGAGGGCCTGGTAGGAGACAAATGTCTTTGAAAAAAGAAAAAGAGTGGACCGGTATTAGAAGTGTGGAGGAGCTATTCCAGGCAGCGCAAGATAGATATATATTTACGTCGAGGGGACCTGATAGGGCACACGAAGAAGAAGAAGAATTTCAAGGATATTGTACAACACATAATGCTGCTTACAAACAGGTAAAAAAAAAACTAGAAGCCGAACCACGAATTACGGCATTTCGCGCCTTCTGCGGTTGCTTTGTTCTTTTCCAATAATTATATTAGTGGTTCGGCTTGCGGTATTTTTCTCCTGTTTATAGGCAGCATGTCATCATCATTATTTAAATGCAATCAATTTACTGAACAGGACACTGGACTGTTTACCTAATAACTCTGGTGTAAACACACATACAAAATTACTTATCTTGAATCTATTGCTAAACACAAACGATGCCAAGAAAAAATAAGAAAATTAATTTTGAAAACCGATTTTAAAAAGGTCTGCTTTAGGCAGCCTCCTCATATCCATGAATCTAGTGCTAAAATACGGGTCTTCCATATAATAAAGAGGAATGTAAATAATACCTATATCAAAACAGTTTTAAACTTTTTTTCGTTTTAGCCTAATTAACGCCACTTTGAGACTGGTACTATTACTCTTTAAAACTATGGTTTACATATAACATTAGGAGGAGGGGGGAAACAGAAATCAACAAAGAAAATCTGAAATATCGTAGAAATCAAGTTTGAAAAAGCTCCAATGTAGCATGTGAAGTGAAATAACGTAAAAGCTCCAATTTAGCATCTGAAGTGAAATAACGTTAAAATTGAGGAGGAAAAAGCTCAAATGTAGCATCTGAAGTAAAGTAACGTCGATATCAAATAGGAAAAAGCTCAATTTTAGCATAGGAAGTGAAAAAACGTCGAAATCAAGAGGAAAAAGCTCCAATATATCATCTCAAGAGAAATAACGTAGACATCAAGGAAGCAAAAGCTCCAAAATGTCATCCGAAAAATAAAGTAGATATCAACGAGAAAAAGGCTGCAATTTGTCATCTGAAGTAAAATGACGTAGAAATCAAGGAGTGAAAAGCTCCAATATGTCATCTGAAGTGAAATAACTTAAAAATGAAGAAAAGAAAAGCTCCAATCTGTCGAGTGGCCATTAGAGTAAAACAAAAGGAAATAAGTAAACTCGTGTGAAAATCACAATCACCGGCCGCCACTGCCTTTTACCATTGAAAGTCAATCATAGGAAATGTCAAAACCTCTCAGTTCTGGTAGGTATTGTTGACTTTGGTCTGGTATTATTGGAAAAATCGATTCGCTTTTTACACAAGCTCGTTCTGGAAAGGCTAGGGTTGTCGAAAATATTATTATCACACAATTCGCCTGATATCTCATGTGAAAAATCACTACAAGTTCCGAAAGAGCGAAAGAGGCATAAAATTTAAAGTAAACTTTATCTGCCTTCTTCCAAAATTAAACTGAACAAAAGAAAAATATCTCGAAAACATTCCAACACCTAATTGCAATAATGTAGCTACAATTTCTCTACTATTACAGATTCCAGCCATTGTTTTTTTTTTAACAATGCGGTACTATTATTTTCAGTAGATACATTTGTAAATCGAGTATTTTTAATTTTTTCTATGCTAGTTCTAGTTTCAGTTACTAAACGGCTGCCCTATTATTTTGAAGGGGCAGCCACAAAAATGAGGGGTCAATGCCGAGATAACACTTTGAATTAATAGAGGAACACAAGTTACTGAGAAAACACAAGTGGACAAACCTTAGAGGACTGTTCATGTAACTATTTCATACGTACACACATATAATGTGAATGGCTATCCTTTTCATAAACGGTGTTACATTTTCGATTCGATTATTATGAATTTAACTTGTATTTTTATAATGTCATTAAAATAACCGGTGGGAATGCTATATTGACGGACGGCTTCAAGAAGCCAGGGTGTAGAAAAATATACCAAGGTTACCCACAGATGACACTAACTACTGACCACCTAAACAGAGCTGTCAGCTTCGAATGAATTAGGACCACAAATAATCTGTAAAATTGAAGATATTTGGAGGAGGCTGTCATCCAAAGATAGTCACCAAAAACCTTATTACAACAAGAAGAAATCGACAGATAAGACATGTAAAGAGCGCTTTTATATTTCTCACTGTTACGGCACAGCAACGGCACAAAAAGGCAAAAAAAAAAAACGTTGCTTGTCACAATAATGTTGCAGCTCTTTCCTCCGGACTAAATAATAGTGAGACAAACAATGTGGGTATGTCTGCTTTCTCCAAAGGGAAAAAAGTAATATTTTTCTTGCATCTCCTCACTCGTATTAAAGAAATGAGACGCGGCAATTATAAAAGCAGTTAAACAATGGCGATCTTTTAAAAGGTGGGAGGCCTGTATTTTTGTCTAAAGCTGAACGCCATGATGGTTTGTGAAGACACGTTCCTAGTAAGTTTGTCCTTTTTCCTAGCTATAATGAATTATTATTTTTAATAATCAAGTTATTTGGGTAGCTACTGACTTCTATATCTGCTGTACACTCTTACGTGTGGCGTTTGGGGGCTACTAGAATGCCCTGAGCAATGATTTTAGAAGAAGAAAAAAAATGAATTTGCTTTCGATCAGTAACTTTCGTAAGTCCTTTAGATGGAAAGGCATTATACATAGTTGTGCAGTAGATGTAGAAAATAAATCGACGGAAATATTAGTTTCATACTTTAAACGTTTGCTCATGTCCAGTCCGAACTGGTTCGCTGTTTGCCCCAGTAGCGTGTCCGAATCATCATCGGTGTGTTAGTAGGTATCTAGGCATTTGGTTTGTATGAACATACAATGTATCATACTTGTAATTTATCATGTTGTACACTTAACAATTGTACAATGCTCTGTAAAACCCAAGCTTTGAAATGATTTTTATCTTGAACTGAAATATTATTTTTTCTATTTTCACTATTTATTAAATAACCAACTCCTCTGCAGTAGGTCACCCCGAGTGGTTCACAACGTTTGGTGAATTAGTAGGGTTGCCCAGGTTCATGGGGCGAGGTTTGTTCTTGGTGGCGGATTCCCCATACTTTAACTATACAGTAATACATTTATTCACAAAAATATACTTTATAGTACTGTTTAGTTAAAGTATGGTGAAAATACCAAACAATTTATTTCATATTACTGAAAATGAAACGAAGTGGAGATTGCCGCCTTTGTTATAACACGCCTCATATATACATATATATGAGGCGTGATATGAGCTATATTGAGTTTGGAGGTTGAATAGAAATATCTATTATTTTGCTTTGGCCTAATGTTGAAAATACTTATTGCTAATTCGTTCGGTATATAAGTAAGAGTGTTTTTACGTATAGTCAATTTAGCAAAATTCCTTGCAAAAGATCGGGTAGTTTTGAATTTTTGATATATACAGGATGTTAAGCATCGTACTTGACTTACTTGATTGAACCAGTGATTCCTGACATCATTTGAAGGAAAAATGTATATAAAATTTTAGTGTCTGGTGACATTTTTGAAGTTTTTTTTTTCTACAAAAACATAGAAATTAGTAGGTATTGGGAAGTTAGGGGTGGGGTGAGGGGTTGGTTGGTTATTTGGCTTAGAGACCAGTGATGACAAGTGAAAGATTTGTTTTTTTCTTTGATTTTGAAGAAAACTTTTAAAAAATAAAAAAGACATCTAAAAAGTCACCGGAGACCAAAATTTCATTAACATTTTTTACTCCAAATAATGCCAGGAATCATTGGTTAAAGTAAGTCTAGTACGATGCTTAACACCCTGTATATAGCGATATATCAAAAATTCAAAACTAGCCGATCTTTTGCAAAGAATTTTGCTAAATTGACTAAAAACACTATTTTTTTATACCTAACAAACTAGCAATAATTATTTTCATTAGGTCAATGGGACACTGACCTTCCATAATTAGTTCGTATAAAATGTTATACAAATCAAATAAAGATTTGTCTGACGTATTTTTTCGAATGACCTCCTCTACTTACAAGAAAAAACATTTGGTTCTTATTTTGTACCAAATTGTTTTTAATTTTGCTATTAATTTTCAGTCCGAAGAAGAGCTCTATTTCCTCAACAAGATGGTTCTGAAAAACCAAGCAGTATTCCAACCCGGAGAACTGGACGCATCATTCCTATCCTATGTGGATAATGACATTGTCTTTGTCCGCGACAAGCCAGCGGTGGAATTGCTGATGTATGACGATTACAAGAATAAAACCCTTCAGAACGTCGAGGAAAAAGATCGCTGCACTTATGTCGTCACTCAGAAAAAGTTCATGACGAAGTCAAGGGCGTTCGCTTTTCCGAAAAACAGCTCGCTGATTAGACTCTTTGATCCCGTGTAAGTAATAATTTATATATATATTTTTAATTAATAATTTCTATCTTTCCTACATTAAGCCCAAAAATGCTGTTGAAAAGTCTCAGATTAGGTTCCCTTTAACCGGGTATTCCGATAACTTTAAGTTGTGTTTATAAGTACCTACAACTCCCTCAATCTTTTAATATCTTTCAGAAAAATGGTACTTATTGGTACTATCCCACTCACTTTTGCAATCATAACCGTGTACATTATAATCTGACAAGAGTTATGGTAGATTCAGACTGGGTCGACTTACGTATGCATCGCTACGCCAAACAATGCTTAGCAACCATACATTTTCTATGAAAATGGCCACAGACATCGCACGTCGCGATGCGTGTGGCCAATGTGATTCTAAAACATAAATTTTCATTGAAAATCTATGGTTGCTAAGCAGTCCAGATATTGTTAGGCGTGGCGATGCGTACGTACGTCGACCCGGTATGTTTCTACCTTTAATGTTTTAGCTCAACTATTTTTCGATTTTTTTTTTAAACCTAAAATTGTAATGAATTTGAAAAGCTTTATATTGAAGAGGTCGAAAGTTAGAAGTAGCTATAATCCGAGATTGCAAATAATGCCTGTTGTGATCAGTATAACATCATAATGAAAAAGCTTGACACTGCAAGTATGGACTGCGATCACCTTGACCATTGTATTCCAACTCTTGGACGTTCGAAAGGCCACGTTCAAACGGCCACGTGCGCCTGTGGACCTACGCCTGTAGATATAATAGATAACCAAAATATAAACACTGATAGCGTGCTTGTAGTACACGTTGTTAACCCTCATGTGAATGGCCGAGCGCCAACCCTGACATCAAAAAATCTTACTGCTCATGATGAATCTTTAAACTTTTTTTAATGCGCTTTTACTCCTTTTAAAATATATTTTCCAGTGCCAAGGCCAAGGTAGAAGATTGCTTTAATGATGTGTTGATTATCCGACAGAATACTAAACCTCGTTGAATCTGGTATAGTGAAGTACAAGACGATGTACGAATTACCTGCCAATCAGATATGCCCCCTTGACTTGAATTCCAATGAAAGACGTCTGCGAAACAGCGACTTACAGATGACTTATGTGTTGGCTGGAATTGGCATAGCGACTGCAACCTTTGTATTTGGTCTAGAGGTAATTTTATTAGTTATATGTTTTTACTTTGAATTATCAACATCTTCATTGGAAGCTGTAACCCCTTGGATACTCCTGGCCACCTCTGCTCTTGCTGTCTCCCTAAAACTCCTCGTGCAAGGATGCGGTGTCTGTCTCCATATTGTCCAATACCTATTTTGCCTCTCAATCATAGAATAAAAGACATAAGAAATGCGATGTGGGTGTGTTTCGTCCACAAGAGTCTGACTATGTCATAATTCGCAGAACTATGGGGGAAGGGAAACAAGGGAAGCCTTCGCAAATTAAAAAAAAAAAAATGTATATTTTAGAGATTTCAACTTTGAATATTTTATTATTTTTTACAGTTTATACCAAAAATAAAAACAAATATGGATTTTATCCTTGTGACTTTAGCTCTAATAAGACACTATATAAAATTTAAAAAATGAGTTCATGGGGTGAGGTTTGTCCGGGTCTTTCGCTTGCCCGAAATCGAAAACCGATCGGGAGAGACTGGTTGAGGGAGGCTTATTAAACTCTCCAGCAGGATTTTCTCGAAACATCGCTTTGCACCACATTAGGAGGGATGGATGCATACGTTCGTCACTCCTGACGAATAGTTTCTTACCCATCCCTCTTGTCTTTAATCTTCCCAGAACTTCCTCTCCTACATTTCCTAAAAAGACCACGGAACAGCATCCCCAAAAATGACATAAGCCCCGAGGAGAATTATTTATGTCAAAACCTCACGTGTGGAGCTAATGTAAAAAAATTAAATTAATGACAAAATTATATATGAAAAATTCGCTCATGGCAAGTAGACTTGAAGTTCCTATTCCCATTCGGGCAATAAAAAAATATTTAAAATCGTTTTATTTACTAATCACTAATAATTGGCTAGAATACTCTAAATAAACTAAAAGCTATCGTCAAAAGAATAATCCTCTTTCCCAAATTTACCGGGTAATTAATTAATAATACTCACATTGTGTGTTGTGTAACCCTTTTCGTGTTTCATAACACTAGGAATATGTTAACCAATTCATAATATTTTTCAGGTATTCTATCGATACTGGAACCGCATTTGCATCACCCCTTTCGTCACTCAGGCCCGCGATGAAAACGAAAATTTCAAAATGCCGAATGATTTCCGCAAAATATCCCCCGGACCCCCTCCGTACCAATCGCTATTCGGGCAGCCCTACGGAGACATGGACACTAACGATGGGAAGAGGAAAACAATCAACGGAAGAGATTATTGGGTGGTCCAGATACCAGGTGGTGACACAAGGCTCATCCCTGTCAGAACCCCTTCGGCCTTTTTGTTCCAATATTCTTCTTAAATATTATTTTTATGAAAGTCCACAGACATCCACTAAAGTGTACCTACTGAATTTTAATTTTAATATGCATAGGTACTAGGTACCCAGAAACCTGAACATTTTACAAGAATCCTTTTATTTGTCAACATTAGCCTAAAATACCTTGGACAGAGCATTAATGCGATTTTGAATGAATGACATTGAAGCCAAATCTAGGATGAGGGGAAATTGCCTAGCCGCCATCTTGTATGATCAACTTTTGAAATGCTTTGTGCGCAAAGTGGTGTTAAAATACATTTTTTAAATTTAGTCCCCAAAAAGTCATGCCGACATTTATTACCTTTTTATTTCAATAACACAAGGATGATAGCTTATCAAAATTCTACGATTCCGAGACTTCAGTCTTTATAACTTCTACTATTTTGTTTTGTAGAATCTTTTTAATTCAATTATATATGCGTGAGAATTCTTATTTTCTGTTCACATTTTTATCTATGTATTTAGTTCTGTGTTTTTGTTGCAACCTTTTTTGTCATTATCTTTACATTTTTCTTTATTGTTTTAATTTTTAAGTATTTACTTTGATACAAATAGCTTGAAAATGTGTTTAAGGAAAGCCCACTAGGGCGTGTACTAAATAAATAAATATTGTTAATGAACATTACTTTTTTAGGTATTTGATGAGGTAGTAAATTGGACATGCTATGATAAAATTTAATAGGTAAAGAAACTTTTCATTCATATTTCTCTTCACCCCGTGGCTTCAAATTGTTCTCGAATAGCTAGTCTAGGGCCTTTTAGGTTCGTGTCTCTCGTGGTATGTGGTATGTAAATATTATAGAGTATACCCTTGGAGGTTATATGGATTATAATATACCACTCACTCAGTAGGTACAATGTAGGTCAGTGTTGGAGGTACTTATATCTCAATTATTATTAAACATGTAGTTGAATAGTAAGTGCCTTCACAAAACAAGCAATTCTTTTGAAAGAAAATAATTAGAGCTTCAGTGTTGTTCTTGAAAACTATATTGTATTAATGAGAATTGTTTAAATTATTTGATTTATAAATAATGATTGTTTCTAAAAATATTTGAAGTAAAGCACATTTGTTATTATTTAGATTTAAGTAAAAGAAGTTATACCTTTAATGTTTATCTATTTGTACTTTTATAAGGAATACCAAACTAAGGTCTAACAGAAAAATATTTATTACGTTGTTACTAATGATTGTTATAATAATAATAACAATATATTTTATTATAATCTTTACCATTATTAGATTTAATAGCACGAATGTAGTTTTGCAACACGTTGCACTATAAAGAGAGTAGGTTTTTGGAATGCAATAAATTGAAATTTTCTATCACAACACCAAATAACTGTTTCAATAATCATTATTTTATTTATAATATACACAACAGGCAGAGGGTTAACATTAAAAAAAATCAAAGAATAAATACCAACCGTCAAACTACGATGAAGGTACAAAAATTTATAAAATAAAACAAAGTGTGTATTAAAAACAACAAGAGAAAATAAAGTTTGGGTCAAATTATTGGAATAGCCAAATTGAATGTTAAAATAATATAGTCAACACACTCGCACAGAAGTAAGTCGTATGTATATGATATTCGCTGCAATCCGCTGCATTACTGTGGGTAGCGAAAAACGTCAAACGTGAATCCGACAGCTTTCGCGGTTAGCGTGAAACTTAAGGGGATACCCAGCGGTGATTTTTCCATACAAACGTATTCCCTATTTATCTCTCTTGATTTTAACCCTAGAGAAAATATTGTTTTTACATAAAATAGATATCAACTACTAGCGTGTCGGTCCTTTCTGTTTTTTTTTTGATAAGTTACTTTTTATAGAAGTTATGACCTTCCCAAAATCAATAAAATTGATTGGTTTAAACGCCGTCAAAAGACGTTCAGTATAAAAACTAGACAATATATTTTTTTAAAAAAGCAAAACATACAGACATAGAATAGATACGTTTTTAGATTTTCACGGCCAAAAGCATTTTTGTTGTTTGTTTTTGGGGTGTTATGCCGTGTTGTGCTACCTCCTTCTTTAACCGACGTTTCGGACAGCGTTGCAGTGTCCATCATCAGGGCAGATCCGGCAGATCCGACGATGTCCACATCCGGCAGATCCGACGATGTCCACATCGTCGGATCTGCCGGTAATAGTAGCCCGAGGTGCATTGTCCCTTTCGCTCAATATCCGGTGGAGTAAGAGCAACAGTGACAGCAACAATTTAGTAAGATCTATTTTTCAAATTTCTCCACCACCGGGTTTCATCTTAATCCCCGCCAATTATTCCAGTTGTTATTCCAATTGCCTGGAGGTATCTTTTTAAACTGTTTTGCGAAACAGGCGCTATCGCTGTCCATTTAAAAAAAATGTATACTTGTTTCACTGGTCACGCAGTATATATGTATTTATTCACAGACGGCATGAAGACGAAGCACGGAGGTGACCGATGAGACGGGCGAAAATCAACATTTTTTCGCTATCAATAGCAGAAGCTAAAACCGCCTAGGTTTCAACAGTTAGAATACTCTATACCAGGGGTCACCTAATGGCGGACCGCGGTCCGGATCCGAACCATCCGCCTATTTTGTGCGGACTTTATGTTAACAATACAAAATATTTTACACATGTATCTTTTTTTTCGGGACTAATAAAGCTGCTCTCTAGATGGAAATGATCGATTTCTCAGAAAATACAAATTTAAAACATTAAAAACAGGAAGATTCTTGTCAAGAGTTTTAGATTAAAAAAATTGTGCTAATAAATACCCAGAATTAAAAAAAATTGCCTCGAAACTTCTCATTTTGTTTGGGTCAACATATGTTTGTGGAGCAGCTTTTTCTAAGATGAACTTCATTAAAAATAAATTCCGGAGCAGACTTACCGATCAAAATCTCCAATATTTAATGACAATAGCCTGCACAAACTTTAGTTCAAACTTTGGACGGATAGTCCAAGCCAAATATGTCATTTTTCTCATTAATTTTGTAAAAAACCCTTGGTACTTCTTTTTATTCTTACTATTTGTTTATTCGATGTGATTTTTTTTATTTCGATATTTTTGTTATTTATTTTTGGGGTGTTATGCCGTGTTACGCTATCTCCTTCTTTAGCCAACGTTTAGGACAACGTTACAGTGTTCATCATCTAAATCACGTAAATATCATCAACAATATATAGTTCACGAAGGGCGATCTTGGCCATATGTTGTTAGTTGAGTAATTCTACGATAAGAGATAACGTGTGCGGCAATCAGTTTAAATTAGGTTTTTTATTCTATATGTTGTTATTTTTGCAATTAATCACATCATCTTAATGTACTTTATAAAATACATCAATTAAAAAACGTCCAATTAAAGCACATTTTTTCTGAAATTCCTAATAAAGTCTAAAAAAGTCTCTACCCTGGCCTGTCCCCTTGTCGGTTTCAGTTTAACTTGCAGACAGTACATACCTTTTTTGTATCAGTTGCTAAACTAAAGTATATTTAGCACGAATTTAAATAAATATATTTAAGTATTATTATGGAAAAATACAATAATTTTTGTTTGTTTTCAATATTTTTTTTACTTAATTTTTGGCCCCGCTTTTTTGTGTATCTACCCTAGCAAATTTCGTTCTGCTACTACAAACATAAATATAAGACGGCCATATTCCAAATAGCTCTCAAGTACATCTAAAGGCGTGAAGTTAGCAATATCAAACACACGAGCCGTTAGAGCGCCGCCATTTGACGCGACAGTGCGGTGTAGTGGTTTCGCAAGGTGATCGTGTCTCTCCCCTGGTAAGTTATAAAAGTTATAATATTCATTTAATTTATTTTGCCCTAATTTAATATACAGTAATAGTTAAAGTGTAACATATAATTTACCTAAAAATTTCATAATGATATCAATTAAAACCATTGCATTTGTCACGAAAACGTCTTTTCCCCGTAGTATTTGCAAAGATAAAAATAAAAATAAGGCCTCCTAAAAAGTAACATAATATGTATAAAGTGACTTTGCCTTGCGTGTGAAGGTTCATAAACGGGACAAAAGACGTAATATAAAAATTCCAACTTTTTTTTCTTGGCCGTATCCTCTATAGACCTCAAACCAGAACTATCCAGTAAGAGTCCAGATTTTACAGTTGGTTACATTTTTTTAACAAAATTTCAGTTACATTACAGGTTTCAGAAAAAGGATAATACCAAATTTAATCAAAAATACTAGAAGTTTTTCCCGAAATCAAAAATTCCTGTGGTTTGATTCTCAACCGTTTGTCTAGTGCTTACTTATCGGAAAATAAGACGGAGTATGGCAATACCAACAGTTTGTTAGGTTGGTTACAGGTGACCGGTGACATATTTTTGTTTTTGTGCAGTTGGCTAGAAAGATTTCAAAATGTCACCACGTCTTAAAATTTCTTCTTATGTTATTGAGGTAGAATACTGTATTTGAGTTTAAATATTTAAAAAATCGCTGGTTTAACAAAGCGCCAATTTAACTCCACACTAATCGATAACTTTTCTTTGTGCCAAAACATTCCTAACCTCCATATGTCACTCAAATCGGATGCGCATATTATTACTTTCTTATTCCGTGATTGCATTTTAACAAGTATTGTTTATTTTTCAGCGACTTACAAAGCTCGATACATCAGTGAGCAATGGCTGCTTATTTGGACTTATGTACGATAGCACATTGCTAGTTCTAGGATTCAACTTGGAGCTAGACGATGAATATGGCAAGCCCACGTACAATGAAGTTCTTCTCAACTTTCCCACTGAAGTGGAATTATGCGGTGTTGTCAAATTTTCCAATCATGCGAACTCAGAAACTCGTATCAAAAGTATCTTGCAGGTATAAACTAAAGTTTACGACATAAATGTTTTTCGAAATTTTGCATAATAGTTTCCATATCCAATAAAAACAATTTTTGCCATCCATTGGGCATTGTTCATAGTCAATTTACTTTGGATTTGAACATTTGTAATTTTTGTGCTTATCAAAGGTTTTGTTATTGTTTACAGAATGTTGATATGACAGACAATCCATTGATCCTTACATCATGTTCAGAGAAACTTACTGCACACTTCTTGATTCACGAGCGTCTTGAAGAGACCGAGTACGAAGTTGTGCCGAATGAAGTAATTCTGAAGCAATTTGTTCATCTCAGGCTTCAGACCACTTTACCGCTGTTTTGTGAAGTAACTTCAAACGGAGTCAAAGAAGCTCTTCAAAGTAAAAGGAAGAAGGTACGTATTATTTTTTTTGATGTTTCTAGTTTGAAATTCATAAATTTGTTGCTTTTTGTTTAATTTTTGTCTAAAATTAAACAATAAAACAAAAACAGTATAAAATGCTACCATTATACTGACTAATTATAACTTTTTTTTCTCAAATTTTTGGTATTGATACCGACATAATATTTTACTCTACACTGTATGTATATCTGTATATCGTCATTGCATATAGAATATGAACCATGTGACATTGAGTACATTCTTAGAAAAACGATAAAAACAGTTTAAAAAAATAACAAAACGGAAAATAACAATTCGATTTATGGGTTAAGTAGGAAAAATATATTTCGTTCATTATAAGAATATATTTATGCAAACATTAATTATTTTATGCCAGAAAATTGAATCTTAAACCGTTTATCTCATATATAGTTTTTCTCACATGGTTCATATTATATACAGGGTGTTAAGGTACGTACTTGAGTTACTTCAACCAGTGATTCCTGACATTATTTGGAGTAAAAAATGTAAATGAAATTTTGGTCTCCGGTGACTTTTTTTATGTCAATTTTTTTTTTTTTCAAAATATTTTTTCTTCAAAATCAAACAAAAAAAAAAAATTCTTTCACATGATCTTATTGGTCACTCAGCCCCCAACTACCCAACACCTACTATTATTTATGTTTTTGCAGAAAAAAAAAAAAACATCAAAAATTTTATTTACATTTTTTACTCCAAATAATGTCAGGAATCACTGGTTAAAGTAACTCAAGTACGTACCTTATCACCCTGTATAGAGTTTTCGTCATAATTTAAAAACCATAATAATATCAAAATATTTACTATAAATTTATTCAAATTTAACAGCTAGGCATCAAGCTATGATGTTAATATTATGTACATACCAAGGCAATTGAATTGTGCAGTGGTGTATGCGGAGGACATGACTTTTTATTTATTTTTTTATTATGTACTATTTTGTATTGTCCTGCATGATTTATTTTCTATCGCCTTAAATATTTGTTAATTTTCCATGGCTTATGTTGTAGAAGATAGAGGGAAAAAAAAAATAACTGTATATTTAACTCATTTTCGTCAAAATCGTTACATTGTTCATATTAAATATGCAATGATGAATGTGTATTATATCTATCCTTATGTATCCTTATGTATCTTTGAAAATAATAAGTACATTTGAATGATTTTTTTTATATTGTGGTCACCATACCCCAAATATAAAAGTATTGTCCAAAATTATAACCTACTTTGTAAGTATTTTTATTTTGTATTTTATTACATTACAAAAAAAATCTTTTTTGATTTGGTACAAATCACAAAATAATTATTTTTTGATTTGGTACAAATCATTACAAAAAAAAACAATTTCCGCACCTCCAGTGCCAAATAGTAAAATATTCTTCCACACAAAAGGTAAGGGGATAAGAAGATTTACCCATCTTGAATCACATACACATATATATTTTTATTTCTAATATATTTATCCCTTTCCGACCGGCTTCATACGAGCGTGAGCTTGAGTTGAAAAAAATCCTGACAGAAAATAAATCTGTTTTTGGGAACGGAACCAGTGTCGATCGAACGTGCGGGAGCTGCTTATGGAGGGTACCTTTAAGCGCGCGTATTTCGAGCAGTAAGTCGCCCAGCCCTATGGGATCATAATTATGAGCTTTAATAGTGTGGCCCATCAAATTTTGGACATTTTTTCTCGTCAAAGGGTTATATAAATACGAATAGTTGGGACCTCACAAAGCCATTGGTGTACAATAATCGTATAAACATATTTGACAGCAACGCCTCTTCCCGATCAAAGTGTGTTATTACCATTTCGCATAATTTTCCCTCAATGTCATTTTCAATGAATTAACATTGTCATCAAGTAGCCATTCAACGGCACTTTCTTTTTTAAAAATTGAAAGGTTTCCATTAAATGCCAAGTCTAAGTCCGTTTCAGTTTTTGAATAAATTGTGATCAGCAGAAGAGGACAACCCTCATGTTATTAAGTTTGCCAGCTTATTACTATTAATAGAAAGCTGAAATACACCTAGAATCGGCTTAACGGTGATCTTTAAAATAACAAAAAATAAAATGAAGCTGAATGCCCATTTGATGACAATGTTACTTTTGAATTTCTGTGAAACAGCCCAACCCTAATCTCATCTTATATGACCGAATTACTCGTATACACAAGAAATTGAATGAGAATGGGTTATAGCTAATGATATTCATAGATAATGACATAATTCAAATAAACATTCCTTTCATGCTGGAATCATCGTCTTTATTAGTAGACACGCCTATAGTAAAAGATATTAATGCAGTTTTATGTTTTATCTGAAGGAATAAAAATACATTTTTACTCCTAGATAGTTTTCCTGAAATTAATTTCCTAAAGTTTTAGGCTGCTTCCACACAGAAACCACCCTCCCAATTCAGAAAGTTCAGACGATTGTGTAGAGGGGTAGTTCGTGCATTGGAGTTTAGCATGCCTTCCACCGCGAGCCGGAAAGAGTTGTGCTAAGCGGGGTGGAAGATGAGCGAAATAGATTGGTATTTGCCTTCCACATCCTCCGCTGGCTACATATAAGGGAAATTTAAAAATCAACATGCTGAGTAGAGAAAAACTTTTTCATGTTCTGAAATTTTACAAATAATGAAAAAAAATTACAAATAATGTCTGAACACAAGTTTGGATATAAAATGTATGATCACATGTGACACTAACGTGCTAGCAGAACGAGTGCTAACCAGAGACTGATGCACTGGCGCAGAAGTTCCGGCTATAGGAGGTGCTCGTTATGAGAGGTTCCACGGTATAGCCATTACATGTTCGGCCAACCTTCCAACTTAGTTCAGTGTTGGAAGTTGGAAGGTTGGCCACTGTGTTGAGACAGCATTAACAAATAAAATAAACTTTTACTATGAAAACAGATGTTTGCCTTCCATAGAGGAGATAATTTTAGCGATCTAAAACTTGAATATTCCACCATCTTTTAAAATTCACGCAAGAACACACATTTCTAATTTTCTATCACCTCCACTTTCTGATAATTTAGTGAAAAATTTTAGGCAACTGCAAAAATGATATAGTAAACATTAATGTATTGTTATTTAATTCAAGTTGTTTCCTATTTCAGATTGCTTCCGGCCAAGTATCATTCCACTTCCCTGGTACAGACGTGTACCTGGTGGGGGGAGATGTGGGCGTTGGCTTGTGCGGTCTGAACGATGATCCTTCCATCGAGGATTTGCTGAACCAGTCGGACGAAATTCCCAACAAGAAGAAGAAACGAAGTACCCACGATATTGTAAGCTGCATTTAATTTCCTTATATTCTAAAAAAACATTTCTGTTAATGTTCAAGGACTGCGTTGTAAACAGTGTTGCCAACTTGACGGATTTCCCGTCATATTTGGCGGATTGGAGTGTCTCGAAATGGGAGAATTTTGTGTCTAACGGAATTTACAGGATGACGGATTTACTGGCGGAATCGAATAAAATGACAAAATACATGATTTCGTAGGCGAAAATAGTTGAAAAATAAAAATTCATATCCAGAAATACTCTAGCCACTTTCTGCCTATTCAACTCAAAACTGCCAAAAAGTGGACTTCCTTGGTTTATCCTTTAGGTACAGATATATTCCTTACAGTTTAATTAGCTAATCCTTAACCCCTAGTGGCCGGATCTCTGCATTTGCAGTGTTAAAGAATCTTGCTCAAGTACGGCACGAAGCAATGCAATTGTAGTGTCGAC
This sequence comes from Limnephilus auricula, assembly GCA_951813805.1. NCBI lineage: Eukaryota > Metazoa > Arthropoda > Insecta > Trichoptera > Limnephilidae > Limnephilus > Limnephilus auricula. The sequence goes on from OX638393.1 coordinate 23,085,342, forward strand.
CTTGTATATGTACATTCTTTTTGCTTTCAGATATTACCTGTATAACTTTAGTTAGACGAAAAAAAAAAGTTACTTTATTGAGTATGGTATATTGTCTCTACGTGTTGGCTTTCACAAAATTATTATTTTATTTATTGTAGTTTATTGACGGCCCCTTAAATTAAAACTGGAGAGCAGTTTTAAAGTTGACCATTGCCGATCTGCATGTATTCTGATATAACTGTTATTTTCAGGATGTAATTCCAGTGGATCTTGTATTGAAAACATCTAGAGACTTCATTTCTGATAAATTAGTAAAGACCGCTGTCAAAATGATGTCTACTCAAGGCAAACGTAAGTACATATCTCTGAACACTGAGAATTTTTAATACAGATTTAAATAAACTCTGTTGGATTAGTGTGGGTTAGAGAATTATTAATGTTATTTTGAATATTTCTAGCGGCATATTGCATAAAATTACCCCTCGTCATCGATACCTTGGCTATGGCTCACCTGAATACAAAGCTGATTCCGCTGTACAATGTCCTCGTTGAGAGTGCTTGTAGGTCTCTACGGTTACTGGAACACAATCTGCTAGAACAACTGGGTAAGATTGAACACCTTTTTATTCAAATTAAACCATTTTTTAAAAATAATTAATTAATTGTATCATTTGCTAAGGTAGGCACCGCCCTACCTGTGAGCGGTGAACGTTGGGCGTCAATGCTAACATTGAGCGTCAGGGCTATGGTAGGCGCTGGTCCTAGGGCTGACGTCCAGGGTCTATTGTTACAATACCTTTGCCGGGAGACTAGCTCAGATTTTCCGGCTCGAGCGTAATGATACCTCTTTATCTGCAGGGCGAGTGGTCTGGTTCGTTTTCCCTTCTTCCTCCATGGTCACACACATGGGTTATTTTCAATAAAGAGGCGATAACTTAATGCAAGGGGGGTTTATTACGTGCAAAAACGGTGGATGTGACATACAAGTACATATAATTAGCTATAATCAACTTAAGGGAAGAACAACAGTATGAATTTTATCCTAACTCTTGAATTCTATCCTAAATCTCGGACGTTCTCTCTCTCACTCTGGGGAAAATATCTGGGGTTATCGCGGACAGTTAAAAGAACACATGGCAAAAGGTTGAGGTGAAGTGGCTTACATGGTCTCCGCGGCAGTCAGCAATCTCGGGGTACATGCCGGGCTTGTGGTAGCCGACGTATCACGATGTGGAGTGAACTGAGTTTAAAATTAACACTCTCAGAGTAAAGGGTGCGCGTGTATGCATGCAGTATACATTTATATCGTCTCGAACCTTCATAACCCTGTTTCACAGTGTTGTATTATCGGTCCGGCGGGAGATCTCATGCGGTCAACGCGTGAAACTGTGTTGCACACGATGTTGTGAATGACTGCCGACCGAGGGCCGGCAGCACGAGTGGCCGGGCCCGTTGCTGGCGCCGGGAAGGGGGATTGAGCTTGCGGGGCGAGAATGTAGGTGGGGAACGTAGATGGTTTGCGCTTCAGGGAATAGTCTGTTCGTAGTGAAAGTTCTTGCCTAGTATAATCTACTTAGGGCCGGTTTTATAACCATCCGTTCATTCCGCTTGATACCATTTTTGAATTACTGCCACAAATATTTGGTCTACGGCCAGATTTTGCCGTTTTATAAACGTTTGTCAAGTTATCGGTAGGTTAAGTTTCGGTTAATGCTTAACTGACTGATTTTGGCCAGTTAAATGGATAACGATCCGTTTGCTGACGTTTTTTGACAGTTATCAGTAGGTAGTTGTTCCCGGCGCTCGCTTATTTGGAACCATGCACTATTTTTAAGAGATAATATTATATAATTAGCGTTTGTGCAATCGATTCCTCATCGAGCAATGAAAGTGAAGATGGGCGATTGACAATTCTCAATGATTATTACTGAAAAATTGCAATATTTACTTTAAAACCTCATCAGGATAGTGTAAAACATCAACCTTTAATTAATATACGTAGGTTAGTTTATGCCCACATAAAACTACATAATAATCTTGATCAACATTTTATGTTCCGTTTCCACTGTATTATAAATATAAATTTAATTATTTTGGAAGTATTTTGAAGATTTATAAATATGTAAACTTAAATCTTTTAAAACAATAATTTTCGAAACAACGCGCTCTTGACAGCTGACTAAATCCCATAGACAACATGCCCAATATGCCATAGATGAAAACAGTATCAGAGACAATTCTTTACCTAAAACATTGCCAGTAAAAAAACTTTCGGACTAAGCGTAACCGATGACAGCTGGTAATGCAAATTTCTTTATAGTACGCAAAATAAAATTACGAACGGATAGCGGTCCGTTAATGAAAAATCGGTTTGTTACGTAACAGAAATTTGGTACGTCATTTATAAAACCGCCCCTTAGTATAGTCCGTTCGATCAAATGCTATTAATTTGTATTCTTCTGTGATGCAACGTAACACATTATATACCCTTCTATTGGTTGATACCAGAGAGTTATTATGTGAAATAGATTTTTGATAAGAGAGTAAAGTTACAAAATATTAAACATATGTATTCGTTTTCACAATATGTACATACATTTTTTTGTATTATGTATTTATATTTATTATTTTCTTTTAATTTAGGTCAAGAAGGCATTGGAGATGGAGCTGGTCTGAGGGTACCTGAAACAATACACTTCCTACCACATAATTGTGGTCACTTCTTTACAAGAATTATTCCAAGAGGCGTTTCTGAAGAATCTACTGGTATGTTATGTGATTTTAGAGTCAATAAGAAAAAACACAAACAAATTGTGTTCAATTTTTGGTCCTGAAACTTTATTTTTATTTTTTATATTAACTCCACCCAGCATTTATTTTGTTATTTAATTCCAATACATAATTTCTTTTTATTGTACACATAGGTAATAGTAACAAAGCGGATGGGTCACGAACCATTATTAGTATGAAACCACAAAAGTGTTGCCGAAATTGTTCCCTTATACTGATGCAAATCGTATCGATGCACAGCGGTGCCCCACCTTTATTTCTACCTACACACCAAATGCATTACTTTATTGTCTCCGCTGCCATGGTAGTCCGTGCAGTTTGGTCATGGCTTGGCAACAGCCTGCATGATTTCGTGCAATATCTTTCTTCATTTTATGGATTTACCTACATAATATATTTATTTTTTTAAATTTTAGAATCAGACCGTCAACTGTTGCACGAGCAGCTTGGCCTGCCAGTCATATGGCCTTGTTTCAGGCGCGGCAATGCCTATCCATTCAACAAGCAACCGGTGGGAGAGCCGCTGATAAACCCCCACGAGTACATCACCACCAAGGTGGGCGGCAAACCCGACACCAGGGTGGCCCTCGTCAGGGGCAACTACACCTACCACCACTACATGCAGGACAAGTTTGACGACAGTGGCTGGGGGTGTGCTTACAGGTCTCTGCAAACACTGTTTTCATGGATGAGGTGGGTTCATACATTATTTATTTATTTTTAATATATTTATATTATAAAGGTATAGTATATTGTCCTCCACGCTTGAGTTCACCTGTTCATTTGTTGAGTTCACCTGAGGACATTTTTCAATTGTAAATTATAATTTGTACATAGTAAAACAATTAGTGAGCTAAGTTACAGTATATAAAAACAGAAACAATAAAATATAAAATCGCTTTCCACATAGTTTCAACAAAATAGATGTGTCTTGTTAGTTTTGAGTGTGGTAACAAAATTATAAATTCAGCGTTATAAGGATTGTAGCCAGTTCCATATGTGTTTTTTGTATTCTGTGAGATTAGATGTTTTATATTGTGTTGGAAGTGAATTGTATAGTTTTATAGCCTAATTAATATCTCTAGTGTTTTTGTCCAAAGGATGTGTTTGTTTTTGGTATTTGTAGTAGTTGTGCATGTCTTGTTCTAAGTATTGCGAGAATTTTGTCAAGTGTTAAAGGAAAATTAGCATTTGTTTTGAATATAATTTTTGAATTTTCAGCATTGGGAATTTTTTGAATATGATTGATGTGGGTGTTAGTATTAGTAATTTAAGTATTACTTTTATTAAAGTTTTCTGAGCTTGAAACAGTGTTTTGATGTATTTTTATTGCATTATTGATTGTGCCAATGCGAGGTATATATTTTTCATATACATATGTTTAGATATTATTATTATTGTTTAATAGCAGACTACCTGCATAGCTCCCGCAAGCACGCAGGCCGTAGACCCGTTGTCTATGGCCTGCGTGCCTGTCGTGCATAATACCAAGTCTCTTTCAAAAAGTTCACCAGAATTTTCGTTGCTGTTTGGCTATGTCTTCTGCTTTCATAATATGGCTTCCCAGATATCTAGCTTTCTTCCTTTCAAAGTGTTAATAATTGTAAATTCGATACTGGTCTGCTAGATTAACTCCAGTCTTTGTCATTACGTGTTAGGTCTATTCATTATGCTGGGGCCGCATCTGCGCCTATCGTCACGAAGCTTTGCGTAAACGTATTCTTTTTTTTTCAAATTAAAATAATATGTTTACGCGAAGCTTCGTGACGATAGGCGCAGATGCGGCCCAAGCATCAGTGAATTAGGCTTTACCCTATCCTCTTAAATATTGCCCTAGCCATTATAACCTGAAGGAAATGTAATAATACATAATGTGATTTGAGGGTTTCCTTTATGGTATGACATTGAAAACTACATGGCTTGTCATCTGGATGCAGAAGTCTACTTTGAAGACATTTGAGTTTGAAAGTTGCTTACCGGTTGTAGAGTGACATGAAGACACAGCCAACATGGTGCACAAATTGCAGCCTTTCTTAGGTCACTTTAAAACTGTTCACGAGGAAGTTTATGAAATAATTAGTTTGACAATTAATATTCTGCATTATTAAACTGAATAAATAAGTTTTGGTTTTATTTGACTAGGTTCCAAGGATACACAGAGGCCCCCATACCAACACATAAAGAAATTCAGCAATGTTTGGTGAAGATAGGAGACAAAACATCTTCGTTCATTGGCTCGAAAAATTGGATTGGCTCAACAGAAGTGGGTTTCGTCTTAGACACAATGTTGGGCATTCGGTCTAAAATCATCTTTGCTAATTCGGGCCAGGATCTGCAGTCCTATGGAGCAGAGTTGGTATTCCACTTCCAGAGGCATGGATCACCCATCATGATTGGTATGTTAATAGATCAATTTCAGCAGTATTTTGAGGTGGTACCTAATTGAATTCCGTTGAATTCTGCCTATTGTAATTGAGGAGCTGGATGCAATAACAACTTGAACGTGCAAATGCTGTTTTTGCTACCATAGCCTTTTTGGTATCTCCCAATCCCTTCTTTATCTCCTTTGTAAATATTAATTCTGTAGGTTTTATACAGCTAGAGGGAGCTACATGAAATACTTTATGATTTAAAATAAAACAATAACTTTGTATACACCACTTTTACTATCTAGAGATTATACTGCCCTGAAGAAGCTACGGTTGTAGCGAAACCCGGTCGGCATAAAGTATAAAAAAATAAAAGTGGTGTATACAAAGTTATTGTTTTATTTTAAATTATAATGTCACATCACAAAGTAACTGCTTCATACGAACAAATACTTTATGCATTTCCAAATTTTTTTAATGTATTTTACTCAAAGCTACAATTTTTGCCATAAGTTGTTATTGCATCCAGCTCCTCATTTGCAGATCCGATTACCATCTACTTATTATCACCTGGCCCCTAAATTTGGTAAAATAGCCTTCGTCATTAAACCTAGATATCTAGCATTGGCGATCGATAAAACCCTATATTACTATTTCTATTTATGAAACTGATAATTCATGGTGGAATTCCATTATAATAGTATAATAAAACAAATTTAAAACTTTTTCCACTTTTAATTTATTGACCGTAACCGGTTTCAGCTTGTCAAAGCCATCTTCAGACTGGTGAAACCCTATATTAATATGATATTGATTAAATCCATCATCTGTGGTCAGTTAGCGATATTTGCGAGCAAATTTTGATAAAAAATGTTCCGACGGCCGATAGATCATTTTTAGCACGGCCACGAAGCGACAAAGTTTTTAAAAAATCAAATATCATTTCACTAACCTTATAATAAAACTGTAGTTTTATATAAAAATCAAGATCACACTTGCCTGCAGTCCACCAGCCACAGACACTCTTATTTTTAAATTAGAAGATAGATATGTGATACAAATAACTTAATTTTATCCAGGTGGAGGAGTATTGGCCCACACAATACTCGGTGTTGAATACAACAGCGATACGGGAGACATCCGATACCTCATTCTGGACCCCCACTACACCGGCAGTGAGGATATTTCCACCGTCACTGGGAAGGGATGGTGCGGATGGAAGACCAACGATTTTTGGGACAAAACTGCCCATTATAATCTTTGCCTGCCTCTTGTCGACCCTTCCGTGTAATTTTTAAATTTAACTCGATATTATTATGACCAGTTTTTACAGCATTTAGTTTATTTGTTACAATCCGAGATAAGAGTATCAAAATACATTTTTCATGTTTTTGTTCATTTGGTATTTATTATACAACATGAAATGAAGTTTTACTTGCATTTAAAATAACATTTCAAGACTTTGTTATGCAAAGTTTTTTTTACGCAATATATCGATAAATTGTTAAGATACAAACATTTTCTTTCAAGGGAAGGAAAGATTAACTGTAACTATATTCTATATGAATTGTCACCATTTTTTTGCTATGGTGAAATAAATGGGTGCTCAATATTATATTCTAATATTAGTTTTGTACAAAAAAATACTAGTTAATGCTTGGAATTTTAATAAATTTATGTTTAGCTTACTATTTTTAAGAATAAGTTTGAATACAATTTGGGTTATGGCCTTAAATAATAAAAAAATTCAGTGTGGTTGCCCTAACGTAATATATATAGTATATTCATGGGTGAATGAATAATTTTTTGGCTATATAAGTTTAACCTATTTGATTATATTTAAAAACTTAGTTCCCCGAATATCGACAAGTAGTTTTCAGAGAACGTTTATTGATCATCGAGTTTTTTTATAGTAGTTTTTACAATCCATGTACATGATGTCCATGTTTTAGTGTTAGTGTATTGGAGTTGCTTTCGTCAATCTAACTGAGATGTTGCTCATTTAAAATTTTCGGTGTTGCCAACAAGGCTGAGTATTGTCTTTATTCAGCATTATACTTACTTTAAAGTACGCTATTTGCGTTGATTTAGCCCCTGCTTAGCGTTGAACTTGCAAAGATTTTTGCAAGTGTGTGTGCTGACAAAAGGAGTCAAGATCATAACTTTACATGTAATTGTGCAATACAAGTAAACAAATCGACTTTTGCCTAGCTTAAAACTTTATGTGCAATGAATTGAATGGTATCTAGTTTTTCCAAAAAAAACATAATGCGTTTTTCCAATTAATTTTTTTCTGCTCAAAACATGTTTGTGTTCTCTGGTCAGAGTATTTTTTCTTAACTGAGCATTTGTCAGTTTTGTTGGTGAAAGCGTTTGTTGGCCTTTTATCTGCTGTTTATTTTTAAATTATTTATGATCCATCATACTAAAAGTAATAAATATTTCTTTTTAATTTCACTTGATTGTTTTTGGCATGATATAATTTTTAATGCAATTAATATTTTTTTTTATAATGTTGGTATGATATAAAGCAAAAAATATGTTATACATTTGTGATTTTTAATAAATGACTGCTATTTGTAAAATTAATAAGATTTGAGAATTGTAAATAAATTTTCTGATATTCGAAAGTTTATTTTTATTTTGTCTTAAAAAAAATTTTTTTTTTTAAAGAAAGGCCAACATTCCTGGATTGCGAATAACTTAACAATATAATATATCATTGAAGAAGAAGATTACAATATAATCAAATTTTTTTTAAATATGAAAATGAACAAGATACAGAAAAATACTAAAAGATAATGGTCGCAACTGGGACTCGAACCCAGAACCTAAAATAAAATATGAAGTTGACATTTACGACAGTCTCATAATAGATTACAGTGGCCCAATTGGTAGAGGTGTATGTCCCGGTAAGACGTAAGGTTCTGGGTTCGAGTCCCAGTTGCGACCATTATCTTTTATTATTTTTCTGTGTCTTGTTCATTTTCATATTTAAAAAAATTAGATTATTATTGTTATCTTCTTCTTCAATGATATATTACATTGATGGGAATAACCTTCAAAAGTTAAAAAGAGAGTTTTTCTTATAAAAAAAATGAACTTAACAATATGTAATTTGAAAATCTTCTATTACCACCAAAGTAAGTGGAAAATGTTGTTTGTGCCGTGATGGAGGACTAACCAGCTGAGAACTCACGTTGCCTGAGTGGGACTCAACCACTGATCGGCCAAATCTCCCATTAGTGTAAAATTATAAGGTAGGTACTTAACTTACGTTTTAGTGAAACTAAATTGAAGTAATTTGTAATATTTTAATAACAAAAACTGTTTAGTGTGAAAGGTGCTTTTCTATGTTGAAACCTGTAAAAACATTTCTGAGGAACACTCGTGTGTCTATGTCCCAAGATCATCTCAATGCTTTGCCAATGATGGGCATCGAAAAAAGTTTGGTCTCTTTTATAACAGACTTTAACAATAGGGAAGTTGAGTCTTTTTTTATTTTTTTTATTAATGTTCACTTGCAAACATAAATACTAGTTTTTATTTAAAAAAGTTCATTTTCAGAAATAAATTAATTCTACAAGTTTGAATTTTATTAAGCCCGCGAAAACGCCCGGTACGGTACGACAGAGTGTGTGTGTGTAAATATTTACAAAACCGGGACACGCTTAATATGGACTAAAAAAATTAATTAAAAAAGTTGTACTAGTTAGATATTAACTGTTAAGTTTGCATGTCATCTACATGAACATATTTTTTATAAGTCAAAATATTTTTCACTCAACTTCCTTATTGTGTCAGTGAAGTATACCAAATGAAATGAGATTTACCCCTCAGACTTCGGGCCTATTTGTCGGATGTTTGAAATTTTCCTTTTTGCAATCAAAACAAATAAATATAATATTTCTAAATCCATCCGAAAACTAAAAACTGTTTTTGAAAGGTGATGAAATAAATACCTTTCAAATTTTATAATTCGAGATAAACATATCATCATCATCATCTTCTTCCCCTTGTCCTCTTTGGGTCGGGGACCCACTGCATCAACAAGGCTCCTCCATATTATGTCCCTGTCTTGTGCTGATTGTTCGGTCTCCGTCCATGGCAGACCTATCCTCTCCTCACACAGTTTCTGGAGTTGCCTTACCCAACTGTGTCTGGGGCAGCCCACTGGACGTCTACCCTCTGAAATAAACATAATTTTTGAAAAAAAAAATTGACTGCAAACATAAGAAAGTTTTAAAAATAGCTCACCTTACGTTTTTACTAACTAAAATTACTGATAATGAAAAAAAATAAAAACACATATTAATTAGGCAAATGTATTTTCTCTTTCTAACAGGAAAACCAGTGGCGTGTTGTAATATTTATGAATAATTAATTATTGTGAATATCAATTAACCTATTTAAAATAACAGAGAAAGGAAAGCACATTATACATACATAAATAGTAATTACAAAAATGTAGGGGCATGAAGGATGTGCTTTTATTTACATTAACTCCACACAGGTGGTTCTGAGGAAAATAATTTCCCTCAGTATCATCTTTGAAGATGCCGTGTGGAGGCAGAAGAAGAGACCCATGTAGCAGGAGGGAGGAAACACAACTAGCAAATCATTCCACAGCAGAGTTGTTGAACTCAAGAACGACTCATTCTCGTGTGACAAATTAATGTCAACCGTGTACATATGTTGGGAACGCTTTTGGCGTGTTTCCCGATTACGCACCGGTGCCTAAGGGATCAATGACGCTAGTTCTTCGCAGTATCTTCCATTGTAATTCCGGTAAAACAAGAATAAATGCCTACATGACGCCTGCGCTCTAAAGATTACAATACACTTGACAATACAACGGACTGCCGGTTTCTGCAAACAGTCAAGACGAGGGTTTTTCAGGTATTTTACAGACCAGAGGTGGCTGCCAAATTCAACAGTGGGATGCACATGGAATTTGTACAGGGTCAGCAGTTGTGTACTATTAAAGTAGTTGCGGGCCTTATACAGTATGCCCGGCTTCTGTGGGGCTAACTCGACTCTGGCTTCGATAGAGGTCCCGTGCCTGAGCTGGTCACTTAGAGATATACCAAGCATATCAAAGGAAGGCATGTTGGTAAGATTGTTTTCTTTGAAGGAGATTAAGAAATGTTAAGTTTGACTAAGAAAATAAAAACCAGTATTTCAACATTAAATTAACAAAAGTCTTTAAAATCGTTTTTCCTGTTGGATGGCTTAGGTTTATCAAATTAATTATTTCTTGGCAGAAGCAGCCTCCAATTTTCGTGTTTTTCTCATCATTTAACTGTGGATGGTCTCCATTTTGGCCGCCAGTTATGTTTATCCTTGTCACACCTTTAAAGTCGGGTCTCTTGTGATAAATTTTTGCAAAACATCAGACAAAAACATTGATTGGGTCTGGGCCACAATGTTTTAAATTTGTTGGATGTTTTGATAACATTTTGCCGCAGGAGACGCGTCTTCAATTATTTGTTTAAGGCGCGTAATTGGCGCTTACTGAAAACAGTTTCTGCAAACTGCCCAACAGAAAAGCTACGTAGGTTGCTGAAATTGTTTTCTTAACCACTTGAGCGATCACTCGAAATAAATAAATTTGCCAAGCGTTCGCCGCCACGTTTGAAAATTAATTTTGAAATTAATTTAAACCATCAACATTAACACATTAAAAACACAACATTAACACATTAAAAACACAACATTAAAAAATCATTACTCTACATTTGTGTGCGTTAACATATAAACAAATAATAGTTCTATACCACCAATGAATTCACCTGTTTTCAAATAATCATTCTAAATTTATAGGATTTCTAAAAAAATATGATTAAATCATAAACATACCAAAAGGATATATTTTCTGGGTTTTCCAGTTAAAATGTGCTGTGCAAACTTTAATTTTGCGCCTACATTAAATATTTTCTATGGAGTTTCTTGTAAATAGTCTAATTAATAATCCCATATAATAAAACTGAATTTTGATAAGTTTTCAAGAGTTAAAATGATTCAAAGAAAAAAAATTTCGTACGAAATTTTATTCGTGAAAGCACAAATTTGATTATAATGAAATCGGATTTTTAATGCACTTACCAAAAAAACTGGATTACACCACATAGATATATTCATTATCTTTATTCTACAATAAGTATTAAGTCGATTAATGCTTTATTTATTGGAAAATATCCATTTGGAAAGATCGCCATCCCGAGCAATCAATTGCGTCGTCGAAAATCCACTGTTTTACAGATATTTCACATCATTTTAAAATATTTTTTCATGTAAAGAGGTTAAAAACATTGATTTCAATCTTTATTACATTGGTATAGGTACAAATATATTAGAAAAAGAGACAAAAACACGTAAATTCGACATTTTAAAAGAACAATATTTTAATTAAATTAAAACAAATAACTTTGTTTAAACCACTAATATAATCACAATTACCTAATTAATTGGTAATTGTGATTATATTAGTGGTTTAAACAAAGTTATTTGTTTTAATTTAATTCAAAATGACGCCACAAAGTGATTTTGCGAAGTTTGAAGAAAGAACAATATTTTGACCGTTGGCAGTTTGAAAAAATCTTTCGTATCAACTGAATTGAAGTGAGTTACATCAAAAGTTAAGGAAAGAACAGTGACATCTTTTGATCATTAATGGAAGTAGACTTTCAGTTCTCAAACAACGTTTTCTGCAGGACGCGGGAATATTTAAAAAATTCGGAAAGGAAAATGTAGTCCATTTTTGGACCGAAATCAATCTAAAAATTAATCAATAGAAAAATTAAAGTTGTCCAAACTTGGACCGAAATCTCTCCAGTGGTTAAGGCACATATTTGGCGTCTTCTAAATAGAGATTCCGCAAACTACACTACACTGCTTAATACAACACTATTCGCTATAAGTACGTGTGGGTCAAGCATGGGCGCATTTTTCTAAGAAAAGACGACACATCTGCATCACTACAAATTAAAAACAAAGATTCACTGCTCAAACTATCGTCTTCTACTTCTTCGCAAACATCAACCAATTTGTCTTCTACAAATTAGTTGATCTTCTAAGAACCCAATTCTCCATTCTGTTTTTACCCTCATATAATGTTTAGTATGTATTATCAAAATGTAACCGGACTGCGTTCCAAAACTAATATTTTTTACTTAAATGTAACTAATAATGATTATGATATCATTATGATAACAGAATCATGGCTCGTGGAAAGCATTGCGAGTGAAGAACTATTTGATAATCGTTACGTAGTATTTAGACGAGATCGTAAAGACAATAAAAGAGGAGGGGGTGTAATTCTTGCGTTTAAGAAACACCTTACAGTTATAGAGCGGAAGGATTGGCAAACGACTGCTGAAGACTTGTGGGTCACTGTTATAACTAAAAATCTGAAAAGGATCAATTTGTGTTGTGTTTACTTTCCACCTGGAGTCAATCACACACATAACATTTATGACTTTATGGACAAACTATGTGATCTTCGGGCGCTTCACCATGATGATAATTTTCTTATAGCAGGAGACTTCAATTTACCTCAAGTAGACTGGTCTATTAATAATGAAGATGAAAATAGTATGAAAATCTTAAATAGTCATCATTCAGAAATAATTTCCAGAATCTCTGACACTATTTGTTTTACTGATCTTTCACAATATTGTACTTTTCCAAACAGCAGACACACATTCTTAGATCTTGTTTTTAGTTCTTTCTCTGTCATCGTAGCACATACCTCTCAACATCTTATACCTGAATGTATACATCACAAATCAATCACTATTAATATGAACATAGAGTTAGAAATTCCCATGGTAAATAACATTAGAACAATTAATCTCTTTAATAAGGCGAATTATGTAACCATAAACAATATCCTTAATAGTGTTGATTGGGGTGCAGAATTTTTGAACTTATCAACCAATAGAGCAATTAACCGTTTTTATGATATTTTACATGAAATTATCCAAACTAACGTTCCATCCAAAAAAGTTCAGATCAATAACTCATATCCTTATTGGTATAGCCCGGCTTTAATGAAATTGACTAAGGAAAAATACAAAGTATTTAAAAAATGGAAAAAATGGTCCAATCCTTTGGATTATCAAGAATTCTGTGTTCTGCGAACGCGACAAAAAAAAGTTTCTAATGAATGTCATAGACAATTTATATTAAATGCTGAACTCAAAATATCTCATGACCCGAAGAATTTCTGGTCCCATGTTAAAAGTAAGAGAAATAGTTCAGGGTTACCCAATAAGATGAAACTATTGAATGTAACTGCTACCAATCCTTCAACTATATGTAACATGTTTTCAAAACACTTCGCCTCCACTTATAATTATAATGTAACTCCCAAGGCATCAACTAATAATAATCCCCGAGCAGACAATAGTATAAACATTTCCTCTATTTCCGTTTGCAAGGAACAAATAGAAAAAATAATTAATAATATCTCTTGGTCATTGGGCGAAGGATATGATAAAATACCATCTTACTTTATAAACATGTGCATTAAGGAAATATCATTGCCTCTAGTACTGCTCTTTCAATCATCTTTGAAAGAAGGCGTCTTCCCAGATCGATGGAAACGCGCTCTCATTACGCCAGTATTCAAATCCGGATCTAAGAACGACGTTCAGAACTATCGTCCTATATCAAAATTGCCGATCTTTAGCAAGATTTTTGAAAAAATTGTTCATGAGCAACTGTATGACTGTGTTCAGTCAGTAATAACTGAAAATCAACACGGCTTTATGAAAAAAAGATCAACTGTGTCCAATCTTGCAGTATTTACTGAATTTGTTTCAAAATCTATGGATAAACGAATACAAGTGGATACAATATATACAGATTTCTCCAAAGCTTTCGACAAAATTGACCATAGTCTACTTTTATCAAAACTATTAGCTTTGGGAATACATGGTGATTTGTACCGGTGGTTAGTCTCCTATCTTGACGGACGCTCCCAGTTAATAGCAGTGAATGGTTTTAATTCTGAAATTGTCAATGTCCCTTCAGGTGTCCCCCAAGGGTCTCACCTGGGACCGTTGCTTTTCACCATATTTATCAATGACATTGTAAAATGCTTTAAGCATGGTAAAGTTTTACTCTTTGCTGATGATTTGAAAATATTTCTTTCTATCAACTCTATTACTGATTGCTATAAACTTCAAGAAGATCTTAATAGACTTAATAATTATTGTACTGTCAACTATCTACACATGAATACAGCCAAATGTTATGTAATAACCTTTACAAAAAACAAAAAAACCATCGAACATGATTATTGTATTACTAACAGTCAAGTACTTAAAAAACTCAATCAAATTCGAGACCTCGGTGTTCTCATTGACAACAAACTTTCATTTAAGGCACATGTTGATATGATTGTTAAGAAATCCTTGGGCATGTTAGGATTTCTTTTCCGCATTGGAAAGGAGTTCACCAATATCCAAACCCTCAAAATATTATACTACTCCTATGTTCGTAGTCATCTTGAGTATGCTTCTCCTATATGGAATCCTCTGTATAATATATACACAAAGCGCATAGAAGCTGTCCAAAGAAAATTTATACATCACCTGAACTTCAAGAGACATGTGCGTTATTATGACATGGACAGTTCTATAAAACACTATGGACTCAAAACTCTAAAAAGTAGGAGAGACATTACGGATATGACTTACTTACACAAAATCTTGAATGATCATATTGACTGTCCAGCACTTTTGTCATCAATTAATATTAGAGTCCCGAGTAAGAAAACTAGGGACAAGTCATTGTTTCATGTCGAAATTGCTTCAACTAGTCTCAGGCAAAATTCTTTCTTATTGAGAACTTGCAATCATTATAACAAAAAATGTATCGATGCTGATATCTTGTCGTGTACTTTAAGCTCTTTCAAACATATAGTTAATGGAGCTTTATAATAACCAATTCATTACTAAATACTCGTAGATTAATTAATTGTAACCAAACAAAAAAATTGATACCATACTTTTTCATGTATTTTTTGTATTTAAATTTAAAAAGAATGTAATACGTATATGTCTATACGCGTACAATATATTTTACAATTTTCTTTTCTGTAAGTACTATCATTAAACTTTTATTTTACAAAGTGCTAAAAAAAAAAAAAAATTGTTAATAATTAATAATTATTGACTTTTTTATTTATTATTTGGGCATGATGTGAACATTTGTTATTGGATTGTAACTTAACTATTATACTATATTGTTTTCTTTAATGCATGTAAAGTTATTAATCTGTAAATGTTCCTAATAAAATAAAATAAAATAAAATAAAATAAAATAAAATAAAAAAATAGATTGTACCTAAAATATACTGAAAGTATATTTTTAAGGTACATATTTGGCGCCTGCCGAAAACAGTTTTCTGCAAACTGCACAACTGAAAAGCTATTAGATGCGGAAGCCCCATTTTAAAGGTGCATGTTTGACGCATGCCTAAATGAGATTCCTCAAACTACACAACTTAAAAGTTGGCAATTTTTAACTATTGTTCACTTGTGGCGCCTGCTGAAAAGTGATTCCGTTAACTACACAACTTCAAAGCTACGCGAATTACGGAAAATTCTTTTCTTACGGCGCATGTTTGGTATCCACCAAAAAGTGAATCCCCAATTTTTTTTTTTTTTTTAATTAAAAAAAAAATAAAAAAAATTACACAACTGAAAAGCTACATAGATTGCTGACATTCTTTTCTTAAAGCGCTTTTTTGGCGCCGAATAGAGTAATACGTAGGTTGCAGAATTTCTTTCCTTAAACGGCATATTGGGCGCCTACTGATAGAGATTCCGCTAACGCACAACTGCAAAGATACGTAGATTGCGGAAGCCCCATTTTTAAGGCGCATATTTGGCGCCTACCTAAATGAGATTCAGCACATAATACGGTACAAAAAAAAAAACAGGAAAAGACCAATAACGCCAAAACACGGCACAACGTAAAATAACGGCAAAACCTTTGATTTATTTCAATTGTTTTGGCGTTATTTGATATTTTTAGATTTTATTGGGCATTTTTCACATGTTTTGAGACGTTTTTCGAGATTATTTGAGTTTTTTTTTAATGTGTTCTGACGTTATTTGACCGTTTTTAAATATTGTTAGATGTTATTTGACGCATATTGCCGTGTTTTAAGTTTTTATCGCTTTTTGACGTTATTTTGTGTTTTTAATGTGTTTTGACGTTATTTGACTTTTTATGTTAGTTGAGGAATTTCTTATACTACGTTATTTGCCAAAGTAACAATATGAATAAAATCGAATTGCACATCCCGTTCTTGTTTGGGGGCATTACCAAGAGGAAACCAGATCTTTTTTGGACGGAAATAACGTATTAATCATATTAACGTCGTAGATATGGCCACAGTTAGTGAGAAACCTAGTAACGAATAACAAAACGTCAAATCAAACTCAGACGTCAGACGTCATCCGTTTATCTCGTTTAAACAGATTTTTGTTATGTTTTGTTGATTATTATATGATTTAATTAAAGATTTTAAAAAAAAATTATTGGTGTGTCTTATTTATTTCTCCGATTCTTCTAAATTCTAGCTATTGAAGTAAAAAGTGGCAGAAGTGTGACAATAAAAAGGACTGTTTTATAATTCAAATGGTTGATTCAACGGAAAATTTTACAAATTCGTCTATAAATAATTATAAACAACCTAATCATCTTCCTCCGCCTAAAAAATGTAAGTTTTTTTTCATTAGTTTTAGTCAAAGAAGTTTTACTGCAACTGCGCCAAAAGGTTAGACGCACTCAATTTTTTTCATATGTCTGTCAGAAACTATGGTCTCATAAAGCGTGAAGGTTTACATTTCAATTATTTTGTGGTTAACTTTTAGATTTGAATATATATCGTGTTGTATTTTCTTTCCAATACCGTTTATATCCTACTCCTCACTACGGCAGTAAGGGAGAAATAACGATTTCTATGAGACCTATGTGCGCTGGAACAAATATGGTCTCCTGTGATTAAACGGGTTAAAGTCCCCAATTTTTAAAATCTGGGAAAAAATAAGTTTAACTGCTATTTAAAGTTTATTTTTTGAGTCCATTATTGCGGCCACAAACCTTTTATCAGACTACAAAAATTGCAAAAAAAAAATAAATTCTCGGTAGAATCAGAAACAAAGTATATAAAGAAATACGCCAGATAATTATATACAATACAATTATATCACCACACTGTTAATTACTGTTCAAGTATTCTTTTTCTCTGCAATGAAGAGAAAATGAAAAAAAATGCAAATACGCAAAATAAATCAATGCGAATAATAAATAATTAAGCGCAACGTATAGGAAGATACTTTCAGTATCGCCCTGGTGTAAGACCACCATTCAGAATTGAAACGTTGCTTGAAATGGCTTTAGCCATATTTAGTGACTAGATCTAAATAGCCAGGTACTTCCCCACCTTTCTCTTCCTCTTCTCCTCTCTTCCCCACTTGCCTTCAGCCTCACAACATACCCCAATTGGGGATGCCATAGTATCACTGGCTCCAGACGGAAGCAGTTGGAACTCTTGTGAGATATTCTCTATAGCTAATAAGTGTTCGTTAAGTGATTCGTTACGTTTGGTGACTTAGCAGGGGTGCCCGGGTTCATGGGGGTAAGGTTTATCTAGGTCTTGGCGTCGGATGATCTAGACACACTGAACCCCAGATACCTACCCAACCCTCATACCTTTTTCCTTCCCAGAACTTCCTCTCCTTCCTTTACTTAAAAATACCCTCCATACAGCATCCCCAAAGATGACACAGGCCCTGAGGGAAATTATTTTCCTCAGGGCCTCCTGTGTGGACCTAATGTAAAAAAAAAAAATAATAAAAAAAATAAGAGACATGTCAAAGGAGCTAAATATTTTGACGGTGAAGCAAACTGTGTAGGTGAATGTACTACATAAAATTAACATAGGGATGATGTCTAAGGAACTGAAAAGAAAAGTAAATTTCAATAATGAGATACACGGACACGATACAGCAAATTAGATTACCAACAAGAAAAAAATCAAGCACCCAGAAATCTATTTGTACCAGGCCGTCCAACATTAAAACAAAATCCCGCTGAGATAGAAAATATGAAAAAATTTAAAAATGAATTAAGAAATTATGTCTACCTCAAATATTAATGTTTTATTTATTTGTGACTGTATATGCTTATATTTAAAGAAAGATTATGTTTGCCAAACAATGTAAATGTTTATATGTTTATAAAACTACAAGCTTCTGCCCGCGAATTCGTCTGCGTAGGATTAGTACTTCGAGTAATCTATTTTCTTTTCCTAGGTCCCATCTACGTATATACCAAAATTCTTAACCTATTGATTTAAAATATGTATAATTCTTGATTCGATTCAAAGTATTAGGCGAGTACTTAAAAAAAAATTCACTAATTTAAATATTTTCCAAAATAGAATTTTGATTTAACAATCATTGTTTTGCAAAATGTCATTCTCAAATTTTGACGTTTTCTATTATACTATAATTATTATTTTCAATATATTGAAAATAAATAGATAGCTTTATAAATAGATAGCCTATATGTTATTCTGATGTATGAGCTATATTATTGTAAAGTTTCATTAAAATCCATTCACTAAATTTCGATTTATAGAGTAACAAACATACATACATCCATACAAACTTTCGCGTTTATAATATTAGTAAGAAGTAAGATAGTAAGATTAGCACACACGAAGATGTGAGCTAACTTAAGATAAATAAATAAAATTCAAATAAATACCTGGACCTACTACAATTTTTAAAAGTCTAAAATTTGTTCTCTGTACTTTTTATTACAGGAAAAGCTGTCTCTCTTCTATTTATCACAATTCAAATGTATGGAAATCGAGATACATATTATTACATTCGGCGTCCGGGTACTTAATATTATAAAGTGTTTTATTCCTGAACGATAACTTTTTAGGATAGAGCATTAATATTTTCACCTCCAACGTTTAAATACCAGAAACTTTGAATTGCTTACATTTAGTTTTTAGTATTCACGATGATTTGTATACAGACGGGTTAGTTATTTAAGCATGAAAATAGTTATGAATTGCTCGCACGAAGCAAAAACAAATTTTACAAATAGCCCACATGCCACAAAAACGAATTACGAATAGCGCGCATGAAACAAAAACATGTTTTATTCCAGAGATTCTTGAACTAGGGGTTGCGACCACCAAGGAAGCCCAAGGGTGTTACGAGGATATCGCAGTACCCACTTACCTTAAATAAAATTTATCAGATTTAAGAGCGATTGACCAGCAGCTGAGAATAAAAGTTAAAAAATGCTTGCAACTGTACAGGGTTCCATTGAGAAAGATCGATTATTCCCCGTATCAAATTTATTAAATTAAAAATTTTATGTCGATTTATTTCATTCAAAACTTGCTTTAATATATACCTAAATTCAAGTTAACAATAAAAATGTTCAAAACGCACGATGATAAATTATTAAATATCGTGTACTTTTTGTAAGTATTTTTTGATCGTAAGTATTTATGATTTTTCAACAATGTCTAAACAAAATAAGTGTGTAAAAAAAATTGAATTATTTTAGTTTGTAAGACCTTAAATAAATAATAAAATTGAGGTATTTTTGTCACAAAACACGTTCTCGGATTTATTTTTAAATGATTTTAATTCAACTGAAATTTAAATTTTTAAAACTGTGTTGACTAGATTATGTACTGATTTATTTGTTTGTATAATTATATGATTTGAAATTTGTGTTGTTTTATAGAATCTATCGTTTGAAAATAGAACAATTCTGCCAACGGCCAACGGTATAACCTTAGTATATTAAAAATACACTTAGTTTTTCAAAATTTTAAAACTGCGTGTACCGGATAAAATAACAATCTTTCAAAATAAATTTATGTTTTTTTGTAAAAAAGAGTCAATACGTCTGGAATTTGATTTAAAAAGGACTAATTTACGGTATTCTCTGGTAATACCCTCATAACGCACTGGTAAGGTGGAGGTGTTTCAGACTCCACCACATTTAATAGTTATCAAATCGACTAAACACATTATACATTACTATTTCGGTTTACTGGTTACGGTTAAATTGTACACAGCTGATAAACAATCATCAATGTGGAGAAAAATAGTTCATTATCATACCTTAAAGGAAATCAACACGGAGGAAAAATACATTTTCGATATTAGGGTTTACCATACAAATACCGGATATTTCTCTTATCTACCGCGAACATTAAGAAATTGTAAGACGATACAAACATTAAATAACCCAGTAAGGTGGAAAGAGAAGAAGAAGAGGAAGTTCTGGGAAGGAATAAGGTTTCTAGGGGGCCAGTGACGGACGTATGAAACCATCCCTCCAACTGCGGTGTAACGCGATGGGATGAAATAATCCGACTGGAGAGGTCAAAAGGCCACCACCCTCAACCAGTATCTCTTGATCCCCGTCCACCACGTAGTCGGTGGGCAGACTCATCCGCCACCAAGACCTAGACAAACCTCAACCCCATGAACCCGGATACCCCTACCCCCTACCGGATACCCGGATGCTAAGTCATTAATCGTAGCGAACCACTTGGAGTGACCTATGGCATAGATGTTAGTTATCGAACAAATGGTTCCCAGGGCGGGGGTACCCACACCCACCTCTGAAATTGCAATTTAATGAATTTGCAAACCGTTTGTACTAAATAAAATTGAAAAAATAAAGGATACGCCTTTACGCTTGTCAGCTAATAATATGGAGTGTACGCCGAGACAATTTCGGGTGGCGGTCGTCTTCCCTCCCTGCGGAAAAATGGCGTGACGGTTAGTTAGGTACGTAACTTGGCCGTTTTTTCTTCATTTTATTTTGCTTTTTATATATACTACAACGTTACTACAATTCGTTGGTTATTATGCCAACTGGTGTGCTAGCACGGTCGCTCGATATGAAGTTACCGACCGATTGTCGGTAACTTCTCATCTTTCCCTAGGACAACTGCAGATCTCAAGCGTACAAACGACAGTTGATATCGAATATACTAAGGACACTTAGTCATTGTGAGCTGTCACCTATTCGTTTGCGATCTGAAGTTGTCGTAGGGAATGATGAGAAGTTACCGATAGTTATCCTACCGATCGTTATAGAGCGAGCGTGCTAGGGCCTCTGGTCACAGAGAAAATTATTATTGATGTCGTTTAAAAATAAGAGGTTCATATAATTAAAATGTTTGAGGAGCGCTTTTATGACTAATATACACTCAGTGTCTGACACATTAATTATTATATTATCGTAGCATTAATTCTAATGTCAAAAATTTAATGCCCAAAATAATAATATTATTCGTATTTAAGTCATATAAAAGCTTGTAGTTTAAACAAACAAGTAGTTTTTTTAGGTTCATGTGAACGAAAGCGTGTTTAAAAATACTTTTAGGTTTTTTTTTAAAATCAGTATACTTTTCATTTAAAAACATAACAAAGAACTTACAATTCATTTTCTTAACTAATTCAACGGTTATCACATTTAAAAAATATGAATCCCAACAAATGCACGCACTATACACATTTTTTTTTCTCCTTTTTTTTTTAAATAAAGACAAACATTCTCGGGTTACGAATAACCCAACAACATTTGAAAATCTCCTACTACCACCACACTAAGCGGAAGATGTTGCTTATGTTGTGATGGAGGACTTAGCCAGCCGAGGAATCGAACACGGAACGCCTGGGTGGGACCCAAATGCGATGCCCACTCAACAACTGACCGGTCACCACCGGATAATTATATTTTTTCAATTTCTAACAGAATAGAATATCTGCAGTCACTTGTATCTAGGATGAACGAAGTATGTAGAAGAATGAATTAATGATGAATGTAAAGTCTAAAGTCATGGTATTTGAAAGAGTGAGTACGAAAACAGTGTGCAATATATTTGTGAATGATGAATACTTGGAGCAGTAGGATGAGATTGTGTATTTGGGAAGTATGTTAATGAGATGGGAAGGCTAAAAGGGATATTGAAAGAAGGGTAACTCCATTAATAGTGGACTGAACGCTGTTGGCGCCAATAAAAGCTGTCGAAAGGAGCGACGCTAGCGGTCCTAAATGGAGTGCTGGTACCTACACTGCTGTATGGCAGTGAAGCGTGGAACTGGCAGAGAAATTATGTAGAAATGAGTTCTCTGAGGCGTACGTGTGGTAAAACCACGCATGATTGTGTGAGGAATGTGGATTTCCGAAAAGACGTTTCGATGATTTGGACATGTAGAGCGAATGAATGAAGAAAGGAGTGTAAAGAGAATATATGACGCAAATGTGAATGATAGAAGATGTCGAGGACGCCCGAGGAAGACATGGCTCGATCAAGTGAATCAGATACTTGAGTCGGGCCATGACAAGAGCCAGAATAATAGAAGATTATGTATGAGAAGAAATATGAATGTGAATGAGGCAAGGAGTGTACGCCAAGACCGAGTTGTTTGGCAATCCGTCCTCAATTTTTTTAATTACTTACTACATTTTTTCAATCAATCATATTCTATCTGTTGATTGAAACCATATTTATTTATTTATTTATTTGAGACACAAACAGGATATTTATAGAACATTCTTGTTGGTAATATAAAACAAAATTAAATACAAATATAAATATCCCCAGACTAATGTGTCTGCAGTAATCATATTTGCATATACACAGAAGCAAACGCATAAAAAAACAATGTCAGTATTTTTATACTTAACTAAAAAAACTTCGCAACTAAAGTCTAATATCCTTTATCGCGGCGGATTCCGGTTTTAAACCTTGCACTTAAACATAAATAAATTGTTTGTCCATGAATATTTTTATCACTTGCGTGAAAATATTTTTTTAACTTCGTCGTGAAATAACCGCGAGATCACTGACCCAATTTCCAGATACTTATCTCTGTATTCGACGATGTTTGTATTTGGTAAAGGGAAACATCAGAATTATTTTTTAAGGAATCTATGAGAAAACCCTATTTAATGCGCCAATTTTCTTTATAATACAAAATTTCCGATAAAAGCAAATTTGTGTTTATCTTCATTTCTTAATGGAACCTCCGAACGAAACACAGTCTAAAATTTTCATATATTCCATAGAAGAGTGATACGGCCGTGATTTTTCTTTTATAACCAATAAAGTTAAAAGCTCTACAGCGCATGTGTATTTGAGAGCTTTTGGACGAAGGAATTTCGACTGTACCTCAGTTTGGCTCAAAGCTCCTGCGAACGAGCGCGTACACACAACCTTATTATTACCAACTACGCCAAATGTTACGTCTAGTAACCCATTCTGTTTGCAAACTGACTTGAATTATTTATCTAATATTAAATTGAAGTGAATTTTTAAAGTTTAAAAGAAAATCTTATTTTATGTTATAAAAATGAAACACTTATTAAAATCAGTTTTTGTTTTATATTTTAATGTAACGATAACATTGGAAGAACAACCTGTGTAAATTAAGGTAAGAAATTTTAATTTTAAAATTAATTGAGTATTTTATTGTCTGCTTCAAAAATCACAATTTCACTTTTAATGTTATGCGTTTATCCTGACGAAGAAACCATTGGTTTCGAAGAATGTCGATTATTTTGATTAAATAGTGGTGTATACAAGGTCATTATTGTTAAAATAAAGTATTATATTATTAGCTAGAATGCTTTTATAGGGTACAGGAGTTCTTTAAAATCTGCATTTACAATTATTTTGAAAATTAATGTTTAAAAAGAAAATTTACCTTTAATGTTTTTTTAAGAATAGGTAGGTACCTAATATGTTTTTAAAAACAGATAGGTACCTACCCGTAGGTACATATTAATAGTAGGTAAAATAGTAGGTACATATTAATTTATACATTTTTTAAATATGTAGGTACCTATGACTGTAATTTAAAAAAAAGATATCTACCTTTTAATGTTTTTTTGTTTGTTATATAGGTAGACACCTATTAATGTTTTTTTAAATAGATAGGTACCTATTTATGTGTGTTTATTTAGTGATTGTCTTCATATTGTAGTTTTATAGAATAACATTCATACTACTTTTATTGTTCGTCTAAATATGAATTATTTTAAATGTTTTCCCTTTTCCGCGTTAACGGAAAAATAAAATTCACCAATTTGTATATACAATCTAAAACCATAACAACAATTCTTAATTCCTCGTAGTACTCGACTTACCAGTGAGGCATTGCAATTTTGTTATAATCTAACACACGGATTTGTGCTTAAAAAACAATATGAGATTATTATGTTTAATATCCGAGGAACCTATGGACCCGACCAGAAACAAAATATATTAACTTATAACAGATTTAAACAACTAAACAGCTAATTACAACTTAGTTCCTAGTTCATTTCTGTTTTTCCGTAATAATGCTAAAACTCATTAGCTCTTATAGAATTCAATTACCAACCGTAATATGCTCAATAAATCGTCATAAATGGAGCCAATGTATAACCGTTTTCTTAACTTTTGCTAATCTCATTTAATTGCTTTTATTTATGCTAGTTATGGAATATTTACACATTATAAAGTTTTGTTCATAACGACAACTTCAAACAAACCAATTTAATCAATATAATATACAAGTCTGCCATTTTGATATAACCACAGTGATACTAATCCTGAGTTATTCTACAAACTTCATCATGCGACCAACGAAGCGATTTGAAGTCTGAAGTTAACTTTGAATGGTTAGTGAGTCACAAAAGCAATAAAAACACCTGGTTCACTATGAATGAAGTCATAAATCGATGCTTTTTGTATAGATTTAAATGTCATACAAAATTTCAGGACAGATGTTGATAGTTGCCACGGGTAAGGTCAACCGTTTTCCACGATTTAGTTTTTCTTTATAATTTTTCCTTGTAGGCATTCGATGCGAACGAAATTACAACACGGTAGGTCTATAATGACCTACCATAATATAATATTTCAAAGTCACGGGGTAGAGGAATGTAGAAAGTACCTGGATATTCAGATCTGATCACCAAACACGGCTAACGCCATATAAAAACAAAATCTAGGTAAACGACGCATGGGAAGACATTTCCAAAGCTTTGGCAATCCCAAAACAAGATGTTGAAAGCAAAATGCACATATGGCGGGCGCAGTGTGCGAGAGAGAGGAAGAAATTTTCGTCCTTGAAAGCTACAAGTGTTGGGACTATGATGATGAATAATTAAAAATTAAAAAATAAATAAATTAAAAACTAGATGGCGAAAAATCTAAATGGAAATATTATGATGGTCTAAAACTTCTGTATTCGAAATAACTAACTGACCTGGACGGTGAAATGATTCTTCTTTTATCAAATTCTTTTATTTTCCAATTTTCTTTCATGTACACGTTGTTTTTCAGGCTTTCCTCCCTCTCTTAGAACCTTAGAGTTTTACCTCTATAAAGTCGAACATTCGTGAATTTTCCCTCCCCGTGGTCCAAGATGCTACTCATGTTCACGCGAACTAATTGGAAAATGTTATATCTTTGACCCCTAAACTTCCTTCCTCCTTTTTGTCGTGATTTATATCACCATTTCCTTCAAGGCTTTGTTCTGTATAACTAAGGGATGAAGATAATTCTCCCTCTCAAATCACAGAACTCTCTGAAAACCTTTTCTTTCCCCAATTTAAATACTCATTAGAGTATTTTGATGCATTATTTTTATCAAATATATATATGCATCTAATTTGTCTACGTTATTTACGATTTTGAACGCAAATCTACGTGACTATTTATTACGTAAAGAGACTTCGTATCAACCGTTGTGTAAATTTTTTTGTTTATGATATTAAAGTCTAATTACAGTTTGTTTGTGGTATCCCTGATTCTTTTGGATGGCGTTGCCGTTGATAATTGCATCTCAAACAGAATGTGTAGTTACTTTTAGTTATATAAATTTATTTAATGTGCTTTTAAATTCCCTCCTATACTGTGACTCAACCTCATCCTAATCTGTTTTTTTATTTTTAATTTAAACATGTTGATTGCTATCTTTTTTTTTGTTAGTTAGTTAGTGTGCAAAATGTGCAATTATGAAGTCATTTGGTCTGCTCCCGTTCGCCTGTCCTAGATTGTGGGTTTACATACATATATATAATTTTGTTTTATTTGGTTAGTACATTTTATAGATCGAATAGAAAACAAAGGCGGATATACTTGTTTGCAATGGCTTGGCACCTACCTCCTGCGTAACATTCGACTGATCGAATTCGAACTAAACCTTTCCGATATCACTGAGCGCGAATTAATTGGCTGGTGCTAAATCTCTTCAATGATTTTTCCGAGTTCCAAATCAACCCTTCCATGCTCTCCAACGGATTAGAAAAGCCTTCCTCCGAGGTCAAACGTACCCAAGCCCTTACTCCTCCATAAATTACAACTACTGAAAGCGAACCGGTTTCGTTTTCCAAACAATCATATACTCACGAGGTTTGTGACAGCCGGGTTTCCTACGTCCTTCAGCCACATCCAAGAGAAAATGTAAAAACGTCTAGTGGCGACGGGATTACATTCTCCAATGAATAGTACATTCAAAGATATATATTTATACATAATTTTTTTTATAACCTGCAATGTCCATCTTTTCAAATGGCATTACGAGGCCGAGAATTCTCAGTATCAGGGGCTATCACCACCCGGATCCAAGTATCCCGATATATAATTAATAATATAAAAATAAATAACACTGTAAACATAAAACATATACTCCGCTCGTCTGTTTGGTTTTGGTTGATAATTTTTTTTGATAGAGTTTATCAACTCTATATTTTGCAATTACTAACAATCGCATACCCCCTCTTCTCTCTCTAATAGTTGTATAGAACATATTTATGACATTCTATAACATGGTCCTCAAACCATTTTAACCTCAATGTAATCATAACACTTTATTTTGTTGTTTTCTCTCATTCCCTTGAATTTGTCTATCTACTAACATAGCAAATATTTAATTTCCCACTTTAATTTCTTTTGTTTATTTTTATTTAAATGAATTTTCATTTCGTACCCATGGCTAACAATCTCCATTATTTGCAATAGTTTTGTCTCCGATTGCTTGTTTGATATAATTCTTCCCTCCTCCGAGTGCAACCTCAGTAGTATTTTCCTACTATCCCGTGATTTTCCCAATGTTAAATGTAGATGTTGCTTGTAAAATAATTTTTCCTTTTTCACCTCCACTATTTGAAATAATTTTGTCTCCGATTGCTTGTTCGATATTAATCCCCTATAAAATGACATTCCCCATCTAGATTGATAAGTACCTACATAATTTTAATGGTAACCTAGATGATCCTTAAATACTTTATCCCCTGACCTACTCAACGTCAAATAATTTAAAGATGAGTCTATTACTGTACATTAGATTCATAATGTTCTCGACCTTGTATGTCATGGTATAATCCACCAAAACAAAGTTATGAATTTAAAACCCATTGCTCTACTTGTGTGAAATTTAATAAAATTTATAACTCTTATCTGATTGAGTGGTAATTATAATAATATTTCATATTATTTGATGATTTTTTTTTAAATTTGATAACGTTCCTTAACCTTGGCTTTGAAGCTTAAATTAAAATATCGTAGTCCATGAATGTCAATATTTATTTAAAGGAAGGTCGTTGTTACACGCAGAAGGTCGCTTGGATTGCCCTAGGGTATGTTAATAATAAACATAAACAAACTCAGAATGTTTAGGCATTCCGATCTCTTGACCTACTAACATACATATCACAATGAATGGGCTCAAGGTCCAACGCGTAGTTTTTGATCTATCCCAACCATCTGGATTAAATATCTAATATTTACTGTTTCCTTTGGTCCTGAAAAATGAACATATGATTATAATAATAATTGGAATTCGAATCCAACTCAATCAATTTAGGGATGATTTGATTTAATTTTTTTTTCTTTTGAATTGTTTATAATTATGCTTATATATATATTACATATATATTTATATATATATTTTCAATATATAATTCTTTTTATACAAAACCATAAAGTACATAAATATCATATAGTCACCCGAGTTTTCAGCTACCTCCCATCTGTAAACTGGAAATGATTAATTATGAAAATAATTGACTTACCGAATTAAGACTCTTCCGTCGGGTGTACACGACAATCTTAATTAATTTTTCCTCTACCTAAAATGTATACATATCAAATATTTCAAGTGAAGACCCTTTTTCCTTATTTTAATTAAATTTGAAATTTGCAAAATTTTTATTATTAACTCTCCAAAAATTGATGTTAATTATTTAAACAAACACACAATTTTAATTTTTAATTTATTTTAAAGATGATGATTATTACCAAAATTGATTTTAATTATTTAAACAAACACACAATTTTAAATTTTAATTTATTTTAAAGATGATGATTATCTCCAAAATTGATTTTAATTATTTAAACAAACACACAATTTTAAATTTTAATTTATTTTACAGATGATGATTATTACTATTATTTTCATTTTCTAAAACATAATTTAATTCCTACTAATTTTTTTTTTATCTATTTTTATTTTGCAATGAAGATTTGCTAAGTGTTTTAAATAAATTATAACCGTTAAAGATTTTATCAATTTTAATGAACTCTTGATTTCGAATAAGGACGATAAATGATCACTTTAATTAAAGATTTTAAAAGTTTATTTCTTTATTTAATTTTATAATAACTTTTATTTGATTTATACACTTTGATATTAAATGTTATCACTATATTTATTACTTGGTATTAAACTTTTTTTATTTTATTTCATTCATTTTAATTTTCACTAAACTCGATATAACAATTTCTAACTATTATATAACTATTATTGATTTTATTTTACTTTGTAACGTGAAATACTCTAAGTCACTTGGCACTTTGGATCTAAATTTTCTAAGTCCTCGAATATCAGAATTATTTTTAAATTCCAAACACTTATTTTACCACTTTAACGACGACGTGACGTAAGGTATATTATTGAGATCTCCCGACCGACAAACGACGACTGACTGAATTTTCCCTATGTACCCGTATAAATACCACATTGAGATCTAGAAGAGCCTAAACGAATTTTCTTTGATATCAAATAATGTTTCTTATCAACTCGTATATTGATATATATTTTTTTTCATTCTTGCTTCCAAGATCTTAGTACAGCCCATCATGATATGTGTCTCGCTCTCTCGTTCTATCAGTACCGAACCTACGATTATCCATCAAATTGCCCAAATTCCTTTGTTCATCTGCACTTAGAAATTTATGTAAAATTACATAATTTTCTTGTTTTCTTTTTAATAATTCGAGATAGGTCCATACTTTGCTTAAACCGTTTATGCCCCCTAAAACATCTACGCTTGTAAAACACGATTAATCTCATACCGAAATGTTTTCTATAAAATTTTCATGTATATTAGACATTGATTTTTCCGAATTTTAATGCCATTTCTATGAATAATTTCATTTGAAACCGTATTCACTCTATTTACGTTGTAAATTTGAACTTTATTTATAATGTCGTAATTTTCTATGAAATCCTGTCTCCAACCCATTGATATGTTATATTATCATATAAATAATTATCATCCAAGACTGTATTTATTCAATCACTTTAATTTGGGACTTTCACAAATAACCCTTCTCGTATCTTATTTTCTCTCTCGTTTTATCAATTATCTTATGCATTTATAGAATATCATTTTCCATGTCTATTTAAACACATGTTTCCAAGTAACTATACCTCTATATTTTGTATTGTCAGATACATGTTTATGTCTTTTATTCAAATTTTCTACTAATTTCACCAATTCAACCCTCGAATTCCTATCAAACCGAAGACCCGCCCTTCGTTTGATCAGTTTTCTGTCCTCCTTGCTCATGTAAAGCGATTAAGTTTTTGTGTTGATGTTAAATTTTGTACGTACTTGGTGAGAACTCTGAACTAATCGCTTCCCCATTAAATTTAATATTTTTTGTATAATATAAACACTTCCATAAGGCCCATGTAAATTTTACGACAATATTCCAGCTAAATTGGTCTGTTATAATGTTGAAGTCATGTAACGAATATTCTTTGAGAAGAACAACACCCTCGTTGTATTCAATGTCAGCGGTCAACAACAATTCGCTATTCTACCCGTTATTCTGGACCATTTCACAGACCAAAATTACTGTTTTTTTTGTGTTTCATTCCATTTTTTTTTTGACAGATTTACATTTACTATGCAATTCTCAATTCAACAACTCTCTTCCCAAACTCATCTAAAGTTTCTTCTTTGATGTACGTCACTTTGTAATAATTTTCTGCTATTTGATGATATTTGTTAATCTTATGAACCTTTTTTGAAGTGCACGTAGTTAGATGAAAAGTCTACCGGTCTTCCCAAGCACTTTTAACTCCTTTTTTTGTAATTTTTTATAATAAAATGTGAAAATTTTCCTTCACCAAATCGTTGGTTCTTGATCGCTAAATTCTTTCGTGAGAAACAAACTATTAAACAATCAATGACCCCCTCGGACACGTGTGCTTTTCTCAACCATAAATCAAACGTATAATTGATAGGCGTAAAGTTCAATTCCTTTGTCTGACTTCCAACACGCCCACATCACCATTTCCATTGGCTTATTCGATTTTTTATCGTTTTATGACACAAAACAAGATCTGTCGTTGGTTGAGATCCCACTCTTAAATGATTTGGCGTATTGTCTCACTCCAATGCATGTCACCTCTCTCTCTCCTTCTATCCGTAAAACAGTTTCCGCTCTAATTTGCAGCTTATTCGAGAGATGTCGCCCTCGTGATGGTTTTCTGAACTAAGTGAAAATCTCCAAACTCATTTTTAATTATTGTCATATAAAATAATTAATTAATTTCTTTGTGGAAAAACCTATCTCATCACAATTCCCTCCTATTGTCACAACCTCTGTGAATAGCGGTGTTCTACCTCCTTTTGTTTTTCTTCATTTCAGTTCGATGTTATTGTTCAATTTTATTTTCCGTTATTTACTGACGTTGGGACAAAACATAGGAAACTAGGCTTCCCTCCTCACCGTATAGATCCCTTTACTCCCTCCTAATTCTGTTTCTCCCCTCTTCAACTTTTCGTTCCTCCTCCCCTCCTTCTTTCTTTTGCATTTTTCTCTCTCTATCGATTGTGTAACAATCCCCGAATTCGAACCATATTGTATAATTTTCAAATTTTTCTTTTCCGCGTTGATTCTACCTCTATGTGTAATTATAAGACAATGTAGTCATACAATATATATATATATATATTTTTTTTTTTTTTTTGTGAATTCAATCAAAATTAATATTTTTTTTTATAAGATACTAATGCGCCCCGCGCCCGCGCAATAGAAGTGTTCCTCAATCCATTTTGACCCGGAACTCCTGTACAATGGTTCAAATCAAAAGATTGATATTCAATCCCACGGTTTTTATTTTATTTTATTTATTTTTTTTTTTATTACCATATGAATGTCGGATGATTTTGTTGTGCAATATTAATGTTAAAATATTCAATTCGCACAATTCTAAATTCTGTCCGTCATTCAATAAGTGTACAAGTCATGTATCCCTTTTTCTTTCACTCATACTGAATCTAAAACCTCCCCATCCCATTCCATATCTATGAATATCTTTTCTATTATTATAATTCGTAAAATTTCCCCTTTTTCTAAACTATCATGTAAAATTTTCCATTAACCAAAACCAAAATAATTCAATTTTCAATACCTATCTCTTTAAACTATAAAATTATCTTTTCATTTCTAATCTACCATTTAATTTTTCCCTTTTAGCCGAATCTAAAATAATCCGATTTTACCATTAGCTAACCCTATAAAATCGTAATTTTTTTTTTTTCATTTCTAACCTAACATGTAAAAATTTTCATTTGCCGAAGCTAAATTAATTCAATTTACCATTAGTTAACCCTATAAAATCGTAAAATTTTCTTATCTAAACGCATTCCTAATGCTTCCCCTAATCATTTAAAAAAAAAATTTTTTTTTTCGAAACATTTCTTGACAGATGAACCCCCTCCCTTCGCAAACAATCTCAAATCCCGTATTTTTAATTCTCTTACTTCTTTTAACTCCTGTACCCTCAATCCAATTCGTTCAATTTTAGACCTGGTTTTTGATTTTTGTCACTTGTATAATACCTCGCTAAATGTATTGCGCTATAGTCTCCTCTTATTTCTCGCGTCTCTGGATCTACTAAAGTATACGTGTTATGATAAGGAACAGCCGCCACTATATACGGACCTTCATAAAGTAGCGCGAACTTCTTAATTTTTCGTTTTAATAGACTTGATTGTGTAACCTTTTTAAGCTTTACTAATGTTCCTATTTCATATACTACCAACCTTTTATTTATGTTGTAGTAATGTTGTCTCTTTGCGGCACTTTCTTTCATGTTTTTTAATGCCGCTGTTCTAATTGTGTCCAGGGCTATTGTTGGATTTTCACAACCCCTAGTATATTTATCTAGACTATACTGCGGTGGTATACCGAAAGCTATCTCGTTAGGTGTAAATCCCGTCGAACAATGAATTGAATCGTTGTAGGTCTGTTCTACATTATTTACAAATGTTGCCCAGTTTGTGTGACGCTCGTGACAATAGATTCGTAAAGTCCGTCCTAATTCCTTGTTAACTCTCTCTGTAATGTTTGGTCCCGGATTTCGTACTGATGTGTGTAAAATTTGAATACCTAGATGCCCCAAACTGCGATCCCACGATTTCGAAGTGAATTGCGACCCGTTATCAGTTAGTATTGCTTTTATCTTTATCGTATCGTTAAACAACCCTACACATCGTAATACGCTTTTTGTGGTAGCAGTCCTCAATTTGTATAACTTTACGAATCTACTAAAAGTGTCCTGTATAACAAAAACAAATTGTACTCCGCCTACGCTCGTCGGCAATGGTCCATATATGTCTGCCATAATCAACTCTCCCACTTCGCGAGTTATTATCGACCTACTGGGACCTACAGTAGGTCGAATTTCACGTTTAGCTAATTGACACAAATGACACGTCCTAATGACCCGTCTAATCTGTTTATTCATCCCAGGCCAAAAATACCTATTTTGTATGGCTGAACCTGTTTTAAATATCCCTCCATGCCCAATTTCTAAATGTATCATATTAATTAAATCCTCAGTTAAACCGCTAGGAATGGCTAACAATGTTTTATTCTTTCCCGTCACGTAATGTAATATTTGATCTACCAATTTATAATTTTTTAAATATCTGCTAACGTCTTTTGTAGGTGGCCCCAGAATCGGTTCATTTAATTTTACAAATATTTCCCCTAAAAACGTATCTAATTGCTGTAATTCCTTTATGTTTCGAAGTTGTGACCTAATCTGACGTTTTCCCCGTACTGTGAACGTGGCTACTTCTGGGCATACGACTTTCTCTTCTTGTACATTTGTGGCGTCGTGTGAATAACGAGACAAGACGTCCGGGCCTATATTTTCCTTCCCCTTGACATACTCTACCTTGAAGTTAAATTGATTTAGATAAAGTATCCACCTAGTTATTCTACCACTATACATTTTCCAAGTTTTCAGGAATGTCAACGCCTGATGATCTGTTCTAATTACCAATTGTACTCCCCTTAAATACGTCTCGAATTTATGAAGAGCATATATTATTGCCCACAATTCCTGCTCTGATGTGGTCCATTTTAACTCTGGGCCCCTTAAAGCCTTGCTAATAAACCCTATTACATGATGGTCTCCTTGTGCATCTAGCTGATATAATTCACCACCAATAGCAAATCCTGAACTATCCGTCTGTAAATAATACGTACTGTTTGGATCGTGATGGTGTAACATAACAGATTCTAAAAATGAAGCTTTTATCTGCTCAAACGCGTGTTGTTCTGTGTCACCCCATCGCCACATTCGATTTTTTTGTAACAAATCACACAATACCCTGGTCGTCTCTCCATATCTGCTCGCGAACCTCCGATAATAATTACATAAACCGAGAAAAGCCCTAACTTGTTTAATTTTCTTCGGTGCAGGATAGTTTTTTATCGCCGCTATCTTTTCCGGATCCATTTTTACTCCGTATGGTGTTATTATATGTCCTAGCATGCGCACTTCCGTAAATAAGAATTGGCATTTCTCGAGCTTACATGTCATGTTAGCCGCTTCTAACCTCTCGAGTACTGCTCCTAAATGTTCAAAGTGTTCTTCCTGACTCCCACACGTGTATACTACTAAATCATCGAGATAGTTCGCACAAAACTCCCGCAAGTCCGGCCCTAATATTTTGTCCATCGCTCTAGAAAAACTCCCAACCGATGTTTTTAATCCCTGCGGAAGAACCTTGTAAACGTATGATTTTCCATTGTAAACAAACCCAGTATATTTGCGACTTTCCCGACTGATAGGTATTTGAAAGTATGCACTTTGCAAATCTACGGATGTTATATATTTAACCCCATGAAACCGTTGAATTATTTCAGACGTTGAAGGCGGCTTTTCGATTTCACCACACATTTTCGAATTTAATAAACGAGCATCAAGAAGTACGCGCACCGTTCCGTCCTTTTTCATTGTAAACGTAAGAGGACTAGAAAACTGGGTCGCCTCCCGACTAATTATTTCCAAACCTTCTAACTCCCTAATTTTCTCATCCACCTTCTCCCTATATGCAAATGGTACTGGGTATGACCTTTTGACAAAAGGGGATTCATCTATCATTTTTATTTCGTGAGTATATAAATGCGTTAAACCAGGTCGATCTATAAACACCCTCCAATGTTTGTTTAAAACTTTCTCTAACCCTTCTTTTACATTTGAATCCAAATTTAAACCCGACACGCATGATTCTATCCTTCGCTTAATGCATTGCATATCGTTTGATTCTAAATTATTTCCAATGTAGTTTATCTTCCCGCTTGTGCAATTTGGACTCGTGTCGCTACTTCCCTTTCCTGTTTTTCTGCATGTTACCGATGAAGTAACCAAAGTTATATTCCTTTTCCCATCTTCCGTTATGATTTTCAACCTTCTATTCTCACCGCACTTAAATTCAGCTGCATATTCATCCAGCCAATTAATCCCTAAAATGATCGGTCTAATCAATTTTGGTATTATCAAACATGGTGTATTTATGTTTAACTTCCCAAATCGCAATGGCACCAAAACTAACCTAGATATACTTTGGCTTTTATGTCCAACAGCCCCTTTAATCTGCATGGTCGTTATCGGCATTATGGGATAAAGTTCCGGATCCATCAAATGATTCTCATAAAATTCTTTAGCAATGCAAGTAATCTGACTCCCCGTGTCAACTAAACAATGAACCTCCGTATCACCTATGTGAGCTATGGCTTCCGGTAAAAGTGGTAAATTGCTACCCTTTTCTATTTCCTCGTAGTCCCTATCCTCAAAAATATTATTAAACCCTTTAAACTCCCTACCCCATTTTTTTTTGTTCATTTTTATACGCCCCCATTCATTACTTGTTTGTTGAAGTGATCTCACGCACGCCCCCACTATCAATCCTTCTTCCATTCTAGCTTCTTCCTCACTGTTAATTTTTCTTCTTATATTCTTCCCCGCTTTTATAGGCGCAATTATTCCTTGCCCATTCTTTCCTAACCCCTTTGTGATATCCCAATTCCAATTCATCATTATCTTCAGTGCGATGTTATGCCTCGGCGCCAATGTCCCTCCTCCATCTGTTTGAGTCGTATTCCTCAGGACCTCTGAACCGACCCGCTGAAGTTTCCCGAATTTCCCACGCTCCGCAGCTCCTTTCCACTGACTGCCATAGTAGTTGTAGAATTTTTTTCCTTCGGCGGCGTATTAGTCTTCTTACATTGGCTGCATTCTGCTGTCTCACCCACACTTTCGATGACATTAATTCTTCTTTTCATAGCTTGGTATTTCTCACGATATTTATCAGTTTTCTTGCTCTCTTCTACACTTCGTTTCCTAGGAAGTCGTTCCTCCGGTGAAAATACCATATTGTCTAACTTCCTGAGCAATTCTGAAGCTGCTATCTCGTCGCCCATCTCTCCTGAAAACCAAAGTGCTTGCGTTTCCTTCGGGAAATGACGCATTATTTCGTTCACGACATCCATTGAAGTATCCGTGATTTTTAAAGCTTTTGCCAACTCCCAATATGATGCAAAATGTGTGAGCATCGATGTACCCTTTGTTACGTCAAAAACCCCCTCTGCGAGACGACGTCGTACTGCGTTTTTCTTCACGTCTCCCCAATAGTTTGCAAGGAAATCTCGTTCGAAATCTTCAATCGATTGCCATCTCTTACTATATAATTTCATCCAACTCTTTGCTTCTCCTTTTAAATTTTCCCGGACGACAACTAATGGATCCGTGCGTTTCACTTTCCTGGTGTATTCTTTCAAATCCTCCAAAAAACTGATCGGGTTCTGATTCCCTCCCGAAAATGAAGGTCTTTCCTGTTGTGGTAGCATTTCTACCACTTGAAGTACATTCCTTTGCTCGATATCACTAACCTGAGCTGTTATTACTTCTGGCTGTGTTAATTGTCTCTCCAAGCATTGTATCTTATTGACAAGTGGTTCCAGAGCCGCTTGAATAATCTGGGTTACCTGTCCAATATCAACCGACGCAACCGTTGACGTAGGATTTTCTATCACCGCAGTAATCATTACTTCTTCGGCATCACTTCCCTGTGCACGACGTTTTCCGACCATTTTCCTTGGTATTTATAGTTTTTTTTTTTTTTTTTTTTTTTTTTTTTTTATGATTCTTTACGCACTGATAATTTTCTTATGATCTAATTCTTATGTTATATATATGTTCTTCTTTAAACTGTTCTTATCTATTATTTCTTAGAATAACCTTAGGCTATTTTATATCTAAAGTTTCTTCTTTGTTTTGATTTTTCCGATTATTTTAGATATTTTTCTTTTTTTTCGATTCTTTTTTTTTTTTTTTTTTTAAATTTTATTTTTATTTTAATTTTCTAATTCTTTTCTGTTTCAATTTTGTTTTCTTGATCCTCTTTGTTATCTCTTCCTGTAATAAAGGATGTCTCGCGATTAACTTCACCTTCGCTTTTTTCACGTACTTCTCCTTCCTGCCCACTCGATGACGCGGATACGAATGATGTTTGTGATGCGTGAGATGAAACTATAAACCGACCCACTTTCCGAGATCTCCGAAAAATCTCTTTCAGTTCCTCCTCGGAAGGCACATTCTCAGAATGCTTCATAACCTCATCTTCCTGATTTTCTGTATCCCCCACTTCTGTCTTTGAAACATCTTTGTTTTCCATTTTACGAACAACTAGAACTTAATCTTTTCCTTACCGTGGAACTTTCAAATTCAATCTAGAAAAATTTTAATTGACCTATTTATAAAATTTCCTCCCCAATTCTACCCTGTATGTCTTATCACACGAAATCTGTGTTAACGTGATCCGTTCATTGGTACCGAGTTAATCTGTAAACACATCGAAAACTTCGATTGAATATTTTTATGTCACCTTTATGTTATTTATGTTATTGTTTGCTATCTCATTTTATTTTATTTACGCTATTTTATTTTATTCCATTACATAAATAAAATATCAAATGATCTAGTCTTCTATCTAATCTCAACTCCCGAGAAGCGTCATTTTGTTATGATCCAAATGTTTATTTATTCGTGTTTCATACCAAATACTTCTAAGCATCACATTAAATAGGGTTCATTGTTATTCATCCATGATTGTTTATAAACAAAATTTATCGGATCTCCTTATGCATCTCAAACTGTTCGACGTTCTGTTTTATATCAAATAGACTCAATGTCAAATGCTGCCAGTTTTCTTGTATTATATTGTACTTCTGTCGCATCCACCTTCCTTTTTCCCGCCATTTAAATTTATTGTTGATTAACAATACTAACTATACCTTTTTTTTCTCCTCTGTATATAAACATATATAGTATTTATATACAGAATACATTTTTATGTATAATTATTATTATTTAAAAAAAAAATTTCTATTCCTATTCATCAGTAAATCACGTAAGATTTCCATTTAACATTTACCTAGCTTGTTCGCATAACGATCGCAACCCAAAATAATTCACGTTTACAAACACGTATTTCATTTCCAATAAATGTACGTAATTGTCTTTGAAATGGCACGTAATGATCATTGTACTACTATTGTTAATTAAATTTAAACAATAATTATTTATTGTCTAAATGCCAATCATTTCTTCACGTTTTGCAATACCTATCATGGGAAAAATGTCGTCAATTTCGACTTTCCTCATCGAGATAAACTCCCTTACTTAAAGATTGAATATCCGAATAATCTTAAATCGGTATTTACCTATTTACAAATGTTTGACATTCATGCTTCTATCTTCTCAACATGATTATTTTCCAAACAAATAACGAACCGTTTGAACGAATATATTTCTATTCACTCAACAAAATTTCAACTCCATCTTTATTTTTTTTATTTATGTTTATGTCATGGATTTTTATGTGATGATCCACAATCAACAATCAAGATACCGTCAACAGAATCGTTTTGAAAGATGCCCAAGTGTCAACAACCAAATTGCCTTTTCGTTTGAAGTTAAAGTTTGTTTATATTTGCTTGATCTCGCGAGACCCTCGATGTTTAATTCTATTATCAAAACATCAACTTCTAAATTATCAAATCGATGTTTTAATATTTCGATGTTCCCAATTGTTTACAATTCAACGTTTCGTTATCAGGACCTTTTTATGTTATGATTTTTTTTTAAATGTAAACATTCCACATTCCTGACCTAAATATTTAAAATTTTTATTGCTCTGCAGTTTATTTTAAGATCATTAACATTCTTGACCGAGATATGTCAATATCAACCTTCTTATTTTAAGATTTATGGCTTGGTTTAAAGAGGTCTTGTTATTGTTATGTAAACAAACCATAGTTGGCCTACAAATCTTTGTTTATTTTTCGTGCTTTATGATTGAATTCCGTTTTTATCAGCGTGAATTTATTTATTTTTATTTTAAAATCAATGTCAATGTTTTTTCCTTTACACTTTTGGTCAATTTTGCCACACTTTTTTTTATTTTTTTACTTTTATTCTGTTCCAACGTAATTTATACCGTTTTATTTGTACGGATAATTTATTTTTAGATTTATTTTATATATTTTTTTAGACTTATTCAACGTTTCACTTTTCTTTAAATTTTTTTTAATCTGTTATCACTTCCATTAACTAAAATGTCCAAATGGTTACGTCCTATTTATTTTAGATAAAACCTATTTTTAAAATTCGCACTTTGTCGGTTTTTTTTTTATTATTAATTCAAAAATTATTAATTTATTTATTTATTTTTCAATATATATATATATATTTTTTTTAATTACACACTTGTTTGAAACGCAATAAAAACGGCAATCTGGAAACCACCCTCCTGGTCACCTAAGCGCAGTTGAAATGATTCTTCTTTTATCAAATTCTTTTATTTTCCAATTTTCTTTCATGTACACGTTGTTTTTCAGGCTTTCCTCCCTCTCTTAGAACCTTAGAGTTTTACCTCTATAAAGTCGAACATTCGTGAATTTTCCCTCCCCGTGGTCCAAGATGCTACTCATGTTCACGCGAACTAATTGGAAAATGTTATATCTTTGACCCCTAAACTTCCTTCCTCCTTTTTGTCGTGATTTATATCACCATTTCCTTCAAGGCTTTGTTCTGTATAACTAAGGGATGAAGATAATTCTCCCTCTCAAATCACAGAACTCTCTGAAAACCTTTTCTTTCCCCAATTTAAATACTCATTAGAGTATTTTGATGCATTATTTTTATCAAATATATATATGCATCTAATTTGTCTACGTTATTTACGATTTTGAACGCAAATCTACGTGACTATTTATTACGTAAAGAGACTTCGTATCAACCGTTGTGTAAATTTTTTTGTTTATGATATTAAAGTCTAATTACAGTTTGTTTGTGGTATCCCTGATTCTTTTGGATGGCGTTGCCGTTGATAATTGCATCTCAAACAGAATGTGTAGTTACTTTTAGTTATATAAATTTATTTAATGTGCTTTTAAATTCCCTCCTATACTGTGACTCAACCTCATCCTAATCTGTTTTTTTATTTTTAATTTAAACATGTTGATTGCTATCTTTTTTTTTGTTAGTTA
This sequence comes from Limnephilus auricula, assembly GCA_951813805.1. Taxonomy (NCBI): domain Eukaryota; kingdom Metazoa; phylum Arthropoda; class Insecta; order Trichoptera; family Limnephilidae; genus Limnephilus; species Limnephilus auricula. The sequence goes on from OX638393.1 coordinate 23,125,692, forward strand.
GTTAGTGTGCAAAATGTGCAATTATGAAGTCATTTGGTCTGCTCCCGTTCGCCTGTCCTAGATTGTGGGTTTACATACATATATATAATTTTGTTTTATTTGGTTAGTACATTTTATAGATCGAATAGAAAACAAAGGCGGATATACTTGTTTGCAATGGCTTGGCACCTACCTCCTGCGTAACATTCGACTGATCGAATTCGAACTAAACCTTTCCGATATCACTGAGCGCGAATTAATTGGCTGGTGCTAAATCTCTTCAATGATTTTTCCGAGTTCCAAATCAACCCTTCCATGCTCTCCAACGGATTAGAAAAGCCTTCCTCCGAGGTCAAACGTACCCAAGCCCTTACTCCTCCATAAATTACAACTACTGAAAGCGAACCGGTTTCGTTTTCCAAACAATCATATACTCACGAGGTTTGTGACAGCCGGGTTTCCTACGTCCTTCAGCCACATCCAAGAGAAAATGTAAAAACGTCTAGTGGCGACGGGATTACATTCTCCAATGAATAGTACATTCAAAGATATATATTTATACATAATTTTTTTATAACCTGCAATGTCCATCTTTTCAAATGGCATTACGAGGCCGAGAATTCTCAGTATCAGGGGCTATCACCACCCGGATCCAAGTATCCCGATATATAATTAATAATATAAAAATAAATAACACTGTAAACATAAAACATATACTCCGCTCGTCTGTTTGGTTTTGGTTGATAATTTTTTTTGATAGAGTTTATCAACTCTATATTTTGCAATTACTAACAATCGCATACCCCCTCTTCTCTCTCTAATAGTTGTATAGAACATATTTATGACATTCTATAACATGGTCCTCAAACCATTTTAACCTCAATGTAATCATAACACTTTATTTTGTTGTTTTCTCTCATTCCCTTGAATTTGTCTATCTACTAACATAGCAAATATTTAATTTCCCACTTTAATTTCTTTTGTTTATTTTTATTTAAATGAATTTTCATTTCGTACCCATGGCTAACAATCTCCATTATTTGCAATAGTTTTGTCTCCGATTGCTTGTTTGATATAATTCTTCCCTCCTCCGAGTGCAACCTCAGTAGTATTTTCCTACTATCCCGTGATTTTCCCAATGTTAAATGTAGATGTTGCTTGTAAAATAATTTTTCCTTTTTCACCTCCACTATTTGAAATAATTTTGTCTCCGATTGCTTGTTCGATATTAATCCCCTATAAAATGACATTCCCCATCTAGATTGATAAGTACCTACATAATTTTAATGGTAACCTAGATGATCCTTAAATACTTTATCCCCTGACCTACTCAACGTCAAATAATTTAAAGATGAGTCTATTACTGTACATTAGATTCATAATGTTCTCGACCTTGTATGTCATGGTATAATCCACCAAAACAAAGTTATGAATTTAAAACCCATTGCTCTACTTGTGTGAAATTTAATAAAATTTATAACTCTTATCTGATTGAGTGGTAATTATAATAATATTTCATATTATTTGATGATTTTTTTTTAAATTTGATAACGTTCCTTAACCTTGGCTTTGAAGCTTAAATTAAAATATCGTAGTCCATGAATGTCAATATTTATTTAAAGGAAGGTCGTTGTTACACGCAGAAGGTCGCTTGGATTGCCCTAGGGTATGTTAATAATAAACATAAACAAACTCAGAATGTTTAGGCATTCCGATCTCTTGACCTACTAACATACATATCACAATGAATGGGCTCAAGGTCCAACGCGTAGTTTTTGATCTATCCCAACCATCTGGATTAAATATCTAATATTTACTGTTTCCTTTGGTCCTGAAAAATGAACATATGATTATAATAATAATTGGAATTCGAATCCAACTCAATCAATTTAGGGATGATTTGATTTAATTTTTTTTTCTTTTGAATTGTTTATAATTATGCTTATATATATATTACATATATATTTATATATATATTTTCAATATATAATTCTTTTTATACAAAACCATAAAGTACATAAATATCATATAGTCACCCGAGTTTTCAGCTACCTCCCATCTGTAAACTGGAAATGATTAATTATGAAAATAATTGACTTACCGAATTAAGACTCTTCCGTCGGGTGTACACGACAATCTTAATTAATTTTTCCTCTACCTAAAATGTATACATATCAAATATTTCAAGTGAAGACCCTTTTTCCTTATTTTAATTAAATTTGAAATTTGCAAAATTTTTATTATTAACTCTCCAAAAATTGATGTTAATTATTTAAACAAACACACAATTTTAATTTTTAATTTATTTTAAAGATGATGATTATTACCAAAATTGATTTTAATTATTTAAACAAACACACAATTTTAAATTTTAATTTATTTTAAAGATGATGATTATCTCCAAAATTGATTTTAATTATTTAAACAAACACACAATTTTAAATTTTAATTTATTTTACAGATGATGATTATTACTATTATTTTCATTTTCTAAAACATAATTTAATTCCTACTAATTTTTTTTTTTATCTATTTTTATTTTGCAATGAAGATTTGCTAAGTGTTTTAAATAAATTATAACCGTTAAAGATTTTATCAATTTTAATGAACTCTTGATTTCGAATAAGGACGATAAATGATCACTTTAATTAAAGATTTTAAAAGTTTATTTCTTTATTTAATTTTATAATAACTTTTATTTGATTTATACACTTTGATATTAAATGTTATCACTATATTTATTACTTGGTATTAAACTTTTTTTATTTTATTTCATTCATTTTAATTTTCACTAAACTCGATATAACAATTTCTCACTATTATATAACTATTATTGATTTTATTTTACTTTGTAACGTGAAATACTCTAAGTCACTTGGCACTTTGGATCTAAATTTTCTAAGTCCTCGAATATCAGAATTATTTTTAAATTCCAAACACTTATTTTACCACTTTAACGACGACGTGACGTAAGGTATATTATTGAGATCTCCCGACCGACAAACGACGACTGACTGAATTTTCCCTATGTACCCGTATAAATACCACATTGAGATCTAGAAGAGCCTAAACGAATTTTCTTTGATATCAAATAATGTTTCTTATCAACTCGTATATTGATATATATTTTTTTTCATTCTTGCTTCCAAGATCTTAGTACAGCCCATCATGATATGTGTCTCGCTCTCTCGTTCTATCAGTACCGAACCTACGATTATCCATCAAATTGCCCAAATTCCTTTGTTCATCTGCACTTAGAAATTTATGTAAAATTACATAATTTTCTTGTTTTCTTTTTAATAATTCGAGATAGGTCCATACTTTGCTTAAACCGTTTATGCCCCCTAAAACATCTACGCTTGTAAAACACGATTAATCTCATACCGAAATGTTTTCTATAAAATTTTCATGTATATTAGACATTGATTTTTCCGAATTTTAATGCCATTTCTATGAATAATTTCATTTGAAACCGTATTCACTCTATTTACGTTGTAAATTTGAACTTTATTTATAATGTCGTAATTTTCTATGAAATCCTGTCTCCAACCCATTGATATGTTATATTATCATATAAATAATTATCATCCAAGACTGTATTTATTCAATCACTTTAATTTGGGACTTTCACAAATAACCCTTCTCGTATCTTATTTTCTCTCTCGTTTTATCAATTATCTTATGCATTTATAGAATATCATTTTCCATGTCTATTTAAACACATGTTTCCAAGTAACTATACCTCTATATTTTGTATTGTCAGATACATGTTTATGTCTTTTATTCAAATTTTCTACTAATTTCACCAATTCAACCCTCGAATTCCTATCAAACCGAAGACCCGCCCTTCGTTTGATCAGTTTTCTGTCCTCCTTGCTCATGTAAAGCGATTAAGTTTTTGTGTTGATGTTAAATTTTGTACGTACTTGGTGAGAACTCTGAACTAATCGCTTCCCCATTAAATTTAATATTTTTTGTATAATATAAACACTTCCATAAGGCCCATGTAAATTTTACGACAATATTCCAGCTAAATTGGTCTGTTATAATGTTGAAGTCATGTAACGAATATTCTTTGAGAAGAACAACACCCTCGTTGTATTCAATGTCAGCGGTCAACAACAATTCGCTATTCTACCCGTTATTCTGGACCATTTCACAGACCAAAATTACTGTTTTTTTTGTGTTTCATTCCATTTTTTTTTTGACAGATTTACATTTACTATGCAATTCTCAATTCAACAACTCTCTTCCCAAACTCATCTAAAGTTTCTTCTTTGATGTACGTCACTTTGTAATAATTTTCTGCTATTTGATGATATTTGTTAATCTTATGAACCTTTTTTGAAGTGCACGTAGTTAGATGAAAAGTCTACCGGTCTTCCCAAGCACTTTTAACTCCTTTTTTTGTAATTTTTTATAATAAAATGTGAAAATTTTCCTTCACCAAATCGTTGGTTCTTGATCGCTAAATTCTTTCGTGAGAAACAAACTATTAAACAATCAATGACCCCCTCGGACACGTGTGCTTTTCTCAACCATAAATCAAACGTATAATTGATAGGCGTAAAGTTCAATTCCTTTGTCTGACTTCCAACACGCCCACATCACCATTTCCATTGGCTTATTCGATTTTTTATCGTTTTATGACACAAAACAAGATCTGTCGTTGGTTGAGATCCCACTCTTAAATGATTTGGCGTATTGTCTCACTCCAATGCATGTCACCTCTCTCTCTCCTTCTATCCGTAAAACAGTTTCCGCTCTAATTTGCAGCTTATTCGAGAGATGTCGCCCTCGTGATGGTTTTCTGAACTAAGTGAAAATCTCCAAACTCATTTTTAATTATTGTCATATAAAATAATTAATTAATTTCTTTGTGGAAAAACCTATCTCATCACAACGGAAAGATCTCCGAATCATTGTTTCTGTAAACATCTACGTGGTTTTCAGAAACTGTGTATCCGAAACATTATTTCTCAGCGAATTTCAAGACTTTATTTATATTTATATACAAGAAAAGGTTTCCAGAAAAATTGGAGCCTTGATTGTTGACGACAGATCAGTAACATCAAGAATGATAAACGTTCAAACTTGAGCATTCATTACTTAATCAGATCAATAGAATATAAAAGTGGAAATAACGTGGTATTCAAGGACAAAGTGTTTGCTGTTCATATAATATTTACAAATAATTAGAATTCAAATATTATACCTATATTATCATTCAGCTGAAATTTTTTTTTTTGTTTATTTCCCGTTAAATGAAATGTGAATGTTTGTTTTTCAAGTAGATGTTCATGTAGATATTTGATAACTCGCACACATGAAATTGTTAGAATAATTTGGATTATTTGCAAACAATATTGATTTAAATTCTTCCATTTATTGATGCTCGATGTGAATATTCCAAAACACTCAAGCCAAAGTAAATGTTTACCGAGAAAACAACAGAACGGTAGTTTCACAGCTCAGTTTATAAACTGTTGTACCTAACAAACAAAAATAGTTCTTCAGTTTTCAAATAAAGCAAGCCCTGAATAAGGACAAAGAATCGAAACAAAAAAAATAAATTGTAAAACCGTCTTTGTCAACAATGTTTCTTTGCTTTTGGTTTTCCTATTATCTGTATCTAGGTATAATTTATTTTAACAACATCCCGCTAAATCTAAAAATTATCAAAAAAAAAATCATGAATTCCAACTTAAATTGAAACATTACCTGAAACTGTAATGTAAGAGTTCATATATCTATTATTATTTTATTAAATATTTAAAAACCTTCTACATGTATTGAGTTTTTCTCACTTATCTTTTCTAAATTAAAAAAAAAAAATAACTCTTGAGCGAATAAAGACATAACTACAAAATTAATAATAGCCTTGAAATAAAACGAAGAAAGGAAGGTATTGAAAAAAAATGTAGAAAAATTTAATTTTCGCAGATAAATTTTGGTGTTTTATACCGTCGATTACCGGGCCATTTGGCATTTGATGCTTTAGTAAAATTCGACTTCCGAATGGCACCCAAAAGTACTGTTTATTTATTTAAAAGCGATATTTATTATAAATAAGATAAAAAAATTTAAGAAAATGAAATTTCTTGATGTAACAAGTTAATGAAATTTCTTTGATGTAACAAGTTCTGCAAACGTTTACTGAATAATAAAATGATACATATTTTTTACAGGCGGGATGTAGAAGAAGGCAGTAGGAAGGCCATGAAGTCAGCAGTATTGTACCCTTACGGCGCGCTGAAAGCCGGGGGTTGCTGCCGGCTGCACGCCAAGCATGCCGCTTATTGTAGTGCCCTCTATACCCTGGTAAGTGTCCTAGGTATCCATTGAATCTAGTGGACTGTAGGAAAGCCACAAAGTCAGCATGCTTTACCCTTTTGGTGCGCTGCAAGGCTGGGGATGCTTTTTTTTTTTTTTTACATTAACTCCACACAAAAGGCCCTGAGGAAAATAATTTCCCTCAGGGCCTATGTCATCTTGATGCCGCCGGCCGCACACCAAGCATGCCGCTTACTGTAGTTTCCTCTATACCCTGGTGGGTGCGGTAGTTACCCACTGAATCTAGTAGACCGTAGGAAAGCCACAAAGTTAGCATGCTTTACCCTTTTGGTGCGCTGCAAGGCGGGGGATACTGCCGGCCGCACGCCAAGCATGCCGCTTGTTGTAGTGCCCTCTACCCTGGTAAGTATCCTCCGTACCCACCGAATCTGGACTGTAGGAAAGCCACGAAGTCAGCAGTATTGTACCCTTATGGCGCGCTGATAGACGGGGTTGCTACCGGCTGCACGCCACGCATTCTGCTTATTGTAGTGCCCTCTATACCCTGGTAAGGGTCCTCCGTAGCAATTGACTCTACTGGTCTGTAGAAAAGCCACGAAGTTAGCTGAAAGACGGGGGTTACTGTCGGCTGCACGCCAAACATGCCGCTTGCTGTAGTACCCTCTATACTTATACCCTAGTAAGGGTCCTCCGTAATCACACGGTTTTCACAATTTACAATTTTCAATGAAAATCGACATCTAATTTTATTTTTGAAGGGAGTGTAATTTTGAAGAGAGAAATATTTGATGGAGAAACGAGGACTAAATAAACAGAATAAAACCACTAGTTTGGTGAAAACAGAAAATTTAATTCATTTAACACACATTATTTTTCCAAAATTATATACCTAATTGGCTGTAGGAAGGTGAAGAGACGTAGCAAGTCCAGTCTTACATGGAACCTACCAACATAATTTTTTCAAAAAATGTTATTGTTAGGAACGGATTAAACATCGCAGAAAAATATACGATTTCAGATCTGCCCTGATGATGGAAACTGAAAGTTAGAATTATTTTTTTTAAGAATGCAGGAGCCAAGACGGTTTAACATCCCTAAAATCAACCAACATAATCATAATGGAATTTGTTAAAATAATAATAACCTACTTAAAAAATAAATCACTTTAAAAAGTGTTTCCTTCGCTAGTAGATAGTTCAAACAACCAGGTTGTTGAGAAAGTATATACAGGGTGTACTTGTCTTACTTTAACTGGAGATTCTTTGAATTAAAATTATTATAGATTATTTGAAGTAAAAAATGTAAATGATATTTTGGTCTTTGGAGTTTTTTTTTTTTTACAAAAAATTAAAAATCAGTAGGTATTGATAAGTTAGGGGCAGGGTGGGGGGTTGTTTTGGTTACTTGGCTTAGTGACCAGTGACGACAGAAAGAATTTTTTTTGTTTGATTTTGAAGGAAAAAAATTGAAAAAAAAAGACATCTAAAAAGTCACCGGAGACCAGAATTTCGTTTACATTTTTTAACTTCAAATAATGTCAGGAATCACTGGTTAAAGTAAGTCAAGTACGATCCTTAAATCATTAACACCTTGTATATACGAGTACAATACAACATTTTTAATTAATCAATTGCGCATTGCACCGGAAATTAATATTGTTCTACGGGGAGACTGTTTTAACACTATCTATACCTGATACTGAAGCTTTTTGGTCAAGCCTCTAATGAAACCTCTGGCGAGGCATTTGAGTCCAGTTAAAATGGATTCAATTTTGTGTTGCGGGGAGTATGTAAAGCCGTTAAATTAAAACGTTAATTTTGCCATTCAATATGTTGGATTTAGTATAAACGGTTTAAAAAATAATAGGACACTATCGTCATTTACCAACATGAGTAGTAATGTTCATGTGCTTCATGTGTTATGTACATTTTTACGCATTATGCATTATATGTTAGTACATTTTTACGTATTATGCATTATATGTTATGTACATTTTTACGTATTATGCATTATATGTTATGTACATTTTTTACGTATTATGCTCTATATGTTATGTACATTTTTACGTATTAAGCATTATATGATATGTGCATTTTTACGTATTTTATGTTATGAACATTTTTACGTATTATGAATTATATGTTATGTACATTTTTACGTATTATGCATTATATGTTATGTACATTTTTATGTATTATGCATTATATATTATGAATATTTTTACTTATTATGAATTATATGTTATGTACATTTTTACGTATTATGAATTATATGTTATGTACATTTTTACGTACTGAGCATTATATGTTGTGTACATTTTTACGTATTATGCATTATATGTTGTGTACATTTTTTACGTATTATGCATTATATGTTGTGTACATTTTTACGTCGTATTTTTTACATATTGTGCATTATACGTTATTCATAGAAAATGTACCTGAATAGTGATACAACTAAGTGCTTCCGCTCACATGAAACTGAAAAAAAAAACAGTTTTCAACTCAACTCGCTATCCTGTGTATGTCAACATGATGGCCCGCACACTACACAATTTTTCAAAAACCCGTGGTCAATGGCAATGAAAGCAATGATTCGCAACTCGCCGTCCTTCTTGCCGCGGATGGCGAAGCGCCAGTTCCTGGTTGCCAAGGATACGCAAGGATAAGGTGGCAGCTAAAATGTTATTATATACCTAATATTGAAACAAGCAGAGATAATTATTGAAATCGTAAAATTGACATGCGCCGCGAGAGAAGTTTGTCTGTCAACCATAGCAACGTGCAGTTGTAACTGGTTTATTTATGGTTGTAATCACAGAAACAACCAGTTTTAGTTTGGTTTCAGTTTCTCCGGTGAGCGGACTGAACCTGGCAACTGAAAGGCGCCGGCGTCTAGGGACTGGAAAGTTGTGAGTTACTGGTTGCGTTGTCATCCACAACGGGTTTTTGAGAAGTTGTGTAGTATGCCGACCACGTTGAATTACACAGGATAGCGACTTGAGTAGCAAACTGTTATTTTTCAGTTGACCCGAGAGCGAATGTACTTAGGTTCATAGAAAATGTATTTAATGAGGTTGGCCATACATGTACTTTTCGAAATACATTTAAAAAAAAAATTTCAATACATTTTATACGAATCTTGGCCGTAGACATGAATGGTATGGATAAATTAAATTGGTAAACTTTTACCTGCAAACACCGTTTTTAATACAAAAAAACCTTTGATTCAACTTAATGACAGTAATAAGCGACAATTAGCATTTAGGATTTTAGGAAAATAGGGCAATTTAATTTTAATTTCATAAATATCAATATACGCGCGAATATCTTCATATTTAACATATCGTGAAAGATGATGGATGTCAGATTAATTAAGTAGGTGGGTACTGCCAATGTAAAAAAATCACCTAACCAGGGGTGCTAGCATGGTCGATCGATATGGATCGGTAGGATAATTGTCGGTAAGTTCTCATCGTTCCCTAGGACAACTGCAGATCGCAAACGAATAGGTGACAGTTTACAATGACTAAGTGTCCTTAATTTATTCGATATCAACTGTTGTTTGTACGTTTGCGATCTGCAGTTGTCCTAGGGAACGATGAGAAGTTACCGACAATTATCCTACCGATCCTTATCGATCGACACTGCTAGCACTGCAGGAGTTATAAATAAACTCCGTCCCACTGAACTATATCTGTGAACAATGTGAACAATAAACACGTATGTCATAATTGCTCTTCTTCCTTTACTGTAGCACATTCCCGATAGCAAAGGTATTGCACCACCTTGTTAAAGTCGATACCTACTTAGCAAGAATAAACGATGCAGTAGGATATCGGTTTATGTTTCTTCTTAAAAGCTCTCTAACGGTGTGTTCAGACGAGATGCTTAGTGCCTCCGCTGCCGAAGCAACTGAAATCAAACTAAAACCGGCTGGTTGCTATGGCTTCCAACCAAACTTTTATCAAACTTTTATGACGGCCTACTCAATTTTACGATATCTGTAATTATCTCAGCTTGTTTAACTATAGATGAAGAAGGCTTTGCCTCAAAGAAATTGATAGCCGACCTGCAGGTAGTTCAAAACCGAGCTCTCAGAAATGTTCATGGACTTCCATGGGACACTCATGTCAGGGACATCTATTCAGTTTCCGGTATCCTTCCAATCACAATCCTTCCTAAACATGAAATCACGAGCACCATCCTACAAATTACCCAACAATCAACCCATACTAACACCAAGCCAATTTACAATCAAGACATCCACAACCACAATACTCGAAATAACAATAAAATCCGCATTCCTCAAACACACACTACAAAATATGGGATAAAATCTCTGAACTATATTGCCTATACACTATATAATTCGCTTCCAGATATGTACAAAAACATCCAGCATAATAAAAAATTGCAAAGCAATGCTTTAAAAGAATATTTTTTAACTAAATTTAAAAATGAAAATATGTAATCGTCTTGTCATTTTTTGTTATATCTTATATACTCGTATCAGTTTTTCCCTCTCTTTACTTGTTTTCTCTTGTTGTTTGTTCTACTTAACCTGTCTTTATTTTTATTTTTATGCTGTACTGAATGTAAAACTTATATTATGATATCAATATACCTTTGTAAAATTGTAACTACTACCTCCTACCTATGAATTGTAAGTTCCTCCTGTCCTAAAATGAGTTTTGTAACTCATCTGGATTGCTCTAGCAAGAAATAAAAACAATGAAAAAAAAAAAAAAAAAAAAAAAAACAATCAGCTGTCATCGTAGTCATCTGTCGCTCTCAAATTGAAAAAACAAGAAAAAACTAGAAAACTGGCAACAAAACTGGCGCAACCATGACAACCGAGCAAACTGGCAACGGCCGGCCACGGCAACTAGCAGGGCGAGTCGCGAGTCACTGCTTGCGTTGCCATTATCAACCGGTTTTTGAGAAATTGTGTAGTGTGCGGGCCATCAAATTGACATACACAGGATAGCGAGTTTAGTTGCAAACTGTTTTTTTTTCAGTTGTCCTTAATCTTTCTTGAATTTCTAATCTTTCGAAACTAGTTTCAGCTTGCAACGTTGTTTCAATTTTTGAATGCTTTTTAATATTATGAACTATGGAGCTTTGCACAATTATTATCAACATAAAATATTTTATTTTAAAATAATTATCATTATTATCATTATCTTTATCATTATATATTAAAGTAAATGGTTCATATTTTAAGATGATTTATAGAAAAGTTCTTGGCTATAGATAACTAGCAGTGGCGGTCCGTGAGTTTTCGGTGAGCTAGAGCGCTAAGATTGAAAAAAACGACGTTACTGATGTTTTTGTAGCTGAAAATGATTTTTTTTTTAATTTCATCTTTTTGTAAGAAGTTTTTAGGATTATTTAAATTTGGGCAATTTCCGCATCTATAAACTGAAAGATCTACATACAAAAAGTTGAAATTTGAAAAAAAAAATCGTTTTCATTTACAACAACATTAATATTGTTCTTTTTTTTTAATCTTAGCACTGTAGCTCACTGTCTGCTCCTGATAACTAGATATGTACATTTTCGTATTGTGTATCTTCATTTAATATCTATTATGTAGTACCTACCTAAATTAATATAAGTAAAAATGTGGAGATGAATGTAAGGCTGATGTAAGCGTAATGAAAGGGACGCACAGATGGTTTGGGCTTGTGGAGCGGATAAACGAGGAAAATAGTAGATATAATATGTTGATTAATATATTATGTAATGTATATTATTATGACGCGGAAGTAAATTGTAGAAAAACTCTGGGATACCCGAGGAAGACATGGCTTGATCAAGGGAAACAAATAAATAATCGGATCAGAATAATTGAAGAGTGTGTGTGAGACGATAAATGATTGTGAAAGAAGCAAGGAGTGTGTGCCGAGATGGAGTTGTGTGGTGGTAAATACTTCAGGGAACTGGCAAGATGGATAGTTAGTTGTATTGATATTCTCAATGGAAAAAGATTAGAAGGCAAATATAAAAAAAGCAAATAATAAACAATCTATTTCCTACTTTCCCTGCTCTCGAAGCCTTAATAATGATTCAAGCAAACATCCCATAAGAAAATAATCATATTTTCTGTATTGACAAAATTGTTATTCTGGAATATAAAGGACAAGGAAAATTTATTCGACGCTGTATTTTTAAAACTTGTTTTGGCTATTTTGCTGAACAAAAGCTTAAGGCTTGATTTTAAAACGAGAAAAGTTTTTTTTTAAACTTCGGCTATTATTTGTATTAAAGAAGCTTTTTCATGTCGGTTAGCATAATTTTTTCTTAGGCTTCTTTTTTTTGATAGAATAAATCATTGCGAGGATATACAATAATATCCGCTTACAAGGATAAAAAATATTTTATTTTTGTGATATAAAATTTCTATCTTTTAACCATTTCGGGCTTATTCTGTAAGGTCATAAGGCAAATGTATTATACGCGTTTTTATCACCTTACGTTTTTTTTCATTTCATAGAAAAATAAATAATAAAAAATTCTCGGAACTTTATATATTTTTCTCAAATTGCTATCGGAAACTTTGGTTTCATGAAAGTGCACATTAAAAAATGTTTCTACGATTTAATACAAGATTTTCTTTTTTAGTTATTTATTAAGTTAAAAGAAATATACCTATTTCGATTTATTAACTTAACTATACACTGAGAAAAAATCTTAATAATTAAGGTATACTACCTAACACATTTTAAGTAACACATTTTTCTTAAGTAAGTACATTTTGGTTTTGCTCATTAACAAGCAAACAGTTATTTCTTAAATGTATTCATTATATTTACAGTTGTCAGGCTATTAGGAAGAAGATTATATATGGGTACACCCTCATGGAGAATGTTTCTTTTACCACACTCTGTCTTTGCTGAAATAGTGTATAATTTATTGTGTTGTCTTGTGTGGTGTTCATGTACTTGTAACGTTTTCATAAATGTAGTATTTGTGTTTATAAAGCCATTTTGGATTTTGTAGATTAATAGGCATATGTTGTATTCGTACAGTTTTTTGATTTTCAGTTAATTTCCCGGTTAAAAAAGTGCTCTCATATCAAGGACAACCTTATTTCATTGTATTTGTTAATGACAGAAATGAAAATAAATATTTGTACAAATATTTTCAGATTTACTCAGGTAAAATTTTGATATATTTAAAAAAAATATATTGACCTTTATTGTCCTCGACCTTTCCTATATTTTTTTTTATAATTTCCGCTAGCTTTTCAACAAATGAAGGTACTTACATAAGTCCACGCCCTGGCACTACTGGATGATGTATTATATTTTTTACCTCTAATAAGTCCAATTTGAACTATAACACTATCAATGCTCTAAAGCCGAACGTCTGGAAACTATCGAATCCGGTCCCCGCATACTACTACTCCCTTGATAACAGTGAAACACGTTTCGATGATATATAAGTAAGTAATAGCGCCTTTGTAACTATTCCGTGTTTTTTCACGGGTCTGTACTAAGCTATACTTAAAAACATATTGTCCTATTATTTGGAGAATAACATTGAAATTAAACTTTGGTCTGATATTTTTATTGTTGTCTTTTAATTTTTTTTAAACAAACCACAATTTTTTTCTTTCATACGGCGTCACTGGTCACTCTGCCGAGTAAGCACCCAACCCGGAGTCCAATACCTACTGGTTTTTCATATTTATAGTTAAAAAAACAAGAAACATGAAATATGCCCCTGGATATCAACATTTAATTTAGTACATCTTTTGCCAAAAATACCGTCAAGAATTACTGCTGTTTTAAGGAAGGCCCCGAAGAAAATTTCTCCCAGGGCTTTTGCCATCTTTGAAGATGCTGTGTGGAGGGTATTTTTGAGAAAGGAATGAACATGGGAACTCCCTCCTACAACATGACCCATCTTGTAGGAGGGAGGTATCACAGAGGCCAGCAATTCGTTCCACAGCCGAGGTGTTGAACTCAAAATCAAAATCATAGAAGTGACCCTCATGTGAAATATTTCAACCGTGTACAAATAGTGGGCTCCCGTTTGGCGTATTTTCCGACTATGTTAAAGTAAGAGTGATACATCCGTTAACTTCTGTTTAGAATTTCACTAAAAGTACAATATACTTTTTCATAACTTAACAATTTGACATTCTTAACCTTATATATATTCAATATAAATCTTTCCATGTAACAGTTTTTAAGAAAGTATGTGAAAAGGGAACATTGGGCTTGACTCAAGGTCGAGATTTTCATCGTGGTGGCTTTAGTTAGAGTAGAACGGGTTGAAAACGGGGTCTTCAGACACTAATAGGCCTTCCTTCGGATTACCACTCCTTTCTGTCAGCGGCAGGCCTGATCCACCTCGTCCCGCCGCCTGTCTTACGTCGTCAGGGCACGGGTCCTTGGGCCGTCCGGGCCTCTCCGGAATTTCATACATCTTCTCTCAAGGACCCTTCATCGACCAAACTTATAAGGATTATGAGGGATCATGAATAGATTTGTACGAGAATGCGGGTTACTTCCGATAAATAGATAGTCCAAGATGTATGTTTACTAGTTGATTTTAGTAATTAGCGAGAGAATAATTAAGGATTGGGATTTTAGATGATAGTTTCTAGCCGGTTTTGACAAGTTTCAGTAGTTCAAGTAGAAGTGACGACATCGCATTAAAAATTCAGTCCAGGATTCTTAGGTCGAGTTGATCCTAAATTTATGATAAGCATACGCAAAATGATTTTTAAAATCAAATTGAGCTTAAATTTATTTTAACAAGAAAACACATACCTACATATAATTTATGTCCTAGGTTCAACATTGAAAAAATGTATTTTAATTTATTATCTTGTAAGATAGAACGTAATTTTTTTAAGAAAAAGAATCACCTTGATAAAAGACTAATTTTTTCCAGTTTTTCTAGAAAAATACGTCGTCCTATTTTTTTTAAACACATATATTTTTTTAAACATATATTTCGATATTTAAGATGATACCCGGCGGTGGAGAAATTTGAAAAATGATTTTACTAAATTGTTGCTATCACTGTTGCTCTTATTCCACCGGATATTGAGCGAAAGGGACAATGCACCTCGGGCTACTAATACTTAACTAAAATCGAGGTTTTGTATTCCCCACTTTTCTCCTCCAAAAGTGGAATGATTTTCAATTTTTTTTTACCAACTACATAACAAAAAACTATTCGATGTCTGTACATTTTGATTTAAAAAAAAACATTGTCTAGTTTCTATACTGAACGTCTTTTGACGGCGTTTAAACCAGTCAATTTTATTGATTTTTGGATGGTCATAACTTCTATAAAAAGTAACTTATAAAAAAAAAACAAAGAGTACCGACACGCTAGTAGTTGATATCTATTTTATATTAAAACAATATTTTCTCTTGGGTTAAAATCCAGAGAGATAAATAGGGAATACGTTTGTATGGAAAAATCACCGCCGGGTATCCCCTTAAATGTAAAATTTTAATATATATGCACATGACGGTAACGACATAAAAAATATCTGCGTTAACCTTAAATTACCTACAGAATTTCAGATCGAAAAAGTTTTGCACATTTCATGTCCACAAGAGCTCAAGGACGAGAGTTATTACTAATTCGACACCCTGATTCTCTAATTTTTGGTATCATGATTTGTGTGTAGAATAATACGGCTACCGGATAAAACAGAACGTGATAACGGAATGGTTGTGGTTTTTCAAATGCGTATTGTTTTATTAACCAGGTCGTAACCAGGGATTGTTTGTCTTTTTTTAAAGATAATTTAAAGGTTAGACTAGTTTAGATTCAGTTAGGACAGGTTAGGTTACATAACATAAAGAATACAACACTTTCTAATCATGTATCAGTGTTTCAATTTTAAACCTATGTAAAAAAATATGCAACTCGTTTTTTGGTTATATTTTCAAGAACAAAAATAGAGTTTGCTTGTTTCAAATATTAAAATTAAACCCTACGATTAAAGACTTCCCAAAATGGATACCCTCCCTTCATGAAAGCTGCGAGCTTCTAATCAGGAAGGGTATTGTTGATTTATGAATAGAAATCTGGGATTTTCTCGTTTACATGCACAGTTTGCGCAGTCATGCTTTCATATTCAAAATATTTTCTGTTTTCTTCACAATATGCACATTTCACCAGCACGCCCGGTCCCGGCTGATTAGTATATTTGCCCTCGCATTTCTCCTTTGTAATTATTTTAGAGCAATAATTTTTTTATTTTTTTTTTTCTTTTTTTAATTATTTTAGTTTTTATATTTTTTTTTTATTGACATTTACAATCGTATAAATAAGTCGTCTACTTGTGGAACAGTCTGCAGTCTACGTCTACAGTTTGAAAATGGCCTCGTAAGCCAAAACAGCTGTCACAATAATAAAATACTAAAACACTTGCAGAACTTAGTAATAAACATTATTAAATTTAATTTAAATTCATTTAAAAAAATTAAACTGAATTCTACGAATAAAACACAATATTTTTTTTTTGTTTTTTAAATTTTCTTTATACATTTTCTTTGTTACAGGTTTATTTTACATGGCTTTTTGACTACCAAGCTAGGCAAATGCCCGTATTATGGTAGTCGAGATTCATAAGATGTTATATTAAGTATAAAATATTAGGTATAATCATCCATATATGTAGATGAAAGTAAAAACTTATAGCATACATATTAGGGAAAATATTCATACTAATATTAGGTACATGATCACATACATGAAAGGAGTTAAAGTAGGTGAATCTTGTAGAAATACATATTTTTATCACCAGATTTTCAGGAACGGGTTTAGTTTTTCCCATAGGAAAAACTAAACCCTTTCATACACTTTTCCATATAAATGATCATCTTGTAAATCCACGTTATGCAAGTGTATTATATAAGTATAATTAATACAAAACAATACAAGAACAACACGTTAATCTACCAAACTATTAAATGGGAATATAATTAAATTGTCATTACTACCCTGACGAAGAAACCATCGGTTTTGAAACGTGTAGGTAATTGTGATTATATTAGTGGTTTAAACAAAGTTATTTGTTTTAATTTAATTCAAAATGACGCCACAAAGTGATTTTGCGAAGTTTGAAGGGAATATAATTCACCGTCTCCAGATATTTTCATATCAGAGGGTTCGGCTCTGTGGAATTCCTAATTTGACCGATAAATCCTACTGATCCCTCAATATAAATATTTAAAAAATCTTTCGTAATTCTACATGTATTTAAAATGACTGATTTTTGCATTTTTATATACAAATTCTTTGACAAATCTAATATGCCTAAATTTTTAATAAGAGAGCTAGGTATAATGCCAGTAGCCGAAATAACAAATGGTAATATTTTTATAGTCTGAGAATGCCAAATTCTTTTAATTTCATTTTCTAAATCTGTATACTTTCTTATTTTTTCAGAAACAGATTTTTGAATATTACAGGAATTTGGAATAGCTACATCAATAATATAAGTTATTTTTTAAATTTTGTCATGTAAAACTATATCAGGCCTATTATGACCAATTGGTCTGTCTGTTAGTATAGTTTTATCATAGTAAATTTTAAAGAAATTATTTTCTAAAAATGAATTTGGTTCGTATTCATAATATGGTACTATATTATGACAGTCAATCAAGTTATGTTTAATTACCAAACTTTGGTGAATTATTTTTAAAACCTGATTGTGCCTAAATGTATACTCAGACGGCGCTAATATAGAACATCCTGATATAATGTGTTCTATAGTCCTGATATAATGTATTCTATAGTCCTGATATAATGTGTTCTATAGAAATAATAATAAAAATAATATTAAGGATTAATTATTATTACAATGATTATTACATGTTTACCGACAATATATAAAATTTTAACCTCTTGCTTGACAGATTTAATATATAATAATTTAGATGAAAAAAATATTTTATCTGAACAACAAAAAGGTTGTCGCAGAAATAAGCAATATTTTTATTTGTTTTACACATAACTCGTCAAACGAATGAAAAAGTGTGCATATTGATACGTCCTAGAAATATTCCTAGGCTAGAAAACCCCAAGAAGTGTCTTCACTGTAATAAATTGTTCAATATAAATTACAATATGGTATTAGTAGCTGGGGAGGGACATATAAGTATATCTTGAATTTACATAAATTATATTCAAAGATTTGATAATTAAAGTAATCCTAAAACAATTATCAACAGTTTCTACTGAAACCCCTTTCACAATATTTAATGAACCTACAATAGATGAAATACTAAAAAAAATATGTATTCAATTATACAATTTTTCATGACATATATTTGAAAAACTATAACTTAATATTATATCTGCAAGATATCAGAATCAAATTCTTATGCTGAACACTAAGTATACTCAAAATACCTATCTCTATCTAGGAATAACTTGAATAATAAGGAATAACGGCCGGCGTGGTCGAGGGGTAAGGGTCTCGACTCCCAATCCGAAGGTCCCGGCGAAAATAAATTGTATTTAACTAATTTGTGATATTTCTCACATAATTAATATAAAACAAATATATAATATGTTTGCGGCATCTTCCAGAGTGGAAGATACTCTCAGTATTTCCCTGGTGTAAGACAACCATTCAGAATTGAAACGGTGCTTGAAATGGGTTTGGCGACAAGAATAGCCAGATACTTCCCTACCTCTCTCCTCCCTATCTCCTTCCCCTCCCCACTACCTTCAGCCTTACAACATATCCGAATTCGGGATGCCATAGTCTCACTGGCTCCAGACGGGAGCAGTTGGGTCTCTTGTGCGGTTTTAAAATAAATAAAATGTTTACTATAAAAATACTATTTCTAACATATATTTTATATATTTGTAAAAAAAAACATATAATAAATAGGTACATTTGAAAAAAGCATAGACCGTATAAAATCCTAAATATAAAAACTGCCAAGCGAAAGTATTACGAAAAAATTTAGGTAGGGATGAAATCCGATGTCAAATGCTTTTGGGATTTTATCAAATTTCTCTATTAACTTGAGCGACGGAACGACAATAATTAACGAAATATGTTGCGTTGAACTAGACATTATAGTCATATAAGGCACATACACTGCTTCTTAAACATAAAGTTTTTTTAAGTTAAGATTAAACATTACTGTAAATCAGTGATTCCCAAAGTGGTCCAGGTGGACCCCCAGGGGTCCACGGGAGACTCGATGGGGGCCTACGTTGGCATGATAACAAAATGGGGGTCCACAAGTTAATTATATCCACAAGTTATTAATCCCACAATTAAACAGTTGTATGTGGGGTCCACGAAAATTTATCTGGTTTCGATATTAAGAACAAAAATGATGTCTTGGCTTTACCTATCAATGTAGGCCAGTGGTTTCCAAAGTGATTTTTATTAATATGGAAGTTATTATAAATATCGATGCACAAATTATTTGCGATATTAAATAAAAGTTTAATATCAATAAATAAAAGTAAGTAAAATATCAATAAATAAATAAAAGTAAAATAATTCTAAGTAAAATATAGAATTCATAACCTGAAATTCTCTCCTCCCCCTCCCAGAATGGATGGTGTAAACCGGGTGCCTGGCGGTCCATTAAGTTTATGATTCCTGAAATTCTCTACCCCCCCCCCCCCCCTGGAATAGATGGTTTTATTTATAAGTCAGGAATTTTGGAAGAATCACGCATTCCCTTCTCCGGGGTCCATGGGCAAATTTAGACTATGAAAAGTGGTCCATGGGCCAAAAGAGTTTGGGAACCACTGCTGTAAATAAATTACCAAAACCATTACCTAATCTTAACAATGTCTTATCATTTACGTAAACTAAACGATGCCTTTAATAGGGGTGAAAAAGGTATTTAAGCTGCGAAAAAGCAAATATTTTTATTCGGAAATCCTATATTTCCGTTCTATTCATATACCGTAAAATATTATTATTGTAGGTAAAAGCAAAGAGTTAATTCTTGGCTAACATAATAGAGAGTAATTTATTTTGTCATGTGGTTCTATTTCCACATCGTTGTTACGCCTTTCGCTTGTTGACTACTGAAGATAGCCACGGGACGATTTTAATGAATGCTTTTTTTTAAAATACGTTGTTGAGAGAACATGAAATATGTTTTTTGTGAAAAAACTGCCTCAAGGGTATATTCAATTTAGTAACATTTTACACATGAATTTTAAATCTTAAATTAAATTAAAATTATATATGACATCTTGCCACAACTCAGTACATAATATTACTACTGACTTATGGTAAATATAATTAAAATCTTTAATATATAAAACAAAGTCGGGTTAGTTACACCATTTATAACTCAAGAACGGCTGAACCGATTTTTATGATCTTTGATTTGTTGGATTTGTCTCCGTCCCGGTTAACAGAATAACTAAATATCGGAAAAAATCACGGTAAAAATAATTATGAAGAGAAATAATTTTTTCATATATTTTGTATGGAACGGTTTTTCAAATAATGTGCGTTGGTCGACATAATTTGAATCGATTCGAACTGTCAATGGTGTAGTGTGCCGAACATTTCGTGCTTAGTCAACAGCTCAATTTAATTTTTTGAATTACAGTAGGTACCTACTTATTTTAACTAAATAAAAACTTAATTTATTTCAGCTAATAAATTAAACACAACATTTATTGATTCTGAGGCGGTACGAAGTTTGCCGAGTCAGCTAGTATAATAGAAAACTTAAAATATAATATAAAATGAATTGGAGAAATATTATTTCGAAATTCGGCCATACTCAAATGATAAGGAAAAAGTTCAAAAAAGGTTTATGTGATACAATTATTTGTGAGAATTTAGAATCCACCCTCTGTTGTACCCTTCGGATTTTCTCACTGGAATGCTAGGGCTAGACCGTCAAGTATAGAGTCTAGTGACTGGAGTCTAGACTATAGGAGAAAAATTGCTAAGGTGTTAGTAGAACATATAAGTTTAATGGGCACATTTGCAATCCTGATGTTCTGGAATGTGTTAAACTTTAAGTCCCCGATAACTTCACCAGAGCTAGACAGCACAGGCTTTTTATTTTTTGAAGGGACATTACCAACCTATCAATGATCAAGTCTTTGGGAAGACTGAGTACACTCTTAAACCATCTTCTTTTGAGGTAGACATTTTTTAGTTCAAATTCAGTAAATTTAAGATTGCAATAAATATATACATTTTTAACACGAGACTGATTTATTAACTGATATATTAATTGCATTGTTATTAATTGTAAACTTTGTGAAATGTAATCGGATTCACAGTATTTCAAAATACACAAATAAATAAAGTAAATAAATAAAAAAGACATCGGGAACCTTGAAAATTGAAAAGAAAACATTTTTAACTTGCGATTTATTCCTCCCCACATTTAAATATTTTAAGTCGACGAGGTTGGTACCTACTGAAAGCAATAAAACGAAAAAGACAAGCAATTTGAAGAAAGGTGTTTTTCAAGTGGGTTAAAATATGAATGAGTATTAAACTTCATTAACGAATTTACAAGGAAGACAAATCAGACTAAATAGACAAGGTGAAATATGAAACAGGTGAGATACTTATAATAATAAGATACTTAGATAATTTTATATCTAATATATAAAAATCTCGCTTCACGGTGTTCGTGGTCGCACTCTTTCGAAACGGCTCGAATGAATTTTTTTATGTATATTCGGTTGGTATGAGAATAGGTTGTAAAATATATTTCATACCGGGGTCCATTATCCAGATTTTTTTTTCTATTTTTTGACAATTTTTTATTTTAATTTTAATGTCTTTATTTGGTCTCAAAAAATACCTATAACCCCAAATTTTTACCCTCCTAACCCCACTCTCCCATTTTTTAATCACGATTTTAGTATCTGCGCATGAACAAATTTAACCGTCTTTCATATTTTAAATATAACGAAATTATTTATGATGTTGAATGAGAGGCGTCGTGTCATTTTGACATTTCATTTGGAATTTGTTATGTATCACAACGCAAAATTTTGTACGATTTATTTTAATGTATCTATTTATGTGCTGGTATTAAAGTGAACAACGCCAGCAAGACGCAAGGGGGCCCATTTGGGCCGTCGAACGAATCAAGCGACAAACATGCGAAATAGTAGAGCAGAAAGAACAGACGAACAAATCCAAAAACAACGACAAACTATTTGGCGGTACTCTGTTACTCCTTCTACCTCTTTACCTCATTCCTATTTCTGTCATAGATCCCACCCCGCACACTTAAAATAAATTCGTTATTTTTTATTTAAAAAATAAAATATTCATTAAAAATAGTTTATATGGCAAAACAACGTTTGCCGGGTGAGCTAGTATTTATATAGATATTTATGTACATTCACTCTAACTCCGTGGCAAACCTGGAGTGTGAGATATTTGTATTGTATTATGCTTCAAAGTCTTATTAGTATAAATGTGTCTTGTCCATAATATCCAATTAAAATCAAATGCATCAAAATCAACATCACCCTGCACCCTCCTCACTTGCCAAACTTTCCGCCCCTGCTCATCGGTCTTGGCAGTTCGTTATTTGTAATACTCTCCATCTACAATAATTCTCTAATTATTCATGTTACCTTATATTGTGAGGCTATAGGGTCTGCGAAATAACACATAAATACAGTAGGTACTTATACGAACCGGATGTCCTTTTCATAAAAAATATATGGACTTTTTTAATTTTTTAAAATTTTATTAGGAACATTTACAGATTAATAACATTACATGCATTAAAGAAAACAATAGATTATAATAATTAGCTACAACTCAATAACAAATGTTCACATCATACCCAAATAATTAATATAAAGGTCAATAACTATTACCTATTTTTTTGCACTTAGTAAAATAAAAGTTAAATGATAGTCTCACAAAAAAAAGAAAATTGTAAAATATATTGTACGCATTACATTCTTTTTAAATTTCAAATACAAAAAATACATGAAAAAAGTATGGTATCATTTTTTTAGTTTGGTTACAATGAATTAATCTACGAGTTTTATGCTCGCATAGTTGTAAAAACAACCTTTTCCGTGGCCTAGTGGTTTAGTGTTTTGTCTTCAAAATGGAAGGTTACAAACTTCATATAATACAACTGTATGCTTTAGGTACATTGATTATTTAATTAGATGATCCCTTTTCGAATGTTTCGAATATAAAAATATTCCGATTATAATAAATAAAAACATTACATTTATATAGTGCAGTTTTGTGTGGTTTCACTTCAAGTGCGCTTAACTAAAATAAACTTCAAAATAATCCTATAGTGTTCCTAACAAAATATTAATAAAAAATCATTATTAATAAAAGTCTATTATACCCGTGTAAGTAATATATAATTGCACGTGCTGTTGTGATGCCTATAAAACACTCTCCCCTATTGATCCATGTAAAACTGTAATGTTGTTTCATCATTGACATTATTATAAGCGTTAACACAACGAAACATGACGGGTATCTTACATTGTTCTCGGGTGGGTAGCGGTTGGCGTATTCATTGTAATTATTAGAGCGGAAATCGAGGGCCCACAATAATTTATTATAAAGCATTTCATACGCTATGCGAGCTTAAAAGTCCTTCGAATATTTTAACGTATTTTATATAATACATTTTGTAGCGTCCTTGAATGACACATAGTTTCAGTTGATTTTGATAGATGTCGATAGGCATAAAGCTTACGCCAGCTACGGACAGGTGTCGGGGTGTTAGAGTAGTTTCACCTGGCGAGTATAGCCAATCAAAGAGAGTCCTATAGGTCAGATTCAATTCCTAGATAGTGGTAGCCTGTCGCAAGACCCAGAAATATATATTTGTAAACACGTAAAATTATAAATAAAACCAGTACTGCACAAGGACCGTATAATAATTATTAAAGTAGCCCAACACAATGTCTGCCTGTGGATAAGGCAACATTGCACATTTGAAACAGGTGTATTAGATATATTACGTCAACATATATTTGGATCAAATAGTACTTATATCGAAATAAACTTACTTCATCTTAACCCTTCAAAAATAAATCTCTGATTAGTTGGTAAATATACCAGAGTGCAATGTTTACAATAATAGTTCATTACATTTTTATTTAAAACATTATTTTGTAATACATTAATAATTATATTCTTGTATAAAATCCTAACTAATTAAACAGTTCGCCCTGAACTCCTAACTCAAATTAATCTTAACATACCGTTCAAACGTACCCGCTGCACTAAACTTTTTTATACCCGGCGGTGATTTTTCTATACGAACGTATTCCCTATTGAAAATATTGTTTTTACATAAAATAGATATCAACTACAAGCGTGTCGGCATTTTTTGTTTTTTTGATAAGTTACTTTTTATAGAAGTTATGACCTTCCAAAAATCAATTAAAATGACTGGTTTAAACGCCGTCAAAAGACGTTCAGTATACAAACTAGACAATGTTTTTTTTTTAAAAGAAAAACGTACAGACATAGAAAAAGTTTTTTCTTATGTAGTTGGTAAAAAAAAATTGAAAATTAGTCTACTTTTGGAGGAGAAAAGTGGGGAATACAAAACCTCGATTTTAGTTAGGTATTAGTAGCCCGAGGTGCATTGTCCCTTTCGCTCAATATCCGGTGAATTAAGAGCAACAGTGACAGCAACAATTTAGTAAAATCAATTTTTTATCCGGGTTTCATCTTATACAACAAAATAAACGCTGCAGCAAGCTCACCAAGTTCCCATGTTCTTCAAATATTCAATAATCTTTGCCCCAACATACATTTTTGACTCCCTGTAGTCATTTAAGAAAAAAAAACATTGCTTTTTTATTATCTATGTGCTAACCCGCCCGGTAAAATGTATTTAATCACTCCAGATATTTCAGAGGCATATCATCTAAACTTTTTACCGCTAATAAAAAAATATAATTAATAATAATATTTATGTACGGTTTGTTGTAAAAATAATGAACAATGAATAAAAATAATATAGACTTGTTTCATTTGTGAAAATATGCACTTACTTATAGCCTTAGACGGCCGGCGTAGTCCATCGGTAGGGCGTTGGACTGCCATTCCGAAGATCGCGGGTTCAAACCCGGCGTGCGCAAATAAATTTAATTTAATTGATTTGTGTTATTTCACAATTAATTATTTAAAAATAATATACAGTATATTTGCGGCACGTTCTAGCGTGGAAGATACTCTTAGTATCGCTCTGGTGTAAGACCATCATTCAGAATTGAAACGTTGCTTGAAATGGCTTTAGCCGTGTTTAGTGACTAGATCTGAATAGCCAGGTACTTCCCCACCTTCCTCTCTCTCGTCTCCTTCCCTTTCCCACTTACCTTCAGCCTCATAACATCCCCCATTGGGGGTGCCATAGTCTCACTGGCTTTAGACGGGAACAGTTGAGACTCTTGTGAGGTATTCACTATAAAAAAGCCTTGATTGTTTTTAATTTATTTCATTGAAATGACAATACTTATTTTATGTGTTTTTGTTTGTTTCAGAATGTGTCAATCCTCGTGGTGCTTTTATATATTTGGAGATTAGGGGTAAATGCAAGGAAATATGGAGATCTAGAAGATGTATATTACGGTAAGGGTATATTAATTAATTTATTATGATTTTTGTGTAATTTATTTAAAACTTTTGTTATTAAAAATGAGGCAAGTATTTATTATATTAAGCTCGCCTGCAGACAGTTCCTTCGAGTTGTTTAAAACAAATTATTCGATAATTTTAATATTAAATACATAATATTATTAGGTTACAACCAAATGCTTTTAATACCTGCCTCGGAACAAACTTTGTCTGGTGAAGCAGGTAAAAGAAAACCATTTTGTAACTGTCACAAAAACAAAATTATAAATCAAGTTAAAATAAACGCCCGGGTTGCCGGCACTGAAACTGAAACTGAATACAAATATCAAACTTACCCGTTGCAAATTATTTTGATTATATCGCATGCCACATCAGCCACTACATAATCTTATTTACGTAAATCTTACAAACATATTTTTACGTGTTTTGTGTATTTTCCAGGTGTTCAAATTTCTTATATCGCCATAATTGGCACGCAGACCTTTATGGTTGGACTCAGCATTCTACTATTTTACGGTGTAATTAAGGTAAGCACAATGTTATCTACTATAATAGTGACGAATTATTGGTTTATCTGTAAGCTGTGTGTCTACGCCTTTTAAATTTGGTAGGCCGGTTTGGGTAGTGCTGCAACCATTAATTAGATAACCACCATCTCTGCCGTAGGTGACCTCAAGTAGTTCGCTGAGTGTGGTGACTTAGCATGGGTGCAAGGGGTGAGGTTTGTCCGGGTCTAAGCGGTGGTTGCATTAGCACACCTGCTTCGTGGCAGGCAGATACTGGTTGTGGGAGATCTCTTGACATCTCCAGTAGAACCCTCTCGGAATAATGCATCGCACCGCAGTACGGGGAATGGATTCATACATCCGTCACTCCTTGAGACGCTAACCCCCAGATTCCTAACCACCCTACGTACTATTTTCTTTTCCAGAATTACCTCTTCTTCCTCTCCTCAAAAGGTCCTCAACCAAGCATAGCCAAAGATAACTTGGGTCCTGAGGGGAATTATTTTCTTCTGGGCCTCCTGTGAGGAGCTAATGCAAAAAATAATATTGCTAAAAATGATTAAATATGCTATTTTGTAGAAAAATTGTTAAAAGTTTTTTTTTTTTAAATTCTTCAAATATTTTGTGTACAGTTTTTTTACATGCTTTTCGACTACCACACCAGTCACGTGCCCGTATTATGGTATTCGGAGAGAATTTTTAAAAAATTATTATGCTTATGTCATTATATTAATAATATTTTATATTTAAACCAGCGATACGCAGGTTAAAGCATAAAACCACGCTGTAACCTCTCTCTAAATATATGATTGTTTTTCCTGATTCCTAATCGCTACGTTGTCCGCTCAGTGATTACTTTGAAGTTTGGAAATTTTATGCCTCGACATAATAATCATTAGTATGTTCCTGTATGTACCTGATCAATATTTCATTTGCAAAATCACAAGAAAACCTCCCTTTCATCTCTTCCAATAAATCATTATTTCTACCCTAGGGCGGTTATATTATATGTACAAACATATCCACCCTTCTTTTACGAACAAACTAGAATAGCTTATAGGTAATAATATACGAATACTTTGTGATACCTCATCCTTTTTGAATGTATATACATATACATGTGAAGGGAAAACTGAACATTTATTTATACCCTTCTCACTTTGATAATGAAGTTAATATGAATTTTGTAGAGCAGTGTGGTTATTTTTGTAACCCTTAGGCTAGGTTGCTTCACCCTAAAGTCGTGGTTCAGCTAAATTTATGTTCAACCAAAACTACACACTTTTAACAAAACCACGGGTTTACGATGAAACAATCTAACCTTACTTGTTATGAATGTTTATTAAATCATGGTTAACATTTATAATATAACAAGTTTATTAGATTTTACGTAGGCCAATAGAATTTAGACGTTTTGAGAACACGATGAATATGATTCGAAATGCAATGAAATTAGTGGAAATGATGTGTACAAAGACAGATTTTTTTAGAGCATTCAATATTTCATGCAGATACACAGTGCCACAGCAAAGTTACTGCACGGAGAAAAATGTTATTCTAAAAAACGATCAATTTATTCGTAAAAACGGTTAAAAACGGGACTGAAGTTCTTACGAACAAATTAACAGTGTTTCAATGTTTATTGGCGGGAAATTGTAAGAAAAATGTGTTATGTATACCATCAAATTATTCTTACATGTTCCCGCCAATAAACATTGAAATCCTGTTAATTTGTTCGTACGAACTTTAGTCCCGTTTTTAACAGTTTTTACGAATAAAATTATCATATTTTAGAACAACATTTTTCTCCGTGTGTATTTCGCAGTAAAGCTGAAAACAAGTCGATACCGCTGGCTGCATCAAAAACAATTTATTTTGTTTTATAATGTATGTTTACATACATCTCTGGTAGAGGATTCGAAACCAGAGTTGACGCGAAAAGAGTAGATAGATAGATGCGTACAGCAAGTTTTTTCAACAATTTTATTTTGCATTAAAACACTCCCTAAAACTATTAAAAAACAGATTTTTTAGTAATATTCCAGTAGCTGTATTATAAGTACCTCTAATTTTCTCAATGTGTGATTTCATCCTTGATTAATTCCGTCCACGTGTAATTCTGGCAGTGTAACAAGGAATGTGAAATTCACATTGTGTAATTTCGGTCTGACATCATTATTTTTTTATTTTTCCTGAAACACCGTTTAGAGATTGGTATCATTATTTGGAAAACGATAATCCGAAGAAATTTCCTATTAGGATAGTTGTGAGCTTATTAATTTTTCATAAAATTGAGTGGCTATGACTTCAATAATTCAAGAAATAATTGTATTAATAATAAAACATGACGGTTGCCCGTCTAATGCTTTTTTGCTGGCTTTAGATGAGAAATCTAGATATATAACTCTGCTAGAAAAGTACTTCTACAGTCAGTTAATAGATTAAAAATGAAAATATTTGTTGACATTTCGAAATAAAGGGCTTTGAAAATAATATTTCTATAGTCTAAATCATAAAGGTTTGAGTATTATTTGTAATACAGACAACTTAATTCCGAATTATTGGGGACGATTATTTATATACCTACATTCTATATAAACATATTATAATATAATAATATATTATCATATTATTATCTAAAATCTAGGAATGCTGCCGCAGGTACTTCACTCAAGGTATACGTAATTAACTTATTGGATAACCAACATTTCTGCCATAGGCCACCGCAAGTGATTCACTACGTTTGGTAACTTAGCAGGAGTGCCCGGGTTCATGAGGGTGAGGTTTGTCTCGGCGGATGCGCCTAAGTACAGTATTTAAACTCATAATTTTTTTTTTTTTTTTAATTTATTGTTTATTCCAGATCTCGGGGAGGGTGGTGCAATCCCACGAGCACCATATTATACATAGAACATATTATCAAATTAATATTAAAAATATATATACATTGTGCGATACTGCACACATAGTAAAATAAAACAGAATAAAAATAATACAGAAAAAAAAACATGAAAATAAAGTTTTTTTTTATAATGAAAATTTATAAATAATGAAAATTTATAAATAATGAAAATTTATAAATAATGAAAATTTATAAATAATGAAAATTTATAAATAATGAAAATTTATAAATAATGAAAATTTATAAATAATGAAAATTTATTTTCCATAGCTGAAATTCTAATAGATTGTTAAACGGTTCACTGTGATTGCTGTGGTTTTACACTTACTGGTCTTCAAGTTTATAAAAATTGTATCAAAACAAAAATTTACTTTAATCAAATACCCTAGAATATTAATTACACGCCCAACTTCAGCAAAATACTGGCAAAGTGATTTTATATAGTACTTGGTAGCAATGGTGGCTTATAACAGATAATATAATCCTAATTGCCGCTATAATATTTTTTTATATATGAGAAAAAAGCAGTAAGATCGTATGCAGGTTGCCTAATATATATGTTTATGTTTAGTTTTCGATTTCTACAATTTAATTAAAAAGACAATATTTCACAAAAAACCCCTAAAATTGGTGAACGAAAACCAACGCCGCTAGAGCAGCATATTATTGTCAAACGAATGTAGGGGAAATGTCAAAAGTTGGAGGTATTTATAACTATTCTATAGTATTTGCTTTAATTAACTGTCAAAGTATACGTAAAAGCTCAGGCTTTCAGAGAATTTTCACTTCCTGTTTGATTTAGGGCATTTGCACGATGTATCAGACTTTCTGTTGGAAAACTTTTGTTTTTGTAGTGATAACGAGTGAAGCACTAATCCTGCTATTCATCAGAGTTTGCGACTGTTTCTAGGTCAGTGATTTATCGCGATTGAAATCCTGTTTGTGTAAATGTCAATGTTTGAACGTTGACATTTTTAAGGTATATGAAGATTTCCAATTTTTTAAAATAATTATTATCATTTTTTAAATTCTAATTTTAAGGATAAAACGATAGATAGATAGAAGAAATTGGATTAACATACAAAACGAAAGAAAAAAGAGAAGAAGGGAAAGAATAACAAAATTATTGCTTTTGAAATTTAAATAATTTATTTCTAATATATAATAACGGGCTGTGTTACAGCACGGGATACTTATAGAGCGAATTACATTTTTGATCTATCGTAGTTCGAAAAAAGTTAAGTTTTCACTATTAAAACAATCTTTGTGGAATTTTGTAAAAGGGCTATATTTTATAAAAATTTTTTTTGAAATAATTTGATAGGGGATATTAATTATTAATCAGACCGCTGTTTAAAATATATTTTAATAAATATTTTTTTAATGGTATTAATTAATGGTATTACAAGAGATATTCCGTTTTGCAAAACAGATTCAGTTTGGAAAAATAATTTGTTCTTAATAGTTTAAAATTAAAATATGTCGTATTCTAATGCAAAGTTCTTACACAATGTCATTAGTTTCACTTTGTCAGTTTTTTTTATTTAAAAAAATAATGTTTGTTTGATTGTTCGTATTTTATGCGCTGCCATACCGTTCATCCGATTGCGATAAAAAATCAGGATTTGATGTGCGCATTCCCGCAATAGTTATAGTATAGTGGAAATTATTTCCTGTACTATTCATCCGATTGCGATTAAAACATTGGTGAGTTGTTGTGAACATGACCGAGAAGGTTTCTATATAGCGATATTTATGTATTAGTGGGAATTGTCGTTATGAAATTTGCAAAAAAAAAATGCAATAGGTCGCACACGAGCTATTTGAAAAATAGGTGTCTTTAATGGAGTTTAGCGGCAGGGAAAAACGGCGGGAGGGGGGGTTCATGGGAAGGGGGACGAGGGAGAGGTAAAGGTGGAGAAGGTGAAAGGGGAAAGAGTGAGGGGGGTTCGCGAGAAGGAGGACAGCGGGTTGGGGAGGGGGAACGCGGGGAAGGTGAAAGGGGAACGCGGGAGGGGAAGGGGCCGCTAGAGGGGAAGAGAAGGCGGAAGGTAAACGGGGACGAATGGGAATAGACGCGCAGGGAGAAACAATTTCTATATTTAAGTGTCGTATCAGCGGTATATCAGGGTATACATGAGGGGTATCAGTTATAGTATTTCATAAAATACAGGGTTTGGTCCCAAGGAGCATACTGTTCATCAAGGTTGTCCTTCCGAAATTTTGTCCTAACTGTCTGAAATTAAATATTTCAATACTGCGTTGTGTAGATGTGTAGGCCAATTGTTATTACACTGGCAGCAATAAACATGTCGGTCATTTTTTTAGAGGGGCTAGAACTGAAACTACGCTAGTTTAAATTAAATAAACTTATGCCTTGCATAGTTTTACCGACTAAATAAAATGATTATCACAAACTGCGAAATTTATCTAACTCCTCGTTAAACTAGTTCTGCAGGATTTCTAATTATTCAAATCGCTCCCATAGTTTGGAAATACCGAGAACAACAGAAGAACAATGCCGTAATAAACTTTTTGATGGCGAACTATTGTAAAACGCGAAACTTTCAGGATAATGTAAGGGAAATAATACATAATGTTAAATTTAATAACTTTGCAATAATTCAAAAACATGTGTATTTGTTTATTAAAACATATACAGTGCATTATATATAAAAAAACGAATGCAATGCGCAATGGTGTCTCATCATGTTGTGTTGAAGTATAAATTTCTTGGTAGGAAAACTTAACTTATTGATATACGTGTATCCAAGAATAAGTAAATAGAAGTTTATTCTCCATTTATGGCCTGTTCAAAAAATCATTAATCGAGAAATTAGCACCAGCTACAACTACCCTCTTCTTTTATCAATGGGTGTAGAATTTGAGTAGAGTGTTTCAGGTACCGTTCGACCTATTGTTGGAACTGCTTTGGTTGAATACCATGTACGCACTTTGTTCATACATGTATTTCACTTTTTCGTTGTTTGTTTTTGGGGTGTTATGCCGTGTTTGCCGAAATTTCGGACAGCGTTGCAGTGTCCATCATCAGGGCAGATCCGGCAGATCCGACAATGTGTGTGTATTTCACTAGTCATGTGATATTTTTACAGCCTAAACACGCATAGTGTATACCGAACAAAAAATAAAATGATAGCCTCAATGAACGTAAACAAGGTTTTAGTAAAACAGTACCTACAAGTGGGTCTTGGAATTGTAATGGTTTGACCCCAAGAACCCTAAACATCCCTCACGTCTCTAGAATAATATCTCCTAGAAATACAAGTAAGAAGGAGATATTATTCTGTCAACGGTGTTTACCCTTACGTTATGAGACAGTACGACAAGGCCTGTTTATTTATATAATTTCATCTAAATATAACAATCTTCATCACAACAGCTGTTTAACCATTTCGCAAGGCTTAACACACACAGATAACAAACGCAACCTGGTGAAGTAATTGCCTTGAAACGTGTAGAAAATGTGTACGTAAATATGACATATTTCCGCAGGCATTATACTAATGAATTTAAAATTCTCCGGCAATTTTTTAAAAGCTTCCGTTATATTGTTCACAGGAAAAATCACCATTAGTAGTTCCATGGATAATTGGCTGTATAACCTTTATGGCTTTAGAGGCTATGGCGATGGTGTATTCTAATGTACTGAGAGACCATGTAAATAGGGTAAGTTATTTCTGCTTGAATAGTAAATATTGTTATATAAGGTTAAGGTAGGTATCTCAGTGAGAATTATTATATTTTAATATTATATGTATAGGTGTACAATTTTTGTTAACCTCACAATATGTAAGAAATATGCATGAGTAATTATTTAAAACTATTTTCATGGAACAAAACTTACTTTACTTTGGTAAAATGTTTAACCCAAGTGAAAGAGATATAAATAACCAAGTATTGTTTACAATTCCAAAAATCATTTGAAATTTAAATATTTTATTTATCGTTTCGTCATTAAAAAAAATAATTCATGATACAAGACTTTGGTAAGAACACTAGGTTTTTAAAAACTGAATTTACCAAAAAATTTGGTAAGCCACTGGTTGATCTTAAAACTGACGAAATGCTTCTTTGCAGTTTCAGACACAAATTTACCGTGTTTTGAAAAAAATAACAAATTATGTTAATACAATTTTTTTTGTTCTCCTGTATTTTGGTTATTTTTTTTTGTTTTTATTAACTACAATGTAAACGATTCTTTTTGAAATTTTGTAACAGTGTTCTAAAAAATTAAGACTAATAATAATAATAATAATAAAGATAATATTTTATTATTGCGTCATAATATTTTATTTATTTATAATTGTGACATCTCGATAAAGGATTTTGTAAAATAAAATGTAGACCCGAGGATTTATGGAAAAAAAAACTATTGTACGGGTTTGGTGTTTTCGTATCAAATGGACTTTGATAATAGCAAATTTCAAGTTTTTTTTAAATAAAAAAAGAAATGCAGAGGATACGCGGTAGAGCATATTAAGGTTAAGTATTCAACTTTTCCATTACCTCTTTAAGTTTTGAAAGGAAATATTAAAATAACCCTGAATAAACTTGAATCTGGGTTAATGAATTAAAATAAATCATCATTACTCTTCCCGCTGAGCTTTTTTCTTTGAAACTAATTCGTAACTCGACTTGTAAATAAATTTGTAAACTCCTCTCATCCCATGAACTAGGGTCATTAATCTAAATTCGCAATTTATTTACACTGGATTTTTGTGTTCGCTTTCTTGAACAGTTAAATAGTGCCTCCGCTAAGTACTTCACAATTAGGGGCTGTGCTAATGTCACTTTTCTCCTTGACTACTAACAAAGTTGGGAATTTTGCGAAGCTTAGTAATCATTGTAATCAATTATTATTTAGTACTTGAACTTGCTAAAGAGACACGCCACATGCTTGATACGTCTGTATACGATACAAAATAAATATTTAAGGTTTTTATCAGAAAACTGCAATATATTATATTTGCAGTCAAAAAATTAAAATAAAACCTCACAATTTGTTTTGGTGCATATTTTTTTTTAGTTTCTTCAAATTTACGCATAATATTCAATTATTCCGACTACTGACGTGACCCGACTCAAGTATTTCTTTCGCTCGATCGTCCCGTGTTTTTCTAGGGCTTCACTGATTTCTCCTTCCATTCACTTCCATTGCCGCATGTTATTCTGGCACTTTTTTCTCCATCCATTCACTTCCATTGCGTCACATTATACTGGCACTTTTTTCTCCATCCATTCACTTCCATTGCGTCACATTATACTGGCACTCTTTTCTCCATCCATTCACTTCCATTGCC
Organism: Limnephilus auricula; assembly: GCA_951813805.1. NCBI lineage: Eukaryota > Metazoa > Arthropoda > Insecta > Trichoptera > Limnephilidae > Limnephilus > Limnephilus auricula. Next base: position 23,160,284 of record OX638393.1, read on the forward strand.
TCACATTATTCTGGCACTTCTTTCTCCACCCATTCACTTCCATTGCGTCACATTATACTGGCACTCTTTTCTCCATCCATTCACTTCCATTGTGTCATATTATTATGGCACTCTTTTCTCCATCCATTCACTTCCATTGTGTCATATTGTTCTGGCACTTTTTTCTCCACCCATTCACTTCCATTGCGTCACATTATACTGGCACTCTTTTCTCCACCCATTCACTTCCATTGCGTCACATTATACTGGCACTCTTTTCTCCATCCATTCACTTCCATTGCCTCACATTATTCTGGTACTCTTTTCTCCATCCATTCACTTCCATTGTGTCATATTATTCTGGCACTCTTTTCTCCATCCATTCATTTCCATTGCCTTACATTATTACGGAACTCTTTGCTCCATCCATTCACTTCCATTGTGTCATATTATTCTGGCACTCTTTTCTCCAACCACTCACTCAACATTTCCGTAATTCTCTACTCGACATTCTTTAGTCATTCTCTACACTAATCGATATATTTTTGTCCTTCCTTTGCTAGATTCATGCCATGAATAGGTGTGATTAATAAAGGTATTTGAAAGTAAATACAAGAAGAAAACTGCCTTGAAATACTTTCACAACCCTATTTTAATGCTGCTTTCGTAAATTCTTTCACGCAAAAAGTTGTGTTGAGTCGGCAAGAGTATTTTTTTAACGCTTTCTGTGTTCAACGTGTGTTTTTTGGATTTTTAGACCACCTCATTAATCTTACTCCTATAAAGGTAGTGTTGTTTTCCCGAGAGTTCGTTTTTTGCACTACCCATCACTTAACACCAAATTGCTCTTCGCCTTTATTACGAGTATATCTTCATTGTTTCATTGTTACAGCCAGAATGATAACTTTTTCTTTCAATCTAGGAATGTATTGAACCTTGAACATTTAATTTGTATATTTTATTAAATATAGGAAAAAATTTCTCAGGGCGCTCCTTATTTCTTTTTTATTGATTATTGTTATATTGACTGTCTGGGGAGAATAAAAAATATCTATTTATTTTTTTAACAGAAAATTATGATGAAACCGGTTTTTAGTATGACTGTTTTATTTTAAGTATTTATTTTAACCCTTTATTAAAAACAGCGAAGAGACCGATTTTTTTTTTAAATTTGTGCAAAACTTTTTTTTTAAATTCATGCAAAACAATATACATTTCATACATTTTTGGTATAACCAATAAATTCCTAACACCATAAGAAAAAATAATAACAATTATGTTCATTCTCTTATCCTAATAGATTATTCAGCAAACAAAAAATGTTGCTTTTATATTTATTTATAAAGCAACTGCTCCTATGTAAAATCGTTTGTGTTTACATTATTCTCAATATTCATGTTCTCATCAAATCACCATATTGTTCGGTAGAATCACAAGTAACAAAAAATACTAAAGTAATGTGAACAGATCTACTTCAAAATATGGTGTTTGTAAGATGCAAATCTCTACATTAGAAATATTGATTCATAATTACTAATTATATAATAGTGGAGTGAGCTCTTGAAGTTTTCGTTATTGCGAAAACATGTCATCAATCATCAAGGTAACATTTTTTGAAGTACAGATATTTGATGTGATTTGTCAAATAAACCATTTCATGTAAAAAATGTTTTTCGATTAGTGACAAAATGATATTTTATATACCTGACAAATATTGTGATGTTTTTTCTTTCAGCAATTTGACTCCGTTTGTAAAGCAGAGGTCTCTTTCTTTCTATCCAGAGGAGTACTAAACGTGAGTTTTCAATTTTCATTTTTAAATTTTCGTAATATATCTAAACTTGAGCTTTCATCATTTGATTGTATTGGATTACTTTTCCTACTTTTCGGAATACAAACATGTATCTAGCTTAATTAATTAGTTATTTTTAATTACCTGTTATTATTTATTTTCAATTTTTTTTGTTGTTGTAAATAATTATTAATATTATCACAGTTATGTCACGTCACGTCAGTATGGCCACTTTTGACACCTCGGGTACTTTGTCATATTTATTTAGTTTACAGTATAATTTTATTGTTGCCAACTGTATGTTAACATACTGGCAAGCTGTAATTTTAGTTTAAATAACTATTGTGTTGATTTTTGTAATAATTTTATTGATTTATTTTTTTATATTTTATATGTACCTACATTTTTATTAATTATTATTGTTAAGCTGCAAATCTCGACACGAAATTCCATTGTTTTCAATCGTTGTAAAGGCACTTTTCAAAGGCACGACCCCCTTTAAGTAATAAAAACATTTCATCACCTTGCGACCCCCCCTGCCTTTATGTGTTAAATCAAAAAAAAATTTAATTAAAAAAAAAAAAAGTAAAATTTTATATCCGCAAGGCCAAAATATAAAGCTTTTCGATGTTTGCCATTCTGAAATATTAAAGAACATATAAAAAGAACTTGCAATTTTGGGCGGTAGAGATGGTTGAGACATTCAAAAGTTTGTCGCGAAAAGAGGGCAAAGATTTCCACAAGAAATTTTTACTGTGTTCAAGGTCAAACCAATAAATGCTCTTGATTTAGTATCGCTCGAAAAGTACAATACATCCTTAAGAATTTTTTTGGTATTTTATCATACAACTTTTAGAATTCATCAAACATGTATCTCATCAAGAAAACGCTGCACTGTTCTGAGAAAAATTTCTGCAATTTAGGTCTAAAATTAACTTAAGTAACCACAAAACTCTGTCTTTTTAAGAAATGCAAAAAAAAAAACAATTTTGAGAGGCTGATCCAAAACTTTGAAGAAAAACTAAAGTTTTCGGCTAAGCCTTTTGCAAAACAGAATAGAAGCCGTTGAATAGTGTTTATCGCAATTTTTTGATGGTTTATATAAAAGCCCGGTTCAGCTGGTTGCTCATCACATCACTTTGGACAAGCGCACTTTTCTTCATTAGTTGCAATAAAAAGGAAATATAGAGAAAAAAAAAAAAAAAAACTAAAATATGTCTTGAACATAGAGCCAATGAACTATATTTGTTGTTTTTTTGATAAAATAAAAAAAAACTACATTTTTACTAATTTTATTTATTAATACGGTCACCCCGCGACCCCCACTTTGATATCGACTGCTTATTTGAGCTGCTTATGATTTTTTTGAATTATACAATTTTTTTTATGAACATGTATATGTCATGTTTTAAATTTTTTTAACACAACACGTAGGTATATCAAATTAGATATAAAATACCAAAAAAATTATTGCTCATAGAAAAGTCTTGAATGTGGTTTTTGCCATAAATGTGAATTATGGACGAATATTGTCAATGAAAGTAGCTTCTTTATTACATAATTACTGCCAATTAGCTAAGTTACACGAAACATTACTACGTCATCGCTTAAAATGCGAATATTTCCCACCTTAAATAAAATAGCATTAATATTGAGATACTTAAGCCGTTCAAACTTTCTTTGAAGTTAATACAAAATAATAATTGAAGTCCTTTTTATGGTATCCTCGACCCACCTTCTGGGTATTTACCCAACAAATTTGTATTAGTGTAATTTGAGCTTCTGATGAATGAGATATTAATTAGGCGAGGTTATAAGTACCCTTTGCATGTGAAAACACGACACGCGTCAAAGTCAGGTGTTAGTCGAAACCGAGCCGAGGATTTCGCGTATATTTTGATAGCTTAAGCAAACTCACACGTCTTTAATTAGTAGATCAAACCATCTTATTATTAATGTATTAGAGTTATCCGAGTCGAGGGTTATACATAAGCCTTATCGTTTGATATTTAACTCTTCGTGGTAAAGGCAAGTCGTCTTATCAAACTGAAGCCTTTCAAATAATATAATATGTTGCGGAAAAAAATATCGATAGTCATTATTTAATATGGCTTTCAAAGTTATGTCAAGCTAATATTGTCGAAGTTTATTATTTTATTTTATTAACTTGTGAAGAGAAACCATCACCTAGGTAATAAATCCAAGAATAAGCTTTATTTTATGTATTGAGTTTATATTATGGATTCCACCATCAATTTATATAATACAAAGAACAACGTCATTAGTAGTCACGGAGATGATGAAAGAGAAAGGATTTTTTTTTTAAATCTGGTGTTCCAACATACGAAGAATGAGACAGATGTGGAATAATACATATTCAATCGAGCTCCTGAACGATTTTGTGATGTTAGCATATTTTGAAATATTGGCATAAATAACTGTCTCCGATGCCCTAATAATAATTATTTTCCTTTTCTTCACAGAGAAGGCCCCGATAAAAAAAATCCCCCAGGGCCTGTGTTATCTTTGGGGATGCTGTGTGGAGGGTTTTTTAAGGGAATGAAAGGAAATTAAGTTCTGGGAAGGAAAAGGTATGGGGGATGGGTAGGAATTTGGGGGTCAATGTGTCTAGGAGCGACGGACGTATTTTTTTATTTACATTATCTCCACACAGGAGGCCCTGAAGAAAATAATTTCCCTCAGGGCCTATGTCATCTTTGAAGATGCTGTGTGAAGGATCTTTTTGAGGAGAGGAAGGATTGAACATGGATCCTGAAGAGACCCATGTTGTACGAAAGAAGAAACACAGAGGCAGGCAAATCGTTCCAAAGCCGAGCTGTTGAAGTCAATATCGAGTCCTAGAAGCGACCTGTTCTCATGTGACAAATGTCATCCGTGTACACATGTTGAGCGCGCGTTTGGAGTGTTTCCGGACTATGCACCCGTGCCGAGGGGATCAATGACCCTAGTTCCTAGATAGATTAATACAATAAGTTTTATACTTAATTATACTAACAATAATTTAAGAAAAACTCCTTATAATTTGAAAAAAATTATGGAACAACTTTTAGACATTCTAATAATATAGTAACACATCAAAAGATGAATTTTAAAAGCTCTTGCTCGATGCTAAAAGTAATTAACCAAACCCATTAATTTTAATAATAATTTGCTCTGAACACTTGGTTTGATTACATTTTTTATCTTTCAATATTTGGTCCTATTCTCATATAATGATATTCTTATATTGATATTTCTTGAAACGGAGAAAGATTCAAGAAGTTCCTCTAAATATTAGGTCCTTACATATGAAATTGGCGTTTTGTATGGAAGGAACATAAAGTCGATTTTTTTAAAATATAATATATTTATTTAATCAAAGTATGTAGCAATGCTATCTATCCACTTTTGCCATCTCATAGGTAGTTCATCGACCCTTTACTAAAAAAGCCACTCGGATGGGAATCAATAAAATCTTTGAAGGCGGTTTGGACTGCCCCATCGGAGTTGAATTTTTTCCCTTGCAAGAAGTTATCCAAATTTCTAAAAAAATGGTAATCTGTTGGGGCAAGGTCCGGAGAGTACGGTGGATGTCTTAGACATTCCAATTGAAGCTCCTCTAATTTGGTAGCCGTCTGTTGTGCTGTGTATGTTCTAGCGTTATCATGAAGCAGCAGTGGCCTAGAGAGATTAACCAGCCTCGGTTGTTTAGCAGCTAGCTTTTCCATCATGGCTTGCAGGTGCTGACAATAGACATCTGTCGTAATCGTCTGGCCAGATTTAAGAAAGCTGTAGTGAACGACACCAGCGCTAGTCCACCAAATGCTAACAAGTAACTTTTTTGGAGTCAATTTTCGCTTGGGGCATGGTTTGGCTAGTTCGGCAGGGTTCAGCCATTGCGATGAGTGCTTTCGATTATTGTACAGGATCCACTTTTCATCACAGGTAATGATTCGATTTAAAATCCCTTAATTATTCTGCCGGTTAAGTAATGCAACGCAGCAGTCAACGCGCGTTTGTTGATTTGCTTCACCCAATTCGTGAGGTACCCACCTTTCAAGCTTGTTCACCTTCTCAATTTGCTTCAAGTGGATTAAAACAATTTTATCACTAACACCGCAGCCTGCAGCTAACTCGGACGTGGTTTGCGACGGATCCGCTTCCACAATAGCCTTTAATTCTTCATTATCAACTTTGGTCTCCGGCCGTCCATGGGGCTTGTTCTGCAGGTCGAAATTTCCAGAACGAAAACGTTGGAACGAAAAACGCACTGTGTTTTCTTTTGCGGCACCGTCACCATACACATAACATAACACGTAAATAACGCGATATTTCAAGTTTTCCATTTTGTAAACTAAGTGACGCAAAGAAAAAAAACATCTAAGGAAAAAACAAATTAATTATAATTTTCGAAACACAAATACATGAGTGTAAATTTGAATTTGGAAATCCAAACCAAAGAGAAGATATTTGAGATCAAAGTTGCCAGTACGGCAAAAGTCAAGTTCATATGTAAGGACCTAATATTAACTCATGTTTGATCTATGTTAACATTATGGAAATTTGATATTTGCAGAATGTCATGTCTTATTACACAAGTTATTTCTAATTTCATTTCTGGCATTAAAAGTTTCGGTCTCCTGTAGATATACACGTAACTATACGATACTTGACACAAGTGTGTTTCTGCCGGAGTTGGCAGAAACCTTTTCGTTTTTCTCCTTCGTTCTGAGGAAACTCGCCAAATATTCAACAACTGAGAGCCTCGCGTTACAGCACTTGAAAACTTTACAAATTTTAAACTAATAGATTCGGCTCTTTTCTTTGAATAAATTTTCTCGTAGGAGCAGACGACGCTCATGTTACATAAATTGCCGAGAAGTCTAAAAATAGTGCAATGAATAAATTATTACACATTTTCGCCCCGTGCCATGTTGAACGTACCTACATAATATGAACGTATATTGTACATACCTAGAAAGTCCGAGAAGGAGAAAACAAGTCCATGAATAATGAAGAACATTCGCGAGGTGGCATCTTACTAATGTATACAACTTTTATTATTGTTTGTCTTCTGTTTTTTTACATTGTGAATACCAAATAATACTATTTTTCATTACGGAGGTGTGCATTCCATACAGCCCAAATAAGCGCTGCCTACCCTACCTCACTCACATAAACATAAACATAAACAATAGTTAAATTTGTCAAAATATACCGAGAAACTTAGCCAGTCCGAAAAGCCACCTTATACACATAAACATCTCGATAATTAATCCTTCAATTTTATTCATATTCTTTATAATCCTTAAGAAATTACAGAAATTTTTTCCTATTTTTTGTATTCCCATATTCAAAGCGCTTAATATTGAAAAATATTAAGCGCTGTGACTATGAGAAATCAAAAATGGGCAATTTTTTAACTCCAATTTATATCAGGAATCACATGGTCAAAGTAAATCAAGTACGTCCCTTAAGGCCATTGGTTGCGCGGCAAGTTTAATACAAAACGTAGTTTTGGTTTTTAGGCCAAAATACCCAACCACACTGAAAAATTATTTTTGTAATAAAAAGTATTGTGGCCTCAAATCCAAATTACGTTTCGTATGAAAGCGACCGCGCAGCCGTTCCTCTTAACACCCTATATATTATTATGATAATATAAAATGACCGGTTATGTGGTGAGATAACATTGGTTTTACAAACATATAAATATCTCCTGTTTCTGTATCTATCTGAAATATTTGCTTTAAAATATTTGAACTTATTTATGTATGTGAGATTTTTCTAATGACTATTTTCTGGTTGTTTACGAATCGATTTTCCCACACTTGAATATTTCAACCCATTTCGCTCGATACGCCGGGAGGCACCAATTTCAGGGATCGGAAGCACCTGCTTCGGGGAAGGGAAGGAGGTTGGGTTTTAATCAGCTGGCACACACGATCATAGGGGTCCTGCAGTCAATATTGGAATGTGGGATAGACAAATAGACAGGGATCAAGGGAAGGAGTAAACCGTGGGGTGAACGTTTTTGTGGTTTTGAGAATTATGTGAAACGCGCGGAGGTCGAATGTGTCAAATCGTTAATCGATTTTTCTTTGTAAAGAGACACGAAGTTACTCTTGAATGTCATGTTATTGTTGTTGTCTATTGACAAATCTCAGAAAGTAAAATGAAAAAACAGAATTATCAGACCTCTATTGAAACGTCTGTGCCTATACTAAAATGAAAGGGTAGTAATCGTTGAACGCGTAATGTTTTCACATCTGGATATAATACATTGGTCCTTAGGACCAGTTGTTTCGGAAAATTTCACGTTTGAATTTCCCTCAAATGGACATTCACCGAAAAATTGGGTTGTTTCAACCTCCGTCAGAAGAAATTTCATCGAAAAATCCATAGGACCAGTTGTTTCGGAATTCCCTTCAAATTTGAATTTCCTTCAAATCATCATTCACCGAAAAATTGGGTTGTTTCAACTTCCGTCAGCAGTGAAAATACTATAGAAATGTGATGTGAATGTGATCAGCCGAGTCCGGACGGTTAGCGAAATAATGGGAGGCGCATGCGCAGACGTCAAAATTGTGATTCGGCGTGGAACACTTGAATAAAATTTTCAAATTTATCGAACGTTATTTGTTGCTATTTACTGCTGACGGAAGTTAAAACAACCCAATTTTTCGGTGAATGACGATTTGAAGGAAATTCAAATTTGAAGGAAATTCAAATTTGAAGGGAATTCCGAAATATCTGGTCCTATGGAATTTTCTATGAAATTTCTTCTGACGGAGGTTGAAACAACCCAATTTTTCGGTGAATGTCGATTTGAAGGAAATTCAAACGTGAAATTTTCCGAAACAACTGGTCCTAAGGACCAGTTGTTTCGATAGACACTCTCCAAAAATAACTCAAAGGATGAGGAAATGCAGGAAGGCACGATAGTCGATATAGTTTTATCAACGTCGTTATTTTTATCGTGGTAATGTTAACTAACTTATCATCACGCCGTTTCTCCACAGGGGTAGGCAGAGAGGATCGACCATTAACAACTCGGTCTTGGCACACACCCCTTGATTTTTTACATTCATACATATACATTCTTTACATTCATCTCATACATAGGTACTGTTCTGTTATTCTCTGACTCTAGTCATGGCCCGACTATCGTGTATCGTGCAATGTCCTTCTTCGTTCATACACTCTACAAGCCCTAACCATCTGAGCGTCCGTTTCTTAATATTACTCATTTTACACCGGCCTTGCATACTTTGCGAATTTCCACATTTTTTTACACCTTCATTCATAGTTTTACCACATGCACGCCTCAGGGATTTTATATCTACAGCATTCAATGTACTTTCTGATAATGTTATATATATTTTTTCTATTCAGGCTTTCGCGATATGGGGCGTGATGCGTTTCTACCACCTCTTGAAAGCCGGTGTGACCTGGAGAGGGCCCGAAGCCATAGAGCTATGATGCAGGTCACAGTTCCTCACGGATCCCATGGATGCCCCTCCGCTGGAAGACGAATCCCTCCTGGTGGGATACGACAGCAACTCCCAGGTCAGCGTCCCGGAGTCAGTCTGATCCGCGGACTATCCCGGAACTGTGACAAAGGGGGTGGCTTCTTGGTGCAAGGTCAGGTAGGATAGCTGACTTCTGGAAGATCAAACTAAATTAATTGTGTATTAACAGAATCTTCAATATCTGCGTTTTTGAGTCACTGTGATCGTAGAATTGTTTCGGAATGATAGATATTAATTAGAACCCAGTTTCGCCTGGATTCATTAACTTCAGAATGTTCATTACAAAAATATGAATTCATTAAAAAAATGGCTGCCATATCAGAAAACAGTACTTTAAAAATCTGATTTATTTATTGACAGAATCTTCTACATCTGTATTTCTGAAACATCATGATCCGAAATTCGGGACGTAGCTCTATATACGAGGGGTGTTCAGAAACTAAGTGTACTAGATTTTTATATATTTTTAGAAAAGGTGTTTTTGTAAAAAGTTGCATGATATTGTTGGTACACTTGTTGAATATTTTTTCACATAATTGCCATCCCGTTCAATAAATTTGGTGAGCCGTGGCATACGTTTTTTTAGCCCTCCTCGAAGAACTCTCCCGCCAGCTCCGTCGCCCACTTCAAAACCTCTTTCTGCACCTGCTCGTCGATTGAAAATTTATTTCCACATTTGTGTGTCTTCAGGAAGGTGAAAAGGTGATAGTATGAAGGCGCCAAGTCAGGGGAATAAGAAGCAGTGGTTTAAAACATCCCAGCAAAATGAGTCCAAGAGCGCCTTGAAAGCTAAGGAAGGCTGTGTGAGGACAGCGTTGCCATGCAGCAATCACGATTCCCCTCCCTTTGTTTTGAATGCTCTTTTTGAGTTTTGTTAGGATACCACATTATTGCTGCCCATTGATGGTCAGAAGATGGGACAGAAATTGGACCAACATGATACCTCTTCTGTCCCAAAAGACTCAGGCAATGATTTTTTTCCCCAAAATTGCGGTTTTGAAATTTTTGGCGGATGGAAAATTGACGTAACGACTCTCTTTTTGTCTCAGGCGTGTAAAGAACCACCTACGTATCGTCTCCGGTCGCAATAGAGCTCAGAAAATCTTTATCTTCCAATTCAAGTAGCTCAAGAAACTTGCGGGAGCAATTCACCTAATTTTTCCTGTGCTGAACGTGAATCGCGCTTAGAGGGAAATCTTACCGATATCCTTCTCGCAACTGGACACTATAACGTGAGTTTACGTACGACCGTGTTCCTACGATGCTTGTTCTGGTCAGGAGATCCCACTCTACCATTTGGTGTTGAAAATCTTCAAAAAACAAAAAACCACAGCCCGTTATGATCACTGTACATTTACTTTCTGAATATGCTAAGAATTATAATGTTGTTAAAACAGTTCCACGAAGATTCATTGATTTTCGAATGCCATCGCTAAAATATAAATCGTTTCGCGATATAGCTCCCAAGTGATTCCCTGAATGCTTACTTACTGTAATTCCCTGAATTAGTCTCTAGTGACTATGTTCGCAGGTTAGCGTTGCTAAATTCCTTCAATCCGATAACTATTTCGGAACTGTGCTTGGAAACAAATGTAGCTAATATTATAGATAACGTAGGCCAAATAATGTACTCACATAATATTATGATTGCAAACATTCTTGAATAAGCGTTAACCGAGAAATACTCAGATCAGCTCGTTAAGTACAAATATTGTTAAAGACATGCAACATTGACAGTGAATAATAATTCTCAGGAAAAAAATAAATAGACAACATTTATTTAAAAATCATTGTTGATAGGTTTTAACAGAAAAAACATTTTTAACTGCTTTATTTATGAAAGTTTGTATTAATTGTAAATATCTTTACTTACATAATTTCAACAAATTATATAGTGAATCAAACAAATGATTTAAATACGATATTTTTCATGTTTTTCGATGGTTTTTCCTCTTTTTTTTTTTGAAATCATAGTTGAAAAAATATGATTTCAAAGTATACTTTTACTTTGATGTCAACAAACATTATTTCAAATTAAGATATCAATGACGAAAGATTATTTACATATGAAAAATAATACCATTTTTAAAATTAGTTAAGGGTTGAAATTAATAAAAAAAACTATTACACTGTGAATATTTCGCTAAGTTTTCTTTTAATGGTGCGGTTGGTTGGAATAGCAATCAACCATCTTCATAGCAAATGAATAAATAAAAATCAAAGAATATAAAACAGTTTTATTGGGCTTTTAACAGTACAGTGTAGATCTTTAAATAATTGAAAGTTTTGTTAGTTTTTTTTATTGACAATGCTTTGAGAATCAGGCATACATTGATGACAATACAAACATATTATTATTAAATAAAATCAAAACATATTTATATGCATATCACCTAACGAGCAGTGTTTGTGATAAAATTTGTACATAAATAAAATTAAACTTTATATTAACCTTTTATAATATTTATGCAGTATGTTGATCGCTAAGCTATTTATGAATAAAATTATGTATTCTTACTTGTTTTAGACTTTTTGTGTAGATATGAGTTTTATATATTTATGTAAAAAAATATTTGTTGGTTTTCAGGCAACACTGCTTACGGTAAACATACAATTTAGTGGTAAACTGAATCAAATGAAATAACAAGTAATGTTTTAATAGGACGACCAAATTTCGAACAATTTTAATTGAGGTCTGAAATTAACCAATTCATTCGTTTTGTCCATCTGACCACAATTTAATTATAGCTGTAATGATTTTAATTATTTAGGTGAAAGATAAAACAAATTTAATTAAAAAATTGTAATTTGATAATGATGTGATTTCAATAAAGACTAAAATGAACGTTGAATGCAAAATTGGTATCTTAATTTTAATTTTGGATATTTTATGCCTGAATAATTTAATTTGTCCCAACATATTAGTTTTTATTTTTATTTTCAAAGTGTCAAATACAGTTTTATAATAAATATTATCATTTTACAGATTTTGGTTTGTAGCAAATAATATTCACATAGAACGTAATTATATATTACAATATTATGCTTTCTGTGTTCAGTTTGCGTGTTTAAAAATATATTTGAACACATTATGTATGCCACAGATACAGGACGTCCGGAGGCAAAGTGCACACACTTCGGGAGGTGGTTCTACATGATGCTAGAAGTAAAAAGGATGAATAACATTTTTTTTCAAAATTCATTGTTTTTCTCCCCTACAAAAATATTTTCCACAGAAGAATATTTATTTTTCCATACAAACAATTCACCTTTTATGCTAAAATCCACCTTAAAACGATGGATTTTCTAAAAAAGTTCTTTATCTTTTTACTTGTAGAGTCACAATTTAGAATCACCTCCCAAAATAAATGCACTCTATCCCCGGACGTCTTGTATAATATTTATAAATGTAAAATATTTTATTGTTATGTAAATATACACTTTTTAAATAAATATTGTGTTTTCTTTTCACGTAATTATTTTAAATAAATAAAATGTTCTAAAATATTAAGGCCCAATTGTTTCGCAGATATTCAATTGTAACAAACTGATCAAATGACTACTCAGCGCCATTTTGTTTTTTTAATTGTTAAAAGGTTACAGTTAATTATTTTTCTATTTAACGAATAGCGATTAGCAGAAAAGGACTACTATCATATAGTTAAGCTTATCAGCATATTACAATTTGATAGATAGCTGAAACGCACTTAGAATCGGCATTTAACGAGGACCTTTAATATGTCAAAAAACTAATCTGGCGCCAAATGGCTATTTGCTGGCAATGTTTCATTTGCATTTCTGCGAAACAACTAGGCATAAGCTATCTTAAGATTCTTTAGCTTTTTATTTTAGGTTTTAGAATTGTTTTCTGAAGTCAATGTTTTTATGATTCTGCCTAGATAATGTAATTATACCCATTTAAAAAGACACAATTCACTGAGAAATAAAACCCATTTAGGTTTTGATTTTAAAAAAGAAATCCCAATAACTACCTCCGAAAGAATCACAGAACACTCTTGAGTGTGCAAACTCGGCCATCCAGATAAATTGTCAATTACCAAGGAGGAAGTGCAATGCGGCATAATAACACACAAATTCATCACGATATTTATTTATTATTTCTTTACATGGTAGGTATTATTGTTCAAATTTCAATATTAACCTCACTAGGACAAGCCTCTTTTGAGGATAATAAGTTTATAAAGTAGTACAAATAGAACAAAAAATATTTAGGTACCTATTGATAAAACAACAAAGTACAAAGATGAACCAATTGATGGCAATTTTAACACCGATATTTTAATATTTAAAAATAAGATTAAAAAAATGCACATGATGTCTTAATATGTGTTCTGGAAGGATATTAAATATAAGTGTAAACTGACACAAATAATTTCTTTGACCAATTGAACACAGTTAATAAAAATATATCGTTGTTTGCATTAAAAACCTTAAAAATTACTTATAAGTCAGTCGCAACAGAACACCTTCAAAAGAAAACCTTTTGACAATCTACTAAATGAAATTCTTCTATATTATATATGTACATACTAGCTGGTACCCGGCATGCGTTGCAATGCCATTTAAATAATGAAATTGTTTCTCCCTTCATATCATTTCCCTTCCGCCACCTTTTCCCCTTCCGCCACACCTTCCTCTCTCGCGTTCTACTTTCACCTTCCCCCTCCGACCCCCTTCTCGCGACCCCCCTTACGCATTCCCCTTCCACCTTTTCCGCCTTCCCCCCTCCCTTGTCAAACCCCCCCTCCTAAATTCCTCTCCGCCCCTCCCTGATTCCACTCCTCCTCACGACTTTTTTACCTGCCGCTAAACTCTTTGACCTAGTTCACATTTTTTATGCAAATTTCATAAAACCAGAGCTCGCGGTATGAAATATACTTTACGACCTATTCTCATACCTACCAAATATATAAAAAAAATCATAAAAATCGGTTCAGCCGCTTACCACAAACACCGTGACACGAGATTTTTATATATTAGATAATATAGTGTGTATGGGGTACATCAATGTATCTTACATTTATGAGATTTTATTATTATTTTTTTTTAGTGAATACCTCACAAGAGTCCCATCTGCTCCCGTCTGGAGCCAGTGAGACTATGGCATCCCCAATTGGGGTATATTATGAGGCTGAGGGTAAGTGGGGAAGGGAAGGAGACGAGAAGAGGAAGGTGCGGAGGTACCTGGCTATTCAGATCTAGTCACTAAACACGGCTAAAGCCATTTCAAGCCACGTTTCAATTCTGAATAATGGTCTTACACCAGGGCGATACTAAGAGTATCTTCCACTCTGGAACGTGCCGCAAATATACTATATATTATTTTAAATAATTAATTGTGAAATAACACAAATCGATTAAATAAAATTTATTTGCGCACGCCGGGTTCGAACCCGCGGCCTTCGGAATGGGAGTCTAACGCTCTACCACTGGACTATGCCGGCCGTCACAGAATAAAAACAAACAAAAAAAATACTAATTATCAGGAGGCTAATGCTAGAAGTGTATGTCAGATTTTGGTAATTTAAGTATGGTCTCAGAAAGTATTCTAAAATAATAATTATTTGAAAAATCCAAAAGCATAATGTGCTAGACACTTTAGATTATTGAAAGTGTGGCCTGTCTGATGGTGTATGTCAAAAACATATATATAAGACAAACTTTCTCAAACTGCGCACATCGATCGTCCAGTTTATTAGCCAGATATCTCCAAATACAAAATTTTGAGATAATGAGGCAAGCAATTTTCGAAAGTTCACCAAAAATCAAATACAATTTACAAGTGTTTGTGTTTTACATATTAAAATTGCTATAAATAATGATGGGAGGCATAACGTCCTGTACATTAGTATGACATTTAAAATATCCTACTAGTGACCTAAAAACATCAACATTTAATTATAATTAATTTGGTGTTGTTTATGAGTAATCTGAGTATTGTACCAGACAGAGGGTACAATTTTACATATAATTGCATACTCTAGACGAAATATAATTTTTCGGAGATGTCTGACTAATCAACTCCATTCTTCCGAATTACTCAATTTTGTCCCTCTAATCTGAATCAAAGTTTGTCAAGGAGATATTTGATGAACTAGTTGAACAACAGCCACCAAACAATTCCCACCTTCTGTTTACTATGTGGGTACCGATTGTCAGAGAACACTGGCGTTGAATAACCTATACTACAGAGCCAAGTTGGGGGTTACGAGCAGGTACGACAATATTGTGTAGAATGTATCACATTTATAATGCCATTATGTACATTGTGTTGTGTAAATGGAATAAAGCAAGGTGTAAATGGGTTTGTTAGGGTATGTATCTAGTTTGTAAATTATACATCTGTGTTATATTGATGTAAAGCTCCGTGCACATACAGGTTATTGTTATGCGATACTTAACAAATGTTAAGTATATATAAAATATAATAGTGAATAATAGTCGATATAATATTGCAATTTCTTAGGCCTTCTCACAAAGGGTTTGCTGAGGTGAACTCAACCTATTTAATAAAAATAAAACACTTTTTTTGTTTTTTTTTTGTAAATCATGATATTTATTAATTTACTTTACCGACCGGTTTCGCTTTACTCAAGCATCTTCAGGGTACAAATTAATACTAAACAATAACTACAAAATGTGTGCATATTTATACATATAGAGAGAGACAACAATATATACATATAGAAAGAGACAACAATTTAAAATTATTACAAACAGGGGGGATATATTAATACAAATGAATTGGGAAAAAACCAACATATAATTATAGACTAATGGGTTATCAAAAGTGACAAAAGAAAATTATTAATAGTTTAATGGAAACATACCTATATTGGGCTACTAGATACCTCTAATTGATTAGTAAGTACGGGACAATTGGTTTTTACAGCTTTTTAAATTTCTAATGCTTCCAAATTATTTAAACGGTTACCATGCCAACCTATTTAATTCATTTTATTAGTCTTGTATATCGTTTTTGTGTTTTTTTAGGGTTTTTTCCATTGACCACTTTCAGCCAGATTTTTATTATTAATTTGTACTTATTAAAAAATTAATCGATTATTTTTTATATCTGTATTACTCATAAAACACGTTTCTCATTTTGTATTACTTTATATTTGCATTTAAAAGTTTACCATGGATACTTTCAAATAATCGTAATATATTAAAAAAAAATTCATCAACCGCCATTGCTTGCATGTTTGTTTGTTGGTGTATTTTTTTAATTTATTTTCGTATAAAATGGTGTTTTTATAGTTGCAAGAAAAAAAAACAATCGTCTATTTTTTTAAATCAAAATTTTTATATTATTAATTGCGTCATGTCATGTCTATTTAATTCATTTTATTAGTCTTGTATGTCGTTTTTGTGTTTTTTTAGGGTTTTTTCCATTGACCACTTTCAGCCAGATTTTTATTATTAATTTGTACTTATTAAAAAAATAATCGATTATTTTTTATATCTGTATTACTCATAAAACACGTTTCTCATTTTGTATTACTTTATATTTGCATTTAAAAGTTTACCATGGATACTTTCAAATAATCGTAATATATTAAAAAAAAACTCATCAACCGCCATTGCTTGCATGTTTGTTTGTTGGTGAATTTTTTATTTATTTTCGTATAAAATGGTGTTTTTATAGTTGCAAGAAAAAAAAACAATCGTCTATTTTTTTAAATCAAAATTTTGATATTATTAATTGCGTCATGTCCATTTGTAAAACTAAAATCTGAAAGAGCCTAATTGAAAATTGATTTTTGAAGAAATTATTCCAACCGGGAATGTTTCCAAATAAATCATGATTCTGACAGGTAATTTAAAGAAACTTGACTCCAAAATCTTAGAAATACCGCAGGCAGCAAGTGTTTTAGCCTGTCCATAGCATACAACTCAAAAGGAAGACTAGGAAAAAGAAAATAGGTAGTAAGTAAATTCGTTTTTTAATCTCCATTCAATTTTGTTTTTTTCATGATGTAACTACAGGTAAATTGTTTTATTGCAAAATAGTTGAATACCGCACAATAGTCCCAACTGCTATCAACCTACAGGAGCCAGTGAGACTTTAGCATCCCAATTTGGGGTATGTTGTGATGCTGAAGGTAGTAGAGAGGGGAAGGAGATGGGAAAGAGGAAGGTGGGGAAGTACCTGGCTAATCAGATCTGGTCGTCAAACAAACACGGCTAAAGCCATTTCAAGAATCCTTACAATTCTGATGGTCTTACACTAGGGTGATACATAAGAGTATCTTCAACTGATGTGCCGCAAATACACTTTATATTATTTTTAATTGATTAATTGTTAAATAACACAAATTAGTCAAATTCAATTTATTTCCGTATGCCGGGTTCGATCTCGCGATCTTCGGATTGGATAGTTTGATCTATCCACTATATCTACATATTTTGTTTTACAGTAAAAAAATATATAATGTAACTAAATAATGTGTTATTAATAAATATTTTTTAATGAGTATAAACGTAATTTATAACTGAGGTGTAAGTATTGGAGTAAAACATAGCCTGGTGCCATAAATAGTACGGTGCCTTTTTGTGAATAGATTCGATAAACCTATATAAGTTTCAAAAATTACCATTTCCACCTTTATAGAGATAAGAAAATGATGAAAAATTTACAAAATTTCAAAATTGCTAGTATTTAACTTCCAAAAAATATCATTTGTAAAGCGATTTATACATACATACGTGCTAGCAAATATAGATAACTGACCATAGACGACGGATATGGTCAATATCGTATTGATGTAGGGTTTTAACGATCGTTCATGCTGGACCTCCAGGTTAGGTGAGACATTTTTTATTTACTTTTTATTTCACTTGTAAAATGTTTTGTTTTGTCATGTAACCAAATAAATACAACAAACATAAAGTAATGGTGTTTTAGGTTGGTAGGGGAATGTAAACTAGGTAAGTACCGCTATTGCTAGTGGGGAGCAAGGGAGACTGGGAGGTTGGGAGATTGGTTACGTCAGAATGATGGCTGGTTCACCCCATTAGTCAAAAGTTCTCCATTGTTCGACTGTTTGACGCGCCACTGAAGCGACGCGATAATGTACCTCGTAGTTCAAGTACGCGCGATCCGACAATGCAAGTGCATCGAATTTTGCATCTAAATTTAAAGTGCGTCACGTTTACAAACATGATTTTTCTAAACGTATATTTTATTTAAAAAAAACTGAAAATGTTTAAATACAAATGTTTATAACATAGAAAATTTGATAATAAGTAAATAATATTTACTGCCCATTATGGAAAAAGCTTCTCTTTTATTATGTTGTATCTTTCAATGAACCTACATTATTTCGACAAGATTTTAGACTTTAGTCATTTATTTTTTGGGGTATATTATGCTATGTTACGCTATCTTCTTCTTAATCCAACGTTTAGGACACCGTTACAGTGTCCATCTTTAGGGTTAGACACCGTTACAGAGTCCATCTTTAGGGTTAGACACCGTTACAGTGTCCATATTTAGGGTGTAGATGTAGACACCGTTACAGTGTCCATATTTACGGTGTAGATGCAGACACCGTTACAGTGTCCATCTTTAGGGTTAGACACCGTTACACTGTCCATCTGTAGAGTGTGTGGGCAGATCATCATGGTAGGGCAGAGACGTGCCCTGATGATGGATACTGTAACGCTGTTCAAGACATTTGTTAAATAAGGAGGTAGTGCAACACTGCATAATACAACAAAAATAAATCACGATACTATCTTTTTTATGTAAAACAAATCAATAACTTAGTAAACATATACAACGGCTGATTTTTTTTGTTATTCATTTTTGGGGTGTTACACTATCTACTTCTTTAGCAAACGTTTCGGACAACGTTACAGTGTCCATCATCAGGGCAGATGTGTTATTATTAAAAAAAAATCATTAATAATAACACATCTGCCCTGATGATGAACACGTTGTCCGAAACGTTGGCTAAAGAAAGAGATAACACGGAGTAACACGGCAAATGGTGTATGTGTATGCTTAATAAGGTGGGTCACGAATGTATGGGGAAAAAAAATTTCTTGTTCTTATTTGACTAATAGTGATAAAAGGGTGCTAAATGACGATGAAAAATCACCTAATTTTTTTAATAATATTTGGATGTCATCTTCTTCCTCCGGATTGACTTTGAAATTTCACATATTAGAGAAAAACCCACCCTTGTTAAATCTTTAAAAAATATGATATAAACAAGTTAAAATGAACTATTTTTCAATAAAACGCTAAATAGAGGGAATGTTTCGAATTATTTACTAAAAACATATATGAATATAATTCAAATTATCTCAAGGTAGTGTATTCAAATACCAGCAAAATCCTTCTTAATCTCAAATTTCGGCATTATTTTGCGAGACTCAATCTTCACCTTAATAAGACCTTCTCTTGCAGACTTCATACATAAAGTAGTCAAGGCTTGAATAACAGTCGTTACACCTCTTTCAACTGCTTGAGTATGACATGACAGATGCAGAAGAGGCAATCTACCTTCTCCCCCATGAGCTACAAATAATTGAAGATCTTCATCCAATATATTCTTCAGTATTGGGGGTTCGGTTACATTTTGCTTCCAAATAATATGATGCATCGAGGTTTATGTTTGGAAGTTAAAACAGCCCTGTTTTACTTAGTTTCTTACTGCGTGCTTTTAGAAAACGATGCGCAGCTAATTCTCGGATATGCTTGTGAGGGTCAGTCAACATTGCAAGCAATAAATTTTCGGGGTGTGCGAAGTAACTGTTTCTTGCTATAACTGGACCAATTATAGTTTTTAATTCAGCTGATAAGTATCTAGGCGCTGAGATTAACTACCACAGGTGACGTGCTCCATCTTTGCAGGTGGTGTGAATTTTAATGCTGAACCAAGCCGGAGCATACACTTTAACAACATACGTTTCTAAAATAATAAGATTCTCTGAAGGAGCTTCCGTTGAAACATAAAGACGAAGAATTCGGTTAGCACGCGTAAGCTATTTGGCATGAGACATTTTTCCAGGAGATTTGTGGCATAAATCTTCAGGTAATTCCCCCACCGTAACTGCAGATACTATTTTATGCAAATATAAGTGATCTGTATCCACGTCTTTAGTAAATAATTCATACAACTCTCCATCAATTTTCTGAAAATGAACCATAGGCTTTTTTTTACAGATTTCCAAAGCTAGTCCTATTGTGCCTGAACATGTTTGAGGTCCAGATGTCTTACCGTCAAGATGTGCGAACAAATGCCGAAATGGTAACTCGTTCATGTGAAGCAAGAAAATTATCCATTGCAATGGTTTATAACTTTCGACGTGCCAAAGTTTGGTAGAATAAAACCTAAATATATTTTGAGTCTGGCTCTTTTATCAATGAAATATGCTCTTCAATGCGTCATTCTCTGAATTGCGTCCCCTCCCTTTCCCTGATAATTAATGTTTTATCTTTCCGGCCATCAAAATATATTTGGGGGTTTTTATAAAACTATGTGTTGTGCCCTTAATATTTTCTCTTGTTTTCTTTCGTTCTCTGCGAAGTTTACTCTTGTCAATGACTGGAATATTAGACTTGATGTCATACAGAACTGCTAAGGCAATGGCTGCCGCTGCCTTATCCGACACTCCATATCTATCACAAGTTTTATGGTAGATTCAGACTGGGTCGACGTACGTGCCCATCGCTACGCCTAACAATATCTGGACTGCTTAGCAACCATAGATTTTCAATGAAAATTTATGTTTTAGAATCACATTGGCCACACGCATCGCGACGTGCGATGTCTGTGGCCATTTTCATAGAAAATGTATGGGTTGCTAAGCATTGTTTGAGTAGCGATGCGTACGTACGTCGTCCAGTGTGAACCTACCATTAGACTGTGTGGAGTGATCAATATTGACCGAAGCCTGCTTCTGAAGCGTTTGAGGTACAACATTAGGTTTAAAAACATCTTTACAATCGGATTCATTTGATGCAGAATACGTGGAAATATCGATTAGAGAGGTAGTTGGCTTACCTGTGCTTTCCTTTTTAGACGGGCACAATGATTTTTGCTTCAAGAGTTTTTTTTTCAACGCAGTTTTCATTTGTTTTGTTGAAGCGATATCCACGTTTCCTATTATCATTTTTCGTGTAGTACGTTGGTCAGTAATGAATCTCTATTCATTTACAGGTATTTTTGATGTCTAGGACAGTCACATTTACTGAAATCATTGCATTTGCAAGACGAAATATCAAACAGCACTTTACTTTTGCAGCGGAATTCCTCCATTTTTTCTCCGGTATTAGTGCAATCGGTACTCTCCCCGCCCTCACCTCACGCCTCCAATAATCAAAACCGGGACTTTTTAAAAATTATTTCGTAAATATATACTACATTTGCTATGGAAGATTACAAAAAAAATGGTTAAAAATATTCATAGTAACTTTTTTATATACACTAGAAATAACCTGAAATGTTGAAAATTTTCAAAACTTTGAAGTGAATCCGGAGGAAGAAGATCGTATCAGAAAATTTAAAAATTTTAAACACGTCGTTTTCAACCCATTTGGCACCCTTTTATCGCTCTTAGAATTTGAAATTAACACTTTTTTTAAAATGACCCGCCTTAATGCTTAAGTACGTCTAAGCGATACCGTATTGCCAGCTCCACTCCTCTTCGAGCTGGTAATATTAAATCAAAAAGTTTTTTGTGTTTAGCTTTGGTGTAGCCGTCGATTACCGGATACCAAGAACTATTGAGCCTAGCTCCGTCGTCTCTATTAATATTGATGGGATTTTTATGGCTTTTACCGATTTTAACGGCTGATTTCATGAAGCTGTGGATTATCAACGAGGACAATGAAGAAAACATCTGAGGACAGATGTTCCTGCAGGATAGATATTAATGCTAACTCTTAATTAAATAGTTTTAAAAATTAGAACATCTGACCTGAGTGCAGTTGTTTTGTTTGGTTTAGGTTGACAACTAGTGTAAAATCTGAAAAGATGTGTTTGTAATCTTTGGATTTGAAATTTAATAAACGTAAACTAAAAATAATTGACCATTCTTACTCTAGATAAAAAGGATTCTACATACAATTGAAGGGAAGTATTTCAGAAAGCCATTTCAAGAAAAACAATATATCGGTTTCTGAATACTTTTTTGTTTTTCACAAAGTTATTCTCAGAACGGACCGCAAATAAATGTGTTTAACTACTGGAGCGACAGAGCAATTAAAATATTTTTTCTCGGATTGCTAGAGGAATTTTTTCCGCCCACATTAAAAAAATCATACCTCCGAATTTGAATATGGAGACATACAAACTGATTATAGTTCTATATAGCCAATGAATTCCCCTATATTTTATTTATTATCACATATGTGTAGGATTTATAAAAAAAATATAATTAAATCTTTAACCTTAAAGATTTTAAAGAATCTAGAGAATATTGATTTTGTTATATTTTAAATGTACAATATATTAGTCGTTTTGATTATTTTTTAATTTTTTTTTTTAATTTGCCACATTTTGGCCACAAAGCAATCCGAGGTTTTGTAAATAGTGCCATAATGTGGCAAAAAGCGCTCGAGTGGTTAACAACACATAACTTGCAAAAAATATACTTGAGCATGTACCTCGGTTCCAGAATCAAGACGCTTATTGAAATTTAAGACTTCAAAACTCACCAAAAAGCTTTTGAAACATTGCTATTTAACACATCTATTGAAATTTAATCAATTACAATGTAAGCGATTTTGACAAAGGGGAAACACATTCTAATGCTCTCGAATTAATCCTATTATCTACAAACACGGGTTCAGGTTTTCATTCAGTCCTGTACTCAGTAATTTAGAACCTACTTAGAAGGTGCTTGGTTACATTTAATGTCATAGAGGACCACTGCCCCATTGTAAATTGGGGCACAGAACAAGAGAGATAATGAAGGCCCAGTATGTATACCTCCCATACGGGAAATACATGATGTGTTCATACGATATGTGCATAATATATCCTGGGATCTGGTAATAAGCCTACATACGACATGTCGTGCAAGCTAGTACATCAGCGCTACGTAATATCGTATTGAAGATAATGGTTGGTAATTGACCCGCGGTCGCCCTTTCAAGTGGGTGTATTTGTATGCCTGAACCTACGATTGAATAAGCTATTCAAGGTAAGTAACAATGTCCTTGGAATGTAAGTGGTTTTGGTAAATAGTTGAGCACTAATGAAAGGACCACAATAATACCCTTTGATTCCTTATTATAGCATATTATTTATTTATTTATTTATTAAAAGAATTTTATACATAGTGTAGATATTGTGTTATTTCGCCCGCCATGCCAGGGATGTCCCTGTGTTATAGCGGGTGAAGTATGCAGATTATATAATTTAAGGTAATAAAGTACGTTTACTGATAATGAGGTTTACAGTTAATGCAGCAATGAATTTATGATAATGAAATTTACATATAATATAGTAATTGATGATAATGATGTTTACAGGTAATAAATATAACAAGGAATTTATGACAATGAAATTTACAGACAAAATAATAATTGATAGATGAAATTTACAGACAAAATAATAATTGATAGATGAAATTTACAGATAATATAACATTGAATTTATGTTAACGAAGTTACAGATAATATAATAATTGATGATAGTGTAGTTTACGGATAATATGACAATGAATTTATGGAAATGTGAGTTACAGATAAATAATAATTTATTTATAAGTTACATAGTATGATGGTTGATAAATTGAATTATAATTTACTAAATTATACAAATTAAATTAAATTAAATTACAAATAATATACATCGAGGTTTCTAAATATTTTGATAATAATAATTTATAATAATAGTATTTATTTTATTGAATTTGATGCCTAATAGCATATTATAGTATTTATTTTATTGAAAAATGTATCTAGATGTATATACATTTTTTTTTTTCAAATATATTTTTTTATTATATTACCCTGACACAGCCAGTATTTTAGTAGGTTTCCATTAGTTACGTGTGTTTTATAATTTATAAATAGGTTTTTTTTAAATGTATGCACTTGCGTTGTAAAATTATTTGAAAAAAAACAAAGAAAAAAATGTACCTACCTTATATCACGTTCAAAAGGAAAAATAAAATAAATTGTAAGGATAACATTTAGAATGGCAACAATTATTATAAGCAATAATTATCAGCCTGAAACACTCATCCACATTGAAAAAATCTTCCGAGAAAAACAACATGTCCCGTAAAACATGCATCTTAGTAATTAAATGTATGATTTATAGAAATTTTATAAACGATCATAACCTGTAATATTAATAGTTATTTAAAAAAAAAATTTTTTTCATCATTACAAATTACTTTCTTATTAATTATTAAAATCCAAATTTCGGACAGTTCCGAACCCCTGCAACTTGCTGATTCCCCGATACAGCGCGCAGTGGTTTCGTAATATGCGAAATCAATACCTAGGTGTCATTAACATCTTAACAGGGTTAATGTTGTAATTCTTTGTTCACCGTGCTTTTAAATTTTGTTGCTTGTAATTTTATATCATCTATGAATTTTTTTATCATAAATTTATTGTTATTATTTTTCACTGTACTTTAAATTTTGGTTGCCTTTATTTTTATTTCATATGTGTATGTATATTTTTTCTCATGTTAAAGTGTACCGCCTTTATGTATATATGTAAATCTCCTCTAGGCGTAAAATAAAATAAATAAAAACATACAAAGATACATGTCCCGTCGGCGGCATGTATCTTTTCTCGGAAGATTTTTTCAATGTAGGTGAGTGTTTCAGGCTGATAATTATTGCTCATAATAATTGTTACCCTTTGTGCTATGCAAAAAAATCTTGTCTTAAACATTAGTTTATCAATTAAAAAATATATATTAAAATGGCATTTACCCCACACAGGAGGCCTTGATGAAATAATTTTCCTTCATGACCTTTGTCATCTTTGAGGATGCTGTGTGGAGAGAATTTTTATGGAAAGGGAGGTGAGTAAGTTCTGGGAAGGTTGTATGAGGGATGGTCAGGAATCTAGACGTAAGTATGTCCAAGAGTGATGGACGATTGATCCAATCTCTCCCGCCGCGCGGTGAAAAACGTTGGATCGAAAGCTACCAGCTGGAGAGGTTAAAGTGTGTCCCTAAACCGGCCTCTCCTTATCTGGCTCAGAACCAAACGCAGCTGGGGGGTAGACGCATCTACCACCTGATTCCATCCACACCTCACCTGATGAATCCGAGCACCCCTACTCTAAGTAACCAAACGTAATGAGTAATGAACCACTTGGGTGACCTGTGGCAGAAGTGTAGGTTATTTAATAAATGGTTCCCGGGTCGGCGGTACCCATACTTGCCTCCCAAATTGAAAGTTTAAGATGATACCCGGGTGGTGGAGAAATTTGAAAAATAGATTTTACTAAATTGTTGCTGTCACTGTTGCTCTTACTCCACCGGATATTGAGCGAAAGGAACAATCCACCCGGGGCTACTAATACCTAACTAAGATCGAGGTTTTGTATTCCCCACTTTTCTCCTCCAAAAGTGGACTGATTTTCATTTTTTTTTACCAACTACATAAGAAAAAACTTTTCTATGTCTGTACGTTTTGCTTTTTTTTAAAACACATTGTCTAGTTTGTATACTGAACGTCTTTTGACGGCGTTTAAACCAGTCAATTTTATTGATTTTTGGATGGTCATAACCAGTGGCGGTTCGTGGTCTTTTCAACAGGGGGTTCAGAAATTCCAACGACTCCAAAGTTCGAAAGAATGGACAGTTACCTCGAGAGTGTTTTTTCTTGGGGTAAGAATAATCTCGTCGAATTTAATGTTTCAAAGGTCCAATCATGTCTGATTACGTCTAAAAAGGATCGAAATGACAATCTAGTCTCCTTAAACGGTAGCATTCTTCCGAACAGGCATTCCATTGATATGCTCGGTGTAACTCTAAGTGACCAGCTCAGGTACGGGGGCTTCATCGAAGCCGGAGTTAAGTAATAGCCTCTCAGAAACTGGGCGTACTGTACAGGGCCCGCAGATACTTTAATAGTACACAACTGCTAACCCTGTACAAATCGCAAGTGCGCCCCATGATTGAATTTGGTAGCCACCTCTGGTCTGGAGCCCCAAAGTACCTGAAAAACACCCTCGACTCTGTGCAGAAACGGGCGGTCCGTTTGATAGATTCTCCCGTCTTAACAAACAGATTGCAATCTTTAGAGCAAAGGCGTCGGGTGGGAATGCTATCCTTGTTCTACCGGTATTTCCATGGAAGATGCTCCGAGTAACTAGGTGCATAGTCGGTGCCAAACGCGCGCTCAACATATTATGTACATGGTTGACATTTGTCACATGAGAACGGGTCGGTTCTACGGCTAGTTCTTTAGTTCAACAGCTCGGCTGTGGAATGATTTGCCGGCCTCTGTGTTTCCTCCTTCCTACAACATGGGTCACCTTAAGACCCTTGTTCACTCCTTCCTCTCCTCAAAAAGACCCTCCACCCAGCATCTTTAAATATGACATAGGCCCTGAAGGAAATTATTTTCAATTAATAGCTATAAAAAAGAAATTCAATAGAAGATATAAGGTGGTCCTTTATTTTTAATTTCCAACCGTTTTTCATAAGTATTAGCATTATTTTTTTATATACACAAATGGGTATTCCGCCATTGTGTAAAAAAAATTATGACAGAATATTCGCGACAATCAACAAACGCAAACGCTTTCAATTGTAAATTCGAAACAATATCTACTGGATAATTCAGAACACAACATTGCATAACTAGCGACGACATGCGGCGTTTGCCGAAGCTTTCGTAAATATAACCAAGGGATATAACGACTTATCTAAAAAAAAAATATTTACGAAAACAGAAGTCAAAATCGGTTTACTTCAATAGTGGATTCACAAATGCCATTGACAAACGGTTGGAGAAATGCAGAAACAAGAAAATAAAAATGTACAAAAATGACTACAAGATTGATATGACTAAAAGATAAATACCGTAATATAACGTAAAAAAATAACATCTAACTTGCATCCCTATGGTGCAAAGGTCAACCGTTAGCCAGTCAGTCTGCGGACATCTCGGGCTCGGGCATCATCGGCGAGACTCGTCTATGTTCGCTGTCATCATGAATCGCGATCACACGCGGCGACGCGGCGCACACCTTTGTCCTTATTTTGGTAAGAAATTCCTAGTTTTGTACAAATCACCGCCAGAGGGATTGTACCGAATACGATTCTTTAGTATGGGGAGTTTTGTGCGGATTTCAAGACGCACAAAATGGGATAGATACCTACCTACCGTATTTTACGGTGGCGCGGGTTTTAAGACGGAATTTTAGTGGCGCGCAATCTATGATGTGCTTATATTATTACAAAACAAGTTTGTTTTATTTTCTCATCTTTGTGATGGGGGTTCGCCGCACAAACGCACTTTAGAGAAAACCGCCACTGGTCATAACTTCTATAAAAAGTAACTTATCAAAAAAAACAAAAAGCGACACGCTAGTAGTTGATATCTATTTTATGTAAAAATAATATTTTCTTTAAGGTTAAAATCCAGAGAGATAAATAGGGAATACGTTTGTATGGAAAAATCACCGTAGGGTAGCCACCCTTAATTAAGTCTTTCAGCTGAGAAAATTGAGTATTAATTTGTTTCTAGCACACATCATTAAATATGTGTCATTTCTACATAAACCATATTATAAAGGTAATGCGGTTTGGGTCGACTACGAGATCTAGGGATTATTATCTGAGCTTATTACATCCGTTGTAAACAAGGCATAATTAAGTTTTCATGGAACGGATGCATGGCAGAATTTGTTGTTGGTCTGGGCCCAGATACTCTCTTGTCCTCTGTTATTCGTGTAAAGGGTATTGTATACAATATTACCTGTAAATAATTAATATTTGCAACTTATTTATTAAATAAACTTCAAACTTCGTCTTTGTGGTGTGAAAAGGGTTATAAAATA
The DNA here is from genome assembly GCA_951813805.1 of Limnephilus auricula. NCBI lineage: Eukaryota > Metazoa > Arthropoda > Insecta > Trichoptera > Limnephilidae > Limnephilus > Limnephilus auricula. The sequence goes on from OX638393.1 coordinate 23,188,608, forward strand.
TTTTAATGTAAAGCTTTAAGAGGGTATATACCTGATAATACCGGAAATTAGTCCTTTTTAAATCAAATTCTAGACGTATTTACTCTTTTTTACAAAGAAAACATAAATTCATTTTGAAAGATTGTTATTTTATCTGGTACATGCAGTTTTAAAATATTGAAAAACTAAGTTTATTTTCAATATACTAAGGTTATACCGTTGGTCATAGGCAGATTTGTTCAATTTTCAAAGGATAGATTCTATTAAACAACAGAAATTTCAAATCATATAATCATACAACAAAATAGATCAATACATAATCTAGTCAACACAGTTTTAAAAATTTAAATTTTAGTTAAATTAAAATCATTATAAAATAAGTCCGAGAACGTGTTTTGTAATAAAAATTACTCAGTTGTTCTATTTATTTAAGGTCTTACAAACTAAAATATTTAAAAAATTTTATACAAACTTATTTTGTTTAGACATTATTAAAAAATCATAAATACTTATGATAAAAAAATACTTACAAGAAGTACACTACAGTTAATAATTTATCATCGTGCGTTTTGAGCATTTTTATTGCTTACTTGAATGTAGGTATATATTAAAGCAAGTTTTGGATGAGATAAATCGATATTAAATTTTAAATTTAAAAAATTTCATACGGCAAATAATCGATCTTTCTCATTGGAACCTTCCTGTACAGTTGCAAGCATTTTTAAACTTTTATTCTCAGCTGCTGGTCAATCGCTCTTAAGAACAGTGATTCAAACAACAACAAAAAAACATTAAGAAATATCATTTTTATTTTGACGATAATGAAAGAGAGGTTGATAAAAAGACAACAGAAGGTTACTTCAATTGTAAGAAATGAAATTGAGAAAGAAAGTTAGAGGTAATATTCAAACACACCACTAGACTTATAAAATAAGTAAGGTGTGAAACAAAAACAGACGTTTTATGCAACAGACAAAAATAAAAACCAAGTTTGAGGCGAACGTAAGAAAACTCTTCTTCTTAGAGGTATTCTTTGAAGAATGTTCGACAACATCCTGCAAAATTTTTGTTTATCCTCTGCCAACAAAGTTGAGTCCACAATGCCTTATAACTTATGTTAGAAAACTATGATAAATATATATTTTTTTTAAATTCCTTTAATTAACCCCCCTAGTCTTGATAGTATTTTTTCAGAGAGTCGAAATATTTCCGTTTTGCTATAAAATCCAAATAAATGCAATGTTTTTGAATGTATCCAAAAAACTGTTTTGGAAAGGTAATGTAATGAAAAGTGATATACGCTTTCGAGTTTTATAATTCGAAATAAACATATAATTATTGAAATATAAAATTTTTGCGTGCAAACATGAAAATTTTAAAGAATGGCTGACCTTACTGTTTTTCTGATTAAAATTACTGATAATGAAAAAAAAAACACATACATATTTTATTAGACAAATGTTTATTAGACAAATGTTAGAAACCTTTTTATTACCTCACTTTTTTATCGTTTCATGTAAAAATGATGAAAAAAATGTTTTCAAAGATTTAAATTTGTTTTTCAAATTGCTATCAGAATGTTTGCATACATAAATGTGTAAATTTTTGCGGTTAACTTTTACATTTGTATATAAAGCATGATATTTTTACATTCTTATGCCGTTTAGATCAGTGATTCTCAAAGTGGTCCAAAGACACCCGGGGGTCCACGGGAGACTCGACGGATGGTCTACGTTGGCGTGATAAAAAAATGGGGTCCACGAAAATTTATCTGCTTTCGATAGTAAAGAACAAAATGTTGGCTTGTATTTACCTATCAATGTAGGCAGATAATATACTATTCAATAAAATTAAGGGAGCAAAAACAAATTTTCTTGGACTTTTTGGTGAAACATGGTCGTATTGAGACTTTAAAAAATGCATTTTGAGGCTTTAGATTCTAATTTTCCGTTTTTTACAATTTTTTTTACAAGCTACGGTTTTTATGCAATTCTGATATAATTATTTTGTAATTTTTTTGTGTTTTGGGAATAGGTAGAAATGTAGCAGCAGGGGGTCCAACGAAACCAGTAAAATTTTGAAAGTGGTCTACGAGAAAAAAAGTTTGGGAACCTCTGGTTTAAATCATATTTCTAACCATGACATTAAGGAAGGCGCTTCAATTTCTATGAGACCCATATGAGTCGTTCCTTAAAGCGAATAAATTGACTTTAGGGAAAAGTAACATCGGTCATCTATTTTCTGATTTCTGACTGTTATTATTGTTATTATATTATTACCTCCACCTCTTCAATTCAACAGACAAGTCTTCGAGACCAATAAGTGAGTTTGCCATTAGCAATTCCAGGAAAGCGTTTATAAACAACTCCCTAAATATATAATAATTTAAGTGCAAACGCTTCTCCTCGAGAAATATATTTGGCAGTATCAACGTTAATGCTTAAATATTCAACATTGAAACTTTCACGTAGTTCGGGAGCTAAAGGAGCGAATTACCATCAGATCTCAGGAAATGTTTTGTTGCAAACTTTGTAAATATTTGAGACAGCCAAAGTTAACAGGTCGCACTAAAATTTTGATGCAATTTAATGGAATACCCTTCAGAATTGTTAAAAAATTACTATTATTAGATAAAATAGTTTGAACGTAGAGAACGGATGGACAGAGAAAGGAATATAATATAACAAGTGTCCAGAATTGATAGAAGATATTAAAGAAATGTACGCAAAATTTTAAGAATTCTGAAAGATCTGAAAAACAGGAGATATCATTTTGAACATTTTATCCTTTATAGGATTTCAAATTTCGAATTACTTGAGAGGGATCATGTCAAGACTAGGACTAAATTAAAAGAACTATATATATGATTTTAAATATATAGGGTCTTTTAAATAAAACAAGTTTTGTATGAGATATATCCTCCTTTTTTAAAATTTATTTTAAAGTACATTTTATGGCAATAAGTTTGGAATATAACATCTTTCAAATATCGTATTCTGGAGATCCGACTTTCAATGACTTTGTCGCATAAATATTACACGAAGAGGTTGAATTTTCTGGATGGCGTTTGTTTATTTGACTCTGATGGCAGAAATTATTTGCAGTTTATTTGCATAGACCTGCGATTTAAGGCAGCCCCAAAGGAAAACATCTAAAGGCATTAAATTGCACGATCTCGATGGCCAGTTCACGTCACTGAGAAAACCATGACCTCGAGCAAAGCCGTGGTGGACATTTTACATTTTAAAGACGTTAATTCCACACTTATTACCATAAAATACACTTTCAAATAATAAAAATAATTGAGTGAATATCTCACACACAACTTGTATTATTTACATATTAAAATCGATCGTCCTTATTGAAAGAACCTATATTAAGAATTGTGCTACAAACAAAATTGTGCAAAGTTCTTACTCTCTGCTCCTACTGTAAAATATTCCAATTAATCGAACATTCACACAGAATATTTATTGGAGCTCATCCAGAATTATTAATAAAATTTCGCTAACTGATGCGATATTGATTTTAAAATAAACGCGAAAACTTAATAAGATGTATTTTTTTCCAACGCGATAAATTTAATTTTACTCTTGGTGGGTTAGTGGAATAACAACAATATTTCGAAACATGCAAAATACTAGAAATTAATAATATTTTTGATCAGTATACTTCAATTAAATTTTATGGAAGAGCTTGATATTATATTGGAGTATATCGTGTGGTACATAAACGTTTTCACACGATATTTTCAGCGTTCAGTATATTATTGTTCTAACGTTATATTTCTGGTATTTTTCCAGAAGAGATCATTCCTCTTGTGTGTCTAATCATATTATTCCAGGACTCTTGCCACTCTGTTGTGGAGTTTCGTAATCACAACACAATTTAGTAATGGACACATTTATTTATAAAAACATCAGGATTGAAATAAAATGTAAAGCAATGTGTAGGCAGATTTAGATAAATAAAGGATTTGAAAATACTGTTACCTAAAATAATTAAAAAGAGCTAGAAAAATTAACTTGAAAATTAACAGTAGATACATAAATCTTATAACTAACATAGGTTTTAAATTTTAGAAATACAAAACTATTCCATTTATTAATTTTCTAAGGCTAGTTGTAGGTAAATAATAAAAGTGTAGTGTGACAATATAAGTGAATATTTCAGTAACCAAATATGGGGAGGGTGGAGGGGAACATAGGATTAGGGATAAAGGGACGAAGGACGGGAGTAGATGGGGAGGTAGCCCGAGTTATCTAGATAGAGTGCGATTGTGTAATGGATTTTCGTTCCACGACCCGTATAATCGAGTTAAAAATGTCGATATTGTAATAATCAAGTTAAATAATTTTGCGGACCTCCAAATAAAGAAGTTTTATTTTGCGTTGGTCTTGCAAAGTAGAAAAAGTGTAAAGAAAGCGACTGTCGGATGTTGCAATTTGGAATACAGAATGATAGGCGTTGAAAAAGATCAAACATATCAACTAAGTTGTGTGCGATTCTCTTTCAGACCGTGTGTCTATTTGAAAATACCTTTATTTCAGATATTTTCATAACTATTTGCTATTGCTTTTATGACTGCTTTGGGCGCAATTTTTTTATTTTGTATTTTCATGATTAAACTACACCAAATTTTTTCTCTGATTTAAAAAAAAAGTTTCAAAATGTGTTATATTTGATATATAGCGTAAGAATAGTCGTTTTATGAGGAACACGCTCTCTGAAACCTAATTCCCTTTCAAATGATAATATTAATAACTTCTAAACCATAAAAAAACAATGATAATTTACCATAATTACATATAATAGTTTACCAACTTCTGAACCATAAATATACTCTACCAATTGTTATCAAGCATCAAATATGTTCTACCACAGTCAGTTTTAATTCAGGTCCGAATGGATTACCGATTACGTTACATTTCTTCTACAATTAATTTATTTTGCTAAACTACTTACATGAATTTAAAAATAAAATAAAATTAATTAATAGTTTCATACTCCGCCTACTGGTTAATACGGAATATTTTTTATTCAAACAGTTAGATTTTGCTTTATTTTTACGAAAATTGAGTATTTATGTCGGGGAGACAAAAAAGCATGCATTTTATATTTCAATTTTATAAGATTATTTCACTTTCGCGAAGTATCTGGCAGCCACGTTTGGCCAAGTGAAACGGGATTTATACAACTTCAATTACTAAAATATACAACTATTCACGTGCACAAAATAGGTTATTAGGTTCTTAGGCTGGGTAACCAAAGTAATTCGTGCGTATTTATATTGAAAAAAATCGCAAATATCAAATCCAAAGAAATGGCGACAAATGAAATGTTCCGCTCCGTATTATCCGTGCGTATCCGTGTATCGAAATTCGAATTCCGTATTATCCGGCAAGCGGAGGAGTAAACATTTACCTAAAATTATTGGTAAATGTTTACTTATTGATCTTTTTTTAAAAACCCTGCTAAAACTTGTTGTATTTTATTAACTCGTTTTCAGACCATTCATCCGGTAAACATATTCAAACACATTTAAGCTTACTAAAAATATGCTGAATGAAATCAAAAATTAAAAATTCTTTCTGTAGAATTATTCCGCCACATTTTAATTAATATTCACGTTTATTAAAATAACGGCCAATTTCTATTCAAGGCTTCCGCTCAAAAGCATTTGAAGTCTTAACTGGGGAATATCAATGAGGAAAGACTGTTATTGAAAGTAAGGGTTAATACAACCCCCAAAGCCCAGCTCTAAGCTCAGATCAACTGAAAGCGTTATATAATCCAGTTGAATATATTACCTTCGGTCGCTTTAGACAGCAAACTAATCGAAGAAAAATTAATTTGATCTATGAGTATTTTTAAAATTAAAAACTACGCAGGGCAAACATTAATCAAACAATAACCGGCCTCTATGTTTCCTTCCTCTTACAACATGGGTCTCTTCAAGCACATGTTCATTCCTTCCTCTCCTCAAAAAGGTCCCCCACACAGCATCTTAATAGATGACATTGGCCCTGAGAGAAATTATTTTCTTCGGGGCCTCCTGTGTGGAGTTATTGTAAAAAAAAACAGGATTTCAAAGTCATAAAATGATTTTTTTGGTATGAATGTCTTTTTCTGGTTTTGATCTGGAGAAACAGATTTAATCCTACCAGTAAACATTCGAATTTGATTATTTAATTTTGGAGATTGAATATACTTTATTATTTAAATATTTAATGAATTATTTGTTACATTTTAGCCATTGTATGTCCGCTCACACAAAATGGCAAAATGGCTGGAATTCGAAGGCAAATTACGAAAAGGTTATATACTAAATAGCGTGAAGCATTTCCATTGTAAATTAGTTCATGCAAATAGCATATCGTGACGAGAAATTAATACAATTCCTCTCAACAATGCTAAACCACTGTAATAATATTTCCCGGATTACGGTGATTCGTTTATCTGCGATTGTTGAGAATTTAGCTTTTGAGCATTAGTTAAATAATTGTTTGCGAGAATGCATTGGCAGTAGCAATGCTATTCAATCCATTGATTTGGGGAATGCATTTCAAGCTGGATTAGTATGCCTTCCGAATCAGTCTTAAATAGATCCCGCTAACGGAATAATAATTTAGCGAGATTATTTATGTACTACATTCCCGTTTTAAGTCAATGTGCATTTTTCTATTACAACCACATTCGTACATAACCTAGATTATATCGCATTTTCATGCTTTTTATGAATTTTGAATCGATCAAAAGAGGAATTTGTTTGATTGTCCCAAGGTCCTTACTTCTTGTTCAAAGTTTTAAAATTGGTATTTTAGCAATTTTGTTGAACTCCAGCACTTTTAAATGATATGATTATGCTTAAATTGCAAGACAGTAGATTTTTCAATGAATTGGTATTTCAATATAAAATTCTAAATTATGCTTTTGACAGTCCAGCATTGTTTGTATTGGTAAGCTTTTGGTTTCCACTATGCAATACTAGAAGTCGGAATTTATTTCAGTGCCGAAATTCTGTGACTAACTAACATATAATATGTACTTCTCATTGCCCATAATACTAATGGAGGGTAATAATTATTCCGAGTCAGTGGGCATCATTTTTCACTAAATAAATACAAAATAATGTTGCTAGAAAAATTCAGTTATGTATAAAAAGTAGAAAAAAAAACTGTATAATTTTTACTATTCCTACATAAAGCTCCTGTAAAGGGCGTTAATAATTAAATATAAAATAAAATTTCTTCTCTCAGTTCCATGGAATGTAGACTTATACAATTTGAGATATAATTTGAATTACTTCAAGCCGTGCGCATCGACGTCCGCTCTCCCCCGCATTTGGCGCGTCACTGGTATTTCAAAATACTGACATGAGATATTTCATGCGCTGGCTATGAGATGAAGAGAGAATGAATCATTACGCATTAACCAACGTTCTTCTTGTCCTTGAAGTTATTAATGGAAGTGTACTTGTCGGGTTTGGTCAAATTAGGCTTAATATCAGAAAACCTTCTTTTTTGCTTAAAATGCCTTTATCGGTCAGTTAAAATGAAAAGGAGATAATATTCTAGCACCAATTTTTAGAATAAAATTTCAAATCATACGAAATTATTATTATATCTTGCACATTGTGTTAGATGTTATGCACCTTCATAAAAATTTATATGATTAATTTTAATATATGCATAAAAGGTATTAATATCATTATCCATTATATTTGAATTTGCAATTTTCGTACACGTGAAGTAATAACCTACGCATATTGTGTAAAAAGAAATATTTCATCACAGGTGTTTCCCCTGCGGCGCCCTTGGTAAAATAAACACTGTTAAGGCGGATCAATATTGGAAGATTTACATAAAAACGTTTTAACGACGACTTCAACGCCATACAACTTCATTATTCTAATATAAGGGTTTTTTTTGCCTTTCAGGAGAAATATACATTTTTGTGAACAAAATTTGTGGTAATTTCAAGTTCTTGTCCATTCTAAGTTTTCTTATTATAAAGATTATATCCTTATCTCCAGTTAGTGAAATTCTCTACGTGCGCTTTACCCTAATAAAGGCAAGAGTAGAATAATTTTAGACAGAGACTTTAAACCTTAAATAATATTTTCAGGAGATGCTTACTTATATTTCTTAGCTTTCATGCAAATTGATAGACTTGCCCTAACAAGAAATCTGGGAAATATTTTGACGGGCTTGAAACTAACTATGTGACCATATTTTTGGCACCAGGAGGGACGCTTTGAATAAACTTCGACATCTGTCGTAGATTGGCCGTCGAAGAGCTCACATTGAAATAATCAGACTCTGCGCAAAAAAGTTAAGTTCGCTAAAGTAAGGCGACGGTTTGCAGCACCGTCCTCTGTGGCACTTTTCTGTACAGTATCTGTATGTTCGATTTCAAACGTACTGCCTGGCTTAATGACGGTAAATATTAAAGGGGTGTGTAAATTATAACACAATTGTAAAAGTGTCTAATAAAATAGGCAAATGTAAAAGTGTCTAATAAATGGGGAATCATATGTCTTATGACTTATGATACTCTTTTGCATCATTTACAAAGACTTACGATGCCCCTTAGTATAACAAAATATTCAATTTTGGAAACAAGACTGGACTTTCATATAACCGATTTGGCATTTTGAGTGTCTTCTATGCAACCAGTAATTTGCGTGCAATTCTAAAATAGAATAATAATCCGTAAGCAGATTTTATTTTCACAATGCAAGTTGGCTTTATACGGACAGAATCATTTATTAACAAATCACAAAAAAGGGAAGGTCACGCCGCCTCTTGCGCTCCGTGCAATTTTGTTTGTTCCCCTTTCCATGATTTGCTGTCAAAGGTATAAGTAAAAGATAACATCTTTTAGATAAAACCGGAGATAATTTTAAACAACATTTTTGATATATTCTATAGATTCTAGTGCAGGACATGAAACTCAACCAATATCATTGTCGTGACTGCTTAGCTTAGCTCTCCCTCTGATATGATGCGGCGACCACCTCCAATCACGCTCTCTCCATTCATTTACGCTCTTTTTATTTTATTTTATTAGGAACATTTACAGATGCATTAAAGAAAACAATAGATTATAATAATTAGGTTACAATCCAATAACAAATGTTCACATCATGCCCAAATAATAAATAAAAAAGTCAATAATTATTAACTATTTTTTTTTAGCACTTAGTAAACGAAAATTTTAATGAAAAATTTTACTCACAAAAAAATAAAATTGTAAAATATATTGTACGCATATAGACATATACGTAGTACATTCTTTTTAAATTTCAAATACGAAAAATATATGAAAAAATATGGTATAAATTTTTTAGTTTGGTTACAATGAATTAATAATTAATTCGTTATTATAAAGCTCCATTGACTATATGTTTGAAAGAGCTTAAAGTACACGACAAGATATCATCATCGAAACATTTTTTGTTATAATGATTGCAAGTTCTCAATAAGAAAGAATTTTGCGATTAGTTAATGAGATTAGTTGAAGCAATTTCGACATGAAACAATGAATTGTCCCTAGTTTTCTTACTCGGGACTCTAATTATATTCCTTACCTAATATTATTTTTACTCACTTACTTTGTGCATATTTACATATATTGCATTACATTGATCCATCCACCTAGACCTGCTGGAAGAAAAACACAAAACGATAAAAAAAGGGCATAATATAATTTGTGAACACATATTTTATTCTGCTGTCAATTTATGACAGCAGATTCATTTTACATTTTATTAAGAGAGTTTAGATCGTAACCCTTAGTCCCAAAGGGTTAAATATACGAAGGATAAACGTTTATACGAGGTTTGTTGAAGAACCCAAATTTATTCCATAAAATTACTAGGAGATTCTATTCAATCATCTTGTCATTCATGTCTGGAATATATTTTCATATTCCTCCCCGAAGACAAGAACCAATAATGATTCTTTTATTAAGCAATATGTCTCACATATTCCCCTTTACTAATAAACGCGTCTTAAAATTTACACATCTGCTAAATAACCATTCAATTCTATGTTATCAATTGTGTAAAATCAAAACAATTTCATTATTGAGGCCCGTTATATTTACCAACTAAATTAATTAATATTGCTAACTTCTAATCATAGAGTTAAGCTGCAGAAAAAAAGTTTTCTGCTTTTACGTAATTATTGCATTACATTTAAATAAATAAAAATAAACAAGCCTTTTATTTCTTGCAATTAGGTATGTTACAGAGTTTTGAAAAGTAAGAACAAGTGTAATTAATTAAGTATAAGTTAAGTTTTTCATAAGCAAGAACCCTTCTCTCAGCCGAAGGTGAAGGCCTCCTCTAAAAAAATTCATTTATCTCTTGTTTTGTTCGTAGGGTGAAGCATTTTTTGTGTTTGTGTCACTTCTTGTATTTTAAGTTTAGAATTTCTTCTTCAGAGGGTTTTGGTCTCACACATTACATTACTTTACACATAACTGACTGCAAATTTATATGATTTGAGAATTTCCTAAATACTGTACCTTAAAGGATAAACCATGGTAGTCCACTTTTTGGAGGCTTTGAGTTGAATATTCAGAATTTTTTTATGTATGCCATTATTGGATGAAACAATGAAATCCATAACAGAGTTATCTAATACAAAACCACTGGAGTCCAATTTACTTTGGAAAATAAATCAAAGTATTAGATATTCATAAATTGGCATATTTGTCTTAACTACGGCCAAGAACGAATACAGTTATGAAGTATACTATACCGTTCACAGATCTTTATTGCAGTAAATAAAAAAGTTATAGACCTTCAAACATTTAGTTCACAAACACAAACATTGCTTTCCTGAAGAAAAGTCCAAAGTGGACTCTTATGTTTTATCCTTTGGTACAGAATATAACACATACGAGTACATATATTTTGTTTTCATTAGCTCCACACGGAAGCCCTGAGGAAAAAAAACCTCAGGTTCTATGTCTTTTTATGGAAAGCAAGGATATGAACTTCTGGTAAGGAAAAATGTACGAGGGGTGGGTAGGAATCTGGGGGTCAATGTTTCCAGGAGTAAGAGATACAAGAATTCATCCCTCCCACTGCAGTGCAAGGCGATAGGTAGAGGACAAAAGGTCTCCCTCGACCAGTCTCTCCTGATCCACCTCGCAGTAGGTGGGCAAATGTATTCACCCCCTTGAACCCGGGCACCTCTACTAAGTCACCAAACAACGGAAAGCACTCGACCTTTAGCAGTGGGGATAAGTTATCCAATAAATGGTTCCCGAGGCATGGTACCTATATCCGCTTCCCAAATTTTCTTAATAGTTTAAAAGTACGATTAACTACGTTTCTGAAAGGCAAAAGTAAAAAATTATTTAAAAAAATATATAAATAATTTATTCTTCAGTCTAAATATTATTGTTTATTGAATGGGTTAGTAAAAATATTCGTAAGTTGGTTGTAAGAAGTCTCATGAATTTCTTTTTTTATAGTGCATATTATTTATATGTAGAAATAGATGAATTCTCCCTTTCAGCATATTATTGTGCAACCAACCGTTACATGAAATTCTTTTCGGATATATTGGGAAACGTATCCACCAAAACAAGGCTGCCAGAAAAAGATCGACCCCTAAAGATTTAATTTAAGTACAGAAATATTAAAAATAATTTACTATCATGTACTAGAAAAACCCTTAAGTAGAGTCAAGAAGAGAAAACCAGAAAATTAACAATATAACAAATATAAAAATTAAATTTAAGTTGTGTGAGTGTTATTAATTATTATCTAATTCTGTTGTTTTTTCACCAAGGGTCGGTAGTTTTACATTAAGTACTTGGATAATAACTGAAATTGAATAGAACTTTCACGAACGTGAATTTTAAATTTTATTGACTGTTTAAATTCTGTGGGAGTCCTGTTTTAGTTCTGTTATTATCCAAACACTGTGAAATAACCAGCCCATGACAAAATAATAACAGAACTTGATTTGAATTTTCACAGAAAGTGAATTACCACTTTTAAATTTTATGTTCAAATCCTGTAAAGCAACTAATTGACGAACGGTAATGTTCTAACCGTGTAAACGATGTCTTCGCTAGGCCAATGCGTTATTATGTATCTATTTAGGTACATGTATTTATGTTTTTTACATCTCCATTCATCTCTATTTTTGAAATCAAATCGAACAGTTTTAATAAAAATTTATCACGTAATAGAAAAATATGGGTATGAAGTAAAATTTTCATCCATGCATGCAGTGTGTGATATCCTTGGTGTAACTCTATAGGTGGATACATAGTGGGTCGACGTACGTACGCATCGCTACGCCTAACAATATCTGGGCTACTTAGCAACCACAATTTTTTTTTATATGTGATGTGTTTGTGAAAATATAAAAAGGGATAATAACACTCTTTCTGGATAAAATCAAGATACTAAACCATAACTACATCAACATTTTTTAACAAAATACAATGAATAAAAAATAATGAATGCTCAAAATTGAATGATAGCATGTTATGACAGTAATTATTTTGAAAAAATATTAATATCCATATTTTAAGTATTTTTTCAGATTTTAAAATGAATTTAAAAATAAATAAATTTATAAGCAGTTCTCATTTTCTTTGTAAGTCGCAACTTTTGAAATACCATGATAGCGTCATTGACCCCCTCGGCACCGGTAGATAGTCGGGAAACACGCCAAACACGCGCGCCCAACATATGTACACGGTTGACATTTGTCACATGAGAACGGGTAGCTTCTACGACTCGTACTTGAGTTCAACAGCTCGGCTGTGGAACGATTTTCCGGCCTTTGTGTTTCCTCCTTCTTACAACATAGGTTTCTTAAAGACTTACGTTCACTCCTTCGTTTCCCTAAAAAAAACCCTCCACCCACCATCTTCAAATCCACAGTCTGAGGGAAATTATTTTCCTCAGGGTCTCCTGTGCGAAATTATTATTTAAAAAAAATTCGAATGTTTTCTAGAAAAAATATAGTTTGTTAAACAGAGTCTAATTTGAGTGAAACACAATATTCTTGTTGAGTTTTAGTGAGCAATGTTTCATAACAAAGTTCTCTCATAAACCAGTAATATAATGAACGCAAAACTCTCACAAACCAGAGTAGCGTAATGTTGTTTGCAAAAATAACAATGTCCAGAATCCTTCATTATAGTTAATCAGTTTTGTCAATGTAACTAATACAACTTCGCCATTTGTTAGGGATATAACTTCTACATAGAAAATATGGAACGTGAATAATTTTTGTTTGAACGTACATTTCATTTCATAAATTTTATGTGTAACGTGATACCAAAAAGAATTTCCTACTGGGGCCGCGGTTTTCTGTGGAATTCATACATTTGTAAATATTGCGAGACTAAATGTATTGAAGAAGAGGGAAGAGTATGAGAAAGGTAGGATGAAGGTTATAGTTTGAAAGACATTTTGACACCCCTTTGAAAAGTCATTAAAATTGATGAATAAAAAATTAACGCTTAGCGTAAACTTTCGCAACGTATTTAACCTAGTCACATATAATGACTTTTATAGGAGTGATGAAGTACCACTTTGTTGAGTTGTCCGGTCACCGTTTTAAAAACCATCTAGTTCGGGAGGCCATTATGGAGAAACCGACATCTAAATGACGTAATCTTACTTTTACTCCAACATTTTGATTTGGCCTCGTTAATTATTTAAGAAAGCTCTTAACATAAAAAAATTATCACTAATCTAAATAAACGTGATATGAAAAACTGGCTTTTAACTTACGGCGAAGTAAATATTTTATAATATTGTAAAAATTTTAAATTGCTGAAATTCCTTTGTTCTATTACTAAAACATTCGTGTTTGGGGGTACACAGTCGTGTTTGGGGGGAAAAAAGGGGAGGGGATCCAGTAAAATCTCTTCATACCGAGGGGGTATGATGCTTAATGAGTATGAGGAGGTCAATGAAAATCTCACGTCAACTTTAAAAGAGTATAAAGTAAATAAGATAAAAAAATTATAAAGTAAATAATTTTGCGGTGAAAATTGGCTATTATGAAAAACATTTATTTCGAGAGGGGGAGGGTTCCACTAAATCTCACTTAAACTCACCAAGGGGGGGGGGGTCATTTTTTTTTTTTAAATAGCTTACGTAATTAATATATCTCCCCTTTCTACTATTTTAAATTCAATTACTAAAACAATGTGCACTCGTTATCTAGAGAAATTGCTATTACACATAAAACTATCAGAGACTTTCAAAGAGGTACATTTAAATATAAAGATTTTACTTCTTCAATCTTCGCAAAATCACTTTGTGGCGTCATTTTTAATTAAATGAAAACAAATCACTTTGTTGTATACACCACGTATTTAATCAAAATCATCTATACGTTTCAAAACCAAAATGTTAATCTATAATAATCTAAACACGTAGATAATTTTGACTAAATTAGTGGTGTATACTAAATGATTGGTTTTCGTTTAATTTAAATAAAAATTTTAATTTAAAAATCACTCTGATTTTTTGGCCATCCTGTGTAGCATCCAATGTATGCAGCACTTTCCCAATACCCGATGCAAGCCTTTTCGCTGAGCATCGGATTCGAATTTATAATGCACCCCCAGCATATAGCACAGGAGGGCTGATGCAGTGCAAAGTGCATAGTACCGAGGGATAGTCCACGGTGGCGGACAGACACTGAACTCTTTACCCGGAGATAAGTGCATTATCAACTCGCAAAGAGATCTAGTATGGCACATATCTTTCTTTGAACATTAGAGAGCGATTTGGAGAATGGCGAAAGAGAACATAAATTGAAGTGATGTCTTTTTTAAATTTCTCGATAAAATATTTTCGTATTCAGTGACTTGTACTTTCGTGAACTTCAGAAAATAAATTTGATTTAACTCTAGTCGGGTTTATAAGTCTTTTAAAAGTGTCTATACCTATATACGCTACACTTGCTTATATGATACTAATAAACCACAATATGTTAATATCTATAATGTAACGTAACGGATCGCCTAACTCTTGTTACGTTATATTATAACGTGTTCTTGTTACGTTATATTATAACACCTATACCTATAATATATAGTAACAAGAACACGTTAAACTAACATCTCAAAAATTAGATGTGCTGTGAAAATTTATTATTGATTGGCATAATATAAAATGGTAATGAAGATAACTAAAATTGAAAAATGGAACGGAATTGAAGGAATGAGTGCCTCCATTGACGAGGCAACTGAAAAAAAACCAGTTTGCAACTAAACTCGCTATCCTGTGTATGTCAATATGATGACCCGCACACTACACAGTTACTCTAAAACCCTTTGTCAATGGTAACACGAGCAGTAACTCGCGACTCGCACTGCTAGTTGCTACGATGACAGCTGATCTATATTTTCTGACAGTTCTTCGTCTATGGTCAAACAAGCTGAGATAATGATTAAAATCATAAAATTTAGTAGGAAGTTTGGTTGGAAACCATAGCAACTAGCAGGTTTAAGTTTGGTTTCTGTTTCTTCAGCGCCTCCGCCCACTGAGGCAACTGAGAACTCTCAACTGTCTTTGTATGACAATGTGATGGCCCGCGCACTTCACAATCACACAAAACCCAGTTGTCAATGGTAACACAAGCGGTGACTTGCAACTGTCACTGCTGATTGCCCTTGGTGGCCGTTGCTAGTTGCCAGCTGTCAGCTGATTGTTCTTCGTCTATGGTTAAACAAGCTTTTTGACCAATCAAGACAGAGAAAACAGCCGGTTTTAGTTGGTTTTCAGTTGCCTCAGTGGGCGGAGGCGCTTAGTGAGCGGATCGCCTAATCGAAAATGTTCTTTTGTAGCTTTCTTTTGTTTTATGTTCCAATATTTGAATTAAATTTTAATTCCTGAATGCAGGTAGAGATTTAGGTAATTTCTAGTAGGTAGCTACAATTATTTCTATTACAAATTAAAACTGAAATGCTTTGCCTCAGACGAACAGTTTATGCCTGCAAAAACAGTAGATCTAATGTAATAGTATAATAAAACAAATTTAAAACTTTTTCCACTTTTAATTTAATGACCGTAACCGGTTTCAGCTTGTCAAAGCCATCTTCAGACTGGTGAAAAATATTCTTAACCTAGGGATTTTATACAAAACATATTAGGGAGGGGGAGGAGGGGGCGGGGGGAGGGAGGGGTGGTCTACAGGGATTTTATTCAATTATGGATATTATTACATTTGTTGTTAAGTGGTCTTGAGTGTCCAACTATCTAATTATTTTTTTGGTTATTCCCAGTAGGCTAATTACATAGGGTTGGTAGCTTACATACTTTAGTATTTTTTGGGAAATACCTTACAATACTAAAGTATGTAAGCTACCAACCCTATGTAATTAGCCTACTGGGAATAACCAAAAAAATAATTAGATAGTTGGACACTCAAGACCACTTAACAACAAATGTAATAATATCCATAATTGAATAAAATCCCTGTAGACCACCCCTCCCTCCCCCCGCCCCCTCCTCCCCCTCCCTAATATGTTTTGTATAAAATCCCTAGGTTAAGAATATTTTTCACCAGTCTGAAGATGGCTTTGACAAGCTGAAACCGGTTACGGTCATTAAATTAAAAGTGGAAAAAGTTTTAAATTTGTTTTATTATACTATTATAATGGAATTCCACCACGAATTATCAGTTTCAAAAATAGAAATATTAAAAAGATCTAATGTATTTATTGTAGCAGAATCGACTATAAATTATCGTATACTTTGCTTCTTGGGAACACTTGTAGAAGATAATTCAAAATGCCATGGTAAAGTTGCTAGTAAGCAAGCAATTCTTAACCAAAAAGACAAGACTATCCATTTATAAATCATTATAATAGAATGTGTTGCCCTTTCGTGCTCTTTTGTGGAAAAAATGTATCACAAAATAATTTCCGAGAGACCGTACAGATACACGAAACACGTTTTTTTATGTGAATATCGCACAAGAGATCCAACTGCTTCCAACCTCCAGGACCCAGTGAGACCATGGCATCCCCAATTGTCTTTTAAAATAATATGATGGTTTCCTTGATTGAGTCTCATATCTGCGGATATGTTTATGATTATTCAAATGCTGTTCATATTAATGTAATGCTGTTTTATAATTTCAAAGTAATTTTTTTTTACTATACATTATTGCTGAACTAAGCTCTTGCTGTGTAGTTTAACGGGAACACAATCCCATTGTGTAAAATAATTATACCCAAACAATGAAAAAACTTCATTATTTGTGCGAATTTTTACCAAAAAAGCTACCTTAAAAGGTACCCTGACATTTCGACATAATTTTAATTGTGACATGTGGAGTTTTGTTAATGAATATCCATTTAACTGTCAAAATAGAAACAAAATGTATTAATCTTTGTTCTGTATTTTTCAAATGCCCAAAAGTATGTGAAGACATTACATACAGAAATCATTTAACGTAGTTAATTAAGTAGAATTTAATTCCATAAAAATGGATATTTTGATTTTTTTATATTATGTAATAGTTGAGAAAATTCTCAAAAGATTACGAAAATAAATCGTATTAAAAATCATTTTTTGCTTTTCAGAGACCAACGAAAAGGAGTTCTTGCTAAATGTGTAAAAACTTTGATCCGGAACATATTGATACAGACGCTTGAAGTTTATCCCTTTAAGAAAAAAATTCTTTCAAAACCAACAAAAGCAACCTTCAGAGCAAAAAGTTGCCTTTCAAGGACAAAATAGTTTAACAACTTCATGAGAGAATAAATCTTCTTTCAAATAAAGTAATAAGTTAGAACGGATCAGAAATTTAAGTATCTGAAACCTAACTATTGAGATCCAAATGATCGGTTAAATGAATGATAGATCATTTTGAAGCATCCATTGACTCATTATTACATGATTACATTTTCAGAGAAAGATCAACCCTGTGGTAAAAGATCACCCGGATAGTATGGCCAATTAATAGTCCTTACAGGTAAGCGAAAACTATGATCACGTTTTCCAACCCATTGATCTCGAATTTGGTACCATGTCGACGTATTGATCAAGTCAACAATCTTTGACATCAACATTCAATAAATACAGTATCGGAATTGGGCTGGCTACCGAACGTTGAAGTTCCTACCAGACGGTTATTTTTCAAGGACTGCTTTGAAATGGCTTCTATTCAAATATTGAACTCTGTTTACGATGGTAATATAATCTAAAGGTCAGTAGTTTTTCAGAATTTAAATATTCATCATATTTCAAATACTTTTCAAATCACTTTTCATCATATTTCAAATACTTTTTACAAGTCACTTTTCAGGTTCTGTGAAAGTTATATTCAAGTTCTGTTTCTTTTTCAGTTTTGTGATACATCTCGCCCATAATTATGTAATAACAGAACTTGAATATAACTTTTACAGAACTTGAAAATTATCTTAGAAAGTTGATGGATTATTCAAATTCTGAAAAACAACTGGTCTTTATAAAAAATGCTATGCGTACGCATTTTGATTTGATTGTGTAACGAAGATCTTGTATTTTGTTTCATATTTGAGTAATGCCGGTATTTCAGGACCCCTAGCGCGGTCAATCGATAAGGATTGTGTTGTATATTATTATGAAAATTCAATAGGTGTTCCATAAAAATAAAATCGGATATATTTATCCGAGACACTATCTAGTAATAACAAATGCGATCTTTAAACACTTGTTTCCAATGAAAAAGGTAGCTGTCAATAATATGGAAAAATAAAAACTTTAGTCTAAGATAATAATATTGTTAATTATAAAATTTTAAATATGACTTTGAACATTAAGGCGGTTTTATAATCGGATGCAATGGCTGAATTGGTGGAGCGCCATCCCGGTAAGACGTGAGATATGGGTTCGAGTCCCAGTTGCGACTATTATGTTTTATTATTTTTCTGTGTCTTGTTCATTTTCATATTTTAATTTAGACTATTATTGTTAGATTCTTCTTCAATGATAAAAAAAAATATTTTTTAATTCGTTGTTATGATCTTGCACATAATTGCACTTGAGTAATGAGATGGCTGAAAAATAGTAAAATGATTATAATTATTAATAAAGTGTTTTCTCGAGTCAAATCCTTCCCAGTCTTTAATAGTCTTTAACCACTCGAGCGCTTTTTGCCACATTGTGGCACTATTTCCAAAACCTCAGATTGCTTTGTTGCCAAAATGTAGCAAATTTTCAAATTTTATTTTATTTATTAAAACGTCTATATAATATACTGAACATTCAAAATATAACAAAATAAACATTCTCTAGATTCTTTAGAATGTTTTAAGGCTAAAGATTTATTTATATTTTTTTTATAAATCTTACAAATATGTGATAATAGACAAAAGATAGGGGAATTCATTGGCTACATAGAACTATAATCAGTTTGTATGACTCCATATTCAAATTCAGAGGTATGATTTTTTTTGTGGGCGGAAAAATTTCCTTTAGCAATCCGAGAAAAAATATTTTAATTGCTCTGTCACTGCAGTGGTTATAATCAACACTTTAAAAAAATGTTGTTTCGGAAGCAAATCGAAAAAAGAGAAATTTCAATGTAAAAGTTTGAGACTTCTCTTGTTTTCATTCAAAATGAAGTATTGGCACATAAAATGACGTTTTGAATGCTGCAAAATGGTCCATTTTCCGTTCCATGGTGAATTGTAAACATTTTCCAATAAATGAGCTTAACAATATGGACGGTGGCTGATAGCAAATTTAATATCGATCAATTAACGTTCAATTCACGGAGGCATAATTGACGCTATTGGAAATGGTCGCAAACTTTTGTCCGAAAATTGAATTTCCCGATGGCAATTTTGGCCGGTCAGAATTAAAAGGTCGTACTACCTAAACTCTGAAGTACCTCCCAACTGTATTCATAACATTTACATAATACTCGTTCAGCTATTGTTGCATCCGAAACTGCGTACGAATTACAGCTTCAGAAGAAACCTAATTACTTTAGACGAAATGAAACGGTGTTTGTAGTGTGTGTAGGATAGAACAAGGTACAGGAAGGAAAATGGGATTAACAATAACTTTCTAGAAAATGAGCACATAATAAATCACTTCAATTCCTATTATGCGATATCTCAAGTTAATCCAAAGAACGAATACGAAAAACGATAGTATTACGCAAACACCACAAACCACTTGCTTCAATTGATAATCAAATTCCTTATTCATACAAAACGAGAGAATACAACAGTATCAACTTCTTCCAAGATGTTCTGTTTTCAAAATAGCAAAACTCTAATGCGATCCGCTCACTGAGACAACTGAAAACTGTCAACTGGCAACTGTCTTTGTATGACAATGTGATGGCCCGTACACTTCACAATCACTCAAAACCCGTTGTCAATGGTAACGCAAGCGGTGACTCGCGTCTCGCACTGCTAATTGCCGTTATCGGCCGTTGCCGCTATAGTTGCCAGCTGTCAGCTGATTGTTCTTGGTCTATGGTTAAACAAGCTTTTTTAACAATCAGGACATAGAAACCAACCGGTTTTAGTTTGGTTTCAGTTTCCTCGTCAGCGGAGGCACTAATTTTCATAATTTTCTTGTAAAATTGATCCATAATTCAAATAGATTTCCAACTAGTTCGGAGAGGTAGGTACTTTTAAATGGTAGCCCGGTAGGAACCAACCAAATTCTGATTTAAACACGAATACACCTTTTTTATTACATCTATCAATATTTTGGAGTATTATCGGGATAAAATTTCGGGGTATTACGCCGTGTTGCACTTCCTCATCCTTTTTATGATGTTTTATATGGCATTTCAGTGTCCATTATCGAAGAAGATTGATTTCCTTCTTCTTTAGCCTGAAACGTTGGCTACAAAACGGAATTATACCCCGAAAATTAATCACGATAATTCTTTTGACCGTACAGCGTATAAATCTCAAATCATATCATTTTTTTGTAATTAATATTTACTGTTCTAAAGAAGCCCGTGTAGTTTCCGCTGCAATATTTATGATTTTAAAGCTAATTGTTAGTTTCTATGTTCATAAAAAGCTTGACAACTTTGAGTTCTGTCATTTTGAAATTTGCATACATTTTTCTGCTTGTATTTTTAGATAACTACGTCTGCTTTTTGCTTTCATTGAAGCTTTCATGTGTGCATTTAAGTGCAGAAAAATAAGACTATCTTCATAATGCTTGTCCCATTTTTTACTTTACATTAAGCAAAGGGAGAGCAGTGGGGATGCGGGAACGGGTAACGCTGCCCGGGAATTATTTATTGGATAGCCAACACCTCTGTCATAGTTTCAAGTGGTTTGCTATGTTTGGTGACTTAGCAGGGGTGCCAGGGTTCATGGGGTGAGGTTTGTCTAGGTCTTGGCGGCGGACGATCTGGACACACTGAACCCCATATTCCTACCCAACCCTAATAGATTTTTCCTTCACAGAACTTCCTCTCCTTCCTTTCCTTAAAAACACCCACCACAGAGCATCCCCAAAGATGACATGCCCTGAGGGAGGAAAATAATAAATTAATAAACTCTTTCAGACTGTTTCAAATACTTCTAGGTCCTAGGAGTTAATCCCGAACGTCTGAACCCAGAGAAGAGTTTAATTTGCAATTTTACAAGGAACGTCAGACGATGGGTGCAAAGAATGCAAAAAAAGGGTCGTTTAAGAAAGTTATTTAACCTCAGGATTTTACTTTATAAAGTGAGAATTTCTTGAAAAATGTTTGAAAAGTGTTCAGAAAACGTAAATTTCAGAATCCACAATAATTATTATTCTACATTTTTGTGTAAGTAGTTGTACTTGAAGTGAAATTGCATAAAATTCCGCTATAAAAATGTTACATTATTATTACTATTATTAGTTAGTTTGCAAGAAAAATCGTTGTTATTTTTTTACAGGAATAAGTGGTTGCGTGGAAATATATTTCGAAAAATCTTGCATTCATTGGTCAAATTAGATAAAAATTGGAATAAGTCAGTTTTACAAATATAATCTTAATTTATTGTCGATCTTATTTATGACATAGATCTGTCTCACTAATCCTCTTTCTATTACAGACCACCAGCCAGTTCAGACGTCTGTCAGTAAGTATCAATTCTTAGGGTCGGCGTAAGCTGGGAGCCAGAATTTGTCGCGCGTGCAGACGACGCGTCGCGACACAGGAAATGTATGGGCCTATACGAAGAATGTCGTACAAATCCATACATTTCCTGCGTCGTCTGCACGCGCGACACATTCTGACTCCCAGCTTACGCCGCCCTTAAGTGATTTGGAAAAGTAAGAACATCTTTGGTCAACGTACACTACATAAGGTACACATTGCGATATACGGACAACTTACAATCCATACATATTCTATGGAAATAGATGCTTCAGAATCGCACTGGCCAATACAAGTTGTCCAAATATCGCACTGTGTACCTAACGTAGCATACGTCGACCCAGTTCTTACCTAATGATCGAAAGAACATTTTTTCTGTCACTTAAACCGTCAACACACTAAATATAATATATTATGTACAGACGAATTTTATTACTTGTTTACCAAAAATTGTACGATATTGTTACAAAATTATGTTCAACGCTTTTGGAGATCCGTGTTCCATGATTCATTTTAAACTACTAGCATTAAGAGGGTATTACCAGATAAATTAGCCCTTTATAAATCAAATTCTAGACGTATTGACTCTTTTTTACAAAAAAACGCAAAATTGTTTTTTAAGAGCGTTATTTTATCTGGTACACACAGTTTTAAAATTTTGAAAAACTAAGTGTATTTTTAAGATACTAAGGTTACACCGTTGGTCGTTGGCAGATTTGTTCAATTTTCAAACGATATATTCTATTAAACAACAAAAAATTTAAATCATATAATCATACAACAAAATAAATCAATACATAATCTAGTCAATACAGTTTTCAGAATTTAAATTTTAGTTAAATTAAAATCATTAAAAAATAAATCCGAGAACGTGTTTTGTGACAAAAATGCCATATATAATATTTATTTAAGGTCTTAAAAACTAAAATTTAAATATTAAGATTTTTTACACACTTACTTTGTTTAGACATTATTTAAAAAATCATAAATACTTATGATCAAAAAATACTTACAAGAAGTACACGATATTTTATAATTTATCACCGTGCTTTTTGAGCATTTTTATTGCTTACTTGAATGTAGGTATATATTAAAGCAAGTTTTGAATGAAATAAACCGTTATAAATTAAAAAAAGGGGAATAATCGATCTTTCTCATTGAAACCTCCTTGTACAGTTGCAAGCATTTTTAAACTTTTATTCTCATCAGCTGGTCAATCACTCTTAAGATACATTTGGTTTATAAAAAAAACATGAACCAATTACTACAGACTTTCATCGATTTCATGTTTTTGTATTACTTGTTAGTGTAATTTTGATAAGGTGCTTTCTCTAATTTTTACAAATTAATAACAAAACAATCATATTATTACATCAAATTTTTACAAGCCATTTACAAATCCATTAATCTTTGGCTCACGTCCATCGGTTTAATTGGCTTATGGTCTTGTATGCTTAATTGGTCGCTTCTAAATATTTCAAAATATACATAATTAATTTTGACACGGGGTGTAGCAAGTTTCCAAAGTTCATTGAGTAATTTGGGTATTAGAGCAGCAGTTTCCCAGCATCTTGCGTCGTGGGCACATCTGTAGTATTGGAGATAATTATCTATGTAAAATTTTGTTGGAAAACTTGCTTCAGCCAATTACTACTTATGATTTATGGAGACTGGCAAAGTAATTTTTCGATTGCCGAACGAACATTTCGCTTGCAAACTTAATCTGATTGGATCTACTATACCCGAATACAAAATTGAGAATTGTGTGCGAATGATTTCTCTAGTATATATATATTTCCAGTATTTACTAACCAGTTTCTCCCAAATTTAAACAATCTTAAGAAGGTAACGAAAAATTTAATTAGAGATTCCAGACTGAAAAAATCGTAAGTTCATGCTAAGACAACCAATTCAATTCACAACTTAAAGTTAGTATTTAAGCAGGTATTTATTGTTATTAAGTTTATTTTGTAGAACTACATTTTAATTATATATATAACATTTTAATTATATAATTGTATATTAATAATTATATATAAAAGAAAAAAATGTAAGCAGATACTCAACAAAAAAGGATTAAAAATTATTAGAATTAAGGACACTAATCTTATAAATTTTTTAGGTACCTTATCAACATTTTTTTACATTATAATACTGTAATATATTAAGGGCCGGTTTTATAAACGTCCGTTCGTTACGCTTGATACCATTTTTGGTTTACCGCCACAAATATTTGGTCTACCGCCTGATTTTGCCGTTTTATAAACGTTCGTCAAGTTATCGGTAGGTTAAGTTTCGGTTAATGCTTAACTGACTGATTTTGGCCAGTTAAATGGATAACGATCCGTTTGCAGACGTTTTTTGACAGTTATCAGTAGGTAGTTGTTCCCGGCGCTCGCTTATTTGGAACCGTGCACTATTTTTAAGAGATAATATTATATAATTAGCGTTTGTGCAATGGATTCCTCATCATGCAATGAAAGTGAAGATGGGCGATTGACAATTCTCGATGATTATTTCTGAAAAATTGGAAAAGTTACTTTAAAACCTCATCACGATAGTATAAAAATACGTCAACCTTTAATTAATATACGTAGGTTAGTTTATGCCAACATAAAACTACATAATAATCTTGATCAACATTATCTGTTCCGTACCCACTGTATTTTAAATATAAATTTAATTTATTTGGAAGTATATTGAGAATATAAACGTAAATCTTTTAAAACAACAATTTTCGAAACAACGCGCTCTTGACAGCTGACCATAAGCTGACTAAATTCCATAGACAATATGCCCAATATGCCATAGATGAAAACAGTATCAGAGACAATTCTTTACCTAAAACATTGCCAGTAAAAAAACTTTCGGACTAAGCGTAACAAATGACAGCTGGTAATGCAAATTTCTTTATAGTACGCAAAATAAGATTACGAACGGATAGCGGTCCGTTAACGAAAAACGGTTCGTTAAGTAACAGAAATTTGGTACGTCGTTTATAAAACCGGCCCTAAGTAAGGCTAAAACCGCATAAATGGCGGTTATAATTGCTTCATAGCTTTGTTAAATGATGGTTCTTAAAAGTAGCGACAGATGGCGAGGGGGTCAAAAAAGGCAGGCATCTCGCCTCCGGCAGATTCTGGAAGATGATGGAAATATTGTAAGTAGAGTTTATGTGGTCTAATAAAAGACAAGTGTTTTTAAGTCAATGGTGTGTTTATTTAACCAAGTATAGACTTTACAAACACTATATAACTTTAGGAAAATCGGTCATCGTCATATTCGAACCCAACATAAAACCACTAAAGATTCCACCAATCTGGCTAAAAAAAATAAGCTTCTTGTGGCCTCACCTTTAAATAACTGGAATATATCCCTACGGAAGAAAATAAGATGAAATTATATATTAATATATATATAATTTATAAAAGAAAAAAAATGTAAGCAGGTACTCAACAAAAAAGGATTAAAAATTATTCGAATTAAGGACAGTCATCTTATAAATTTTTTAGGTACTTTATCAGCATTTTTTATTATATTACACTATAATATTATATAACCTTAGAAAAGTATTGATATCAGTCATTGTCGTATTCAAACCCAACATAAAACCACTATCGTATTCAAACCAGACATAAAACCACTAAAGATTCCACCAATCTGACTAAAAGGAAATAAGCTTCTTGTGGCCTCAACTGTTAAATAACTGGAATATATCCTTAGAGAAGAAAAGATGGTGAAACTAAGAATAGAAGATGAAACGAAGAACGGAAGATGAGAAGACATGAGACGACATAGAAGAGTCTTAAATATATGGGTGGAATGCTCTCAAGGCGTATTTACCTATGCAGCGACGATGTCAGGAAACTATTTGCTTGTTGAGTTATACACATTTGAGCTGTGGACACAATACCCAGCAGCACACTGGTACAAACTAATATGTGCTAGAACAAAGCATACATGCAACTTCTGCAATTTCCAAGGTTCTATAGTATTTCTACAGCACGTTGGGTAGCGCCCCACTGTTGATATTGGCTGCCATCTCTGATATGGAGCCACAAAATACTTGAAAAAATCTTTTGAATCTGTGCAGAAGCGATCAGCCCGTTTGGTAGATTCCCTTATCTTAACAAACATAATGCAATCTTTAGAGCAAATATATCAGCATTGATATATCACCGATATTCTACCAGTATTACAAAGATGCTCCGAGGAACTACCATCATTGATCCCTTCCGCACAGGCCGATAGTCGGGAAACACGCCAAACGCGCGCCCTACATTTGTACACGGTTGACATTTGTCACATGAGAACGGGTCATTTCTAAGACTCGTTATTGAGTTCAACAGCTCGGTTGTGGAACGATTTTTATTTTTTGTGTGTTTTTTTTAACTTTCTTTATTTCCTAACAATATGGGTCTCTTCAAGTTCAAATTTCATTTTTAACTCTTTCCTCTCCTCTAAAATAATCTCCACACAACATTTCCTAAGATGACATAGGCCCTGAGGGTAATAGTTTTCCCCAGAGCCTCCTGTGTGGAGTTAAAAATCCCTTCGCCACCAGCCAGCTTTATTTCAACCAACGGTATTGTCATTGATATTTGGACCATCGACAGTTGACCCCCCGGATAGTTGATCCCCTTTACAGTTTTTCCCTCTGACAGTTGATCCGCCGGACAGTTGATCCGCCGGACAGTTGATCCGCCGGACAGTTGATCCGCCGGACAGTTGATCCGCCGGACAGTTATCCGCCGGACAGTTGATACGCCGGACAGTTGATCCGCCGGACAGTTGATCCGCCGGACAGTTGATCCGCCGGACAGTTGATCCGCTGGACAGTTGATCCGCCGGACAGTTAATCCGCCGGACAGTTGATCCACCGGACATTTGATCCAGTCGAACAGTCGGCGTGCCAAATATAAGCATTCGTTATTAAAATGGTGGTTTTTCATTAAAATGTCGCTATTCTTTGTATTATTCAAATTGTTTTCTTTCTTCCCTGGATATTTCACCTCAATCCGAGTACGGTTCCAGCCAACGGTATTCAAGTAGAATCAATCAAAGTCAGTCACAGTCTAGTCAGTGTCATCATCTCTCCAGTTCTCTGGATTTATCATCTGCAATCATCTAACGGGCGAACCGCAACCCTCCCTTCAACAGTGACCACAAAATACCTAGAAGTGATTTTAATGAAAACTGACATCGTTACGAATATCACATGATTTTTTTTTCTAGAGAGGATCTGCCACATTAAAGCTATTAGAATCTTTAATAATCTTTTCCTCAATTACAATAGTAACAATTTTCTGATTGCCGACACTCATATAAAGAAGAGTCTTATTTACGATACTATATGGTGTTATATAAAAAAAACAGGTTTTATATCTTTGATATATAAGAACGCACACGCATCCCGTCATTACTGATAAACACAATATCTTACCCTTCACACAACAATACACTCACACATTCACACACAAAAATACTACCCACGTCACTCACACGTATTATTGTTTTTTTTAAATAGGTAAGTACATAATATATATGATTTACATTGTTTTTTTTCCCGATTACTTATTTTAACTACTCTTCCATAGAAGCATTATCTTGTGGCTGGAAGAGGAGTGTACATTGTTTTATGTGTACATAGGAGTGTACATTTTAGATATATTATATTCAAAAGTGATTAGTAATACTATGGTTACACGAAAAGTACTGTAAGTAGTCTATAATATAAACATTATTGTTTGTTTGTTCGTTTGTTTATACCTTATGCGGGGCCATAACGTTCATCCGATTGCGATGAAAGTTTGGGAATATTATGTGCGCATACTTGGATGATTATAGGATAGTGAGCTCTAGCGAATGAAATTATTTACCATACTATTCATACGATTGCGATTAAAATTTCATCCGATTGCTATTAATTTTTTTTGAATTGTTGTGAGCTTGCCCGTGAATACTTCTATGAACATACTGGTGAACACTGGCATAATGAAATTTGAATAAAAAATGAAATAGGTAACGCGAGTTGTTGGAAAAATGGGTTGTATTTTATGGAGTTAAGCGGCAGGGAAAAAAGGCTGGGGGGAGAGGTATACGGGTGGGTCGATTGGGGAATTAAGGAGAGGGGTTTCGCGGGAAGGGGCGAGGGAAAGGGAAAGGGGAAGAAGGTGGAAGCGGAATGCGTGAGGGGGGGATTCGTGAGAAAGGGGAGAGCGGCAGAGGAGAGGGGGAACGCGGGAAGGGGAAAAGGGAACGCGCGAGGGGAAGGGGACGTGGGAGGGGACGCGGGAGGGGAAGAGGAATCGGAAGGGGAATGGGGACGAATGGGAAATGACGCGAAGAGAGAAAGAATTTATTTATTTAATGAGCATTGTGACGGGTATCAGCTAGTAATTAATAATAAAATATTTTTTATCTTGTTTGAAGAAGGGATTGTTACGGAAACTAATTGAGATGAGTTATTCATAAGATTAATTCAATTGGAAACATTTTTTTGTTAAGTTTGTCTTAAAAATATTTTTTCACAGTGTTTCTAATAATTAGTGAACTTATAATTAATATGATTAAAACAAGAAAACGTATCATTAAGTACGCTAATTTTGGTTGTCTGTTATGATATGAAAAATATTCCTGCTTAATAAACTCAAATTTGCTTTGAAATTTTTCAAAATTTAAATATTCAACTGAATGTGTTAATTTAGACAAGCATAAAATAGGTACCATAACTTAGGTATGATCAGAATTATTTTAATTTTATTTAATTAGACTTATATTATTAGAAATATGTTTTTCTTTTTGTTCAATTTTTGATTTACTAGTTTACAGGCGATGTTCATTCGAAAGGTAAATAAGTAACATAACTATAATTTATAATATTGTGAAGGAAATTGGTTTGCATTTATTTTTCAAAAAACCAATGTGATCCCGAGACAAATATGACACAAATATCTACTTTCAGCGTCACAAATCCTGCAATTATTAATAGCCCACGATTTTCACAATTTGTATAGTAATAAAGGTTCCGTATATAGTTTTTCACTCTCATGTATTCTGGGCAAAACGGAAAACACACACACACATATATATATATATATTTTTTTTTTTACATTTTACAATTGCTCCACACAGGAGGCCGTGAAGAAAACGACTACTTACGTTTTTAATGTATTAATTGCCTATGTCATCTTTGGGGATGCTGTGTGGATATTATTTTTAGGAAAGGAAGGAGAGGATGTTTTGGAAAAGAAAAAGGTTTGCGGGGTAGATAGGAATCTGGGGGTCATTGTGTCCAGGAGTGACGGACAAATGATTCCATCCCTCCAACTACGGTGCAAGGTGATGTTCCGAGAGAGCCCTGCCCAAAAGGCCTCACTCAACCAGTATCTCCCGATATGGTCTGCCCCGCAATACCAAGGTAATGAAAATCTGTTAACCATTCTGTCTCACAATTTAAGCATATTGATGCGATTCAAAGGAGTGTTATAGTTTAACACAATAGCTTGAATACCCATTTTAAAATTTCTAAAACATAAAATTTTATTTTGTACTCCTTCAATAGCTTATATTGTAACCTTGTAACCAATTCACTGCTTGTTTCTTTAATACTATAAAAATACAACCTTTCGACTCCTTAGTCACAGTTAGTGAAATATTTCGAGGTTTGATCGTATTTTACAGAGAAGTATCCCTTACTTCTATCATACCCACAATACACTTCTTTTAGTGTATCTCTTCAGCGTAAACCATCAACAAACAGGCATTTCAGAGTCGAAAGATTTCTGAAAAGTATGACACAAGCGTATCAAGATTGAAGGAGATTGAAAGTTTACAGACGTGCATTGAATCATTAATGCTTTCAACAGTTTGAAGTTGAAGAATAATTTTGAAAAATATTTGCGACTTGAAATAAATATTATTTAGTTTTTAGTCGGAGTTTTTGTTTGCTGAGCCAAGCGATGGGGTGATGAGATCATCGCTTCTGAGTCTGAAGGTCACGGGTTTAAAAACGCGACGTGGACGTGAATCACATACAAAACATTTAAAATGTATAAAAAATATATTCTTGAAAATATTCAAAAATACGGAATTCTCTACTTGACCCGCGTATCCATCACACAAGATCGAATCAAAACGACATATAGATATATATATATATACAAATAAAAAAAATTATAACGAATAATAAAGAAATTAATAACTTTTAAAATTTATTTTCATTACCTCAACACAGTAGGCCCTGATGGAATGTGTTTTCTTTAAGGATGCTGTGTGGAGGGTATTTTTAGGAAAGAAAGTTCTGGGAAGGAAAAATATAACAGGGGTGGGTAGGAATCTGGGCTGTGTGTCCAGGAGTGACGGACTTATGAATCCATCCTTCCACACAGTAGCAGGCGAAACTGCCGCCAGGACCCAGACAAACCTTATGAACCCGGGTACTCCTAAACCCGGGTAACCAAACGTTTTGAACCAGTTGGGGTGACCTACGAAAGAGGTGGGGTTATCAAATAAATTGTTCCCAGCGGTATCCATATCCGCCTCAAAATTGAACTTTAGTCCACATCAGCGAAAGATCTCCCACTGAGGAGGACTACGAAATACCATTACTATACTTAAATTCACCATAATATTTTGAATGTACAATGTTTTATACTGTTGTTAATATAAAAGAATATATAAAATCGTGTATCCTGGACACGTCAGAATGGTTGCACTTGCTTGAAAAGACCTCATACGTTAACTAGATTTGAATAGACAGGTACATTACAAACCCCTTTTCCCATATTTATTTCCATTATCTACATATTTCGGCCTCATAACATGCTCCACTGTTGGGCACCGGGGAGTAGGTACTATTTTTTTAAAATCGCGTGAACATTCTCATCAACTTTTTGGTTTTCATACAAGATAAAAATTTTAAGACAATCGTCGATGTTGTACTTACGACCTTTCTCTGTGTCATATCATTAAATGGAATTAATCCGTCATCTAACGGAATTTTAAAAACAGAATATAAATTAAAAGGAAATTTTCAAAATAAATACAAACATAATTTTTGAAAGCTCTTGGGCCTGGACAAATTAATATCATATCATCAAATATTCCAGCTTGACATTCAATTTCAAATAGGTTTGCTATTTTCCCAAATGAAATACTGTTTTTGAAAGCAGAATATAAATGAATGAATTATAAGGAAGCCATTGTGGTAATTTTAAATGCAAAAAAAAAGAATTGGAATTATCTTTTTCTAACTACAACTACTATTATATTATGTATATATATGTCTGACTGTAATAGAACAGGAGAATGTACGAGTTTTATGAGGACGTGTCATTTGGTGACAGATATAGAGCAGTACGTGCGGCAGAACGTACGTTTCATAAGTTTCAAAATAGACATTTTAATCAACGATTTTTCAAATATTTTAGTAATGTTTTTTGCTAATGAATATTTTGAAATTTGATCAATTTAAAAACGCAAAAAAATAATTTATTAGATTTTTTTTGGAAATTTAAAATTTAAAGTATGAACATTTGAATTTTTTTGAAAATTAAATTCAATAGATTTTTGAAACTATTTTTAAATATAAACTTTTTAAAAATTTGAAATTTTTTGAAATCAGAAAAAAAAGTTAATATGAGAAATTTGATTTAAAAAAATAAGTTTAATAGCTAATAATATTGTGTAGGTGTCTATTTATAATTTCCTATCAGAAATCGCGAGTGGCGAAGAAAAATCTTTTTTAGAAAACATAATCTTATTTTCATTTATTGTACGGATACACTAATGTAATTACTCCCGCTTCTCTATTTAACTGTATTTACTGAGGGCTTTTACAAACATAAAGCAGAAAATTTTATCAGTTTCTTTCACAACTAATTATTTTTTGCTTTGATGCAGCACGGAAAGGTTTTGAATATATCGAAAAGGTATGTACTCATATTTGCAATTTGGTGAGAATGCGCTAATGCGGAGTGGTATGAATAGTTAGTACCATGGTTGCCATTGATTGGAAAATACATTTAAGTCGATTAGATTTTGTATTTGTAGGGACGTGGATATTAATTTATAACATTTAACAATTTAGGGCAGTCGATGAAATTCTCCATTAATTTAAAAAGTGTAAAAAAACTAATCGTTCTTCGGGTACAAAGTTGCGTTAGTTTTAGATTAGATAATTTATTATAATTATGATAATTTATATTTTATATTTATGATAATTTAGATTAGAATATATACTACATTTGCGGCACATTCCAGAGTGGAAGATACTGTCAGTATCGCCCTGGTGAAAGACCACCATTCAGAATTGAGACGTTGCTTAATAATGGCTTTAGCCGTGTTTAGTGACTAGATCTGAATAGCCAGGTACTTTCCTACCTTCCTCTTCCCCATCTCCTTCCCTTCCCCACTTTCCTTCAGCCTCACAACATACCCCAATTGGGGATGCCATAGTCTCACTGGCTCCAGACGGGAGCAGTTGCGACTCTTGTGAGGTATTCTCTATAAAAAAAAAAAAAAAGATAATAATGCATACAGATTTCAATCATAGATTGTTTATATTGTAGATATCTAAGAAACTTCTCTCGTTCATAACATTCCTTTAAATGTCGGCAACATGTACCAACTTGCACTAGATAAACATATTTTATCAACTACTTTGTTAATGGGCACATAAGCTTGTTTTCGCTACAATTTAACGTAGGTAGACATAGGAATGACGTATGCCCCGGACCTGAGTTATTTAAAAAATGAGTTTCCAAGTGAAAAAACCCATTTCACTTGAAAACATAAATTATCACATTTAAAGCAGTTAAATGAACTGACCTTGAATTTAAATTTTCCACGAAAAAAAAGAATACTTTTGCTATGAAATAAAAGTTCGTGCACTGAATTATTTATTAAAAGAACTTCAGATGCCATTCGATCCATAAAAAATAAATTTCTGCTCCATTTTGTTTTCATCATTATTGCCGTCTGAAAGAATTTCCTTGAATTCTGCGGTGTTAAAAAACTCCTGAAATTCTTATGAACACCTTTTTACACCAATTTAGTTCAAAAAATGTAAAAAAAAAATTGGTACCAAATTTTCGTTATTTTAAAAAACACAAGATAACCACAATGAAATTCACGGTGTTCATAAAACAAATATAGTTTTTTTTTTACTACCATACTGGCTGGTTATACGAGTATTTAATTTTAACTGCTTTATTGTGAACACACACACACACACACACACACACACACATACACACAAACACTGTTCCCTCTCTCCTTTCATAATATACTAACTTAATTTAGGTATAATGTATAATATATCGTATATATATAGCAGCGACATGTCATTGGTACCTATTTATGTTATTTTTTTCTATAACTTTGTAACTATTTTCTTAAATGTAATTATGTACTGTTGGTTTCTGCAAAATAAAATAAATAAATAAATAATAAACAAAAATTCATTGCAATCTTTAGAGCACAGACGTCAGGTGGGTACGCTGTCATTGTTCTACCTATATTTCAAAGGGAATATGCTCACAGTCGGGAAACGTCAAATTCGCATCAAACATTCGTACTCTTATAAAATTTCTCACATGAGAATGGGTCGTGGCTGCGAATCGTTTTTGGTTTCAAGCGCTCGGCTGGGGACTGATTTCCAAATGATCGAATGCTTTTGAAAAGTCCATATAAATCACGTCTGTTTGCTATTTCACATCCAATCCACTTGCTACTTTATGTGAGACTTGGAGGAAATTGGATAAAGTTGATTTTTTTTATTAAAAAAACCATGCTGATTTCCCCTAAGAAATTTGTTAATTTTTTATGTATTGAATAATGTTTTAAATTTCTTTGGAAATAAAGATAAGGTATATAAACATAAACATATTAGGGTACCTGTGTTCTATCGAAAATAATTAGATGCCCAATATAAGTGAATTTCATAGATTTCACTCCTTTGATGCAATTCTTTCCCGTAACGTAGATTTATTCTTGCGAGGGAAGGGTTTGGGTGGGATAGGAAGTATTAGAACTTCGAACATGGATAGGGTAGAAAGCAGAAAACGTGTGTACAATATACATCCTTCTTAGAACTTGATTAACATAATAATTTCTTTCAAGAATGGAATTTGTTTCACAGCTATTTAGAAAATGCTGTAGAGATCTTAATCTTCACTAATTTAATCACAAAATAACACGAAATTAAATTTCCAATTAATTAATGATGAAACTTTAACTGGCCTTTTTTATTTAATTTAATATATTTTTAAAAGCTCCATTGCTTACGACGGTCATGCGATTGAAAAATGGAGTTAATTTATTTAACAAAGAAATTCTAGTTTTAAAAATCCATCAAATTTTCATAGCTCTCGTTCACTGTTTAAACGGAATATAAATACTTTTTAAAAGAAAATTATTCCAGAAAGAAGAAAATTACATTTTCACTTATTTGACTAGAAATACATTTTATCTAATTTTGAATTAAATACATTTTACATTACTCTCTGTTAACAGTTTTGTTTTCAAATTAAACTTTTTTGTGAAAGACAAAAGAATTTAAAGAAAAAAAAATTAAGAACCCTTAACTATATTATAACCAAAATATTTAATAACTACAAATAAAAATTTAAAATAATAACACTTGCACCGCAAGGTCAAATATAATTCAAGGAAATGGCTATTCGATACAGATGATTTATATTGATGTCCTACTAAACCCCTTGTATTCATAATTGGTATTCAAATTACTTAGGATTTAAAAATTTCTAATACATCATATACCTCTATCTAATTCTTTGAAACTATTGATGTGACTATTCAATTGTAGGCACTTGTCTGTTATAAAATGTTTATCTGCTATTAACATATTTATATATATACTATTCTGTTAATGACCGGTCAGTGGTTCGGTGGGCATCGCGTTTGGGTCCCACCCAGGCGTTCCGTGTTAGATTCCTCGGCTGGCTCCTCCACCACGACACAAGTAACATCTTCCGCTTAGTGCGGTAGTAGTAACCCGGGAATGTTTGTCTTTCTTTAAAAAAAAAAAATTTAACCAATTGATATAACTGTTAATCTGTCATTCAAAAATATACCGTTCCAAAATGTACCATGTTAATTATGTACCTACTAACAAACTGCTTAAGAAGTTTAGTAGGTTTGAATGTTAATAATAAAAAAAAAATTAAACAATATTTTATTGCTGGTCACAGTTCGCACAAAGAAATAAATATAAACATATAGATAATTATTTTTTTTTTTATTTTATTTATTTGCGTTATAAACAATCTATATAATTTCATATATAACAGTGGTAAGTATAATTATGTGATAGACCAATAAAATAACGACATTGAAATTCAAGACCATAATAGAAAAATACACAACAAAATACCTAATATAAACAATTCTGATAAAGTGCATCTTTAATTTACAAAAAGTGTTTTATGAAATATTTCAAGGTTTACATTTAAATTTCGATGGATATCAATAATATCTTTAAGGGAGTGATTTTATACAAATTACTACTAACTACTAAAAGTAAAAGAAAAAATGTGATGAACTAACAGTTTTTGGTTAAACATATGGCATTCGATCGAGTGTCATTTTTTTACGGATGCTATGATTTTACCAAACTTCGTGTTAAACACATCGATGTTTGGGCATAATTTATTAAATGTGGCACAGCTACTTCGTATAAATATATTCTTTTCATGGTAATTTGTATTGCTCCATAATATAAAATGTGTCCGGAGATCGAGTATTAGACATTGGACATCTGAAATAAATATTTTGTAGTAAGTATAAGCTCTCAATATAGTTATGAAGTATCATAGAGATAGAGAATTAATGTCTCTGGTACCTCGGCGTTGATCAAGAGATTTAAGGTTTATGTGGACATAGTATGATTTACAACGTTTCACTAAAATATTTAAAATATTTTAAAAACATAAAAGAAAATTAGTAAATTAAATTTCTTTTGATGAAAATGCACAGCCTTTACCTCCCATGTCCCAGAATAAACAGAAGCTTGGCTGCTTTGAATTACCTTCTGAGAGTTCAGTGTTTCGAGAATATTTTCCAGTTTGGTTCCGCGAACGTGTTTGACATTCATTAAAAATAATATTATTATAGGAAAGCAATACACCTCGGGCTTACAAGCTTCTCAAACATAAAGCCGCGGCATTCATTAATTAATAAGATCTCTTTGCTCGTGTTTTATAAATATACTTATAAATGTATAGCAAATATATGGGAATCAGGGAGGAATTTTTTTCTGGGTCGTTAGTTCAAAGAGCTTAATGACTTTGTTATCAAAAGTGCAAATTTTTCATAAAATATGTATCATTCGATAACAAGTTATCACGCATGTACCACGCATCTTTCCCGAAACCCACACAACGCAACCGCTCCTCAACTGGTAACAAGGCAACAATGAACGAGCCTTCCCAATAAGGTTTATTAACACAAAAATAATTATTTTTCTCAACCTTTCCTGTTTAGATTACTTTAGTAGGAAATATAATTTTAATCAAATGTTAAAACATACTAAGTAAGTATGGAAACCGAAAATATCTGCTGCCCTTTAAATTTAAAAGTGAAATAAAAAAAAATGATGTGTACCTAAAACACAGAGAGAATCATTAATATACAGCAGAACAATAACATATTACTTTAATAACTTGCCATTTAAAGCAATTTCGAACACAATTACACAATAGGTGTAATAAGCATAATTTTACGTTTAAGTGTTATTAGCAGTAAACTTTTTTCTAATGTTTTATTTCACTCCCGTCATCAGAATGTTTGCAAGTAGAAATTCAAATGTGAACACAAATACGAATTTTCGTAACATCCCCAGTGTATCCGCTCTGGGTAAAGTATCTGGCAAACGTAAGCCTTTATGCCAGAGGCGAATGACGTAATAATTGTAAGGTGCCCACGCGGCGCAGTTAACATTTCCCAGCTGACTCTATAATAGCTGACGCTAGTGTCAGATTGAAGGAAGCTTATCTCTTATAATAAGCAGGGTCTCATAAATGATTGCCTTCATTACTGTTCAACTAAATTAAACAGATATTTAAATGTCAACTCGGTACATAATAATAAATTAGTAGGTATAAGAAAGTATTACGTTAAAAAGTGTCTACGTGAAGTCAAAGGACAAATTTAAGCTACGTATTATTTTTATCAGAATTTCGCCCATATTAAGAACTAGCTTCTGCCCGCGAATTCGTCTGCGTAGGATTAGTACTTCGAGTTGTACTATTTTCTTTTCCTAGGTCCCATCTACGTTTATACCAAAATTCTTAACCTATTTATTTAAAATATGTATTATTCTTGATTCGATTCAAAGTATTGGGCGAGTACTTCAAATGAATTCACTAATTTAAATATTTTCCAAAATAGAATTTTGATTTAACAATCATTGTTTTGCATTCATTTGTCATTCTCAAATTTTGACGTTTTCTATTAAACTATAATTATTATTTTCAATATATTGAAAATAAATAGCTAGCTTCATAAATTATAGCCTTTTTTTATTTTTTATTTATTTTTTAAAAAGAGAGACAAACATTCCCGGGTTACGAATAACTCAACAACATTTGAAAATCTCCTACTATGTTATTCTGATGAATGAGCTATATTATTGTAAAGTTTCATTAAAATCCATTTATTAAATTTCGATTTAAAGAGGAACAAACATACATACATCCATACAAACTTTCACGTTTATAATATTAGTAAGATAACATTTCACTGATTCATTTAAATTCAAGCCCCTTAGTTTGTACTTTTAGTTTGGATACGGCTCATTTCGTCGTTCTCTCTTTAAACGCAGTTCTCTTTGTACCTGAGATTCTACCTAACCACACTATTTCTACTACTCTTCTGTCATCCCTAATCTCTCATTATTTTGTTCATAACACACCTTTTTATCACGCCTTAAAAAAACTAACGTAGTTCATGATGTAAGTGTGCGACAAAATTCGATTCCTCTCAAATCTCATTCGCGAAAATGGAAATTTTAGCAGTCGAAATACTTTTACATACATATATGTAGGAGGGTGACATTAGAATGATCCCCGAGGGTTGGCAATGCAAATGGCTTTGATGACTGAAGCCACTCGCCTATCAATTGATTTCCCCCAGGATGTGTCGTGAGAGGCTTCGATATTTGTGTTTCACGCCGCCCCAGGACAAAATGCCCGTTTGTGAATGATCAATTTATACTGTGAGAGGAAAAAACGTATAAAGGCAACGATAAACGAGTTCCACGTTTGGGTCCGGGGTTAAAATCACAATAAAACCAGCGAGGAAATCTGAAATGCGAGGGACTTTTTTAAAAATAGTTGACAAATGCGGGTAAGATGCTGAATATACAATCTCATAGACATACACTTCGTTTCTTAGTAATGCTGCAAATGTAAGGACTTGGATTTTGGGAACTGACTCCATATTGCGTTTATTATTATTATTAACTATTTGCGTTGAGTGCTATTTTGAAACGTCATTATTTTACTTAAATGTGTTTTATATTTATTTATTTCATTTATTTTTTCCCATCTGTTTTCATGTTGACATTACAGTTTAATAATAATAAGAAAGAGAAGCCCACTAAGGCGCAGCCTGTGCGTGGGTAATATAAAGTGTTAACATTTTATTTTCGTACCTAAAATAACGGAGTGCATCTAAAGAATAAACCAAGATAAAAATCTAAAAAATAAAAGAGGTAAGATCATAATTAAAAGTTTTCTTAGTATTTAGAAGAGTAAATACTTAAAATACATCGAAGTAAAAAATAAAAATTGTAAGCTACTAAAAATGTAGTAAAAGAAAAGAAAGTAAAATATTATACAGAAACAAAATCTATACAGAAACAAAAATTAAAATAATTAGAAGGAAGTACAGTTTAAATTAATAATGCTTGAATCTACATTGCTTAGCCACAATTTCAATTATTTTATGTATTGAGCTGGTTTAGTTGCTACTTGAATTTTTTTTGGTAATAGATTAAAATATAGCTATATATACATATATGCAATCCGTATTGAGTTAAATTTGATTAAACGTACTGGCCATTTTTTTGTTGATCTTGTAAACACTCACATTTTGATATTTGTGTAAAATATTATTTGCAGTTGGTACTTTATTACGTTACTACGTTATTGTTACTTTACTACGATATTGTTGCAGTCAGAATAGTTTCCTTTGCAAATGATTCTTCGCAGAACATTTCATGTTTAGAAATGCAATTTCTGCTACTCTCACATTCATGCACACTGCAGCCGACATACGAGGTGTTATAATAGACTTGGAGTTTCACACGTTCCCGTATTTTCTATTCGACAATAGGACCCCTACACGGATAGAAGTAATAAGTGAGGAATGGAGCGGTTATTCGCAACATTTTACAAATAGGACATTTTTGGACCATATTATGTAGGTAGACGTGAACTTTAAAATGCACGGTCTTTTCAAATGAAGTACGTGATATTATACTAATAATTTTATTTTTTGTACCTATTTATTTTACTTGCTCTTTTTACGTATTTTGAGTAGGTATATTTGTAAGACTCGTGACTGCCAATTTATTTATATATTTATTTACATAATTTACTTGCGTAACTGTGGAAACAGTCCACATTACAATTTTATGGAAAATTCATTTGTCGCAAAGTTAATGAAAATGATTATTTCTACGACCGCTAAAATAATGTTATTTATTATGTGAACGCTGCACAAGAGTACTATCGCAACCAAGACTAAACGGAGAAAAATGTTATTCTCAAGTACTATCATTTTATTCGTAAAAACGGTTAAAAACGGGACTGAAGTTCTTACGAACAAAGTAACAGGGTTTCAATGTTTATTGGCGGGAACATGTAAGAATAATTTGTTGGTATACGTAATTTGGTACGTGTACCACGAAATTACTCTTACATTTTCCCGCCAATAAACGTTGAAACACTGTTAATTTGTTCGTAAAAACTTCAGTACCGTTTTTAACCGTTTTTACGAATAAAATTATCGTATTTTAGAATAACATTTTTCTCCGTGTATGACATACCCAATTAGGTGATGTTGTGAGGCTGAAGATAGTGGGGAGTGGAGAAGAAGGGGAAGAGACACAATGTTTGCAACTTTTTGAAAAAGCAATTTCACGATTAAATTATATACCATTTGTAAAGTTTGCTCAATACGAATACTGATATCCAATCAAGGTCAAAATATTTCGCAAGACTCTAAATTCTGTCAGAAATATTTTCGTGAAAATTTAACAAATTTGTTGATAAAAGAAACATTTCTTTATTAGCATTAGCAGAGAACGTGCTCCGCTGTGTGAAATGTTCTATTAAATTTTTGCGAAGAATACGGACGGGCCATCTCCTGAATGGATGAATACATAATAAAATTTTGTTTTCGCCAAAGTCCCCAGTCCAGAGAAAGATAAATTTGATTGATGTAAGTTTGCGAATGGTTCACTTTATGAGAAAAGTAACGACTCTGCAATGAAATTTTTCCAGATGAGCTTATTTGAAGCGAAACTTTTGTTACAATTCGCAATTGTTTTAACGATGACTAGGGGATAATAATTATCATGATTCGGCACATGTTTTTGTAACTCGTAATAAATAATAAAATCCGTAAAGGGTGGACGCTAGAAGTATTCCGTTTAACAGAAACCAAATATGATATGTAAAAGTTTCGAGTTACCTAATTAAGCTCCAGGCTTCATCGTATCTGATATGATAACTATAACATTATATGAAAATAAGCTTGAATAAGGAACCTTGTATGAGAGTTGAATATATAAGGCCTGAAATTGTATTAGACTTCTGTTCTCGCAGGTGAGCGGTGGACTTATTTTATACAAAACTGCATAAAATGTAATGACATGTAATTGGTATATTATGGAGTATCTCCCGTTATAAGTATAAATGTTATATATAAATGTTATTTTATACATGTTAAATCTGTTAGTTGTTAGAAGTATGCTGTTTAATTTAATAATACTTAATTCGTTCGTAAAATGAGGAAATCTATAATTGATTTCTCAGTTAGGTGAATTACATATGTGTAAATTAACCACATTGTAAAATGTCGATTACCCTAAAATAAAAATAATTAATTAACCTACGTGTCAAGAAAATTAAAAAAAAATTTAATTTGTATAATATATAATTTGTATGAGTAAAGGGATATATAGACAAAAAATAACGCGATAAGTAGATGTTTTACATAAAACACATATAAAAATAAAAGATATAGTGAAAACACTGATATCCAGCTAGTTTTCCA
This sequence comes from Limnephilus auricula, assembly GCA_951813805.1. Classification (NCBI taxonomy): domain Eukaryota; kingdom Metazoa; phylum Arthropoda; class Insecta; order Trichoptera; family Limnephilidae; genus Limnephilus; species Limnephilus auricula. The sequence goes on from OX638393.1 coordinate 23,229,992, forward strand.
TTTATTAGCAAATTAGTTGATCCATCTATTAACATTACGTAGATAAACATATTCTTTTAGACTCAACATTCTCAACAGCACGAACTGCCCGCCATTTTACTATGGATGATTGAAATGTCGACTTTGAAACGCAATAAACTCCCATAAAATAATATATTATATATATATGACTATATTTTCGACTTTGCAGAACGAAAGATACATCTATCATTCTAGCTATCTTTTTTTACATTAGGTCCACATAGGAGGCCCCGAGGAAAATAATTTTCCTCGGGGCCTATGCCATCTTTGAGGATGCTGTGTGGAGGGTCTTTTTAGAAGAGGAAGGGGAGAAAGTTCTGGAAAAAAAAAAGGTATGAGGGTTGGGTATGAATCTGGGGTTCAGTGTATCTAGATCATCCGCCGCCAATACCTAGACAAATCGTACCTTATGAACCCGGGCACCCCTGCTAAGTCACCAAACGAAGCGAACCACTTGGGGTGACCTATGGCAGAGGTGTTGGTTATCCAAAAAAATGGTTCCCGGGGCAGCGGTACCCATTCCCGCCTCCTAAATCTACTAGTAAATTTATATTTAGCCACATCACTGATGTCAGTTTTTAGAAATTACTACATCGTCGGATAGTGTCAAGCCGAGTTTGCCGTTGATGCAACATAACTGGGCCTCGCATACGAGTAGCACTCATTGTTAGCAAACGATTAGTTAAATTTCATTGAGGAATTTTCATTGTTTGTTTTTGGGGTGTTATGCCGTATTGCGCTACCTCCATCTTTAGCCGACGTTTCGGACAGCGTTGCAGTGTCCATCATCAGGGCAGATCCGGCAGATCCGACGATGTGGCCATCAGGGCAGATCTGCCGGATCTGCCCTGATGATGGACACTGCAACAATGTCCGAAACGTCGGCTAAAGAAGGAGGTAGCGCAAGACGGCATAACACCCCAAAAACAAACAACGAAAATGCTTTTGGCCGTGAAAATCTAAAAACGTACCTTCATTGAGGTAGGTTAGAGTTTTTTACAACAAAATACAAATTACGATATATTTAAAAAATATTTGTCGAGACAACACAATGTTCCAACAGTTTCCTCTGTAGGCTTTTCGAAAATTAGACGACCGAGAACAAATTTAACTCCTTTTCACCAAAATGTGGGTTAACGATGTTAATAAATAATAATAATATTTCCTAAATTCATTACGCGTATACAATAGAATAACTCAATTCTATGTGTGTTCATTGTTTTGTAATGGCTTGCTTTCAAATAATTAAGTCTTAAGGAACAAAAGTAACCGAAGCCATAAAGAGGCTTTTATCTTTCTAACCTTTACAAATAAGCTGTCTGGCAGATACGCTTGAGATTTTTCAAGCATTAAGCAACCTTAATTAAGTGTTTCTGTTGACGAAATAGGTTTAGATAACGTTTTGTGGTTACAGTACCCACAGGGTTCCTTTAATTAAAATATTGTATATAAAATAATTATCTTTCTCTTCTGAGTATTATTTTCAAATAACACCTATTAGACCCATTACATAATTTCTACAACACATTATTACCCTTCAAACAATATTTCAGGTTTCTCAGACCTCACGCTTTTCTTAGGAATTGTCCTCTCAAAAATATTTTTTCCTTCCAATTATCATTTACCATCGATCAAAGCTGTCGCTTTGCTGTAGTTTATTACATTAAAAAAATAATCCCACTAATGATTCAGAAAACATTGTATTGAATTATAAACATTAGAGTAAACACTAATTTTGGGCGGTTTCTTCGCGTAAAACATGCCTGGCCAACCAAAGTTGTACCACGGGCCGCATTGACGATCTCAAATTTTCCAAGGGCCGCATATGTTATTCTAATACTGAGGGGGGGGGGGGGGATCACAACATGTCGAACTCCATCAAAACTAAGTTACAAAAATGACACGCCCTTGCCCGTGGTGACGACGCTGCAAGCAGATTGCGAGTTCTCGAATGCTTAACGAGCGAGAAGTTATGGGCTCCATCTGTTTTTAATCCGGAAAGCGAATTCTCGGCGAGAAGCTATGCGCAGGAAATGTAAATCAGCAGAATAAGAGCATTTGGTGTAATTATAGAAACATGATTGGTTTTAATAACTCAAATGTGATTTTAAAGACATTCTGAAGTACCCGATACTTTAAAAATAAATTATTCATACATAACCGCGGGTCGCACGCAAGGACGCCGCAGGCCGCATAGGGCCCGCGGGCCGCGGGTTGGCCAGGGCTGTCGTAAAAGAACATGATGTGTTTTAAAAAGATGAATGTCAATATTAATTATTCCGAGTGTGACAATTTTTTTTTTTTTAATTGAATAAAACAAGTTTTTTGTAAATAACCATATAATAATATTTTGTAATAAATAATAATTTATATAATTTATAAAAATTTAGGCATATTAGATTTGTCAAAGAATTTGTATATAAAAATGCAAAAATCAGTAATTTTAAATACATGTAGAATTACGAGAGATTTTTTAAATATTTATATTGAGGGATCAGTAGGATTTATCGGTCAAATTAGGAATTCCACAGAGCCGAACCCTCTGATATGAAAATATCTGGAGACGGTGAATTATATTCCCATTTAATAGTTTGGTAGATTAACGTGTTGTTCTTGTATTAATAAATAATTTTTTCAAATAACTCATTTTAAAATTATTTTGCTATAGTTTTATTATAAACACATTTAATTGATTAGCTGCTCGTGTGGGAGTTATAGTAGTTGTTTTGACGGACTGCAAGTGACTGAAATCACAGGCGTCAAAGTAGACTACATTTTTGACTTTTGACGATCTTTAGATGATAAAAATCGACCGGGAAAAGATCTGCCGCATAAACTTCTTGCTAAACATGAACAAATTGTATGTTTCTTTATTCTATAAGCAATTCTAAATTTACGAATAATTTTAACTCTAGCACGTAGCATGACTGCTCTGCTAAACATTTAAAACGGAATGAAACTATTCACGTGTGATATTAATCGACCGTGAAAATCGAGTAGCCGTGCGGCGAGTTGCTACGACGACACGGACGACTAGCCGCACGGAAAAGAGAATAGTGTAAATCACGCATTACGAATACAGTTTATTGATTAATTAATTGCGTAGGTTAGGAATACAGTCAATCTTCATGAATAATGGTTTTCTCAATTCAGTAATCCTTCTGGTTACCGACAATATTTTCACTGATGCTTTCGTCCATATAGTATATTTCCACAAAATGTCTTGCAAAATCCTGTTATTATCCCCGCTATCCAGTCCCATGACAGATAACTCTCATCGAACATTTATGTGCGCATTGTAAGAATCATTTTATAAACTCTAAGGTTAAAAACATAGATCATAATATTGACATTCACATTTATTTTCAAAATTCTAACTTTATCGTTTATCATCAAAACACGTCGAAAATTCGGCTTCGTTAAAAACACCACCGTTAAAAACACCACTGTTTTAAACAAGTAAACATCTTAGCAGGACCTAGTTATTTTGAATTGGTTAAAATGTATGTTTAAAACCTTCACACCTCATCAAGGCTGTGTTCCCAATGTTTCCCATGAAAACAAAGCGCATGATATTATTTCTGTTGTTACTGGGAACTGTGTTTGTTTTCTCGGGTACCACTAAATACCGAAGAAAGCTTTCCGCCCTCCGAGCTTTAAATAACGCACATAGAATCTTACCGTAAGCTTTTCCTCTGTTCGATAGACGTCTTGGGTCATTTGTTTCACTTTGCGCTTATCTGGCCTCATTCCTTCCTCTTATTTATCCTTATTGAACAATTTTCTTATCAAATAAGAAGATATGGAATGCGCTGTGAACCGAGAGAGCTTTCACGAGATTAGGGATTATAGGAGTTCATACTCGTATATTTGATTACTCGATTCATCTGGAACATGAATCAAATACAACGATGGAATCGATTTTCTGAAAAGATAAACAACGAAACGATTCATCGGATCAACGGAGTTCCAAAACTGTAACATAAAACTAAATTCAAAATTAACTTGCATTATTATTATAAAACTCAAAATAGCAGTATCAAATCGGGGTCGATGGACTCGGGTTCGTTTGGAACAATTAATTTTTTTTTTAAATTAACGAAATTTGACAAAAATTTATTTAGAAGATTTAATCAAGATCAGGAAATCAGATATGTCAATACTCACTCTCCGGCAAAAAAATAGCAAGTAAAACGCCTATCATTCACGTAGCTACTTACAAGCGACGCTACCACTACCTGTCATACTATTTTGCTAGTGCAGCGCCTGGCGACGATTTTAAATACTAATAATAGTATGGAAAACACAGACGAGCGGCGATCGCGTCGCTTGAACGTAGCTCCATGGAAGAACGACGTTAGTCAAAATATTTCCCGGACAGCCTTCTTTCTTATGTAGATCGATTATAGGTGACGGGAAATACAAAAAAAAATTGATTCTTAAATCCAGAATAGTATATTTCAGTGAAACCTGATGACATTTTATTTACGAAAATAACATCAATAGAATTATATTTCAGAAACGCAATTTCTTAGAGAAAAGAGCCCCCTTACTTAAAAAAAAAAATATATTGTGTTGACATCTTAATATATTTTCACAACAAATGTTTTAAAAATGTTACCGGCATCAAAAATAATGTATTTTACACATTGCGATAAACGACACAAGGAAACTTGTGGCACACGGCTAGGCAGTGATGGATTATCTCAAAATTTTATTCACGAGAGTGAATTGTTGGCCATTAATTATTGTGGGTGAATAATCGTAGCAAGCGGGTGATCTTTTCAGATACCGGCGGGGACTAAAGGTCCTAACATCATCCCCGTACTCTATACCTCGTACCCCATTTACCGTAACCCCTTGCCCGTACCCTCATCGTGAATTTGATTAACTTTGGTTGAAGATTTCGTATGCCACTTCCGCAGCTATTTCCTTGTCTATTGTAGCAAGTTGCTGACCACATTTTCACTTTTATTTCAGACCCAAAGATTAACATTCGTTTAGGTTCGGAGGCCTAATCAACAATATTGTAGACTCATCTATCAATCAGCCTTATAGTTTCATAACAGTGTATGACTTAATGGCTTTTACATGATCGTCAATCATATTGTCAAATAAAATTTATTTCACTTTCATGTTCCTACCTAATCACTGATATTAGATACACCATTCGATATAAATATGTCGCTCGTTAACTTTGTTACAATAGTTTTTTCATTATAACTGTCTTGTAATCGACTAATATTGGGTGATTAACATAAATATGTATTGCACCGTTTAAATATTAAACTCTGGTAAATAAGCGAAAACATTAAAAAAAGTATTTGCATACTCAATGCTTCCTCAGGATTTCGCTAATGATCATTTTTAAAGTTACTTAAAATGATCTCACAACTGAAAACTGTGTGCAGATTATATAAGTTAATATTTTATTACAGTGAGGAATTCTAGAAGAATTTTCTAGTTGGCGGACCGAAGAAAAACATAGATCGAAATACACATTTTCCAATCGATAACAGTATCGTGCGTATTCAATTACTAAATTTTGACTAAGTTTCTATTTTTCAGGCACGAATAATCCAGAATAATTTCCATAATAATCCATTCATAATTTATTAACCTAACATAATAAATTTGGCAATGCTATCGACTTTAAAAAGGAGATAAGGGATTTTTCGTTAACAAGAAGAATCAGCCCTAAAACAATATGATATTCATATTCGAGTATGAAGTTGTGACAGAAATCCGATATCATAATAAATCAGGAATCCCCTTACGAAGTTTATAAATACATACGAACATGATAATAAAATTTATTTGACTTTTCATTAATCACTAAGCTGGTTTGAAAATTTCAGCCAAACATTAATCTTTCCTCCGAAGCACTTTATTTTATTAAAATTTAGTCATTAAAAGTTATTTCAACAAGTAAATTATGTATATAGGTATACTGTTTTGAAATCCATATGTAGCGATTCACCTACTTACGTAGCGGCCTATCTAGTACTGCGCGCCTACTGACCACCTTCTGGAAAGAGCTCGGTTCTACGACAAACAATACGTAGCGCTGCGCTGAAATTTCGGGAATCTTCCAGCGTGTGCACGATTTCGCCTGCCGTTCTCGTACCAGGCTCGGCCCTATACAAGGGCTCGAGCAAGCCAAATCCGGTCATTCGTTCTTAATCAGTCTTGCAGTCAACACACAACCCAGTCGAAACGGGCCGCCGCGAAGTACATCTCAGTCCTCGGAATAATTTTACGCAATTTGTAAATACGGTGCATTTGTAAAATACTGTACATTCTGCAAATATTATTAATACATCATCATCATCATCTTCTCATCATCCTCGTATTTATTATTCCGACCTATAGCACGCGGAGATACCTCGACCCACCGATATCTCCACAATCAACTGGAGGCCCACAAATCTCCTCACATAGGAGACGCGCAGCTGCCTCTAAAGGTCAACATTAGTCAATACCCAACACCAGCCCTGGCTCAACACCACGCAACCACCCTCCAAACCTATAAGATCCTAAAAAAATACAAACATAACGTAAGGAAGAAAAAAATAATATGTATAGCGATAATCCTAAGAAAATCGTATATCAAGAAATTATTTTTCGTTATGGAAGTTTTTAAAATACTTCTTTATTATTTTAAAATAATACTTAAAAAGTTTTAGTCAAAAAAATCCAAAATAAAATTAGAGTTAAAACAAAGTGATTCTGGACTGGACTATATTCAACTGTAAAAGTTTGGTGAAAGTTTGGTAAAAGTTTTGGTGGAATAATAATTTAAGAACATTTAATAAAACAAATTAAAAAGAAATACTGTATAGTCAAACAGAGAAGAAACAAATACGTGTTGATATTAGCGGAGGGTACAGAAAGGAAACATGAATGTTCACCAAGTATGAGCCATATTGATGAGTTTATTTGATAATAACCACAAACGTGGGTTTGGTCTCGAATGCTCCTAAACTGTCTTGTATTTTTCCTTCATTGGTAAATAAAATAAATCACAGGCTTTCGTGCTAACCGAAATCAGATATACCGATATTGTTTCGAACTCTCGAGTGTTCTTTAAACACATTTAAGGATACGTTTAAAAATCTACTCAAGTCGACCCATTTCATGATTTGATATAAAAAATAAATTAAAAACTAATATAAAGATTTCCGGTACAAATTGAATCGCAAATTTAACTCTTCGAACAAAATCATTGACCTAAATCCATGTGATTGCCGGCAAGCAGAGGGATAATAAAGTATATTTTATATCAATGGTTTAAGTTATTCCATACAAGATGAGTGCTTTTGGATAATATTTCTTTCAACTGAATTCAGAGGTTGCTCGTTACCCCCAGGTACTCAACACAACTGGGTCAAGTGGTTCCGAAGTGTGGTGATAATTTGACAACCCCTATCTGTTACAGAATACTACCACTTGGTCACTAGTGTATAGTTTATCTGGGTATGATATTACCTACTGTAGTACTGTAGTGTGGGCGTATATATTTTTGAATAAAACGCAGTAAATCCGTTCTTAAAAAACCGAAAGGTTTTATTTGCTTAAATAAAATACAGACTTTGTGTCTAATGTTTTCACCGTGTAAAATCTTATGTTAATATGTCTTATATCTTGCACCAGTTTCTATATATTTTTTTACATCTATCGTTATAAATAAAATCTTCTGTTCACTGATAATTGACAGTGTGTTGAAATCAGTAGGCTTATTCTCGTTTCGTGGTATTTAACGCAAAGCAAATGGATTTTCATTTTATTTAATATATATACTACATTTGCGGCACGTTCCAGAGTGGAAGATACTGTCAGTATCGCCCTGGTGTAAGACCACCATTCAGAATTGAGACGTTGCTTAATAATGGCTTTAGCCGTGTTTAGTGACTAGATCTGAATAGCCAGGTACTTTCCTACCCTCCTCTTCCCCATCTCCTTCCCTTCCCCACTTTCCTTCAGCCTCACAACATACCCCAATTGGGGATGCCATAGTCTCACTGGCTCCAGACGGGAGCAGTTGGGACTCTTGTGAGGTATTCTCTATAAAAAATAAAAAAATTTAAAATACAAAATTGTTTTTGGTACCCACTTAATCTTCTCTCTCCCTTCGGATATGATAATATGTTAAGCCGTGTTACTGAGAAAAAAGAAAATTAATTTTGTAATACGAATAAGGAACTCCACATTATAAACCACGGAGAAACGTAAATATCACTTTAAAACAACAGTTTCAAAATCACTCAAAACTTTAAAAAAAATACCCCTGTCCCGGTGGAACCAGTTCACCGGAGGGCACTGATTTGTTAGGACTTCGAACACGTGCTTATTGGATAGGAAGGACTTTGGAGTTTAATCTTCAGGTATATATATAATACTTAGTACGATGTCATTTATATTTGAAATGAATAACAATAATAATAATGTATTTGGATACAATAACAATAGCGATGAGATGTTGATATGTTGTTTTTTTAAAATATTAAATGCAGTTAATCTTGAATAAAAAACGCCTCGACTTTTGACAAGTAAAATCATTCCTCCTTCAATTTTTCCATGCGAAATGACAACACCTGTTGAAAATATGTACAACTTTTGGAGTGTGATGACGTCACATGATTCACCATTGATGGTTTTTAGGAATGAAAACTTCGACAATTATTTGAACTGTTTAAAAATTAAAAATAAATATGCAGTTAGTTAAGTGAAAAGGCTATTATTAAAAAAATTTATCACAAAAAAAAAATTGGACTGGAGTTCCGTATTACTATTTCTAGAGAACATCATATCCGATCTACGAATGTTCTAAAACACTGATACATCACACACTGTCTATTCGTTGTTGAATAAATACAATATTTATGAGGGATATTTCGTTGCGGAAACCATAACACCAAAATGATGAAACGATGGTTCGTCGGCAATATTCGAACTGTTTGCATGATTTTCCTTTTGTAGATATCAAAAAGGAATTTGTTATTATTTGTGGTAGGGGATTCGCTGAAAAAATATGGATAGCCGGCGTGAACCTACCTCAAAGCGGATTTTCAAAGAAAACAGTTGGATTTAAAAAATATATACGAGTGGTTATATGCAGAGGAAGCGCATTAATGAATACCGAAAAAGTTCTGAAATGAGAATGTGACGATAATTACTTCTTTAGAAAAAACATGGTAGGAATTATAGTAAAGGTTATTAGTTGCTTGCCTCGATTTTATGGTATTTTGAAACTCCTAGACTACTAGAATATATTCGCTAGGCAAGAAAATAACGTTCCTTGATATTATTCTCGCTTGCCCTTTCGTCATTTGCAAGTATGTTTATTTTATCTGTGAAAAATTTCGATTTTCGAAAGTCGTAGAAATTTATTTATTTACAGGAAATCCTCGTACGACTTTTTTTTTTACTTGCTTTGCGACTACCACACTAGACACATGTCCGTATTATGGTAGTCGAAATTCAAATATATTCTTATATAAATGTAATAATATAAATGTAATACATGTGAATTTGATATTGTTTTGTTAAATGTAATGAATTGTATAAAAGGTAATACTTTAACTGGTTCACCAGTTAAGTAGGTTGCACAGAAATAAAACCAACCGTACACAGATAATTTTTATAAAATAAAATAAATATAAATGGGCAAATAAATAAATGACTTTACTTGTTGAAGTAATGAAAATAAAGATAAATGAATTAATTACTTATTTATATTGTGAAAAACGCTTGTTTAGCTGGAAAATATTATCAAATTCATGAGTATTGTCGTACGTCATATTGTATTTTAGTAGCTAATCTGGGAAAATCACATGGGAGAGATTTATATTTTTTATTTATCCGATAAGAGTAAATAAATAATAATATATTATGCCAGGATGCGGCTAATGGCCTCCGCAAACACGGTGGTGAACGCAGCCTTCCAGCACCAAGCGCCACTCCTGAGTGAGCGCTGGGCCCGAGCTCAGAAATTGATTACCTATTTATAACTTTGTACCTACATATAATTGTTCTACTTTATTTATAACTTAACTGCATTTATAACTATATGGGACGCGTGGGATTGCACTATTCTCCCCACATCCTGGAATAAAACATTATTTTTATTATTATATTATTATAATAATTTTAATTTCACTTGCCAAAAAGATCACTTTGCGAAAAACAAGTAAGTTATTACGATAATAGGCCTACAAGGTCCAAGGATTAAGGAATCTAGCGAGGAGTGAAATAAATATACCTATAACAGGTACCAAAGAGTTAAGTGTCTAGTTTCAACTGAAGGGGCAAAGCTTCTGATTAGAGATCCGGAGGTCGCGGGATCAAATCCCGATAGATTTGTGTTTTCACAAATTAATTATTTAAAATAATACAAGGAATATTTGCGGCACGTTTCATAAAAGATACTTCCAGTATCGCCCTAGAGTAATACCACCATTCAGAATTGAAACGTTGCTTGAAATGGCTTTAGCCGTGTTTAGTGACAAGATTTGAATAAATAAGTACCTCCCCACCATCCTCTTTCCCCATCTCCTTCCCCTCTCCACTTACATTTAGCCTCACAACATACTCCAATTGAGGATGCCATAGTCTCACAGGCTCCAGACGGGAGCAGTTGGGAATCTTGTGAGGGTAAAAAAATGGTATTTCGAGCAAAAAACCTTACTGTGATGAATTAATAACAGTTTCTTTGTTTTTTTTTCAATACATATTACTGAAATCAAATTTAATTAAAATGTCTTTTCCAATAAAATATCAGACAAGCTTCTTCGTTAGTTAAAATATGTATTTGAAACGATGAAAAGTCTTATTATGATTCTCGAATGCATCGGAATCTGCATATCAATAGAAATTCTTGCAAGTAAACGACTTCACTTCAATTTTCAAGTTTTTTCTAAGCTTCATTCTTTGAAACGAGCAAACCCTTGCATTGGAGCTAAAGAAATTCATGAAGTTTGAATTTTTCTGCTATTTTTGCAATAGTAAACTCAGTCGCGTACAATATTTTCTACGATGTGATAAGATTTGTAAGTGAATGATTGAATACCTACCCACTTATTCATAAACCTTGTTTTTTTATGACATTAAAAAAAAATCATATTTATGTAATGAATACCGACATATTTTAGTCAAAGAAACTCTTAACCAAAAGAAATCTAATTTCTCTTGCGTGATACTTTAGGCGATCCGCTCACTGAGGCGACTGAAAACTGCCAACTGGCAACTGTCTTTGTATGACAGTGTGATGGCCCGCACACTACACAATCACTCAATAACCCGTTGTCAATGGTAACGCAAGCGGTGACTCGCCGTGATTGCCGTGATTGCCGTGATTGCCGTTGCTAGTTGCCTGTCAGCTGATAATTCTTCGTCTATGGTTAAACAAGCTTTTTGACCAATCAAGACATAGAAACCAGCTAGTTTTAGTTGGGTTTCAGTTGCCTCGTCAGCGGAGCGCCTTAATACTGGGGTCGCATCTGCGCCTATCGTCACGAAGCTTCGCGTAAACGTATTATTTTTTTTTTAATTTTCCGTTTTACTTCGGGACGATAGGCGCAGATACGGCCCCAGCGTAACCTTTAGCAAGTAAATAATACATTGAAATTTACTACCCCAATAAATTTGTTTTCTTTTTTCTATGAAATTTTCTTCGGGTAGGTAAACACCGCAATATTTAAAAGATGCGAATATAAAATTACAAAATAAACACATTTGATAAATAATCTAAACTGAACCATTAAAACGGCCACCACCTTGAATTGAAAACGGAAAGTATAAACAATTTTACGTACAGGCGTAGAATTTCGCTACGCTCAGTCAACTCTTCCATCTCGAGATTATTTCTTTCTTTCTTTACCGATTCAAAATTACAACTGTTAGAATCGATAAAGAAAACCTCCAAACATCGAAATCGTATTGAAATCCAAAAAGTTAACGTTCGGTTTCCTTTACATAACATTGCGGCCATACCCAATTATCCACGTCGTCCCACGACACGAAAACCAAATATGGCTGGGCCAACTGGGGTCATAAAAGTTTCCCTTGTAGTTGCGGGTTAAGCCGCGGTCCGTGCCCGCCGCAGTTTGCCTTCAGTCACATTGTTAAGGCAATAATCTTCTTTGAATGTCGCCACTAAATGCTGGAGCACTCAACTCTGATGGGGCTGAAGATACCTCTCCAACGGAACACGAATATAGCAGGAGTCAGTAGCCAGCAGACAGCAGAAAGCAGCTAGTAGCGACCACTACCGGAACGATTTCCTTCCCAATGTTAAATGAATTATTATTTTTTAATGTGAAGTTTAAATAAGAGTTCCAATTTGAGGGTTTAGATTAAACAATGTTATGTATAAACAAAGTATAAAAATAATTCTAGGCCTTAAAGACAAACAAAGTTTTCTACATAAAACATGCCAATAATTCGAGGGCAAAAGTAATAATTGGAATGTCTTTTTGTGCATAAAATTATTTGATTTTAAGCTGTCGAATCATTAGTATGTTTTTTTGCATATAACGTTATTTGACTTTAAGGTGTTAAACTATTTGTATGTTTTTTTTTGTAAATAACTTTAAATGATTTTAAGGTTTAAAATTATTAATTATTTGTATGTTTTTTTGTGGATAACAGTGTTTGACATTAAGCCTTCGAATTGCTTCCAGTAAGACTATGGAATCCCCAAATGAGGAAAGCTTTGAGTTAGAAGTTAGTAGGGAGGGGAAGGAGATGAAGAGGAGGAAAGCGAGAAATTACCTGGATATTCAGATCTGATCACCATACAAAGATGAAATCATCCAAGTTACAAGTACCGATTCCGCTCGTAATTGTAATGATTCATCAGAGAAATTCTGAAAGCAACTTTGACTCTTTTTGCAGATTTTGGAAGTATGTGAAGCTTATAATATAGTCCAGTCATTTGGGATAAAAAAAGGGGTTACCTGGAAAGTATCCGGGATTTTTGAAAATTGGTAATATTATAGATTTTGATGTGCTCTTTCCGAATTTAAATTTTGCCACCTCGTATATATGCCGCTCGCGCTGCCATTTTGGGAAAATGACGCCAAATAGCAGTTTTTTGACAATATCCCCTTTTCGACTCACAAAAACTTTGTAGTAAACTTTGCGGCGCTCGTACGCTAAAACCATCGCTTTTACAACAAAATGATTAGAGCGTAAATTGTAGGATATTTTATCTAGTTTATTTTGTACATACAGGTGTTTTTATCGTAAAATGAGTCGGAAAGGAGATGTTGTCAAAAAACTGCTATTAGGCGCCATTTTTCCAAAATGACGACTCGAGCGGCAAAGATACGAGGTGGCAAAGTTTAAATTCGGAAAGAGCATATCAAAATCTATAATATTACCAATTTTCAAAACTCCCGAAAAACTTTCCAGGTAAAACTACCAAATGACTGGACTAATATGGCAGTAACTAAAATAATGTCTAAGAAATTATCTGGTCAGACTAATCATAATTAATCAGTATTAAGTGTTGCACAAGATAAATTTATAATTTGAGTATACAATTTAAATGAAACACGAGTAAGCAAATAAGGTGAAGAGACGTAGCTGATCCAAGTAGCAAAGAGAGTCGCAAATTACATTGTTTTTGATAAACCAGACGGTTACCGCTGGTGTGTTGTATTTTATTTGAATTATGTTAAAAAATAATATATTAGGAATTTTCAACTAATCCAAACGAATAAATAAATATAAGTACAAAACTACAGCCACCGTAACTGTAAAAAAACATTGTGAAATATCTTCTCGTTTTTCGCTACTGTTAACGCTTTCCGTATCTTAGTAGAAACTTTTCATTGAAGATTTTTTCAAATTCCCTGTATTTTTATCTATTCAAAGAGGGATGCGAACACATCTATTTTCCGATATGTGAATTCCCTTAGGCGTTCTATTAATACCTATACCGTCGAGACGAATGAATACATAAAGTTTTCTATGCAACCATAATACAAAAAATAGCCAACGGCAGATAGTAACAGTGAATCCACTGTAACTATCCATATATTTCACACATATGATACAAGAATCAGAAAGAGAAGTTGTATCAGAACTCTCATCGGGAGGAGTAGGTACCGATATCGATTATACCGCGCCGTTACTAGATCTTATATTCTGAACGGTTACTTGTTGTGGCGTGGGTATCGCCAGTAACGTCACGGAAACTAGACTTTATTGTAGAGAGAGTTCTTCGGGCGATCGTTTCTAGTTACTTACACGTTGAGGGATCTTTTTACGATCCAGAGTGTTTTTCTTTCATACCAGTAGCGCTGCTTCACTATAGCGGCGGTTCCTCTCTCTAGCGAAAAACGTTCGACCTATTTATTCTCAAGTGCCCCTTTGTGTAATCGTTTGAAGTGAGAGTAGACATAAAAACCCTTTATTTTATCTGGAAGGTCTTCAGAAGTAAGCTGCCTTTGTGAAGAGATTCTCTGCTACCAAATAATTATTTTACGAGAAGTTTCTAGTTAAATGTTGAGTACGTTCCCCATGCGTGCAATCATAAAAAAATCATATAAAGTATGTCCAGTTGCGTTACATTGGAATAAAAAGGTTAAGGGAAAAGGAATTATAATGATCGTGCAGCTTATATAGCTATGTTTTATGTAATCATCATAAGAAATATAATCATCTGTAATCGTCATAATATTTGTCTCAGGTTGCTCCAATAGGTAGAACTAAAGGATTTGTAATTTGTTATCATCATAACAGATGCTCAGCAGTCAGGAATACAGGCGACATTTATATCGATACTAATAGTAGGTACCTACTAGATTTTACTCCCCAACTCAGCTGGCAATACCGTATGCCATCAAGATAAATGGTAATCTATTTTTTTCTTCTGTTTACAACACAATTAAATATATTTTTAATTAAACCTGAGCTTCATTATTTGTATCAAATCCCTAACTTATATTGCTACAGAATCATAGAAACCTTAACTAGGTATATATACGGGTGTTAAGGTACGTACTTGAGTTACTTTAACCATTGATTCCTGACATTATTTGGAGTAAAAAAATGTAAATGAAATTTTGGTCTCCGGTGACTTTTTTATGACCATTTTTTTTTTCTTCAAAATTAAACAAAAAAAAAATTCTTTCACATGAACTTATTGGTCACTCAGCCGAGCTACCGCCCCACCACTTACCCCGCCCCCAACTACCCAACACCTACTATTTTTTATGTTTTTGTAGAAAAAAAAACATCAAAAATGTCACCCGAGACAAAAATTTCATTTACATTTTTTACTCCAAATGATGTCAGGAATCACTAGTTAAAGTAACTCAAGTACGTACCTTAACACCCTGTGTATAGAGAGAAAAACAAAACACTGCGAAACAACACAGTCTCCTAGAAAATACAAGTCTTTGTACAATAATAAAACCAAAAGAAAACCAATTAAGTCGTGTTCATTTTACGTTAAATTATAATGACGTATACACAAACAACGAAACAATCGCAAACTATATTTGGTTGCTGCATTTTTTTTAGATTTTATATCTAGTGAATAACTATTCTAAAACTAAATTTTTGATATTCTATTACATACGTAATAAAATTTGGTATTACAACATTGAGACAACCCACGAAAAACTGCAAGATCTCAACATGTTATATTCTCCAAATTTGTAGGCAGGTTATAAATCCAAAAATACCTATGTATTCTTTATCTGAAATACTTTTAAATACTTCTGAAATACCAAAGAAATACCTAAATGTATATTGGTTTGACATATGGAAAATATTGTATGTTATCTACAGCTTGGCCAATAAGACGCGACAATTCGTTTCTACAAAATGTACCTAAGTATCATTGGAACGGTTCCTGTTCCTTTATCGGTTCCTTTTCACCGGTTCCAGGTACACTCGCCGATCTTGGATTCTCACCGGAAAACGGAAAGCGCAAGAGCAGTAAGGATTAGCTGAACTGTCACTAAATCTTCCCATTTAAATCTGTAAATCCTCTTGGATTCAATTGGATTGCTTACGGCTTTGCATTTCTGATTTAACGAAGAAAAACTTTCTAGGAAAATTTCTTTTTCGTAAAGCTATATTTTTTACCACTGTAATTCAGTAGGTAGGTAGCCGGCATCACCAGTGTTAAAAAAAAAACATTTTTTTTCTAATTTATATTTTATTTTTTCAGTGATGGATTTTTCATATATAGGTACAATAGAAGGTAGGTTTTATAGATAGGTACCTACCGAGAAACATTATTACATCAAATTATTTTGCGATAATCTAGAAAAAGTAGCGCATATTTCGTAACGCAAGAACTCATTGCTTTTTTCTTTGAAAAGATATACAACATTAATAATAAACAAACTAACTAAATAAAGTAACTAACTAACTAACCATCACGCCGTTTCACCGCAGGGGTAGGCAGAGAGGACGGACCGCCAAACAAAACGGTCTCGGCACACACTCCTTGCCTCATTCACATTCATACATGTTCTCATACATAATAATTAATAATAAGCCCTTTATTCTGGACTTCGGTTAGGTACATGAATTTAGACATTTTTTTGTTTTTTATAATATGTTTGTTATAATATGTCCCGAAGCTCAGTTTGCCTCTTGGCATAGATAGGCCTCCTCTAACATTTTCCATTGGGACCTGTCACGCGCTACTCTTCTCCATTGATGTCCAGCCGTGAGTTTTAGGTCGTCTTCCCATCTTATGTGTTGACGTCCTCTACTTCTCTTGCCATCTCTGGGATACCAGTCAGTGACATTTTTGCACCATTTCTCTTGTGGATCGCGGATCATGTGACCTGTCCATCTCCACTTTTGTTGGTCTATTCGGGTAACTATATCGGCAACTTTAGTTTTCTCCCTTATTATGTTACATCTCACCCTGTCCTGTTTCCTTATTCCTGTCAAACTTCTCTCCATGGCTCTCTGGCAGCGTTCCAACTTTTCTCTGTGGCGTTTGGTGAGTGCCCAAGTTTCACATCCATAGGTTATGACTGGAAGTACACATGTGTTGAAAACTTTCCTTTTTATTTGCATGCTTAGTTCTTTGGATTTCAAGACTTCTTTCAAAGACCAGTATTTCTTCCATCCATTCGCTACTCTTCGCTCGATTTCTTTAGTGGTTTGATCTTTGTGGGATATTAATTGTCCTAAATAGATGTAAACAGAGACATATTCGAGTGGTTGGTTGTCAATTTTTATAGTTACTGGTTCGGAGTTTGTAAGCAATTTTGTTTTATCTTTGTTCATGTTTAGGCTGACTTTCACACTTTCCTCGATTAGTGATTCTATCATTATATTTAGGTTCGTTGGGTTTTCCTCGAATAGGACTATATCGTCTGCAAATCTTAGGTGGTTCAGTTTTGCACCTTGCACGTTGATACCATATTTTTCCCAGTCTAGTTTGCGGAAGATACTTTCCAGAGCAGCCGAGAACAATTTTGGTGATAGAGGGTCTCCCTGTCTTACTCCTCTCTGAATCTTAAACTTTTTTCCCAAGGTTTCTAGTTGGATCCTCGCTTTGCAATTCAAGTATATGTTCTTTATAATATTAATGTAGTTTAAAGGTATCCCTTGCTCTTCAAGGCTATCCCATATAGCTGTGTGTTTTATGCTGTCGAAAGCTTTGGAGTAATCGATGAATGCCATGTATAGTTTCTTATTATACTCATTATATTTTTCTACTATTTGTTTCACTGTGTGTATGTGATCCAGGGTAGAGTATTTTTGTCTAAAGCCGGCTTGCTCCCGTGGTTGGTTTTCGTCAAACTTTTTACTTATTCTTTCCAGGATAACTTTGGAAAATACTTTGTAGATATTTGACATCAAACTTATAGGTCTGTAGTTCCCTATATCTTCTTTTTGTCCTTTCTTAAATATAAGAATAATGTTTGATGTTTTCCACTGTGTAGGGATTAGACCAGTTGTTAGTATTTCATTGAATATTGAAGTGAGTATTGGTAGTAGTTCTTCCAAGGTGCCTTTAAGAAGTTCGTTTGTTACTTTGTCTGGGCCTGGAGCTTTTTCCATCTTCTGACTGTATATGGCTTTCTCTACTTCTCTGGAAAGTATTTTTGGTTCAGTTATAACGTTTTCCTGCTCTTTATAGACGTCTGTCTTCGGATCGTGTTTTTGTTTGTCGTCTGGGCTTGAATAGAGGTCCTGGTAAAATTTTGTGGCTATTTCGTTGATTTTTTTTCTATTTGTAGAAGTAGTCCCCTTTTTGTTTAGTTTTGGTATCCATTCTTTATTTGATTCCTTCAATTCTTTAAGCGCTTTTTTCACTCCTCCTGTTTTCACTATGTGCTTTTCTAATGTTTGCAGCCTCTTGGTCTTCCTATCCTTCCTGATGTTCTCTCTGATTTCCTTACTTAATTTCGTTATAGTTTTTATGTTATCTTTTTTTGGATGTTTTGAAAGTAGATTTTTTCTTTTTTCTATAAGTTGCAGCGTTGTATCACCTAGCTTGTACTTATTTCTTCTGCCATTTTCAGCTTTTACTTTAGTTAGTAGATTTTCTAGCTTTCTATATTTCGTATGAGCATCAATGTTATTCGTAGTTAATTCGTCAGCTGATTTAATTAGAGATTGTGTTATTATCTTTAAGGTTTCATCGCTGTGGTGTTTTTTAGTGAGTGAAACAAAATGTTTTCTAGATTTCTTTGGAGGTTCAATTCTTATGTTGCTTCTGACCATACGATGATCTGTATTGAAGTTGAATTTAGTTAGGACCGACGTATCCGTGAAGGCTTTTGGATAGTTTGTTGTTATGTAGTCTATTTCGTTTTTGGTGTTGCCGTCGGGGGAGATCCATGTCCATTTATTCTTTTGGTTTTTCATATATAAACTGTTCAAGAGGGTTAGGTTGTGTTGTAATAAGAATTCAACCAAAAATTCACCATGTGGACTTCTTCTACCTTGGCTGAACTTTCCCAAGATATATTCTTCTTCGCATTGCTTCGCCCCGACTTGAGCATTAAAGTCGCCCATTAAAATAATATGGTTGTTTTGATACCTAGTTAATGTCTGTGTTAGTTCTTTATAGAAAAGTTTGATTTCTGTTTTCGTTGCTTGCTCTGTTGGAGCATAAATTTGTAAAACTGACCATACTTTTTGGTATCCCGGTATGTCAATGTTAAGAATGGCTATTCGATCAGAGATTCCAATTAAGTCTTGTATGTATTGTTTCATTGACCGTTTGATTATGAATCCTACTCCTTTTTGACCGGCTGTTTCGCCTTTGTGGAATAGTATGTAGTCAGTGCGTTCCTCAATCTTTTCTCCTAGTCTTCGCAGCTCACTTATGCCCAGTATATCCCATTTTATTTCTTCGAGAGCTTTTTCTAGCTCATGTAGGCTTTCTTCGGTTCTAAGGGTTCTCGTATTTAAAGTTGCAAGATTGAGTACTTTGTTTGTTTTTGCTGTTAGAGGGTGGTGGTCTATTGCTCCCGCGGGGACCAGCCGAATTGGGAGAATTTTTGTAAATTGTTTTTGTTCGTTAATTTTGGTTGGTATAAATATTCTTTGTTTCCGTTTTTCCGAGACAATCGTTAGTTTTTTGGAGCATTTAGTTGTGAGTCAGAACTTGCCCGGTTGACATAGTTCAGTATGTTAGGTCTGGTGGTCTCTTTCGTGCTAGTTTTGGGTAGAGGTTGTGAAGGATTGCTTAATATTTTGTTTGTATTTACTTTCTTCTGTGCTGATGACTTTGGAGAATCCGAAGTTCCTCTTTTTCTCTTTTCGCTAATGTTGTCGTTCGGTTTTAACACTATCAGTTTGTCATATTTTATGTAAGCAATATTTCCCTTCTTTTTCTCTTCTTCTAGTTGAGGTTGTAGCTGTTTTCGTTTTTCCAGGATTTCCTTCGAGTAATCTTCTTTTACATTAATACCTGACGGAAGGTTTGTCTTGTTCTTGAGTATAAGGTGTTTTTTCCACTGGGTCGTGATAGAGGCTATAACCGGACGATTCTTGTTTTCGCTTTGTTTTCCTATTTTATACACGTTGCTAATTTCTTGGCTGTCCAAGTGTACTCCCGTATCTACTATGAGGTCTTTAATGTAGTCTACTAGGTTTCCTTCAGATTTTCCCTTCTCTTCTTTCCGAAGAACACCAGGTTATTTTTACGTTTTTCTCTATCTACTGATTTGAGTTTTTGTTCTAGTTCTGATACTTTATTTTTAAGGATATTGTTTTCCTCAATAATTGTTTTCATCTTCTCATCTAGCGCTTCCATCACATTTCTAGTTACCGAATGAGTTATTATTTCGGCTTGTTTTTCCAATTTCTCGTCAAGTTTAAATAAAAATAATTCCATGTTTTTGTCCATTTTGTTTGTGCTCTATAAAATTGTTCAGATGGGGTATATTGTTCGATTTATGTTTATTTTTATTTGCGCCTGTTGTTGGGCAAAATTTTGGCACACCTGTAAGAACTTTCCGTACTTACGCCTGTTTGCAGTTTTATTTAATTTTCAGATTACGCATTTACTGCCATCTATTGACTGGTAGGATATCTCGTTAGAATGATTTTTGGTTTAGTGTGTGTACCTATTTGCCGCCATCTATGAACAGGTATTTTATAAATATAATAATAAAATAAAAAGATTATGCTTTGTTTGAGGATTGAACCCTTCTCCACAGAAACCGGAGCCAAACACTTTGCACTCGCGCCAATTCACTGTTGGGTGTCAGCGAGATTAAAGTCAATTTAAACAACCGTCAACAAAATGTACTAGAGTGTATTTTAGTTGTTTTTGACATAAAACACTACTTTTATTGTTTAATTCACAATTCAAATTTGTTAAGGATTCACTAATTGTCAGATATCTTATTCTGGGATGTTTATTGTTTTATTTAGTTCACTTATTAGAGTTAAGACTTTCTTTTAGTTCATTTAAGCACGATTAGAGTTTAGAATTTCAGTTTTGATATCACTTTTGAGGCACTCCCCGTTCTAATATCGATAGAACAGACACACGAGGATATAAATTCTGCACCGAGTTTTATTTTACACACAAAATTTCAGTTTCTTAAACACTTTTAGTACGTATTCTCAAAACGTTTCTAGGTGATAAAATTCTAGGTAGATTGTGTGTAATTTTTTTTTGGTAAAACTCGCTTTATAAGCATATCTCGGTAGAATACCGGAAGACAGACACACCGGGTGATAGCCCGAAAAAAACACTGCACTCTAGTAGCAAATTTGATTCAATTTAGACACTTTTTCATGTTATTATTCTTCAAAAACTGGAGCTAACGAAATTAGCGACTCCTGTTAATAATTGTTGTAACATCTCAATCATACATACTCTTCTATTATTCTGACTCTTGACATGGCCCGATTCAAGTATCTGATTTACTTGATCGTGCCACGCCTTCCTTAGGCGTCCTCGGCTTCTTCTCCCATTCACATTCGCGTCATAAATTCTCTTTACACTCTTTTCTTCATTCATTCGCTCAACGTGCCCAAACCATCTAAGCGTCCCTTTCTTAATCTTACTTATTACGCTCACATCAGCCTTGCATTCCTTACACGATCATACATGGTTTTACCACACATACGCCTCAGGGATCTCATTTCTACAGCATTTAGTCAACTTTCATCCTTTCTCTGCCAGTTCCATGCTTCACTGCCATACATCAGGATAGGTACCAGTACTCCATTGTGGCTCTTGACAATTTTTTGTTGGCTCCAACGGCGTTCAATCCTCCATTAATGAAGTTACCTGATTTCACCCTTCTTTCAATATCCCTATCAGCCTTCCCATCTCTCGTAAACATACTTCCCAAATATACAAACTCATCCACCTGCTCCAAGTATTCATCACTCACAACTATATTGCACACCGTTTTCGTACTCTCTCTTTCAAACACCATGACTTTAGACTTATTATTATTAGATACGAATAACCTGACAATATTTGAAAATCTTCTACTACCACCGCAGTAGGCAGAAAAAGGTCGCTTATGTCGTGATGGAGGACTTAGGTAGCCAAGGAATTGAACACAAGGCACCTGGGTGTGACCCAAACGCAATGCCAACTCGGCCACTGACCATGGGACACATGTAATTATTATTATCAGTGATACTAATTGGGCTGGAAAAAAATCGGACAGACTTTACTGATTTATGTAATATTCCATGTAATGGCGCAAGTGGTTCGATGATAGTTGAACACCGACAGTTTCATAACAAAAGTGTAAAACATATTTCATTTAAACGTATTGAAGTAAAAATATACTTGTTTGTATACTGTATTTATTTATTTATTTATTTTATATTACAGAAACAAACAGTACATTGGTTACAGTGATGAGACAGGTTACAGATATTAAATGATATTTCATAGTGGGTACCTATGATATGTTTTTTTGAATGTCTTATTTATAATTACCGAGTGATGTGCGTAGTGTATATGTGTGTGAGTGTATGTGTGAGTATGTTTTTAGGTGTGAGAAGTGTATGCGCATTGAATAGTTTATATCATTGATATGTTTATATCATTGACATGATGCTCTTTTTAAATTTGGGCAGTGAAATGTTAGAATTTAGGCAAATATTATTGAATGTATGAAGAGCACGGTTAATTGGCGAATTAGTTGCTGAATTATTTAAAATTCTGAGTATAAATATTAAATCAGCTAGTGCCCGCCTTTGTTGCAAAGTTTGAAATGTAAATTCAAAGTTATTGTTGAATTTGAAGGTAAGATATTTTATAAATCTGTTTTGAATGTGTTCGATGCTATCAATGTATACTTTATACTGCGGATTCCATATTGGCAACGC
Source organism: Limnephilus auricula (assembly GCA_951813805.1). Classification (NCBI taxonomy): domain Eukaryota; kingdom Metazoa; phylum Arthropoda; class Insecta; order Trichoptera; family Limnephilidae; genus Limnephilus; species Limnephilus auricula. The sequence continues at coordinate 23,252,816 of OX638393.1, forward strand.
ATATTCCAGTGTACTTCTGACTAATGCAAAGTATAGCATTACTATTGTACGTGGGTTACCAAAAACTTTACTTATACGAAGAACACAGCAGAGTATAAGTAAAAAAATTCGGAACAGAAAATAAATTCGTTTGATATCCATACGAACTGATTTTCGAAGGTATTTTTTTAGTCGCTTAAGTTGTAAAATTGGTAAAAAATGCATAAAAAATTATAATTTTATAATAGTTGTAATTTCGGGAGATCAACTGTTGGGTCACCATATAACTATTGTGGCAACGGATTGTTAATGAAGAGCTTATTGCTGGTGTCAGAGCTAACTGCCTGGTTTTGCCCGCAACAAGCCGACAGCGTGGAAATGCGTTGTTTGTGTATGTACCTAGAAATTGGGCTCACGCTGACTGTCTCTCTGGATATTATAATCTATGTGTATGTAGGTATATAACCTCTACGGAGCATATTAATAGATAAGTTAGTGTGGGGACCGCCACCGCGGCGCCGCCCTGAGAACCAATCCATCTGTCAACCCAAGTGGTTCGCAACGTTTGGTGACTTACGAGGGGTGACCGGGTCCATGAGGTGAATATTGGCGGTGGATGCATCTGCTCACCTACTGCATAGCGGACCGGATCGAGAGAAGCTGGTTGAGGGAGGCTTTTTGACTTTTCCCGTCGGGCTCTCACCTTGCAACGTGGTTAGAGCATCTATACGTCTGTCATTCCTAGATACACTGACGCCCAGATTCCTACCCCTACCCCTCGTACATTTTTCTTTCCCATAGAAAGGCCATCCACAAGCATCCCCTAATATGACATAGGCCCTGGGGGATATTATTTTCCTCAAGGTTTTGTGTGAAGCTCAGATAAAAAAAAATAGGCTGGTTGCCTTTGAAAATCTCGGTGCATTTTTAAACAGAAATTCGGTCCGTTAGAGTGTGAGCTCTCAGAGAGGAATTAATTATTCAAATGGGCTGTGTATCCCCTACGTATACTATTAATTAGATTCCGCTTTGAATGCATGCATATTTGTTCTCTCGCTCTGTTTCCAGTTTGTCAGTTGATCGGACACTATGACCCGGAAGCAGGCTTTTTTATTCATTTTTGTATCCGGAAATTCGGCACAGGGAACCGGAATGACCCGTCTAAAGCCGGACACCAGAAAAACCTTTTGGTTATTTATTACATCACAGGATTTTTATTTTTTAAATTTAACAAAAGATATGGTTACTTTAAGGTCCTCTAAAGTATATCCAATATATGTATAGCTTGTCAGCAGGTGGGGATATTAATAATGTTTACATTTTTCTCTTAATCTCTAAATACTTACATTTTTTTCTATTATTAATCATTAAGACTTTCGTTCCCTTCTTTCAATAAACATCCAATTTACCAAATTACCATTCACATTATCAATGCCGATCTTTTGGATAGCTATTTTTTATATATATTTTTAACCTTATTCATGGTGTTTCCCTTTTAAAAACATTATTCGATAGTGAGTTATTAATCTTAGGTATATTGTATTCGAACATTTTTTTGTTTGCAAATAGTAAGAGAGAGACTAGAATTACCTTTTGATGAACACCGTTAGTAAACTTTAAATATCATTAGAATTTTAAATTTGGACCTGCCAAATATTTAAATAAAAGAAAAACATGTCTATAATTTATAAATTAATGTTTGTTTGTTCCTACCAAATGCGCGGCCATACCTTTCATCCGATTGCGATGAAATTTTGGGAATATGATGAGCGCATACCAGTGATGGTTAAAGCTAGGATAGCTAGGCTCTGGCGTTATGAAATTATTTCCTATACTATTCATACGATTGCGATTAAAATTTCATCCGATTGCTATTAATTTTTTTTCAATTGTTGTGAACATGCCCGTGAATACTTCTATATCTATACTGGTGAACTCTGACATTATGAAATTTGCATAAAAAAAATAAATAGGTCACGCGAGTTGTTGGAAAAATGGGTGTATTGTATGGAGTTACGCGGCAGGGAAAAAAAGGCTGCGGAGAGGGGTATGCGGGAGGGTCGGTTGGGGAATTAAGGAGTGGGGCCGCGCGGGAGGAGAGGGGAAGGCGAAGAAGGCGGATGCGGAATAAGTGGATAGCGGGAGAGGGGAGGGGGAAAGCGGGATGGGGAAAAGGTAACGCGGGAGATGAAGGGGACGCGGGAGGGGAAGAGGAATGGGAAATGACACGAAGGGAGAAACAAATTATTTATTTAATTAGCATTCAACGCATGCCGGGTATCAGCTAGTTTTTAATTTTTTATTTATTTTATTATTTTTTTTTATTCATATATTACAAGCAATATAATACAAAATGATCCTTTGTCTGTCCAACTGGGAAGGATTCCCGTTTCAGAAGAGCAAAATTGTGTATTTAGTACATATTCTTACAATGGAAAGGAATGGCGATTCTGTAATAAATAAAAATTAATAATCAATTAATGTTGGCGCGTAATCGCTTGTCTGATATGATTTATACCAATCGGTCATAATTTTGAAAAAGAAAATTTGGTTTTACAGTGACAATTTCATATCATGCATGCACCCATTTTCCGACATCGTAGTAATCAACAAAAACGTTAAAATAAAAAAAAAACGTCATTTTATTTATATCTATTTCATATTGTTCTTTAATAACACAAGAATTATAAAGGAACCTTTAGATTTCTGTAGGTTCTTGACCAAATATAATTGAAAAAGTTAGCCGAAAATGTTCTCAAAACCATTTTTTTTATCATTCACAAGTTGGTTTTAAGACAAAGCTATCTTGAGAATTGATTAAAACCTATTGTTTTATTTTTAAAAAACTATTATGTCAACAAAACTTCTTGATTTATTTGTTTTTCGTGGGATTTATTTTTAAACCCCACTATCTGAATTAGTTTAATTTTAAAATAAAATAATTCACATCTATCGTATTTCGTTCACGGAAATTATACGTTTTATACAATAAAATGTCGATTTTCTCGAAATCAAATTCCTTTGAAAGCATATTAAATTTATCCCATTTGGTGGAGTTAGATCTCAAAGGAAAAACGAATTTATCTCAAAGCTTTACACGTCTTAATGCGAGGAGGCCACGATATGGTTCTGGTATAATTAACGAGGCAAAGGATGAAACATATCCAAAGTACCATGTAACAAAGTTGTGGTTAAATTAGAGGGAACTAATTTATTCGTACAGTTGCTTCCGATAGCCGTAGAGTTATTAATATAAGGTTGAAATTATATATGCATTTTTATTAAAGTTTGCCCTTTACTGCTTTGGGAATTGAATCTGAATTAACAATACTAACAATACTATACCATAGGTACAATACTAAGATAAATACGAGTATGCTATTGAAGCTTTCAAAGTAAGCAAATAAACTACACTTAATTTGTAGCAAGTAGGAAGAAAACTTTATCCCGCAATGACATGGCACCGTACACAGACAGTGTTGCAATTGAAAAGGAAGTACGGAAAGGATGTATTTTATCACCATTTATTTTTAATAACATAAATTATTAGATTATTAGTATATTACATTTCTGTTTCTAGAATTTTATCCTGATGTAAAAGTACGAACAAGAATACAAAATAAGCCAGGAGACTCAAAATAAATGATTTCTTTTGCGACGAGAAAAGCTCCATACAACAATGATAGTATATGAAATATCAACAATGTCAAGATTGAAGGCTTTTAAACTGAAAACCTTTAAGAGAAACCTAGTAATAAATTCTTGATGGAATACGTAATTCTCGATGAAGCATTACTTTCTAAGCTGCGTGAAAGGGAACTTATTCTCACAATCATGAAGATAAAACCTGTATTTCTTGGCTACATTCCCAGAAACGGAAAGTACCGTCTGCCTCTGCTTATGATGAAAGAAAAAATTGAAAGAATTTGTTCTCTAGATCTAGAACACCATTCCCCAATGGTTGTTGCCGACCTCTGCCAGGAGTTGGCACTAAAAGAAAAAGGGCAACGGGTTTGATTCTTTGTTGGCATGGATTTATTTGGTGCTTTTATTGCATTTTACACCACTCATTGATGGCGGGTTTTATACATGCTTGCAAAGACAAAATACGAGAACTAAATAATAATTTTCAGGCAACTTTTTATTCTCATTTTCTTTTGATAGGAAATATTATAAAATTGGGAAAAATCAACCTAAACGCACTTTTTTGTGTTCATTTCCTCATTTTATAATATTGTGGGTACCATAGTCCCATCGGCCTTGTAGGGTTACTCTTTTATAATACCATAAATAATAAACTCAAAGAAATAACAATTCGTATAAATACATTAATAAATGTCATTGTGAACCGTTGTGAACCATCATAACATTAATATTCATATCAAAAGTGTTCAAAAGAATGATATCACAGTTTGGTAAATTGAAACGGTAAGGTGATCGTGTCATATTGAGTTTCATTGATTTGTTTGGCTCTTAAAGTTGGATTTTCTATTTCACCTCCCGGAGGTCTGATTCACGAGGCGCCGATAATTCCCCCCCCCCCCCCAACCCCTAACCTCCATCTCCTTCGCTAAATCCTCCCCATCTTGCAATCGTCTCTCTCAAGAGCTATCGAGGGTAGTCAAACTGTGCCAGCCTTCAGCCATTAGTGGACCAAATTAGTTACAAACTGGTGCTGGATGAGTTCTAACTGGTGGACTGGTTTGCAAATACAAGTTTTTTGCCACGTTTACAAATAAATACAAAACTGTTTAAGACAATGATCATCAAGCCTCACGGAAAACATGAATTGTAAATAATTAGCTAGTTAATTAATTTTATTGAAATATAGAATCTATGTAATATTTAATCACTGAAGAAGCAGATAATTCTAATAAATCCAAGCGAAACTTAAGAAAGGAATTAAAAAAGGAAACGATTGTAACAGGGAATTGAATCTTTTGTCCCGGTAGCGTATTTCCAAAACCTATACCAGTTCAGACACGGCGGTGACTGAAATGGGATAGGGTTTGTTATGCAAAATCAGCTTACAAAACTATACCGTTTCTGATACTAATGCGCTTCGTTGCTCTATCTATGCTGCGTGTTTCAGTGACGGTGACGAACGTAATTATAAGTAGCTTTTGTTATTGCATTTGCTTTGTCATATATTTATTTTTTATATTAATGTATACACAACTGAAATAATAAGCATATAATGTAGATTAGTGTACGAGAAGGTGTGTGAGTGTGATTGAAGCAAGCAGTTTGATAGAGTTGTTTGGCGGTCCATCTTCTCTGACTACCCTTGCGGTAAAACTATCCTATGGTATTGTAATCTGTTGGGATGAGAAAACTAGTAGGTATAGACTTGTATGTACATGCGACGATGTATGCATGTCATTTAAGCAAGGAATGTGCAGTAAATGACAAAATATGTACTGCTATTTTTAATTAGGAATTAAAATGGGCTCTTACTGTATTAACTTTTGGGAATATAATATGTACACATTAAAAAAATAAATATATAAATATAAATAAATATATGACAAAGCAAACGCAACAACAAAAGCTACTCTATAAATACGTTCGTCACCGTCATGCTGGGGCCCACCTGCGTGTATCGTCACGAAACTTCGTGCTATAAACACGATACGCGCAAATGTGACCGGCCATTATCGGCTATCGTCACGAACATTAGCAATTCAAAACATTAGTTTTTTTCAGCATCACTGAAACACACAGCACGATAGAGCAACGTAGCGTATGGTGTCTGCACCGGTATAGTTTTGTAAGCTGATTTTGCATAACAAACCCTATCCAATTTCAGTCACCGCGCCGTGTCTGAACAGGTTTTGGAAATACGCGTCCCGGTAAGACAGAGATCTTGGGTAAGATTCCCAGCTGCGATTGTTTCCCTTTTATTTTTTGTGTCTTGCTCTATTTTATGTTTCATTTATATTTGTTATTTTTATTTCCATCTTCTTGAATGATTATATTGATTAATTAATTAAAAATGTAAACCATTTAATAAATAAACTACGAAGTAACTAATGTTTAAAAAAAATAAATTGATTTGGGTGCGAAAAGTGATTAATGTAATGGATATTTGATGATAACAGAGCTAAAATTCAATAATTATTCTACTGGTAATAGGTATAAAAAAATCGTTGACATTGTAGGTACAAGACACTTTTTTATTTACTCCACAAGTTTTTGCTTTGTTAAACGTAGAATATTAGACTAATATATATTCTATTGCAATTAAAAAAAATCTGCAATCGGAAAAATGTTTCTGAGGGAATTTGCGTGCATATAAAAAAAAAATTATTAGAAAATAAGAGAACAGTATGTATTTACCTATTATCTAAGATGCCGAAAGAATACCAGTAAAAAAACATTTAATATTATTAAGGTATTGTTTTTATTGCTTTTCCCTGATTTTCAGGCGATGGGCCTAAGCTAAGTAACTATGTTTACATGTGAAGTGGAATAAATAAAAATAAGTTAAATTGAATTGAAAAACTTGCCTCTATCCAGTTAGTGAACGGAAGTGCGCACTCCTGGATATAGCAAAGCTCTCACTTCTAATTGATAGAACTTCCATCGAAAGCTCTGCCGGAAGAATGTATTGACAGCAGTGTGAGCACGGTGCCGCGGCCGGTGGATCGTGAAGGGATTTACTCATTCGGTTCACTGTACACCCTCAAATGGATAATGTTACATTATTAAATAAACGATTATATTTCTTTTATCAGTTTTTTGTCAAAAGAAACGAATCCGTCCTTTAGAGCCTGTTACAAAGTCTCACAAGAGAATGTTTTTTTTAATTTCTAAGTTCGGTGAAATATAAACAAGAAAATCAAAGGAATGGTTTTGCACGGTTTCGTATTTTATTTTTTATTCAAATCATTCATTTCAGTAACCTTCTTCCTGCTAACTGATATATCTTACTAATATTATAAGCGCGAAAGTTTGTATGGATGTATATATGTTTGTTACTCTTTCACGCAAAAACTACTGATAGATTTTATTGAAACCTTACAATAATATAGCTCATACATCAGAATAACATATAGGATTAAAAATAATAATTATTATTTAATAGAAAATGTCAAAATTTGAGAATGACATTTTGCAAAACAATAATTGTTAAATCAAAAATTCTATTTTAGAAAATATTTAAATTAGTGAATTTATTTGAGGTACTCGCCTAATACTTTAAATCGTATCAAGAATTATAGATATTTTAAATAAATAGGTTAAGAATTTTGGTACAGACGTAGATGGGACCTAGGAAAAGAAATTAGATTACTCGAAGTACTAATCCTACGCAGACGAAGTCGCCGGCAGAAGCTAGTTAGTAAAAATAAATTGTCGAAAAAATACTTTTTATATTTGTTGTAGGTTTATGTGTCTTGTTATAAACATGGATGAACTTTGCCACCTTCGATATTTTACCACCGATTTACGGATTACGAGTTTGGCTCTGAGCAAAATAATTAAATTTTTGGGCATGCAAGGAAGGAAAGGAAGTTCTGGTAACAAACAGAGGTATGTATTAGGGTTGTGCAGGAATCTACGTCACAGTTGGTGGACAGACGCATCCACCTCCAATACCTAGACAAACCTCACCCCGTGTACCCGGGCGTTGTGCACTTTCAAAATGCGCACACATATCTGCCTTCCAAATTTCGTAACTAACAAATAAATTACGAAGTAATAATCCATACAGCAAACCACGCATCCTGATGACATAAATAAAATTAGTAATTGGTGAGAGCAAATATCAATTTGCGTACTCGTATGCAAGTCTACATTCATTACACGTCCCCTGGCAGAAATAATGCTCATTTCTATTAAAATGCTAAAATTCATTAAAAGATGATGTCACCAAATAGGCGGGAGCTTGAAAGAGAACGAAAAAACACAGTAAGAGTAGTAGAAACACTATAAATCGAACTGGGGTTTGCTCGTTGTGAGAAGATGCTAAATAAATGGGAACTTCAGAGTCGGAAAATTTTCAATTTTCCATTGTACGGCGTGAAAATGTCCTCCGTGTTTGCATATTCATACCATGCTCTCTCACCTCATCTCTCCTGCACTCTCATTATCGCAGGTTTCAGTCACATCATTGTTGTTGCGTATGTCACATCACTACTGAAGGTATAGGTAAAGATGATTATAATATTATTTGTGATCTGTCTCTGAAACACGCCTAATTTCAAAGTCTGAATTAATAAAGTTATATTATATAGTGTTTAAATCACCCACAATTAATAATAAATAAAATATGGTGTCATAAGTTAGATGTTAATAAGTACTATATAATTTATTGGAAACACAAGATGTCGAAGAATAACGTCAAGGATTCGTCAAAGTCGCACTAGACTTGTAACATGATTTTAACGCTTTTAATTAAATTTCATGTATCACTAAATAGTAAATGATGGAGTGTTGGAAAAATGATGTCAATATTTTGAAATAAATCTGATGGCATCAGGTCTGAAAAAAGCTCCAGTAAAAAGAAAAATTGCAATACTTCATTCGATTGGAACGAAGGGCACGAAAATCTTCAAGTCATTCAACATAATAACACAATAATTCTATTGGTAGAATATTTCATTCATTTTCAAACCAATTTGAAATATTTTTAACAGAGTGCATTGCGATAATTAAATATCTCAAATATGTAACAAAAAATAATTTTCAACAATCCCTTGTTTTCTGTGACTCTCTCAGTTTTCCGTAAAAACTTAAATCCAATCCATCTTGTTTATCACTTTGTACGCCTTATTCGAGTGCTGATAGCATGCATTCAATGCTACGGAAAAACGCTAAATTTGATTTCGGTTTATAGACATATTGGCATCGTGGGTAGATATTGCGGATTCCTTGGCATTCCTGAGCATTCAACTCTATTGTAGTTGTTACCCTCGTAAACCACATTCCCCTACCTGACATTTTTTTCCATCATTGAAGATAGATCCCGCAATGTTTGGGCAGAGTATTGGTGCTAGTCTATCCAATGGAGCATGCTATGCCTCAATACATTTGACTATCCCATCAAAACCACGTTTTGAAAATATTTTCCATTTTTCCAAAAAATGAATTTCCTTATTTGAATGAGAATTGGACTTTATTCCGTTCGTTTTCCTATAAATCATAAAATAAACTAAACTTTTTCCTGCAGGTAACTCGGTAACTACTGCTAGTCCGTATATCTGCATCTACTCTGCCCCGCTCTACTCTTTGCTTTTCTGCTCTTCCTTGACCACAATTTCAAGACTTTAAAAACGAGGCGGTAAACGGTGATTCTCAAACCATGCACTTGCATGACTTATTATTTATTATATATTTTTAATTCTTAATCTTTCACAGCAAATAATGACACACGCCAATATGGTTACTATTTGCAAGATAAAGTGGTTCATATGATTAAAACTCCTTTACCTTCGCTAGTGTATTGACGAAATATGGATAAGTATGAATACCGACGTGATTTTTCTATCTAGCCGCACATTAAGAAATTCGGTGGACACGAATTTGCAGTTGGTTACATATTACACTTTTTAACTAGGACTTGATAATTAATATAGCGGCTAGTATATTTAGAAAAGCTGCCAATTTCTTTATTTCATTTATACCGAGTCTCTTCAAGATACGCGTTGGAGAATCCTTTCTTTCAAACCCTTATTTAGGCCACCTCATCCAATCAAGTTTCCACGTAGTTTTTCCAGCTATGATTGAAAAATGTTTACAACATTGATAAATGGGAAAGCCGGACTAAAATACGTTTATAAATTTAAAGAAGAATAATATAAGATCACAATACTCGGAAGTACTAAACAAAAGTTTAAAAAAATGTACCGTAATTAAATCTTAAAAAAAAAAAGTATCTTATAAAGCATTCCTTACTACCTACGTATTATTAAATTAAAACGTATTATTTATCTTAGCCATTCCTTCTTCTAAGAAATTTAAGCAATTTCTGCTACCCAGCAAACCTTCTGAAACAATATTATTCTCTGAGGCAACAGTACGAATACTTAACAATCGTTGTTTATCAGAAGTATGTTAATATGAATTTACGCCACAAGCTCAATGTTTCAGAAACAGGCTTTATGGTAATGTCGGAGGAGAAAAGAGCCTTAGGGTCATTATTTTAAACCCTCTCTACTACGAAGACAAATCTACTTGGCTTCAAAATGAAAGTTTCTGGAACAGAAGTATTCTAATTCACGGACCACCGGAAGCCTTAAATATAACATAGTTTGCTCGCTTCTCGTTCTTCCTTCCGAAAGTTAGGAGTACTCGCTGTAGTAGAACTCGTAAAGAGCTTCTCCTGAATTGTGACCTGACTAGGAGATATTGTAACTTATCGGAGATAAGGTTCAGTGAGGTTGCAAACAACAATAAATATATTTTTAAAAGTTCTTAAAGTATTTTAAAAAGTTCTTAATTGAATTTACACACGTCGACCGGTTTCGGTTAATCTCAAACTTCATCAGGTCATTAAATGTATATGTTATAAAAGTTTATATGTTTATTGTCCTCATGGTGGTTGAGATTAATCGAAACCGGTCGACATGAATAAGTGGTTTTAAACTAAGAACTTTTTTATGTGTATAATATTTTACTTTGAGTTGGTATTTTTTAAGAATTCTGGAATAAAACTCATCATTGAGATTCCTTTATAGGGTCATAAAGAATTCCGATAAAAAATAATTGGCGTCTTGAAAAAATACCCTTTTCCCTATCTGTAAGGACAAGATAATATTTATTATCGTTGTAAGAAATAAGTGGGTCCTTGAGAAATAGGTCACCTGCTTTATTTATATGAGCCTTAGTTCTTGGTATTCATTTAACAAAATAGAATAACAAAGAAAAAAATAATTTTATCTAATAAATTCAAATTCATTTTGTATTTAAAATCGATAGAGTCCAACTCGACAAAGAAACCACTAGAATTGTTTGCTAATTTGTGAATCTCAGCGATTCGATGGCTCTACAAAATCAGTAATTTGAAGGATCGGTGACTTATCGAACTGAAAACTAGATTAAATAATGGTCTGATAATTTGGCAACGTAGTACTTTGAAAGATGCTTTGCACGTTAAAATCTTTGAATCGAGTAAATCATTAATCACGATCCCATTGACAATGTGTGATAAGCGATCCCATCTTTAAGGAAGCCAGCGGCAGAATTTATTTCTCGTTTGTCAGGGCTGCAAACCTTTTATCGTGAAACTTTTCAGTAATCTATTGTCACGTCTCGTTACCATCCTGGCGTAATGGATGATAAATATTCAAAGCCTTACTATGGATGGGAACCATTACCATACTCCTGATATTAATCCACGTGTGGAAGAGATCGTTGCATATTAGTATTCTATACATGACACTGTGTGAATACGTCTGAGATTGCTGTGATTTATTAGGTTACAGCGTGACGCCTACGAGATAGTACGAGATGTTAGATGGGATGGGTTTTAATTATAATGTCTATAGTACACCCCGTGAATTTTACGCAAACAAATTTTCCGATCTTTGTAATTGAGTCACAGTAAAATCAAACCCATATTCACGAAGTTTTTTTTTCCTTAGAGAGAAGTCTTTTAATATTCCCCCCATATCTTTTTGACATTTTTTCAAGAAAAACGTTTGAGTCGTCATTTTTTACCACGTATACATGATACTATTTAAACAAAGCGAGTTTATTGCTAAACGACATTGAGCTGATCACATTTACCAGATCTCCATAAAATTATCATCCATACTATTCGTCAAATATTTTTCATAATCGATACATAAAAGCTGCAACAGTAAAGGGAAATTAATCATTCAATTACAAAAATAATATGTCTCACTTTTTAACCAGTCGCAGGCCGCAGTCTGGCGGATCTGGATTTTTGAAGCGATTTTGTCCCTTATGTATAAATAAATTGTATGAAGAACAAGGTCAGAATCGCTTGGGCCATTCTCGTCCTGGACGTAACGAAATACTGCATGTTGTCTAGCCTCTCCGAATAAATCAAATTAATTCTCGATGCCACGGCAGGCATCAAAGATGGCCGACAAAATGGCCGCCGCGTGATAATATGAACGGAGTCGTAGTCGGAGTCTATATTTTTTCATTGTTTTTTTTTTTAAATATAAATCCATTGTGGAAAGCATAGATTGGAGAGATTATTAGGAATATCGTTTTATCTACATTATTTTCATGTAATTTTTGTAATATATCACAAAAGAAATGTTATAAAAATTGAGTTCTTAAGAAAGGTGAGAAATGTCAAATTTTTTACGTCGTATTGAAAAAATATATTTTTCCTATGCTGGCTTTCAAAGGGTTAAAGAATATTCAATCAGTATTTACAATCAACATATAATAAGATATAGATTGCATTGATTTATTTCCACATCCCTGTTTAAGTTTAGACTTACGGAATTCAATACTTCGTTTGTGTGAAAGCACTATGAAACAAAACAATACAAAACAAAAAAAAAACTTTTTCTAAGAAACTCTATTGTGACCCCGAAATATGAGTTAGTAACTTTTTTTTGTGTCATTGAGAAATAATTGTACAATATCTTTACACAGAATTACGAGAGTCGCGTTTAGAGAAATATATTTTTTATAGTAAGTAAGTATTTATAAGTTTTTTGTTATCGATAGAGAATCCGTCAGGATTCATTTCAAATGTCAGGATCGTTTCCAGATCTCAGCTAGACAATTTCAATTTATTCAAACTTCAGAGAAAGTATTCGCAAAAACTAGGAAAAGTTTATTTTCATTGCTTCTGAACGGGGAAAATGGAATAGTTCAAAACTCTATTTATCCAGTTTTCAATTTTTGCTTGTACGCGTCGTTTCTCAGAAAAAAAATAACGAAAAAAATTATTGCTAGGTAGTAAGTACACTTTGTAAAATAAGAGTAAAAACCAGAACTAAAAAAAATGTAGGCTGGCAACATCAATTTTACTTTCAAAATGACAATGACACTGTTTATGTAGAATACTGTAAGTAACATTTTTTAAATATAAAATAATTTCAGTTTTGTTTTAATAATAAAAATTTTAATGCGCATTGTATAAATATTTTCAAACACGGATACATGTTTAAAGTATGATTTTATTTTATTTACGTAGATATACAATATTGTCAGCAACCATTGTTGTTTTTTTTATAGTTAATTCAGAAAGTATCATCCGGCGAATTGTCAAGGAGAGCGAAACAAATGGGGGTAAATTCGAAACTCCAGGCAAAATAAAAAAGCTATGGATAGTTTTGACATCAGTGCTATTCGTCGTAAGGTACATTTTTTTAGGGAGGTGGTCTAAAGCCCAGGAAATGCTGGATACTACAGCTCGTATTAAATAAACGTGAGAAAATTTAAAACTGATTTTTATTTTACTATAATATGTTATTCTTCATTGTGTTAACACAATATTGCAAAGGGATAATATATATGCAATTCTAATTTTTTCTTACTTTTATGTGTTTTTGTTTTTTTTACAAAATTGTAGCTTACACAGCTTTACATTTCCACTGTATGTTATACTTTAGTATTGCCATTTGAAAAACAGTGGCGCCCTCCTATGTTTTCTACTCTTATTTGACAGACAATATAAATACGTAACACCTTTATATTATTATATCGAAAAGAAACAGAACCTTTTTCCTAGTCTGAAAGAAATATTATTATTCAGATATCCTAATATTCTGTTTATTTATAATTCAATAATATCAAGTCACTAAATCTATACATATCCGTGTGTGTACTTATGATATATTTATTTGTTCATTAGTAGTCCAGACTCTGAGAGGCGTACGATGCCTGAGCTAAACAAGTTGCGAAATGGTAGGTATCAGGTAATATTTGAATACAATTAACGTATTATAAACATAATTGATTTCAAACACTTTATTTTGCCTTTTGGTCGGCTTAGGTCGGAGATTGTGTTTTGTGCATCGTGTTGACCGTTTAAAGATCTTTTTCTAGACGAATCTAATGAATAATACATTATAATAATCCAATGTATATGTTAACGGAAATTTATGTAATCCGTCATAGTATTCAATTCCTTGGAAATGAATGTAGTTCCTAAAATCGCCCGGAAATATGTGAAATAAATTATATTAGACATATTTCCTAGGAAATCTATACATTTTCTAAAAAGTAAATCAGAAATGTAAAACATTTAATAATTATATAACTATGAAGGGGCACTTTCTTTTGTATCACAAATCATGTTACACAAAACTAGCGTAGTCGCTAAACTACTTAAAAACTGTGATGTTTTTCTTCCCTTGACGCGAGCAGGAGCTATAAAGGGGGAATTTTTTTTTCGATCAAAACCATATTATTTACTTAAATAACATACTGATTACTTACCAAATGAAAGTTTAACTTTATAAGAATATAACAAATAAAACAACATTTTTATTACAGAAAGCATTCTTTTTATACATTTCCTAATTAGATATTCTAATTATACACAATTCCTAGGAAATGTATACATTTCCCAGGATATGTGTGTATGAAATAATTTTTAAAACAATATTTTATACATTTCTTAAATAGCTTCGGAATTGTATACATTTCCTAGTAGTTGTATACAATTCCTAGATTTCATACATTTCTAGTAACATATATCAATGAAAAACGATAACCAGAAATATAAAAATAAAAAAAAACCAATACTTATTAAACGCCACATTTTTTTAATGTATTTAATGCCGACTAACTTTCGTTACAAACATAGCTTCTTCAGGGCTGTATAATATTCTACCAAAAACTACTTTTTATATTTTTAGTTATATACTGACTATATTTAGTACAGTTTAAAGAAGCTAGGGTTGTAGCGATACCCATTCGGTTTTATGTATATAAAAAAATAAAAAGGTATTTTAAGTTATTATTTTATTTTAAATTATAATATCACATCACAAAGTATCTGCTTCATATGAACAAAAAAATATATGTAATTTAATCTTGTAGCAGTTTTTGTAAATTCGAGTGTCATTGAAATCAAGATGAAATTTATTTTTATTTTTTTCGAATTGTAAAAGTGCTCCCAAAAAGTCCCCTTCGGAAATAACTTCACTTGGGAAATAACCAGCGGTGTTCAAGAATAATGTTTCGTCGGAGCGCCAATATGGTGTTGTAAAGGCTGCTAATGAGGCGGAAATTGTTTAACCCGGACGATGAAAGCGTTCCGAAAGAAATTACATTTTTTCAATAATTTCAAGGGCCTGGAAATTATGTTTTTTACAATTCGCACATATTTTCAATGGAAAATTCTCAGAAAAGATTTTTTAGAATAAAAAACTTATTTTTTAAGTGGCTCGTGCTCAAGGTACACCAGCATGTTCAACTACTAAGTGTAAATGTATAATGATTGCTAGTACAAAGTTTTTTTTACAAAAGAGTTAAACAAGCTTTTTGTAGTAACTACCGACTTAAATTTACGATGTTCAATATCTTTTGAATGTGTACCATTTTCAATATTATTTTGAGAATCGTTAGAGTGAATAATTATGTATTATTTTTTTAATTGATAAACTAATGTTTAAGACAAGATTTTTTATGCATAGCACAAAGGATAACAATTATTATAAGCAATAATTATTAGCCTGAAACACTCATCCATATTGAAAGAATCTTCCGAGAAAAGATACATATCGCCGACGGGACTCGAACCCGCACCCTTTTGATTGCCGGTCAAGTGCTCTACCATTAAGCTACGGCGGGATACCTCCTACCCGCCAAATGATTCAATATGATATTGATGATATTGTTGAATGAAACACTAGGTATATATTGAATCATTTGGCGAGTAGGAGGTATCCCGCCGTAGCTTAATGGTAGAGCACTTGACCGGCAATCAAAAGGGTGCGGGTTCGAGTCCCGTCGGCGATATGTATCTTTTCTCGGAAGATTCTTTAAATATGGATGAGTGTTTCAGGCTAATAATTATTGCTTACAATAATAATTATGTGTTTTGAAAATATTTTTTAATTTTTTATTTATATATTAAATTTGAATATAATGACATCTAATACAATATAAGATATGGTGTATGTTAATGATCCTTTAAGTATCATAATTTTTTTGAAAATAAACGTTGAAGAACAATACGCAACGAATGTTGTTGAAAACAAGGAATTATTCTTTTTATCGATAGATTCATATCCTGTATCCAAAATTGAATTTGAAATAAATTATTGTCATGTTAAATTTTTTTATTATATTTCATTAACACTGTTTACCAGAAACCCATTTACCCCAGCAACCCTCAGAGGGACCATTCACAATATGTACAAGGAAAAAATCGTTGAAGATATCACATATATCATAGAGAATCTTAAATGCCTCTACGTTAATGAAAAAGTTCTTCGAGACCATTTATAAGAATGAATGAGAAATACCCTAAAATTAATTCTGAAAGAATTTAGGAATTCCTAAACCGCTCCGTACAAACGGATGATACCGACCATCTCCAAGAAATTCCAGATCTTTTATAAAGCCTAAAGCTATTTTTCGTTATCCACAGATTCAAAGTGAAAAAAATGTTTTTGTATATAGTTGCCTCTATACTATTATCTAATCTATAAAACTTATGAAAATATTTTTTTTTTCGAAGGAAATAAAAAAAAATTGTAGTCTGACATTATATTTAATGAACAACACACTTTGTAATACAACACTTTATCGCTTTTCATAGACAGCCGACCGGGTTTCGATTAGAACTTCTGGAGGTCAATATCCAGTTGTGGGTCGCGTTTGGTTTAAAAAAAATCAATATTATTATATATCTTAACTACAAAGCAGAAATATGTTTTCTGAAGAAGTATAAACTCTAAAACGCGTCTCTGGCGCAGCTTCATGAAATATACACAGAATTTTCGAACGGTTAACCATCCAAATGCCTGGTAAAACTACATCCGGTAGGATCAGTTTTTGCAATCCTCAATTTTATAACAGTGATTTTCATAACAGAAATAAATGGTTATTTGAAAACTATTAACAAAATACTACAATTTAAGGGTAGGCAGGGTAGCAGAAAACCAGGTTAATAAGAATTTTGGGATAAAATTGACTAAAAAATGTATTTACCAAATACATTTTAAAATTTGATTCTCAAAGGTAGGTAATATAATAATTAATACTTTTTTGATTACTCTACCGCTAACAAAAATAAAACATTAACTACCGAGCACGAAATTCAATTTAGCTCTCGGAAAAACATACCAAATTAAGCTATCAAATGTTGCTTGTCCAAGTGGGTTCAGTATTCTTACATGGCGCTTCATTTAAAATTCTGTTTACCAGTTTATTGTGTAAAAACAATTATAAAGAGCCATTTATTCCTTATCCTCGGAGTGCTATAATTCTCATATGAAACCGAAATTCACGATATTAATTTTATGGAGAGTTAGACTAAATTGCATCCCTTTTGTTGTCCAAGTTATATTTTCTGTTTTATTGTGCTTTAGAGGGCTGTCCTAACCATCAAGCTGGGATTAAATAATTTAGTCGTGGGATAGCTACCATTCCCACATTTATGACAATATTACCGGGAAAACCTTTGTTCCATTGCTGGACACAGTCGAGTTTAATTGTCAACCGAAGGAATTTATGGGTTTGTACAGTAAAATCGTCAATTTTAAAGAGTTTGGTTTGACATAGTTACAACATGTAACGCGAGAACAACAAAAATAGTAATTACTTCAAAGCAAATTGATAAAATATTTAATAAGCTCATTAATCAACAAACGCTGAAAACATTTGTAACAATATCCAGAAAGATGTCAAAATAAACTAACTAAAGATAAGAATAAACGGTATGCGAAAAACAAATGACTTGAAAGTCATAAAAATCAAAAAATACCTAAATTAATATTTAAACAACTTAAATCCAACCTATCGGAAAAAGAAATAATTAGCGGTATAATCACATAGAAACAAACTAAAGAAAAAACATTAATTTCATAACTGAAATAAAATATAAAAATCCTAAAAAAAACAACGTGAATCATCGGATAAAGAAGATGATATATAAAGTGAATCTATTTACAGTGAAACTAATGAAAAATAATACAAATTATGTAATTACACCGTGGATACAATTATATTGCAACGTCACACCAAATAAACAAGAAGAACAGTGGCATCGCTATGTGCAAAAAATTGTGACATACGGTGCGAGAAGAAATTAAAATAAATTGATCAATCGGCCTACATGTGCAGATACGGTACAATAAAGTGATAATATTATCTTGCTGTATATAGCTACTGTTTTAGCAAGGGGTATTTAATTTTAGAAAAGCAAATACAATAGTTTTAGGTGACATAAATTTAAATATAACGTGTGATCAAAGTCAAACAATAAAGACTTAATATAGATCTACCAAACAGAACAAATTTAACAAGTTTTCAAAAAACTTACTACATAAAACATAACATAATAAAAAATTATATAACCTGAGTAATAATGCGCAAGAACTCCGCTTTCTTATAATAAGGTGTTCACGACTAATGATGCCCTTAATATAATATTTTGTATAATATTTATATTTAATGAATGCAACACGTATTTACAATATTACAAAAACAATTATATATTTTTTTAAATGTACACAGCGTTGGGTTATATAATATATGCATTTTTTACAGACGGTTTTTATCATGAATGATTTCGAAAGTTAAACAATTTCTGCCTTTACTGTAGGTGCCTATACCCAATATAGATAAGTGGCTGATGACCTTTTCCGCGCTGGAGATTTTCCATTAAAAAAAAACCTTTTGATTTCTTTCTTGTGACTGAAAATATAAACTTTTCTGATTACATACAGAAAAGTTACCTAACGTTTATGAATGACGTTGGTATAAATTTCTGGTGGATTTGCTACCGAATATAAATACTATGATGTTCGTAGGAAGGTACTTACGAGAATGTTGTTAATACAAAACATCAAAAAAATACGTACCTACGATTTTTTTAAGTTACTAAAAATCGAACGTATAACAAGGATTGTTATTCATTGTGACGTTGTCATTTTTATATTGCTATACCACGAGTGATAGCAGACAATTAAACAAACATACAGACTTTATTAAAGAATAATATTGCCTATTGTAAAATGATGCACCATATTAATATAATATGGAAAAAAATACAGCGGAATCTGAAAGCAAAAGCCAGTGACATAAAAATAACATTTTTTTTTACATTTTCTGAAATATTAATATTTAAAGCTGTACCAACTAAAAATACCACAGGTAAAATTTTAATAATACCCCTATTTGGCAGGAACCCAACAGCTTTTTGAAAGGTATTATGCAATTTGAAAGCTCACCCCTTGAACTCGTGAAAGCTGCCAAAACAGAGCTTCCCGCATTTATATTAATAATGTTATTTTGAAATATAATGCCATCTACATTTACTCTCCGCAGCTTATGTTTGGTATACGTATAATGTTTTAAGTAAACATCTACCTGCCTTTATGCATGCTAGTGTATGTTAAAGCCTCTTATGAAAATTTAAATTAAGTAAATTCGTAAAACTTCCAACAATATTATGAAACGAATGGTTTTCAATGAACATATAATTAATTTTTCTTATGACTTCTAAATGTCGCTCACACCTTTTAAAAGTGTTCATCTGAATATTTGCACACTTTGGGCGGAAAGGGTGGTCCTACTTGAATGTTTGGAAAGGCATTGTTGTCAAATATTTTTATATACATATTGTACACCAATCTCTTTTTAACCTTTAATTGGCCGTTGGCCCACCGGTGGCCACCAATAAAAATTAAATTTATTTTTATTTTTTACCAATCTGAAAGAATTATTACTGTAAACTTGAAAAATGTGACACAAAAAAATTCTGAAGTGACGTTTGATTTTTTTTTTTTAAAACCTGGCCTGCCAAATGGGGCCAAATATATGTATAAATAATATAATCATACAAATATATTTGATTCAAGGCTTCCCATCTTCTTATCTCCCTGTCTTTATTTTGTTGTCTTTATTTTTCTTGTGTTGTATGCTGCCACAGGATTTGCTTTTCCTTTATTTCATTTTGTAATGTACTTATATGTTCCTCTTTATAAATGTTGTCTCTCCACTAGCTTCAAGAACAGGAACAAACTGCCTCGGATGAAACACTTAAAATTTAATGGTATGTATAAATGTATGTTGTGCCGTGTAGGGACAGTCGGGGGCTTTTAGAATCATTTAATAGTAGCTTCGTTTTAAAAACAAATTAGAGTCTTGATGTGAGAATCGATAGAGGGATCCATCTGGTCCTTAAAACGATTCGGGAAAGTGGTGGGTGCCCTCGACTGTCTTTATTTTGTGTGGAAGAATATTTTATTAAAAGGGAACTTACGCTTTGGCACTGGAAATGCTCAAATTGTCAGTTGTTTGTAATGTAATAATTATTTGACATATTACGAGGAACAAAAATACAAGCATATCCAATTGATAATCAGTCGAAGTATGGTGGAAGACAAAGCAAAAAAATATATTGCACTTCACGAAATTTACGTGACTGGTACGAGTTTAGTTCTACGGAGGTGTTAAGGGTAGCTATTCCCGAGCAACGATCAATCATTGCTCGTTATGCACCATCTACGAGCGAAAAATTACTGCGAAAAATTACCGAAAAATTACTGACGAACTTTGTCGAATGTTTCAATTTTACGTATTCTTGAACGTCGAACGGTCGAAGAGATGATTATATTGGCAGCCTTGGGAAGATTGTCTACGTTTTTGACGTTTCTATGGCGCGAATTTAAAATTACGAACGAAGTTTCTTTGAAATGGTTAGCCGATATATTACTCAAACCAAAACTCAAAACAGTTTTAACCACCGCGGAAAAGGAATTTAACGCTGCTTATACCTGCAAAACAACATTGCGACAGATTATTTAGGAAGTTAATTTTCATGTAAAAACTATCTGCCATCTGGTGAAACATTATAACAAAGCATCTGCTTCAATTTGCTGTACATAAGTATTGCAACCAATATCGCAGGTAAATCAGCCATTGTAAAATTGTAATATGATTGTAATATGACTTTATAAAAATATACGACGTCTTTGCGGGTGTGGACGTTCGCGCGGGAAATCAATAATACTAGCCACCACTCTGGTTTGCCCCACTCGTTGTTGTGTGGAATGACGTTTGGCGTCTAAGTATATTCCTTCGACCAAACACAAGAATAACCAAGTCGACCAACGCACGTACTTTCGACGGCGATTGCGAGCGACGAAGCTTGGAGAATAGCTACCCCGGGCTGCAGCGTGCAGGGAAGTATGTCATATAAGCGCTCCTTAATATTTATCTCGCTTTAAGTTTTGGTTATGTAGAACAGCAGTATTTCCTACAACTAAGTAAACTTGCCTTGATTTTTTTTCACCTTTCTTTTATTCAAAGTCAATTCTATTTCGTGAGAATTTCCATACATTGCAAACAAAATTTAAAACACGTAGGAAGAACGCGTTTTTTGTAGTATGAAAAAGCTTTTCAAAAAGCTTCCTTATCGGTGCGTTGAGTTCACCCGTCACGCTTTTATAACACACACTTTAATGTTCTTTGAGAATTGCAAATGGTTTTTATAAGAACGGGACAAATCTGAATCCATAATAAAAATTACTTCAAAGAAAAGATTTTTTCTTTGCGGAAATCAATCGACAACAGAAAGCAGTCACAAATAGAAATCAACCTTATGGATAGTGGAAAAAATAAGTAAATATAAAAATATTTAGTAAGTGTATCGTGCAAAAGTTTTGCTGAAAATAAAATTCACTGGATGCTATGCCTATTTGGTTTATACAGGGGCGTTAAGGGTCGGATTATTTGATCAGCTATCGATAAAACCATAAAGAATGCTGGTAGTAAAAGCTTAATCAAATGATCGGGATCACCACCAGGGAATCGGCAATCAGAAATAGAAACATAGAAAACATATATATCATATAGAAAACAAACTAAAAAACCCGTATTGTTGATTTAGGATTACAATATTAAATGCGACGGACGTTAAAACACATAAAAAAACTAATATCGACCGGTAATTAACCGAATAATTTAGACCGGTCAGTGGTTGAGTGGGCATCGCGTTTGGGTCCCACCCAGGCGTTCCGTGTTCGATTCCTCGGCTGGCTAAGTCCTTCATCACAACACAAGCAACATCTTCCGCTAAGTGTGGTGGTTGTAGGAGGTTTTCAAATGTTGTTGGGTTATTCGTAACCCGGAAATGTTTGTCTTTCTTAAATAAAATAAAATAATTAAAAAAAAAAAAAAAAAAAAAAAAAAAAAATGCACAAAATTTTGTTAAATCCAAAATAAGGAAAGATTTTGTGAGACCATGGGATCTATAATTGGGGTATGTTGTGAGGTTGAAGGTAGTGGGGAGGGAAAAGAGATGGAAGAGTGAAAAATGGGGAAGTACCTGGCTATTCAGATCTGATAACCAAACACGGCTAAATCCATTAAAAGCAACGATTTTATTCTAATTAACAGTTCAGAGGACCTTGAGAGTATCTTCAACTCTAGATTGCTTAAAAAATGCTTTAGTGGACTTCATGGAGTTCTATAATATTAAATTTTCACTTAAAATCAATTTTTTCCATAATCTGAAATTCTTCCAAATCAATTTTCACTTTATATATTAGTAATATTTTAAATGTTGATGCCCCTAACGAACTCCGAATATTAATTTCTTTTATTTCTTCTAAATCATTGAAAATTTTATTTTTAGCTTATTCAACTGGGTTTTCAATTACTAAATTTAATTCCACAATCCTTATTTGCGCATTAGAGAGCATTGTTCTATGTGGTTTAAAAATTTCTAAGTGGTTTAAAAACTTCTAGTTATATAGTAAGCGTGAATTTAATGTGTTATTTGCAGTGGTTCGTCCTTCCATTAGATCCATTCATCCTGTTCACTTCACAACCACTCCACTCCGCTGCACAAACGTTAGCAGCTCTTCACTCGTCCATTGGTTTTGGAAACACGAGGCTGGTCCTTCGACACTCTGAATAATTTAATTATTAGATATGTGTACAATCACATAAAATAAGCATCGCTGATTATGCCTTCTTATTGATTGAGGACATCCAAGAATCAAATCCAAGTGAAAGGTGGGTTTATTTAGTGGACATTAAAAATGAAATAATAATTTTGTGTTAGGTGTTTCCTTAATACAACCACTGTTTCATACTAAATTACACAAAAACCCACATATTTTTTTAAATTTGTGTTTAATCTCAGTGATTCTCAAGTGAGGCGGTAATAAGCATATTCCATCATCATATGCTTAAAAATTGGCTTGTGCACTGTTATTAGAGGCCTGAACTAATTATTACTTTTATTTTTTAAATTGATAAACTAATTTTTGAGACAAGACTCTGTACGCATAGCACAAAGGGTAACAATTATTACAAGCAATATTATTAGCCTGAAACACGGTCCCGTTGGCGGCATGTATCTTTTCTTGGGAGGTTTTTTCAATATCGATGAGTGTTTTAGGCTAATAATTATTGCAACTTTGCCTGAATAGATGAAAGAACCCATAAACAACCGCGTTGCTAACCAGGATGTTGTGATATAATATAATTTCCCTCTTTTTAAAAATCGCCTGAGCCGGTTTTTCGCCCTCTATTGTCACATTTTAAAATATTTTGTTAAAATGAAAAATCACTTTGTTTTAAAACCACTTCATATTACAACTCTACGAATAGTCAACAAATTAAGTTATAACTAACCTTCTATACTGAAGTAATATGAATTAACTCAAGTCGTCTTTTGTCCAACAGACCATTTTTCGTGAAATTTTAAGTTAAGTATGCAGTTGTTTTCAAAAACCCTTTTTCTATACGATACTCTTTAAAAAAAATATTATTTAAGGGGTTCTCAAAACGCACATTGTCTTACATCCTTCAAAATTTATCTGCTTTTATTGTAAAAAAAAATTCAAAGCCCCATTTCACCTGATTTACGTTTTGGTCTGTTGGATAAAAACGATCTGAAGCGACGAAGTACAGACATTTAGATACAATTACAATAAGAAGAGAGAGAAAAATATTGTAGGGAGTTAGAACATCAGAGCAAAGTAGGTAATTATAGTTTACAAAAAATGCCAAATTCCGAACGTCTACCCATAGATAAAGACAGATGGTAATGGTCATAAAGGCTTACCAGAGTAAACGCCGACAGCGCTCTCTGGCGGACGAGTACAATACCTTTCTCACATGAATTTTTTGTCTTATGTAGTACTTTATTTTATTTTTTATAGAGAATACCTCACAAGAGTCTCAACTGCTCCCGTCTGGAGCCAGTGAGACTATGGCATCCCCAATTGGGGTGTGTTGTGAGGCTGAAGGTAAGTGGGGAAGGGAAGGAGATGGGGACGAGGAAGGTGGGGAAGTACCTGGCTATTCAGATCTAGTCACTAAACACGGCTAGAGCCATTATTAAGCAACTTTTCAATTCTGAATGGTGGTCTTACACCAGGGCGATACTGAGAGTATCTTCCACTCTGGAACCTTACCAACTTACTTACTTTACTTATTCTTACTTACCAACCGTAATTTTTATTTTCAATAGAAAAATATTTTGTTTTTTATAAATTATTATTAGTATTTAAAACAAGTCATTCGTCGAAAAACCGCACTCAGGTAGCCAAAGAGCCACGTGTGGCTCGCGAACTGCAGTTTGCGACCACTGGCCCAGAGTAAGGTTTGGTTTTTTGGAGTGGCTAGATTCTCGCAGCGATTCTACAATTTTATACGCAAATCTTGGGAGATTCACAAATAAACCATTGCATGTATTAGCCAAGAGACAATTTTTTTGTCTTGTTTCTTCATTATTAAAATTTCACTTTCCCGCAAGGGGCATGCCTTCTTGATGTGTTCGGCATAAAACGTTACGAAGAAACAGTAATCGTGTTCAAAATGTTCTTGGTTCGTAAAATTGGAATCTTTTTAGGAAATATTCCATCAACTTGTGGAAAGCATGATCGAAATACGAGAGGCACATGTGGTTTAATCTCAAGGATGTACATTAGGGTGGAGTGAAATTTTTTTTTCACCTGACGGTAATGTAATAGTCATAATTTGGTGCCTTTTAGGTTTAATTTAAGCCATGTAAAATATTATTCAATTTTGTTTAGGGTAACTGCCTCCGCAACGGCATTGAATTTTTGAAAATAGTCGGTTTTACACTCTAATTGGAAGTCGTGTTTATTTACGATATTTTTGAATATACATACTATTTTTTATCAAGAAAGTTTACTTGGTATAAAATAGATTCGACACAAAATAAAAAAGGGCTCGAATTTGTTTTTTATAATTTAAATAAGGAAAGAAAGGAAACGAAATTTCTTCAGCCATCAGAGTAATAAAAATCAGAATGCTCCATGTTCAAAGGCGTTATTGAAAAGAAAATAAAAAATAATCGACACTTAATTTTCCTACATTATCGAAGACATGTGATAGGTATGGAGTGTCTGATAGAGCAGCAGCAACAGCATCATCTGTTTTGTTCGACATTAGGTCTGATGTTGATGTCATTGATCGGCACAAGTTACGAAGGGAGAGAACTAAAACCAGTTAAAAAAGTAATGGAAAATGCAACAATTACAGAGTTCTTGGTTTTATACTTTGACGGAAAAAAAGACAAAACTTTGAAAATTGTTAAAAAGGGCGGTAAATGCTACAGGACTATGGTTGTGGAGGAACATATCTCACTGATTCAAGAGCCGGGATCCATTTACATAGCAAAAGTAATAGAAACCGCGATAACAGGGTTTCTGTTACATAAAGAAGTTTTCCAAATAGAATTATGGCAATTGGTTGTGATGGTACGAATGTTAATACTGGAAAGTATGCTGGAATTGTTGAATTTTAAAAATTAATGCTGGAATTATAAAACTGCTTGAGAAAAGGCTACAAAAACCACTTCAGTGGATAATTTGTTTACTCCACATGAACGAACTGCCTTTGAGACATCTGTTTCTTCATCTCAATGGGTGTACTTCGGGACCTAAATCTTATTTTGCTCCACTGGGAAAATCACTGGAAACCTGTGAAAAACTGCCTGTTAAAAAAAAATTAACGTATTGAAGGTCAAGAAATGGCCAAAAATCTGAGTTCAGACCAACAGTACTTGTATAAAATTGTCTCAGCGGTAATTTCAGGTGAATTTCCAGAAGACCTAGGCAATAATACTCCAGGAAAACTATCACATGCCCGTTGGATCACGCGTGCTAACCGAATACTACGTTTGTATGCATCAACTGAAGAACCATCTGAAAATTTGAAAACTCTGGCTACTTTTGTGGTCAAAGTTTACGTACCGTCTTGGTTCTCAACCATCATGCAAATATGGCACGCGTCATCTGTTCAACATTATTAAGGCCTCCAGATACCTGCCAGAAACTCTAATAAAAATTATAGATCCTGTTATCCAAAGAAACGGCTACTTTGCGCATCCTGAAGGGATTCTTCTTGCGATGATAACAGATGATAAAAAAACATGTTAGAGAGCTGGCAGCCCGCCGCATACTAAAGGCACGCAGTACTACTCAACCTCCAACACCTAGACTGTTTCAAATGCTATTGATAGAATTGAATGCTTCTACATATATTGATTTAATAAATTGGCAAAAAAACTTAACCGAACCATCGATTTTTGAAAACTTATCGGACCAGGAAATTCAGAATATTGTGGAATCTGGTGGTGAAAGCGAACTATTTTTTATAAGGCTTCTCTGCCATACTCAAGCTGTTGAAAGAGCTGTAAAGAATACGACAGAGGCTTCCATTTCACAGTTCACAAGAAAGTCGCGATTAGGTGCAATAAATGTCAAGCTGGAATCGCGAAACAAAATGCCTAAATTTGAAACTAAAAAGGATTTTATACCTAAATAATAAATGTATAAGTTTGTTTCAATTTTAATTTTTTTTACAATGATGTCTTAATAAATGTCTTAATTATATATTGTTTATCATTTAACACCTACTTACCACTAAATTAATCACAATGTATCGCCTTATAAACTTAATAATTTTTACTCTAATTTTTTAATTTTTGGGGTCACTGCGGAGGCTGAAGATCTTAATCAAATGAAATGAAAAATCCCACGTATTTTTACTTTAACATAAGGCACAAATCCCCCCCTCTTAGAAGTCTGAATCTTAAAAAAAAAAAAATTTCATACATCCGTGCTCCACACTAATGTACATTGCAAATGATGATACGTCGTGTGAAATGCATTTTGCAAAGAGGAAAACTTGGAACTTTGACGCAAGCACTCTACATTTAGCACCTTTGGTATTATAGATATCACAAATTCGTAATTGGAAAACTCTACGGTATATTGTCGTAATTTCTAGAGAATTGCGTAGGAACCTCTACCGTAAATATTCCTACACTCTACCGTAAAACGTCCACACATATACCTAAGATTTAGAAAATAAATACAGTTGGTTCTTAAAAGCAATTTACAAATACATTTTTTTTAACAAACTACTCAACTCAACGGAGAAAACATTTCTCGTGTTTGAGTTGGGGAATTTAAATAAAAAAAGTTAAGAAATTATAATGTTTGAAGTAGATAATAACTGTTTACAATAACTGACTTATAATCTACAAGAATGAAAAAAAAATTACAAATTGAATATAAATGTAGTAGAAATAAACTTATATTAATAAATTAATTAATAGGTAGGTACATACAGTTGGTTCTAAACATTGAAATTGGCCTCAGCCGCTGATAAATATTGTATTAGAAGGTACATAATAATGAAATGCAACAATTATCGTTTACCAATAAGACATAAGTATAGTACTAAATATATAAAGCAATAATTATTGTTATGCCTGCTGCATTAACTAAAATTTAAAGATTTCAGCAATGATATCGTCCCTCAGTTTAGTTGTTGAACTCGTTTTCCAAATACTAGATTCGGTGTAATACTAGATTCGGTATAATTCTAGATTCGGTATAATACTAGATACAGCGGTGTTCCACAGCAAGGTGTATAATTTAAAAAAATATATCATACAAACTTATTTGTTGGCATTCAAATTTTTCCGTAATTCGGTGAATTGGATTATTTTTCCATTTTTTTGCTTCATAGCGCAAGTTATATCAACTTATGAAGAATACATCAATGCATTGGACCTCTTCACTATATAAACCCATTTATTGTCGACCTGTTATTTCAAAGCTGTAATTTTTTTTTGTGTAAAATTCATAGTAGACGAGAATCAGGTGCCCTAGATAATAATATATTAGTGTTAGATTTCTTTAGAAAATTTCCCGCATTCGTTGCAATGGTTAGACAGCGTAATCCGAAAACGTATTTCGTTATTTGAATGTTTGGAGCAACACTTCGACAGTTTCACGATGAAAGGGTTTATTACACGGTAAGCTTGGAAATATTGTCGGGTAAAAAGAAAGTCTCGAAATACATTCAAATAAAATAAAAACATGGAAATCTACTTTTGTAAAACAAATTTCAGTTTTTTCCTAATTTTTCGAAGACATTCGGAACATTCCGGAAGATCCTTCTTAAGTGAATATTACATAGGAATCGGAGATTGTTGTGAAATGGAAAGAAACACAAAAGGAGGGGAACGTAAAGAGGTAAAGTATGATTGGAAAAAAATAGGCTTTTCAGATCAAATGTATCTACATACATACGATGTGGCAAAAAAGTCCTCCACTCGCTGTTCTAAAGCAGATATTTTGTTTGTAAAGTAAAAAATATTATATTTTATAATAGAACAACTCTCTTTTTTATTACTTTTAAAGGTTATTCCCATCAATGTAATTTATCATTGAAGAAGAAAATAACATTAATAAACTAAACGAAAATATGAAAAAGAACAAGGCACAGAAAAATAAAAGATAACGGTTGCAACTGGGACTCGAACACAGAACAAATGATATTTATATTGACGGGAATAACCTTCATAAATTATAAAAAGAGAGTTGTTTATCCAATACACTATCTAGGTTACAAACCAGTTCACAGAACAATTGTGTCCAACAAAAAAGATAGCTGCCAATAATATGAAAATTTTTTTTTTCGAAGATTCTGAAATTTAAAATATGAGTTTGCCAAATATGACCTTTAAATAAGAGGTCTCAGTGGCCAAATTGGTAGAGACGTTCGTCCCGGTAAGACGAGAGGTTCTGGGTTCGAGTCCCAGTTGCGACCGTTATCTTTTATTTTTTCATATTTTCGTTTGTATTATTAGTGTTCCTCTTTCAGAATCAAAAGTCATCACCTATAAGCTCGAAGCCAAATCTTTCTATTATTTTAGAAACAAGATAAGTGTTATCGAAAGTGATATTAAGGGGGACTCTGGTCCAGCCGAGTGTCTTTTTCCAATACGTGTTTTTCAAAGATATAATGTATTTTCGTTCACGAAACTTTTGTTACATATAATGGTACGAGTGCATTTGAACTAGAGAATACACTACCTCTTGAAAAATTGACTTAATATCTACATATATATGAAGATATAGCGGCCGCATGCGGAGGTTATGACCAAATCGGTTGTAATCTTAGAATCCTTGGAAATTATCTATTTTTTTATTTTTTTTATGTGAATACCTCAGTCAAAATTTTTTTTTTTTTTAAATCCTTGAAGCATCAATGTAGCTGCGCAAGAACCTCAGTTTGCAAAAAAACAATGTTTTTTGCAGAAATGGCAATAAACTATTTTTTCAAGTGAATCGGATGAATATTCAACGAGCTAGGAATTCCAACCAACTGTAAAAAGGTGGTGTAATGCTTCCCCTTCCTTTTGATAGACTCTTGTTGTAATTCTCCCAATCAATCAACCCTATTTAAGGGTGATCATTTTTTTTTTTCGTATAACTTTAAGTTTTGAAAACCTTAAGTTACTGCTGGAGCTGCCAGTACGAAGGCAAGTACGTACTGATAAATTGTTGTTTAATTACTTTTGAATTAACTAGACACGTTGTGATTATTTTTGTTTCGCCTTTATAGCGCTAATTCAGGTAGATTAAACGGATTTGTGGTAACTTTTGGTTCTTAGCTGTGGTGTGTTGCAATCTGTCAGATCTTCAACAATGACGATATTCTATCTAACTGGCTAATCATTTAACTTCCCAGTCTATCTTACTATTTACTGATCTAATAACCTTCCCCATGCTATTGACGATTAGTCTACCTACGATATACCTAACTCTCTGTGCCATTCTACCTACTCTCGGAGATATAAACCCTTTTGTTAGAGTATATCAAAACATCATTCATACAATAATTTCAATTAGTTATTCTAAGTTCCTAGTGGTTGTTTGTTGTATGCAATCTACTTACAGGTAGGTATAATGGGTAGGAATAGGGACAAACATGTGCTTGCTACGATTGGTCTCCTCCAATTCCCAATTAGCTCGATGAAGGATTAACCTGTCGAACTAACCCCAATCCCAACGCCTCCAGGAAGATTTAGATGTTGCCTCGCAACTGGTGAAAATGACATGTTTCGCCCTGTCGGGAAGGGAATATGTGTGATTTTTGTAGGTTGATTGATATATGTTGTTTAATTCAGCGGTGAAGGATCCATTGTAGATATTCGTGCGGTAGTGGGAGTGGTCTCTACCAACGTCGCCAGGTAACGGTGGTGTGATGATTAATATGTTGAAATCTCCATAGTACAATGCGGTAATGGGAGAATATCTCTACCAAATCTTCGCAAGATAAGATGGTATGATGATTAAGATGATGGGTTGAAGGTTCATGATGAAAGGTCATTCCATGTCGCTAGACATAAAAATGACGCTCCGTTCCGCCGAGTGTGATTGAAGTATGTCTAAGAGCTCTCAGAAGGTGCTCAGATGACTTCCGGTTCAGGTCGTGCCCTTCGGCCCGAGCCTGATGATGATGATGATATGTTGATGATGGCCAGCATGCTGAAGGTTAAGGGTCCGCCCAGCTAACCGCAGCCATGAACATTATACCGAAGTGAATACTTGCGGATAAGTCAGGGGTCGGGAATCCCCGCGTGCATCCCACTGGTTTCGAAGAAATAAAATTAGCAGGCTCAGGGGCCGAACTCTTCGCCGTCTCCTCAGCATCCTTTACAGCAACTGTCAGCTCCCAGACTTTCGTCAATCACACCTGCCAAATCCGTTAAGTAAAATGGTACGTACTGTTGAGTGCGTGTTTAGTATATCCAAAATGTGCACGCCACTAATTTATGTCGGTGGTTAATTTGAGAGAAGACTAGGCCCTGCACGACTCAAGCAAGCGCGACGAGAACAGTGCTCCTTGTGTAAATTCGCGGGCCTGAGCTTTACAGCACTCGTCTTCATCTCGCGTCAACAGCCTCACACTGTCAATCCAGAATGTAATCCTGGTTCCCGGGTCAAGAACTCGCGAGCTGAACCTTCCAAGTCGTGAATTTGGTCAGCTCCGCCCTACGAACTTCGACACCGTTCAGAACTCATTCCCGACTATAGTGTTTCTCAGGAACAACGAAAACCCGTCGGAAATCATCGAAACAATACAAGCCATTGTTCCCTTCGTCCTTACGAATACAAGGGTCATCCCTCACGCGTCAACATAAGAAAACGGAGCCATCACGATCTTGTCCCCTTCATCTGGAGACTAGCGGGAATAGAAAAGCTGTCAATGACCTCAGACTCCTCCTACAGATGTTCTGCTTGATTGCTCTCTCACCGCTAATACTGTCGAAACAGAAGCCATACCAGTGACATAGTGGGATCACGTCCTTTGTTCTCCGGACAATGTCGAGTGCCTGGGTGAGGTGGGACTCGTGGTCAACCAACCGACACAGCTGATACAGGGCCATTTCTAGGTTCAGGGTTCAAGTCCATCCGCGCAAGGTCACCGATATTCAGAATCGAGTCAATGATCCGTTTCCTTCGTTTCCGCCGATCAAGAGATAGGTAGAGCCACGTGGATTTCGTCCATTTCGCCTAATGTGCGACGTACGTGAAAACAACCCATATCGCCGGATAGGGAAGCTCAGCGAAGTTATTCTCTCGACAATCACCTGACACTGCTGGGTTTTTTTTTGAAGTAAAGTTTGTTTTGACGGTATTCAAATAAATCGAATATCAATGCAAAACCGACGCTCGCTGCGTAAAACATAATAACTTAAGAAAATATAAGTAGATCTTTAATAATACTGTGGGGAAAATATTTATTACCATATAATCCCTCGTGTGCGCCCTTTTGACAAACGTACCGATATTGAAAGAACAAGCTCTAGGCTATCTAAAAGTGCAATTTGAATACACCTAAATGTTATGAATCTAACGTCAACGGTAGAGATGTAAAACGAGAAGATAATGTCCTTAAATTAGATTGCGCTGGCAAGAAGGGTAATTTGTTTTTTCAAAATTGTTCCACTGTGATTAAACTTGAACACTATACCGCGTAGTAAAGGTCTTTATATTTATGTGCAGGAATATATAAATATTTGGGATAATTAGCATTCACATGCAACTGTAATTATGTTTAAATTAATACATTGAAGAAGCAGATAACAATAATAGTCTAATTTTTTCTTAAATATGAAAAGGAACAAGACACAGAAAATAATAAAAGATAACGGTCGCAACCGGGGCTCGAACCCAGAACCTTACGTCTCACTGAAATAATATACAATCAATTTTTCAATTTGAATGTGAAAATTTAAATCTTTGCAAAGTTACAATTATTTTATAAATATAATTTGGGATAACTAAATATTGCTTATTGCCTCCTCAATAGGTCAACTTACGAAGAAAATAGTTTTGCTTCAAGATGCACAAAATCCATTTCAATTTTCAAATTTCAAGGCCCAAATTGCAAGGTGTTGATTAATAATTAAGTGATTTTATTGTTAGTCCATTTGCATTCACTTACATAACCATCTCAGTGTTATCCGATCACATTTTTTTTCACATTCACAAGCGGTATATATTTCATGCAGTTAAACGGCGCATGCTTCTCTTCTCTCGTAAATAATAACTCCGTTAGACTTCTCAAACTTCATGCGACGCCCCACATTCACTTATCGCGACCGTCCTTCTCGATCAACTCCCGAAAACCGACCGACTCTGATAGTAATTAAAAATGCACTTCGCTATTTAAATTTATTTCTAAGCGACCTTCCCGTCCTCTCCCCTGAAATCGACTCTCCTCTATAATACCCCGAAAACGACTGTCCCTGTCCTTCGCTATTTAACCCAGAATCAAGCAATCAAGGCCGGGCCCGTATCCAGGGATGCTTCGCCCGCACAAATTAGCGTACCTTCTTATTAAAGTGCCTTTATTGGAAATAGACCTACAATGCAAGTATGTTCCCTGCACCCTTTTTGTACAATAAGAGTCCAAACATAATATATAAATAAAATCTCGCGTCACGATGTTTGTTCAAGAAACGTCCGAAACCCCTCAACCGATTCTGATGAAATTTAGCACACTATCAGTAATTTTGCCCAACCTAAGGTAGGATAGTTTTTATCTCGAATATTGACCTCAATATTTATTATAGTGAATTAATTGTTTATTATTGTTTGATGGCGGAGTGAATCAACCACTCAGCACTACGTTTAATAGTAAATAACAAGTTACTTACTTTTATCATTTTTATTTACGATACGGCCCTAAATTGCCTATAACTTCCGTTTCAATAAAACTGCCAACCCGTGTCTACCAGTCCGACTCTGTACAAGTCCTGTCTTCTGTACTCAGAACTACGTCATAAAAAACCCAAAAGCCCATGAATTATTTCATGAATAGGAGCCCACACATGTAGTCCGGTCTTTAGATGTTCTTTGGATGTTAAAATAACATCCCCTTGTTTTTCTAACTGCGTCAAAATCGAGGTCCAGGAATGTCACTTGGTGCAAACGCCTTAGCGACAATTTTGACCCTTAATAAATCGATTCTGTCAACCTTTGTGCCTCAGATGTTAGTCTTGAAATTAAATTTAAGACCCATTAATTATTTCATGAATAGGTTTCGCCCGTATTTTTTTGTTTGCTGCAGTCATAAATTTGCTTCAAACAGACTTTTTTGGAATGTTAATTGTCCCAACGTCTGAGAAGAACTCTACCCCAGTTCCATATGTGCTTTCCTTTTTTAGGTATACTGAAAATACTAATTCTTTGGCTGAAAGGCGAGATCATCACAGTGGTTTTGAGAAAAACGCGTTTAAAATTTTCGCTTGTGACCAGATCGCTTCGTTAATCGTCTTTCTAACTATATTTCAAGGACGAATTTGATGCCAATTTGGGAATGTGTTTTCCACGTGTATAGGAATATTTTTTAACAAAATAAAAGTCCATTTTTGTATCGGCGGGACCAGACTTCCACCCTTAAGATCCATTAACCAGCGGCTGAGAATAAAAGTTAAAAAATGCTTGCAACTGTGCAGGGAGGTTCCGATGAGAAAGATCGATTATTCCCCGTAACAATTTTTTTAAATAAAAATTTAATATCGATTTATTTCATTAAAAACTTGCATTAATATATATCTACATTCAAGTAAGCAAAAAAAAATGCTCAAAACGCACGATGATAAATTATTAAATATCGTATACTTCTTGGAAGTATTTTTTTATCATAAATATTAATGATTTTTCAATAATGTCTAAACATAATAAGTGTGTAACATCATACATAGAAAAACTGAGCTATTTTCGTCACAAAACACGTTCTCGGATTTCTTTTTTAATGATTTTAATTGAACTAAAATTAAAATTCTGAAAAATGTGTTTACTGCCAAAAACCAACGGTATAACCTTAGTATATTAAAAAGAAACTTAGTTTTTCAATAATTTCAGATAAAATAACAACAGTCTTTCAAAATCAATTTATGTTTTTCTGTAAAAAAGAGTCAATACGTCTAGAATTTGATTTAAAAGGGACTAATTTTCGGTATTCTCGGGTAATACCCTCTTAAGACAAATTAATATTAAATCTGCTCTAATTTTTGAATAAAAGTGCCTAAAATTGAAAATTCTGATATTAAGAAGCCTACGTTTGTTCATTAAATTCTTCAGAAATATTTAAACATGACAGTTTTTGGCAATATGGTTTAATTCGAGGAAAATCGAAACTGCGTTTTCTTAAAACTCTTCGTACTAAAAGTTTTCATATACCTACACTAGCTTCTGCCCGCGACTTCGTCTGCGTAGGATTAGTAATTCGAGTAATCTACTTTCTTTTCCTAGGTCCCATCTACTTTTATACAAAAATTATTAACCTATTTATTTAAAATATCTATAATTCTTGATTCGATCAAATTATGCGAGTACTTCAAATAAATTCACCAATTTAAATATTTTCTAAAATATAATTTTGATTTGACTATCATTGTTTTGCAAAATGTCATTCTCAAATTTTGACATTTTCTATTAAACAATAATAATTATTTTTAATATATTGAAAATTAACAGTCAGCTTTATGAATTATAGCCTATGTGTTATTCTGATGTATGAGCTATATTATAGTAAAGTTTCATTAAAATCAATTCAGTAAATTTTGCGTGAAAGAGTAACAAACACACATATATCCATACAAACTTTCGCGTTTATAATATTAGTAAGATATACGAGTAATTTACTGATAGAATATTTTTTTAAACTTTAATATTTTCTTTTGAACATCGATAGAGTTATCCAGCTTTATTTTACAAGAATGAATGGTTCAATTAAAAGTTTCATAAACTTATTTATGCTCTTCCAAAAGGCCACAGTTGCATAGGAAAAGTATACATTATGGTGAAGTGAATCTCGACTTTAGTATGTTGTGGAATTGATAATTTGGAGGAAAGAGTTCGAGACGGAATAGCAAGATGGAAAAGTTTACTGATAGAACGTGCTTTTGCCAATATCTCGTCTATTACCACAGCTCTCGAATCCGATATCGAAAATTTGCATTTTTGCGGCGAACAGAAGCATGAAATGGGATATATCTTCTACTCCGACTGTATTACGCCTTGAGCGCGCCGAGCTTTAGCTGGAATCTTATCGGATAAATTAAATAAAATATTCTGTGCAGTTTTCTACATTTAGTCAACCAGATTTATTTTCGCGGAAATCTCTAAGATTATCTCGTAGATGCAGTGAAGAGTATAATTATTTTTCTTTTTACAAGTAACATGAATACCGAGTCAAATTTTCTTGATTAACAGACTTGAATATTCTTACATTTTGCATTCCTTATCTCATTTACGCTTTTAACACTAACTTACCTAAATAATAAAAATATTCAAAATACGTCAAAATACAGAGTAAAGAGAGTAAGGGAATGTAATTACATACATACATTTTTAGGTATTATTGAAATACTTTAAATGTGAAAATAATCAAAAAGCCCTTGTTCACTCTTAGCTTATCTACGGAACTATAGAATGGGGAGGATCTTACGCACACAATTTAAACTGGGTAAAAGTTTCGCAAAGAATCATCATAAAAGTAATACTTTAAAAAAATCTACCTTCTCAGGAAAATCACTTTTAAAATTGTTTACAGAGCCAAATGTTAGTGACTTTTTAATAAGCAAGCTTTCATTATAAAAATGTGTAAAGAAATAAAAAACAACGAATATCAATAATTTTACACACTAATGAGAAATGGAATTCTATTTATTACACCTAATTTTAATACAACACACGTGCAAAATCATTATATTTATCAAGCCATAAAAAACTTCAATAATCTCCCTTCTGAATTGAGCTGTATGTAATCAGAAAAATAAATAAACAATTAAAAAAAAAAAAAAACATTAAAAAATATGTATTTTTTACAAAACGTATTATAACATATGTAAAACCTAAGTAAGAATCGTGGCTCCCTTATCAGGCACAAGAGCTCCTCATTTCTGATAAGCCTGACCAATGATTACCTTAAATATAATATTTTGAAAAACATATATGTAAAAACTCAGAATAATTTCCTTTTTTTTTAAATTAAATCAAAAAGAATTCTATTAAACCACTATATATATATTTCGAGTCTGAATTTTTTTTTTAAAATTAAATCAAAAAGAATTCTATTAAACCACTATATATATATATCTATGTTCTGTTATTACCACCAATATCCAACATTCTATTTCTCATATGTATTCTATCTCTTTTCATGAACTAAATTTTCTGGGTGACGATAATATGGATGTTAAATTTCCCCCTTGGCCTCTTCGCGTAGAGCCGTAAGTGTGTCTACGTGATGGTATTCTAATATGTTACGAAAACGTGTTTTCTGCACTACTATTTAATAATTCACCGAAGCATTTTGAGCGGAACATCTCCCCGCTGGAAGTGCTTTGCCAACGGAATATATATTTTAATTAAGAACTTTTCCTGGAGTTAGCTATTCGAGAAAAAAATATGTGTCTCTCAAAAAAAAATTATTGTTCATATGCCAGATTTATTCGTATGACAAAAATATGATACTTTTGTGGTAAAAAAAATCAATTTACAAAGATGTCAGATTCAGTTTTAGTGCCGGCAACAAGTGAGTTTATTTTGGTTTATGTACGTACATGTTTTTTTAATATGCCTCAATAAACGAAGTCTGTTCCGAGGCGGGTAATTAACATATTATTTTATTTTAAATGTACAAATTTTTATATTGTTATAATAAATATTAATACTTACATATGTTATTCTTATTACTTAATATAAGTGCATACAAATAATATACACATAGAATAAAAAAAAGTTATAAACGGGTAGGTAAAACATTTTAAAATTTCGTTAGAAATTCTAAGAGGTGTGAATATCTATAATAATATGTAGTATTTGTTATTTGAAATAAACATCTGTTCTTTGAGTCGGGACAAATATAATAAACATTAAAAAAATAAATCCATCAAGAAACATTTCGAATAAGAATTTTTTGTAGGTATAATCATTTTATTTATATATTTCTATTCTCCTGCATATATTTTACAGTAGTAGATTACAGTTTAGAACGATAACTTCCAGTAATACATTTTTTTTTATCAGTAACTAGACGAGTTATTCTGCCATCATAAGTAAAAATACAGCATCCTCCACGAGACTCTCAAGGATGACACTGTGGTTCCATCCATGGCGGCATTATTATATATTAGGCACAATGTAATGGGAAGAAAAAATGATACTACATGAAGTAAACTAATGAAGCAGTTAAGACGAAAATAGAATAAAACAAGAGAAAAACGAAACATAAATTATAATTATTGTCAAAATTTAAAAATATTATCAAAATTGTACAATAATAATCTAATTTTAACAGGGTAGAACTAATTATATATAGATATTAATTACTAATTAAATTATATAATTTGTCAAAATGTCTGGTTTGTGGTGAAAGGGTTCGAAAGAAATGTGCACCTTTAATATTTATCCAGTCTCTGATTTTTTTTAGTTAGTGTATTGGTGAATTGTCAGCAGGTTATTTTAATGTAGGTGGCATGCTGTTATACAATTTAATAGAGAAATACTTAAAGGATCTTTTGTCCATATATGGAGTGCTTTAATGGAACGTTAAGTTTGAAATTTTCAGTATAAAATGTTAAGTGGATGTGTAAAAAATAATTTACTTGTAGGTAGGTTATTTTTAACAGTCAGTATATTTTTCTTGTCGTCTATTTGTGGTCTGCGTCTAAAAAAATATTCTAAATTTCGTCATTTGCATTTATTTACTTAATATTGGGTCGAAATTTCAATAGTTAAATTTTCCGAATGGAATCGTAATTATTACTAAACCACAGTTTGACTGCTCAAATGACCATAGCGGAACTTGCCGTTCAAAGCAAGGGGAATGAAAACATCAGAATCTAATGAAACATTTACACAGAGTAACGCGCCATAAAACGGTCTGTGGTCAAACACCAATGAAGGGATGAATCGCTAGAACTTTGTTGTGAGCATGTTTGTGCCCGAAGTAAGGCCAATTATTTCCCCTTCTCAAAGAGAAAATTGAAAATATTTTCAAAAAACGCAATTCTCTCATTTACATTATAAAATTTTTCGTTTACACATAAATACACGTTTACATAAATAGAAAAAATGGGTATCAATCATGTTAGCAATAACAAAGTTTGCCTTTTAAAGGCAGCTTCATTGATGCTAAATATGTCGATATCCAAATTGATGCATTCAACGGAAATATTTACCTCCCCACCAGCATGACCATTGCGAAGTTAGTACTGCAGGCTGGGAGATGTTCACAGTCTATGATGTCGGTGACGGAGAAAACCATAGGGTACATAGAAATGAATGTTCTCTACGATAGCCGAGTTTTCAAACCATCCACGAATCAGAGAATACCGGAAATTAGTCCCTTTTAAATCAAATTCCAGACGTATTGACTATTTTTTACAAAAAAATCATAAATTCATTTTAAAGATTTTCATTTTATCTGGTACACGCAGTTTTAAAATGTTGAAAAACGAAGTGTATTTTTAATATACTAAGGTTATACGGTTGGTCGTTGGCAGATTTCTTCAATTTTTAAACTATAGATTCTATTAAACAACAGAAATTTCAAATCATACAATAAAATAAATCAATACATAATTTAGTCCAGTGTGTACCAGATAAAATAACAATCTTTCAATATCAATTTATATTTTTTTGTGAAAAAGAGTCAATACGTCTAGACTTTGATTTAAAAAGGACTAATATCCGGTATTCTCTGGTACCCTCTTAAGACTGATTCGTGAATGGTTTGAAAACTCGGCTATCATAGAGAATATTCATTTCTATGTACCCGATGGTTATCTCCGTCACCGACATCATCATCATCATCATCATCATCACCCTCTTAAGAACTTTGCAGCTATGTAGATGTTTTATTCCGATCAAACCCAAAAGAAAGGCGGTAGAACGGAGCTATGGATAGTATCCATACTCCCTCATATAGAGAAATCTCAGATGTTTTTCTTGAAAAGATAGTAATTTTCAATGGCCGTCTGGAGAGAAGATTAGAACTACTGTCCTGTGTGAATTGATATCAGATTTTTCTATCGGTATGAAACGTACTTCTAGGGTTTATTCATTCATTTCAAACAAACTCATATAATAATAATTAAATCTGGAAATGCAAGCAATGCCGTAGCTGCAAAATAAAGTAACAAAAATAATAGTATGTAAGTAACTTGCGGTAAAACACAGTGTAACATAATGGTTATTCCAGATATATTCCAAACATTTTAATGAGTTTTTTTTGTGCATTCAAATGAAAGCAGCTACCCAGTTTAGTATTAAGATTTTCCAGTTTTGCGCATGCAAATTTTAATATCATTTCTGTATGGCTTTCATAATTTTCTGAAATGAGGCAATACATAACGTCAGGAGTCATTGGATGATGAAAAGTCTCAAAACCTACATTATATTTTCATAAATGGTAACAATGGTAAATGTTTGGTTATTGTAATGTTGTCCGTTGAAAGAGTTAATTGAATAAAACGTATCAGTTTCAGCCGTCGCCATAAAACAATAATAATAATAAATTATTTACAATGGAACCTTCGGGCGTTGCTCCTATCACAACCTGCTAAATCAATGTACAGAAACGACCCCTGTTATTCTCACTATAACATATATAATCTTTTGTTTTCTTTTTATTATTAAGAAAATATTAACATAGTACATATTATATAATATTGTTTACAATAATTGTTATGTTAATATTTTATTTTATTGATTTTGGTATATTTTAACACGTTTCTTGGAGTAAATTAATACCTCCCTAATTGCGAAATACTCGTGTTTAGGGACGGAGTTTTTTTTCATGATTTAAAAAGTTTCGGGATATTTACCTATAATAAACACTATAGACAATCAAATTGATTAAAGTATATGCGCTGAAAAACAGACACTTTTTTCAAATATATAATATATAATTCTTAATGCTTAACCTTTACGAGAGTTTGAAAAGTTTGAAAAAAAGGGAGAAAATAAATATGTGATATTTATCTATATGAAATAAATATGATATGTAATGATTCTAATTAGGTAATTTATTTATGATATTATTGCTTAATTTATTTTTAAATTTATTGTAATCAGATTCTAATCTTAGCTTTGTCTCTAATTAATATATTTTTGATATCCATCAGCCAAATATATAAATCTGTTTATTTTGTTATTTAACATCAATACTATTTTAAAAAAATAACAAAGAGAAAAGTATACGAAAAGCTTACGTGCACTTTAAAATAATGTTTAAATTAAAATAGTAGTACTCAATTAGTTAGAAAATTAGGTGTACTTAAAAATCGCGTTTGGTTTATTTCTGCGACGTGTTTATTGTTCATTTCTTTTCAATGCGTAAATTTGTCAAACACATCGTCCTTAGACTCGAAGGCATTTGTCCGTGAAAGCTTTACAGCTTTAGCCTTCCACCGTCACTCATACGTGATTCACTTTACCGGGTAGTCAAAAAAATAACGAACTTTAGTAATATAAGAAAAAACTTTTTCAAACGGCCAGTGATTTCTTAACAGTCGATTATATATAAATTGATAGTAGTTTTGACCTGGCTGTAGTGTTTATTAAAATGTTTGACTTGTTATATAAAATAAAACCTTTTTTATTTAGTCGTATGTAACAAACATTTTAACATTTCGTCTTATATCGAGGCTTTGACACTACCGAAGAGGTAAGTGACTTACCAACAGAAAATAAATGATTTCAGATAAATCAAGACAAAAGATCTGTTAAACATTCACGACGAGAGTTCATTTCGGAAATATTGCTGCTTGATAAATTAAATATATATGGCGTAAAAATAATGTAAAATTATACTGATTAAATTAAACAAATTACTTTGTATAAACCACTATAATCACATGTTATAATATCTACACGTTTCACAACCGATGCGATGGTTTCTTCGATAATAACAAACAATATATTAACGAGTTTTAAATATTAACTATTCTAAAATATTTTTTATAATTCATTATATATTTTTTATAATTCATTATATATTTTTTATAATAATTTTTTTATAATTACATTATATAAGTTTTTAAGTAATTAATCACCTCTCTCTTTAATGTTTTTGTCTGTACTTGTTTGTTTCTTGTTATTAAAAAACGGCTATAAGATGCGTTGGGTG
This sequence comes from Limnephilus auricula, assembly GCA_951813805.1. Taxonomy (NCBI): domain Eukaryota; kingdom Metazoa; phylum Arthropoda; class Insecta; order Trichoptera; family Limnephilidae; genus Limnephilus; species Limnephilus auricula. The sequence goes on from OX638393.1 coordinate 23,294,903, forward strand.
TGTACCATGTTAATTACCCCTTCATTCTTTGTGATAAGGATGGTACCCATCATTTATGTAATTGATCGTCGCCATATATATTTTACCACCATTTTATAAGTTCGTTCATATTTGACTAATCTTTTTTTCCTTGAGGTAGTTTAAGGTAGTAGAAGGTATTTTTTTAATCTATTCCATTCCAAGACTTATTTTTTAATTGGTGACGGATGTGTACATATTAGTTTAATTTCAAATATCAATTTCATATATTACACTGTTTAAATTTGCCGCCCGTAATCCTATCTTCCTTCAAAGCTTTCTCTTATAACAGTCGGTCACTTGGTTCGTTGTTTACTCGGCATTTAAATAATATATGTGCTAAGTACACTGATTTATTTGCGAACTTCGTTAATATCTCAATAAATAATGCTTACAAATAGAGTAAATATATTAAAATTCATAAGAACATGAATCTGCTTAAATTAAAATGAAAGCAATGATTTATTTGCCTATCCATTTAACCACAATTTTCAGTGCCTTCTTCATAAACAATAACGTTTTAATTATTAACAATAAAAATATATAAATTTGTTTTAGACCATTTTAATTAAACTCTACCGGTTTGGGGAGAAACCTTCCTTCGTCAGTAGAATATTAAAACTAACCTATTATACAAAATATTGACAGAAAAATACAAAATAATTGTGTGAAGTAGCATGATTATTATTATCTTGCGTGAGGTGGCCAAGGGAGACGCTTGAATAGCAGGCAGATAGATAGAGTTCTATACTCAAAGCCATTACTACCCTTTTAGAAATAACACAACAAGAACTAATTTATGAATCATTGGTTTAAAAAAAAGTTATTTCTTAATGATACTGTATCGCTAAGATCTTCCTTTATGTTTACACGTGTGAAAGGTAGCGAAACGAAATTAATCAATGTGAATTGTCCGCCACTCACAGACAGACATTTTTCTTCACATATATTGTCCCTTTACAAAACACCCCTATCCGTCTTTTTCTTAGGGCCAGAAAGAAGACAAGTTTCTTTTAAACGAGGCCCCACTTCTCTGCAAAAAGAGGGAAAAGGTTTTAGAAGGCTCAATAGTGGCCGTTAATTTTTTACGAAGACAGGTTAAATAAGATTTCGGTTTTCGGCAAATAAAACACTTTGAAAGGTTGAATTGAAAGCTCTTACATAAAATAAATAGATTTATTTGTAGGCTCATTACCGAGGGATGTTTATCTAAGTACATTTTTTTGGTTTTTTGTTGTTATGTTATTATATATATATACTTATTTACTTTAATCATCACTTTAATCCGATGTGGCTTGAATAAGTTACTACAGTGATTAAAACATAAATAAAACAATCGTTTGCAAATTCACAGTATGTCTTCTTAGAGAGTAGATAAGTAGTAATCATATTAATAATATTGATTTTAATAATTCATACCAGAATAAATTACCAATACAACAACATACATATTGTTGTTTTGGTATAAACACGGAATAAAAATAGTAAAGAAGTATACGATATTAAATTAAATAAAAAATGAGGCAAGTAGCCTTTTATGGACGATATTTTTATTTTTTTATTTTAGCGACTACATAAAATAATTGTACATAAAAAATATTATAATAAAAAAATTAAGGCAAGTAGCCTTTTATGGACGATATTTTTATTTTTTATTTTAGCGACTATATAAAATAATTGTACTTAAAAATATAATGGTGAATTAAAGTATAGATATTTTATTTCTTAGTCCTACTAACCAGGGAGTCCTATGCCGAGGCGGACTAAAGTTAATCTTAATATATAAAACAAAGTCGGGTTAGTTACACCATTTATAACTCGAGAACTGCTGGACAGATTTTTATGATCTTTGAATTGTTGGATTTTTCTCTGTCGTTTGATTTGTACTCATTAAATTTTTAAATAGTTTTTTATATCTTGTTGAAGGATGTTGTGGAGTTCTGTTGCAAAGTAAGTATAGTTTTTTGTCCAAATGTGGTTTTATAACCTGCAATGTTTTTTTGTATTATTTTGGTTCGATCTAGTGTGATGGATGCGCGGTCTAGTAGAGGATTCAGTATTTTTGAATGGCTTGAATAATATATTTTTGGCATATTATATTTGGCGTATTTGTTGAATTTGACCGCCTACCGTCTCCAGAGGGCCATCGGAAAGACACAATCCAGACAACCGTGGCCGTGATGATGGTATTCTTCGATTTACGTAGTCTGCGCCATAAGAAGTCCTCTGAAATAGTGCACTAGTTCCTTCAAGGAACATTGCAACAGCGCTGCAGTATCTTGGTAGGTGGAATGTTGGCGAAAAATAATTTTGTAAGCGACTCTTAGTTGTTTTTTTTAAAAGTTTTTATTCCAGAAAGAAGAAAATAACATTTTCACTTATTTCGACTAGAAACACATTTTACTTGATTTTGAACTAAATACATTTTACATTACTCAATATTATTCTGTTTCACTACTTCGTTTATTAAGAATAAAAATGTATGATTTTTTTAAAAACTATCCAGTCTGCTACAGCTTATGCCATTGGAATGCAGTATAATCTACTTACAATTCTGACGAAGACAATGTGCAGAATGCGTTTAATTGTATGTATTAAAAATATATAATTTATCCTTCTATTACATTAGACCAAATTCCGTTTACCAAATAAGGATAAAAAATGTAAATTTGGGTCTGCCAGAAAAGTTTTTAAATGAAAAAGATACTCTTTTTAATGAAAAACTTAAGTAATTTATCATTTTCATTTGAAATGATATTTTAAATCGGCTTGAAAAGTGACAGAAGCTGTCGCGACCAGATTTTTATGTTGTGGAACGATTTTTAAGAATTTTATCATCACCCAATATAATATATAAAATTTCACGCACTTTAACCTTATTAGAAATAAAGTCAAGGCAACCTCCGTGGTCGAGGGGTAAGGCTCTCGACTATCAATTCGGAGGTCGTGGTTTTAAATCCCAGCGTGGCGAGTAAATTTTATTTGCTTATTTTGTGTTTTTACACAATTTATTCATTTAAAATAATAAAAAAGTATATTTGCGACATGTTCCAGAGTGGAGGCAAAGTTCATTATCGCCCTGGTGTATGACGACCATTCAGAATTGAAACGTTGATTGAAATGGTTATAGCTGTATTTGGTGACCAGATCTGAATAACCAGGTACATCCTAAACCTCCTCTTCCCCCTATCCTTCCCCTCCCCACTACCTGACTCCTCACAGGCTCCACACGGTTGGGAGCAACTGGGACTCTATGGGGTATTCACATAAAAAAAAATGTAAATCGTCCATAGGTACCTAATAATTCTATTAATATATATGCTTCGAAAAGAATCCTTGTATGATTTAAATCATTAATTATAAGTATTATGAGCGTCAGTAGTAATAAATACCCACGCACTTAAATAGGTACAAAGATTAGCACTTTGGAGACAGGATGCGAGTCTCCTAGGTTGAGGAGATTTGTGGGCCTCCGGTTGATTGAGGAGATATCGGTGAATCGTGATATCTCCGCGTGCTGTAAGTCGGGATAATAAATGCGAGGATGATTGATGAAGATGTGTATTTACAGTATTTATAATATTTACAGAATGTACAGTATTTACAAATGCACCGTATTTAGTTATATTATCCCGACCGAACCGCAGATTGCGTAGTTGAGTTGCTAGGCCGCCGGCTTGTTGCCGCGGAGACTGTTGAAGAACGACTGACCACTTGGATTGCTCGAATCCTTATATAGGCTGGGACAAAGGTACTCGGAAGGTAGGTCAAACATGCACACGCGAGAAGTTTCTCGATATGGCTAGGCAGCGCTGTGTGTAATGTGTGGCTGGTTCGAGCTCTTTCCAGAAGGTGGTCGAAATTAAATTGCCTAGCGAAGTAGCAGGTAGGTGCGGCCGTGCAGTAATTAGGTAGGCCGCTACGTAATTATGTAGCATATTAATCGCTACAGCACATTTTAGACGTTATCAAAAGAATCCAAAGTGTGTTGTGCTCATCATAGTCTTTTTTTAGTTTTATTCGTATTATATCATTACAAATCATGGATGTAATGTAAACTTAATCGAATATTCTGAAAAAGGATCAAGTTTTCAAAAAATAATCTACATTGTAGTGGCATAATTTGATTTGAAAATTAATAAACTTCTATTCAGTTTAAAAAAATTCATTGCCATCCATAAAATAATAAAAAATACGGCCAGGTGATTGATCTCTTTATTCAAACAAACATATGGTGTTTGTATTATCATAATAAAACAGTTTTAAAAAGAGATTCTAAGAAAACGTAATCGAAAAATTGAGAAATCATTTTTAAATTCCGTAAAACGAAACAAGAGCAAAGAGTGATTTTTTTCATAAAAGCTTTATGAAGCTTTTTAAAAATCTAAATGAAATTTGAACATTAGCCAAAAGCTTTTAAAATATGTTATGCCGTTTGAATTGTGAATTTTATGAATTCACTTTCGCAGTCGATTTATTAATTCAAAATTATTTTTATTCTAACGGTTCTTTAAGGAAATGAAGTCGGGAAACCAATGGAATGAAAGAAAAGCTTCTTAAATAATTTGGGTGAAATCACCTGAATTTACTTATATATCGTTTTCATGCTTAGCAAAATCAGCACTTAAAATATTGTCATAAAAGTAATTTGTTAATCGAAGTATTTAAAAAGTTTCCAATTAAAAAAAATAATAATAAAATAGAAAAATGCCTACTTCAATATTTTTAAAGAAATTAAAATAATTTGGTATTCACGATCAGCTTGAAACACTCACCGACTTTTCCTTTCCAGAAAATTTAATATATAAATTATTTAGTCACAAAAAATGTTTTGGTTGCTTTCGTGTTTTGAAGTGTGCTGGATTAGTTATTCAAATACCTATTTATTTCGATTGATTCAACGTGCTGAAAGTTTAAGTCATGACTTCTTGCGCGTGTAATATTATATAAGGGGGTATCTCCACTCAATTTTTAGGACAGAACCTAAAAAATATTCCCACATATTCTAAAATCTTACGAGGCGCGTGATCTGACTACCGGATTAGCCAAGGCGGGGAGACAAAGTTTTATCAAGTGTCACAGGTCTTTCAAATGAAATATAATGTACCTTACTATTTGTGAAGATATTAACATAGAATAAAAAATAAAACACTAGAAGTGTCTTCCTTACAAATTTGAAAGAAAATACACGTGCCACTGACTTATTACCTTTTTGTTCTAGACTATTTAGAACGCAGTCTCTTTGTCTTGCACTTGCCTGAAATTGTGTATCGCCATCCATTTGAACTTTAATAATCATGATAAAACGAAGTTTTGTATTAAAATATTTGCCGAAATTAGGCTTATAATTGGATCACGAAACACGCCTACAAGGCACTCGTCGTGATATTCTTTATTATATGGATATTTATTTATTAATAGGCATAAATTTTATAAATTCAATTCATAAGTTGTTCGTATAACTGTTATTGTAAATAATTAAAAATAAAACAATAAAGTAAATATAATATAATGAAAAATGTATCAACAAGAGCTTAAAATAAAATAAATATGTAAAAATGTGAACAGAGTTTTTATTTTAACAGAAGATTCTTCACATAAATAGATATTCATATAACGAAAATAATAGAAAGTATATACTTGTATTTTTATCTATGTATCTATCTGTAATAAACATAAAGGAATAGCACACTATATGATAACAAATTGAAGATCTATGTATATATAGCACAATATCAATGTATCACACTATATAAATATGCTCCACAACACAGGTGAGTTCCTAGAGTGGAGGACAACATATAATATCTTGTAAAATTAAAATGTTAAGAATAATTAAAAAAAAAAAAAACAACAACATTTTGTGTATATATAACAACAGATTGATAATTTTCTGTATAAAAAAAACATTTATATAGCAATAGATTTTTCATTTTGTTTAGTCATATTGATTCTATTAACAAATGGGTCACTGTTCAGCTCATTCAGATAATTTTCTCATTAAATTTTCTCCCGGATTCCAGCTGGTTTTCAGCAGTGCATCTTCCAGATCAGAATATTTATGTATCAGATCAGATCGTTATTCCTGTGCAATTTTACCCATCTGCTCCTTCGTAGGTTTGTTTCCAGGATCACTAATAATTTTGATAAGTAAACTCAGAAGATCTTTTGCTTTGGTAATGAAGTTGAGAGATTTTCGTTTATATCCAAGTTTAAATTTATTTAAAAAGCCTATTTGCTACAATATGTTGAGGATTTTTATAAAATGAGACTCTTTTGGCCAATAGCGAGATAGACGACGCGACTACACTATCGACCAATGGCGATAATAATGACAACAATTTATTTTTACGCCTGCGAGTTTAGTAAATTTATGATTTCAGCATAGCTTTTTTTAATTCTTTTTTAATCACAAAGCAGCACAGTACACACTATATTTCAGATACCTGTGTGACTGAATACTGCAAACACTAAGTGATTTAAAACTTTATATTGTGTTTACTTGCAAATCCTTATTGTTTGGCAACTTTGATGTGGAGAATGTTTTCATTTTATCGTATCTCTCTCTCTGGTTTCAATCCTGGGATTGGTTTGCAGCAATTTCCTTTATCATTTTCTTCCATTCTTCCCTGTCTTGTGCGGCTCTTTTGAAGTCTGCATATGGATGAGCAGCGAATATCCACCAGCAGATCCTCCAGGTACTCTCGGCGTGAGCGTCCCCTAGAGTTTGTCCCCTCGGTCATACCCTCCATTATGGCATACAAGATGCCTTCTTGTCGTATTATATGGCTGATCCATCTTGCACGCCTTTCGGACAAGGTCCTGAGCCTTCTTCCTTCGATTCTTTGGAGAACCTCCTCATTTGTAATGTGGTCTCTCCAGGAATTTCCTAATAGTCTTCTATAGGACCACATCTCAAAAGCCTCTAGTCTCCGTTTATCTCTTTCGGATAGTTTTATCTCTTTTTTATCTCTTTAATGTATAGAAACAGTGAAATACGCACGGATTCTGTGCTCTAAGACGGTAGTTTTTTTAGAAAGGGAAGGAGAGACAATTATGGAAAAGAAATGGATTGGAGGGTTGGGACGAATCAGGGGGTCAGTGTGTCATTAAACATATTACACAAACACAAATAAAGAAAGTCTTATAAAGCCTATACATACTCGTATAATAACTTATTCTTCTTCGTCGGTTCTTCTTGCCAAGGATCGTGACCTCTACTCTAATTTTCATTGTGGACAAGGCTCCTCCACTTCCCGTGGTTTCGTGCTGCGTGGAGAGCTACAGACACCGACGTACCAGGCCAGTGATACTTGGACACTCCAGCTCCAACACTTTGAGACCTACTATGCTTCTACTGCGAAACACTTGTCAGTGACTATGAGTTTGTCAGTGACTATGAGTTGAAGACCTCAATTTGGCGAGCAACGTGTCTAAAGTATATTAAAATAAATTATAGACAGGTTAATTTTTTTTTTTTTATATGTTTATTCAGATTTTTTTCTTTTTTACAATATTTCAACTTACACATCTTACAAAACTGATCCAATCAGTTTGATTGTAAGAAATCTCTCATTTTTCCTATTTATCTGTTTACGATTATATAATTAAATCTTAACTGAACATTTTATTGCGTAATACATAATAATTACTTAATAGTATAATACTTAATATTAAAATACTTAAATTATTATAATGCTTATGATCTTAATGTACGATAGTAATTGATTTATTTTTAACAATGGTTAACAGATCTAGATATTTGTCCACAATATTATTTATTTTCAATATTATTTGTTATCCACAGATCTCTAGGTATTTTTCCATGATATTATTTGTTTTCATGTTCCAAGTAGGTAGTATGACCTTACTTTTATTTTTATTTTTAAATAAGATTTCTCAATTTTAATGTCTACAGGTAATGATATAATGTATGCCTTTTTGTTCTATCACCGTATACATTTTGAGATTTATTAATAATAAACATTTGTGCTTCTCTATTCCTAGTAGGGTAGTTGTCGTTTACAGGTTTTTTGAATTCTGTGTTTCAGAATTCATCTAGCGTTAATTGGTAGACTATCTTACTATGAATAGAGCACATTACACAAAGAGAACATTTTTTTATAATCGCCTTTACATAATTGAACCTTTTTTTGCCTGATATCAATTTCAGGAAACGGATTTGTAATTGTTCTATTTTATTTACGTTTTGTATGTTAATCTATAACTATCTACTCCGTATCCTATAATTGATTCGGCTAGTGCGTTATATATATATACGTTGTATGTATATTGGTACACTTTTTCTATGTTTGGGCATTTATAATGAAGATATTGGTTTTTTGAATGCAAACGATAATATGAGTGATTTTTATATGTAATTTCTTAATCTGACAACTTTCATACTTGAGTGTATAAGCATATATTTGTTTTTTTTGCGTTAATAATAATGCCATTGTCGTGGGACCATTTAATTATGTTATTTAGGTCAGTTTGTAAGGATTCATCAATTTTTTGAAGATTTCTGTCAGCACATATAATGCAAGTATCGTCTGCAAACATGTAACATTTACAACGTTTTATTACGTTTGGTAAACTGTTTGACGAATGCTTATTATGGACACATTTGTGCGTCTGGCTGACCGTGGAATCCAGAGCATTTTTTACCAGCATCACATTTCGAGGGCGTCTATCAGCTTTTTTCGCTGTCTTTAAGTGTCCATGTTTCCAGATTGTATTGAATTATGGGAAAAATCAAAGCCCGGACGAATCTCATCGACTTATAATACTCAGTGCTAATTATAATGACTTATTACCATAATATTATCATCTTATCTTATAGCCATTCTAAAATCTTTATTTTATAATATATGTCGTACAAGTACGATACAGTGTTTAGAAATTTAGTTTCTTAAATCTTATTATTCTGACAATCTCACTTGAATTTCTTTAAAAATATTCATCGCACGGATGTTCCGCGTATTTATCCAACTTTCTAGAGCTGTTTATACGTCTGATAATAAAAATGATTGGGAATGATTTTCGCAGGCGATTCGCTTTCTAGTCACGATGCAGCGGGTAAATCGGAACAACTTGCGGCGTGAGCTTTTCTCTCCCTTTTCTCTGTCATGTACTCCTGGTAGGGTTTTATTTTTTCAACCATAAGATTTTCCAAAGTGTTGTGTTAGGTTTAGAGTAATCACATTTTATGGCTCGAAGCAAAATCGAAAAACACCGCGTATTTTGTTTCTGGTTTTCTGAGAAAAATTAACACATGAAATATATTGGGTTTGAATTTTATTTATGTTTAAGTTTTCGCTTCTGTTGTTGTTTTTGAGCTCTTTAAGCTCAACTCTTTCAAAATCTTTCACCACTAACTAAATTCATTCTGGGTGGTCTCTCTTACCAAACCTCGAATTTTTTATTTAATTATTTAATTCTATCCTGTTCATAGTAGATCAATGCAAAACGAATTATAAACAAAACCTTGCTTGAACAGACTACGCAATAATTATAATAACGTTTTATCCAAAGTGAAAATTTTCAATTGCGAACTTACTAAATATAAAAAGTCCTTTAAAAGAGTATTTCACCGATGTTTCTCGAATAGTGTTTTGTTTCTAGTATTTGTATTTATAATTCTGTTATGATTTGATTTGTATGCACTGTCTTCTTATGATTAGGTACCAATGTATTGATAATTTATTTTATTTTGTGTAATTTTTTGTTTTATATATATATATTTTTTTTATCTAATTTTTGGCTTCATATTCCTTACCCATAAATTTGATAATTTATAAATTTGATAATTTATATTATAAATGGAAATCCAAAATTAGTTTTTTTTTGTAAAAATATAAACTGTCGATTTCGCGAAAATGAATAAATAATTTAGTGACGTCCCAAGGGTGGCCGGTTCTGATTCGCGGCATTGGCTATGAATATAAAGATTTGACATGACTAATATAATAAAAATTATGATATTTTGTGAACTAACGTGAAAAACTTTTAGATTTTAGATTAAAAAAGCAAATAAATTTATAAATAATTCGGGAGTTAGTTTACTAAATTTCCAATAATTTCGTGCTTTATCCGTAGTTTAGAATCAATATCATTAAATGACCGAACGTTTGGTGGAATAAATGTTCATTGAAGAAGAAGATAACACTAATAATCTAAATGAAAATAAACAAAACACAGAAAAATAAAAGACAAAGGTCGTAACTGTAATAATCCTTGTTGCTATAAATATTACATATTTGGAATCAACGTTAAAGTGACGCTAAAGAATTTACTAAAGAAATTATTCGCTTGAATCCATTAAAATGCGCCAGGAAGTTTTAATGAAGCGACCTCCGCAGCATTGGATTAAATACCTCTCGGAATATCGGGGAATCTGGAACAAACTTGTTTAAGACCTCTGGAGCTGGAGGAAATTGCATCAGTACAAGCTTGATTGAATTATTGTGGTTTGCTCAGATTTTTTCACAATTTTAAATTGCTCATCTTCTTGAACTAATTTATAAATTAATTTATTTTCGTTCCAGAAAACTGTTTGCCGGAGCAGAAAAAAATCTTCTGCTGAAATTTGCACTGCTTTTTCAATCTGCAAGACCGTAATTGGAGTTAATGCAAATTTTCTCAGCGGGAAATATAAATTCCATTATGAATTTGGGAGATATGAAATATCTATTTTTTTTACGTTAAAAAATAAAACAAGACAACTCCAAAAAACAATTTTGAAACTCTAGCATGAGCGGGTGGTTAAGTTCTATGTAGTTTACACTCTACATACAACTCTTGTTATATAGTAGATATGAGTAATGAAGTAGATTTAACAAAATTAACAGTCTTTATTTTTGGGTTGAGGCATTTTATTATATTATTTCATGCATCATTAACCACTGAAGCGACAGAGCAATTAAAATATTTTTTCTTGGATTGCAAAAGGAAAGTTTTCCGCTCACATTAAAAATATCATACCTTCGAATTTGAATATGGAATAATAATGGAAATGATTATAGTTCTATGTAGCCCATGAATTTCCCTATATTTTGTTTACTGTCACATATTTGTAGGATTTATAAAAAATATATAATTAAATCTTTAACCTAAAAACATTTTTAAAGAATCTAGAGAATGTTTATTTTGTTTTATTTTGAACAAACAATATATTAAATAGTCGGTTTAATATTATTTTTTTTTTTTTAATTTGCCACATTGTGGCACCAAGCAATCCGAGGTTTTGGAAGTAGTACAATAATGTGTCAAAAAGCGCTCGAGTGGTTAATATTAAAAATTAAAAATGGAGGTGATTTAACGAAATATTAACTATTGAAACTTACTGAAAACTGGCGATAATACTATCAACTCCATTTACTATATGTATACGTATTCTAGTCCGGTTTATAATTCAAATAGTACATTTGTCTTGTGGTTAAAAGCGTTAGTATTAAATAAATAATACAATAAACGCAGTACCTATATAGCTTTATTCACTCATATATTCGGTTCAACAAACACCATGTATTCAGAAAGCCGTGATAAATTCCGTATTATTAATAAATTATCTAATATAGGAGATCATTACAAGCCTCCTCCGTAATCGATAAGCATTCGTACAAAAAAACCGATATCATATCACTAACCCTTCGTTGTTACGTTAATAACGCTACGGAATAAGGCGAGTAAGCACTATGGACTAAGTCAAGTACAGTAAAATAGCGAATAACCAATTTTCCACGTCAGTAAACTTCTTGCGTAGGTATATCCCTTTTATTCTCGATAAATGTTTCTGTTCGTGAGCAGTTTCACATCAATGTCAGTTTATCTAAAGCCCTTTCCTTTCCACTGAGTACACTCCAGTAATACAAGATTTACTTTTTCAATCACTGTTTTCTAAATAAAAGTATTTTATGAGGGTACAATTTGACATTTATTTCACGATTATCCCTAATACAAGTTGATCTTGTTTTTTACACACGATTTGGCTAACAGGACTGAAACATTGAAAAAATATATTCCTACGAAAAATGGATGTAGTTATACGAAAGGTTAAGACTTCAAAATAAAAGCATTTTATGAAGGAACAGTTTAACATTTACTTTGCGATATATCTTCATTTTTCAATTAAACCCGATTAAGCTAATACTTAACTGAAACAATGTGTTAAGCTCATCTCTCTGAAATATAGACTTACGGCTATAAGAGGTAATTTCAAAAGCCTTAACCATTTAACCCTTAGGGTTAATTCAAATTAAGACAAACTTTATGACTTTGTTCCGTAACTATATATACTAAAAAGATTTTTTAAATTTAAGTTTTCGTTTAATAACAGTTGGATAAATTAAGAAAAAAAGAAAATTAAAAAAATCCTTACCCACATGATAAATATCGTATGCAGATCCCGTTTCGGTGGTCTGACTTGATATTTCCTTTATATTTATTCATGTTATTTTCCTTTATATTTACACTTTATATTTATAATGTTTTCAATACATAATTGTTTGTACGTCCATAATAATAAAAAATAACCCCCTGAGGAATAAAATAAAATTGTAGTGTTTTGATTATTTACATAGTTTCAGCTTCCTTCAATAGACGTCGATGGCTTAGTTAGTTAGAAACAGATGGCCGTACGAAATCACAATAGTACCGTCTATCATGTCTTAGGTACTATGATTACCGCCCACCAACTATAGTAATCACTCGAACCTCAAACTTATTTGGAACATACCAATCTCATCTTAAGTTGTATTAATACTGGAAATTAAGAGATACAAAAAAATCACAATAGAAAAACAATCAAATCAATTATCAAATAATGAATTACCTTTTGATAGATAGTTGCATTTAAAAGTTATATGAAAAATTACATGTTTCATAAATACAATTTATTAATAGACACCTACGAGTAGGCACTCTTATATCAATTCAGTATATCCCACCATTCAAGCTCCAAATTTACAAATTTAAAAAAAGGGTTAAAGGAGACTGAATGCTGTAGAAATAAGAACCTTGAGACGTATGTGTGGTAAAACCATGTATGATCGTGTGAGGAATGTGGGGATATGAAAATATGCAAGGCTGATGTGAGCGTAATAAGTAAGACTAAGAAATGGACGCTTAGATGGTTTGGGCATGTTGAGCCAATGAATGAAGAAAGGAGTGTAAAGAGAATTTATGACGCAAATGTGAATGGTAGAAAAAGCGGACGCCCAAGGAAGACGTGGCACGATCAAGTGAATGCCAAGAGTGTGTGCCAAGATCGAATTTTTTGGCGGATCGTCCTCTCTGCTTACCCCTGCGGGGAAACGGCGCGATGGTTGGTTAGTTAAAAAAAGGCTAAGTATATGAAAATGAAATTTTCCCTTTAATTTTGAATTGTCTTAGGTCAGTTAGAATGTAATTGTTAATATTCATTTGTTTTATCATTGCATTATCATCTTCTTTATTAAAAAAAATCTTACGTCACAATGTTCGTCCAAGGTAAACTCGGAAACTACTTTAAGTAAGAAGTATTTAGGACCTACAAGCATTATTGGTTTATTTATGCCTACAAGGCTACCTTGCGGTAAGCCATAAGGGACGTAGAATTCTTTAGATTTTATCACTTTTGAAATTTAGTTTTGTGAAGAATTAATGTGATATTTTATCAAATGCCTTGGTGAAATCTGTATGTTTACTGTCAACTTGATTTTTAATAAATTCGTTGGTGGTTTAATTTTGATACAGAAGCATGTTTGTGTTTGTCGTCCTGCCTTTTACAAATCCATGTTGCTTTTTTATACGTATACTAAATATAAGATGGTATATTTGGTCAAGAATAAGCAATTAAAATAGTATAGGGTTTCCTGATTGGATGCACACCGCAAAATAGTTTGTTTGGAAAGTTGAATTATTCGACGCTACCATATTGAGTTATCCGACAAAGCACACGTGTAACATGCGGTATGATAAAACAATGTTTCAAGCAAAATACCAAGCTTCAAATTTTGTGTGATCTGGTTCCGATCTGGTTTTTAGGGAATTTTGAAATTTATTTTACGATACAACTTAACAGGGCACAATTAGTTTTTTCTAATTTTAATATTAAACAAAGTCGGGTTAGTTACACCATTTATAAGTTAAGAACGGCTAGATCGATTTTTTGGTTTTTTGATTTGTTGGATTTTTCTCGTCCGGAATAGTAGAATAACGAGCTCTGGCCTTATGAAATTTGCATTAAAAATTTGCAATAAGTAAACGACGAGTTGTTTGAAAATGTGTGTATTTCATGGAGTTTAGCGGCAGGAAATAAAGGCGGGAGGGGGAGGGGAATCCGGGAGATATGGAGGGGAATTAAAGAGGGGGGATTGTGGGAGGGTGGTGAGGGAGGGGGAAGGTGGAAAAGATGGAAGGGGAATGCTTGAGGGGGTCGCGAGAAGAGGGACAGCGGGAGAGGGGATCTTGTATCTTTTGTATCTTTCTTCAATTTGCTTCAATATTAGAACTTGATTATTAATATTAATTTTTAAAATAATACGAAAAAATATGCAAATAAAACGCTTTTTCAAACAAAACGAAGGAATCAATAATTAATATTAATTTAAAAGTAAAACACATTAAGTGTTACTAATGTTATTATTAACAATCAAAATTATTATTAGCAAGAAAAATAAGCCAACTCAATTTTGTATACTTCTTTAGACGCAATGTTGTGTTATTTTCTACGTGGATTGATTTAAATTACTTGTTTGAAGCGTCGATAGTGACTAGTATTTGTTTCAAGCAGATCGATCTACCTGACTGAGAAAACGGAACCCGTATTTGCATAAGGCACTATTGCTATTTGTTTAGAGAACTGGATATACCATTCCTTGAATACATACATACGTAGTTGGAGCAAAAGCTCAGGAAGATTCAGGATTAATGATGAGCTATTCGAAAGAAATTACAATTGTTTGTTTTCATAATCAGAACTGAATGATACTTCTTTATATAACAAAACGCCGACAGATGATGGTATCATAATATTATCAAGATATATTATGATACTATCATCTGTAATATAAATAATAATAAGAATTGGGTATCGTTTAACCTTTTGCTTGAAATAGGTAGGTATTTTTTTTTCTTATATGGCTTATTTGTTCTAACTTGGCTGAGTGACTAGTAACGACAAAATAAAGAAAAAAAATGTTAACTTTTGAAAAAATATTTGGAAAATAAAACAACCAAAAATGTCACCGGAGGCCAAAATTTAATTTACCTTTTTTACTCCAAATAATTTCAGGATTCACTGATTAGAGAAAGCCAGCTACATCCTTTTAACACTCCGTATATTATATTTCAGAAAATAAGGCAACCCTAAAATAAACCCGGTTTTTTATATAACTTTTTAATGAATCACTATGACTACGTAGCGGTTTTTTTTTTACTTTAACCCCACATTTCATATGTAAGGACCTAATATTTTTGGCTGTGAAAAGCTTAGCAATTGTCGTCACAGCACAGCACCAGCCCGACCCCCCACCTCGACCCTAACTATCCAATACCTGATATTTTAAATGTTATGTTTTATATATAGTTGATATAAAAAGAGTCGAGCCTACTTTTCATGTTGTATGTGCTCTAAGCCATCGCCACGATAGAATATACTGATACCTACCTAGAACCGTTAAAAATAATTTAATATCTTAATTTAACAAATTAAAAATTTAGAACACTTTTGAAATGTAATTAAATAATTTCGTGATAATGTTGTCTGCCATTGTTTTTCGGGTTTTCTTGTTGTTCACGTTATAAAGAGTGTACAGTGATAATAAAATAAAATGGCTTTGGAAGCGCTTATCGGGCTCGACAAATACCTGAATCTGAGTCCTTTAGATCGGTACAAGGATCTACACAACGAAGTAGCTCACCACACAAGAAACTTCACCGCCAATTGTGACTTGAGCGTGCCGCCGTTCACGGATCCCGCTGAAAACTTAACCCGGTACACCAAAGATGCGTCGGGCAAAGAAATAAAGATGGATTTCTTCCACGGAACAACCACGTTAGGCTTCCAATACCAGGGAGGGATAGTGTTAGCAGTAGATTCTCGAGCAACTGGGGGTCAGTACGTCGGCTCTCAGACCATGAAGAAGATTTTGGAGATCAATGATTTCATGCTAGCGACCATGGCCGGAGGTGCGGCGGACTGCATGTATTGGGATCGTGTTCTCGCCAAGCGCTGCAACATGTACGAGCTATGTTATAAGAAGAGAATCAGCGTCGCAGCCGCCTCCAAACTGATGGCCAACATGGTCTACAGCTTCAAGGGCCTAGGACTCAGCATGGGCATGATGCTGGCCGGATGGGACAAGAAAGGCCCTAATCTGTACTACATGGATTCTGAAGGTACTAGGGTGGCAGGAAAGTGTTTCACTGCGGGGTCAGGATCCACCTACGCTCAGGCAGTTTTTGATAGTGAATTTAAGTGGGATATGACCGATAAGGAAGCTTTTGAACTGGGCCGTCGGGCCATCTACCACGCAACTCACCGGGACAGCTTCTCCGGTGGTATGATTCGAGTTTACCACATCACTAAGAACGGGTGGAAGAATATCTCCACTGATGATTGCATGAACCTTCACTACAAATACCAAGCAGACAGGGCTAAGCCCAAGAGTGTTCTCATAGTATAAATGTTCTCATTTTATTCGATTCAATCTTCAATGATAACGGCACCTACACACTTGACTTGACGCAACAATTCTGGATGAACGACAGCAAGTTTTGGATTGTTGTTAGTTGGAAAAGATGATGTTTTCATTTAATGTTATTTTACTTGGAAAAATATTAAATTTGCTAAAATGTTTTCTACTTCAAAGATTTTTTTCTTTCTGATTATAATTATTATTAATTTCGGAATAACTTTTGCTCTATTCATCCATCATGTGTTTAATTAAGTGAAATGCTATGTTGTTCTATAATTTGGGAAAATACATAAATAATTTTTTACTAGGGTAACACTGTTTTTATTTATCAAGATATTAAACATTCAGGCGCTTCGTGACCTTAAGAGACCTTAAGAGGAATTCTTAATATTCAATTTTTCGAAGAAAGTTATTCTAAAAGATTTTCAATTTGTGATGGCATAATTAATTTTATTAAGAAATAAAATAATTACTAAATACAAAATTATTTTATAAGTAGTAAAAAATACTTTTGAAATTTTATGAATAACAAAAATATTAATATCAAAACAGATATTAAATAAGCAAAAGAAAATGATATACTCTCTTTTAAAACATTTTTCCACCTAACCGGTTTTATCCTCTTAATGACATTGTAATCCCCAATTCTAATTCACTTTCACATATTACCATAAATAAATAATTAAATAAAAAAAATAAAAAATAAAATATTATTGAAGGACACTATAGTTAAAGTGAAGTGAGTGACTTACAATCACCTCCAACGTGACATAATATCTACAGAATATACGCTACTATAGTGTTTTGTGGGCGTGTCTGTGTGCCCGAGTTAAGTATAATTTTTACCTTTTCTATTGGAATTGATAAAACATAAATAAAAGCTGAATTTCTATTTTGATCCATTTTATTACTAATTGCATCTGCGCCTATCGTCATAGAGCTTCGCGTAAACGTATTCTTTTTTTCAAATTAAAAGATATGTTTACGCGAAGCTTCGTGACGAAAGGCGCAGATGCGGCCCCATCATTAGAAATATATATAAAATTACTTAATGCAGGTAAACTAAATAATATAAAAAGCAGAATTAAGTATGTAACAAATATTCAAAATAACAATGTACGTCATTCAAATGTTCATATTTAAAAAATCTCCCTAGAAAAGATACATGTCGCCGACGGCACTCGAACCCGCACCCCTCTGGTTGCAGGTCAGGAGCTCTACCATTAAGCTACGGCGCGCCGCCCACCGCGGCGGGTTACCTCCTACCCGCCAAATGATTCAATATGCTAGTGTTTCATTCAACAATTACCGCTTATATGTATCTTTTCTCGGGAGATTTTTTCATATTGGATGAGTGTTTCAGGCTAATAATTATTGCTTATAATATTTGTTACCCTTTGTGCTATGTACATATTATTTAAAAAAATAATCAGTGTAAAACAAATTCCACTTTTTCTAACGGATTCTTGTTTTCGCTCGCATGAAGTGAGTTCACTGCTTTATCACTTATTGATTTTACATTGTAATTTTCTTATAAATAATTATTACTAAACATAATAATAAAAAAAATATATAATTGTATTATAACCCGTTTAATCACAGGAGACCATATTTGTCCCAGCTCACATAGGTCTCACAGAAATTGTTGTTTTTCCCTTACTATCATAGTCAGAAATGTGATCTAAACGGTATTGGAAAGAGAATACAACAAACTATATATTCAAATCCAAAAGAAAACCACAAAAAAAAAAAATTACCCCTTTCTGAAACCAAAGTTTCCGATAGCAATTTGAAAAAAAATTATGGAACTTTGTGAATTTTTTAAGAATTTTTTTCACATGAAACGAAAAAAAGTGAGGTGACAGTAAGGTTTATTCTTCATTTATCTAATGAAATAAGTATGTTTTTTATGTTTTTTCATTATCAGTAATTTTAGTTAGAAAAAAAAGTAAAGTGAGCCATTTTTAAAAAATTTTAAAGTTTTCGCAAAAAAAAATTATATTTATAAAAATACGTAGTAATTTTTAATATAGAAATTTGAAAGCCTATTTCATCACCTTTCGAAAACAGTTTTTAGTTTTGGAATACGTTAACAAATGTTCCATTTATTTGGATTTTAATGCAAAGCGGGAATATTTTTAGCCTCTGACAAAATACGCCAATTTTTTTAGGGGATAAAGGAAATGTCGGTTCTCTTGGCAGAGTTTGTGAATTTACATGAATAAACTTTAATTACACGTGGCAAAACGTATTAGCTTCGTTGAGCTGCGAGCAATATTGAATCGACAATATGCAGATTGTGTTTTTATTAGCATTGGCAGCGTGCTGACCTGGAAAATTATTGCTTTTGAGTTCTGAGGATTTATAAATGGCTTATTTAGGGATTATTTAAATATTTTCGTCAAATAGATCCGTGACATCTTAGAAATTTAAAAAAAAAAAGTTACCCTGATAACGATACTCAGGGCTGGAATATTTTTACGTATATAATACATGAAAATAATTGTGTACACCCAGATTCATTCGGAGAGGCTAACTTAATTCGGACTTTGTTGGAGCTTTGTGACTGATCTGGTCACTTAGACACTAAACATATCGTTTAGTTCAGAAGATTGGGAAGATTTAGAAATAGAGATATCATTTTTTTGTAAATGGAAGTCTAAAAGTAGAAAATAAAATTTAACTACACTGATAGGAAAATAACAGCTTTTGTTGTTTCAACACATTAAAAATGTTTTTATATAAAAGTATCAGAAGATTATGATATAATATGATTTATTTATCACTGCAAACAAAGATTCGCTACGGAACAATATAAATGTTTACTAAGCCGAACTGGATGGATGATTCACGGCAGATGCGAAATCCAAAACAGGTTTGAGATATCCTTTTATTCTGTAACGAACACCAGATTTATGATTTATCTGTCACCATCAATTATACAGCTGGAACAAGACAGCTGTTTATCATCCAGGAGGGCATTTATCTTATTTTCGCAATCCTGCCACAGGTGAGCGATTACTTTGTCATGATTTTCCCTATATTTTTCTGAATTCATGATAAAATGTTTTGCAAAAAATGTAAAAAAAAATAGAAATAAATTTTTCATGTTTCTATTCATGTCAAATCTCTCTAAAAGAAGACATATGAAATATTATAAAACATCGAAGTATTTTTTTCAAGTGTTTAATGTTTATATTTTTTGGTAACGTCGTATCATTATTGAATAATATTATATAATAAGTAGTTGCGAATCCCATTCAAATAGAGGATAGAACTGACGCAATATTTTTGTTCCTTGCAAATCCATTTTTTTTTTATAACACCTTACTTGGTTATACATAGTACCTACATGTGCATTATCTTTGTAGATGATAACGATAACCTGCTTATGTAGTAGTTTTGATCGTGCGTATTATATTGAATGCCTAATTTGTTTTTTTTTTTCTTAATAAGTGACTGTTTGGTGAATGTATACGAGTTTTAAAGGTTTTCATCCAGAAAAATTTAAAGATTTTTTTCTCAATAAAATTGGTGACATGTACGAAGGAACATAAAGTTTGTAAATATTGTAATTGGTATATAGATAATTTCACGAAAATAGGTAATATACAGAAACTACGTATTGTTTGAGACACAATTCGAGTTTGTAATTTGTTTTTTTGGACACTTTATAGCCCGATTTTATAACTTTAAGATAAATGTTAATATGCAACAGAATTTTCTCTCCAGCACAAATTAAACAATCAAATATTAAAACGTCAAAAGTGACAACAAAATTGACAGCTACTTAAGTTTACATTTTGTTATTCAAAAGCTTTGTACTATGAACTTAACTTGAAATTTAAAATTTGTAGTGGAAGTTGTTTTTGTTTTACAATCTCACCAGAGTGGCAATTAGTCACAGCATCCTACATATTAAGCTTATTCGCACGAACAGCATCACATTGTGTGAAAGAACCGAATGTAATTGCTTATAATTACACGACCCCATTACCTTAATCCTCCTTCCAACGACGTCCCGCGTATACCACAGGTTCACACTTGAACAATGAACATATTGCCCCCAATTACAAATGTGGCGTACATTCCGGGTATAAACACTATTATATACATAATTATTCTCGCAGATTGCATTACACCAGTGGCTGTTGGCCATATCTTGTCTCGTTTTGACAGCGGGCCCTTTAAAGGGAGGCCAAATGGCGGGATTAAATGAACATCAGACCCCGGCGGAGATAAGGCGAGAGTATTAAGAGCTCCGGCCTTTTGGTTCATGAAATAAAGTTGATCTAGCACAGCGATGAATTTTGAGAACAGTCTCTACGTTGTTGCAGGCTCGCTCATCTGGAGATTGCAAAAAAGTGGAATTCTACAAAAAATGTATTACTGATGAGCAGTGGCGGTTCGTGGTCTTTTTAACGGGGGGTTCAGAAATTCAAGAGAAGAAAGATATATTGTCTAATCAAAATTTACTCTTGTCACACAAATTAAATAAAGTTAGTGGGGGGGGGGGGGGGGTACCTAAATAGGTACTATTGTTTTTAAATAACTTGATACTCCTCGACACAATTATTAAACAACCAAAATGGTTTTAGAGGATTTAAATTGTTTAATGGTTTTTACAACACTCAATGTACGTTGCTAATTATTATTGTTTTTTTTTTCAATGAGAATAGTTGTGTAGAATGTAGAATATAATATAATTGATATTTTAAAACATAAAAAAACAAGAAACACAAATAAAGGTGGCCACGAAATAAAATTAGCTTTTTTCACTTACACTAAAAATCCATTATACACGTATACAAAAAATAATAATTTTTAATTGCCAAACTTTTTTCATTATCATTAGCGTTATTTTTTGTATATAACACTGTATTCCGTCATTGTGTGAAAAAATTAGGACAGAATATTCGCGACAACCGATAAACGCAACCACTTTCAATTTGAAAGCCGAAACAATACTAGGAAAGCTCAACACAAAATTGCATAACTAGCGACGTTGTTTGCCGAAACTTTAGTAAATGTACTCGTAACTAAGGGATATAACGACTTATCTATAAAAAAAATACGAAAACAGAAGTCAAAATCGGTCCACTTCAATAGTAGATTTACAAATGCCATTAGTAAACGGTTGGAGAAAATCAGAAACAAGAAAATAAAAAATGTACAAAAATGACTACAAAGTTAAATACCATAATATATAACATTTAACTTGCATCCGTCGGTGCAAAAGTCGACCGTCAGCCGGTCATCCTGCGACAATCTCGGGCTTCGTTTCGGCGAGACTCGTCAAAGTTCGGAGGTCACGTGACATCTTGACTCGTGAGCAGCGCACCAAGCTGCGTAGTTTTTTTCCATTCTACCGTCACAGCTATTCGTATCGGCTATGATTTTTCGTATGGACAAATGTGTGCGGATCGCAACGCGCACAAAATGGGAATAGATAGGTACCGTACTTTTCGGTGGCGCGAGTTTTAAAGACGGAATTTTAATGTCGAGCCATCTGTGATGCGCTTATATTACTATACAACAAGATTGTTTTATTTTATCATATTTTTCATGGGGGTTCACCGCACAACCGCACTTTAGAGAAAACCGCCACTGCTGATGAGTGCTGTACAAAATACCTTACAAATACAAGCAATACATAATAAATTTATGCTGGTAGATATAAAACTTTGAATACTTTACGTAAAATCATAAAGTAATGTTAATAATATTTGGCTAATTTATACATGATGTCCGGGGGTAAAGTGCATTAACTTCGGGGGTGATTCTACACGATTGCAGGAGTAAAAAAGATTAACAACTTTTTCCGAAATTGCAACTTTTTTATTCCCATACAAAAAGATTAAACTATTAAAAATCCTTGGTGTAAGGTACAAACTTTCCCGATAAATTTGCTGTGCACCTGCCGGGTGCGATTGTGGCGTCGTTTGATAGTTTTGATTGTTACGTATCGTCATAAAGGAACATAATAGTGTTGGCCGCACACGTCATGCTAATTTATCTTTTTAACAAAATCCATAAAAGTGGGAATTTCTAAAAAAGGTATTTATCTTTTTTACTTATACTATCGTGTAGAATCACCTCCCGAAGTTAATTCACTTTACCCTCAGACACCCTGTATAGCACCGTTTTTGAATAATGTAACCTGAATAAGCTGAAGATGGGGAATTAATCATTTTCACTTTAAGGTCGGGTAGGTTTCAAATTTTTTTAACATTTCATCAAATTTTGGAAGCTAATTTTCTATCTACGTGTAAGTTCTATTACAGTTCTGTCATTTTATCACTATACGCTGCCGGTTGCTTCGTAAAACTGAACTAATAACAGAATTTGAATAAAACTTTCACAGAACTTGAAAATTAACTTAAAAAATTTGATGAATTGTTCAATTTTGTTTTAAATAACCCATCCTAATTCAATCCTTTCATTCTTTCATAAAAATGTCTACGTGTTTCGATACATCTGCGCCTTGTATCATAACCTCTCTACACAGTTCATCTTTGGTAAAAGCCAACAATGTCACCCGCTTACGGCGACAGAACGCATAAATGAGCTAAGAACAATACGACCTTCTTCGTGCGAAGTAATAACAACAACAATTTCTGACTTCAAAGGTTAATAATACGGACATAATGTTTATTGTCATTATGTGATAGAAATATGGGGCCGTGAATTGGAAAAAAATGTTGTTTTGGGTCAAATTTGTATCAGTATGCTCATAATACAATGTTAATAATATTTTTGCAATTTTTTTTTATTGTTTTGTGTTGCCGATTCATTTAAAAATATTTCTTATTACATACTACAAATCCCTGATGATCCATCGTTTGCGACTACTTTAAACTGTGAATTTTAACTACGTACATTGAAATTTAAACTTTAGCTTCTACTATCAGATCTTTTAACTTTATTTCACGACCTTTGGAATTTGCAACTTGAACTTCAGCCTTTTGAATTTCGATCTTTGAACTTTAAACTGTGACATATGACCGTTATTGTTACACAATTGAGTTTTGTACTCTAAGCTTTGATCTTTAAGTTTTGAGGTTTGAGCTTTGAACCGTGAACTTTGAACTTGGAAGTTATGGCTTTAATCTTTAAACGTTTATCTTCATAAACTTTAAACTTTTTTTGAACATGGTTTTAATGTTTTCATATTTAGCATAATTTTTTTTATTAACGACTCCGAGAGTAATAGATATCTGGTCACATAATGAGCTATTTCTAATATCTTAAAAATCCGGTTCAGCACAATTTTGTTCAAAAACTATTTAAATACAATTCAGATCTAAATGTTCTACGTTGTCCACGCCAGAAGCTGCAAGGCCTCAGCCGTTGGTCTTCCCAAGGCCTTAGGAAAAGCTTTTCTCACCTTCCAAGCAATGTTTCGAGGAAAAGATTAACCATCGGTAAGCATATATTAAGTTAGGTAGACTCGGGTGCTAATGGGGAGAGAATAAATAATCTTATGCGGTAAGGTCCATTCGTCTTAAGCGGGTGATAGAGCCCGCGTACCTACATAATGTAAACTAGTACGAATCTTTGTTTTATTAGTGTGGGGTAATGTTTACTACGTTTTTAGGTGCTTACTTAAGAGGGTTTAACCAGACAATACCGGAAATTTGTCATTTTTAAATCAAATTCTAGACATATTGACTTTTTTTACCAAAAAACGTAAATTGATTTTGACAGATTGTTATTTTATCTGGTAAATGCACTTTTTAAACTTTGAAAAACTAAGTTTATTTTGAATTTACAAAAGTTATACCGTTGGTCGTTGGCAGATTTGTTAAATTTTCAAACGAAATATTGTATTATACAACACAAATTTCAAATTATATAATTATACAGCAAAATAAATCAATACTTTATAATCTAGTAAACACACTTTTCAGAATTTTAATTTTAGTTTAACTAAACCTCAGTTTTTCTATTTATTTAAGGTCTTAACAAACTAAAATATTTCAGATTTTTTTTACACACTATTTTTTTTAGACATTAGACAGATATTAAAAAATCATAAATACTTGTGATAAAAAAAAACTTACAAGAAGAACACAATATTTAATAAATTATCATCATGCGTTTTGAACATTTTTATTACTTACTTGAATGTAGGTATATATTAAAGCAAGTTTTGAACGAAATAAATTTGATACGGGGAATAATCGATCTTTCTCACCGGAACCTCCCTGTACTGTTGCAAGCATTTTGGAGCTTTATTCTCAGCTGCTAGTCATATATATACATCCTAATTACAAACAAAAAGGTTTTTTTATTATGGTCGCGATCCCAAACAATATCGATGTTAGAGTTTAGGCAAATATTATCGAAGGCACGAAGAGCACGGTTGATTGGCGAATTTGCGGGTGCGTTTGTTTTATAATTAGATGTGTAGAAACGTGTCATACTAAACCTTTCGTACTTTGGGTAAAACGCTTGAAAACACTCACTCAAACACAATTTTGCGATAAATTATTAATAACGAAATAATTTCATCATAATAGTTTTATTTGCTATATAAGTAATTACACAATTATTGCAAACGTAGATGTCGTGATAGATTATTAATGTACGTTTTTATTTTATTTTATTATCTACTTATGAAGGCAACCTTTTCATGGAAATTTTTTCAAGAAACCGAAAAATTTGGTAAGATTTTAAGCCCAACCAATTACAGTTTGACTGGTTTTGTGAATATAACAAAATAATAGTAAATTCGTATGGAAGTTCATTTCTTTGTCAAGACAAGCTGTAAATGAAATTCTCGTATTTTATTATTACATCTGCGTCCAAAATGGATGTCAATATGCTTATTTATTTTTGACTAACACAATATGAAGCGCCCTTTTGCAACATCAACATGATTGATGAAATATTCTCCAAGTGAATTGATGATTGTTATTTGGGTAATCAATCTTCGTGCTGAGAAGCTGTTCGAGTTTCTTCCGAAGAAATTGGCATCGTGAGCAACACGGCCCAGTAAAAACAGGTAATTATTATATTATATTTATATTTTCTTTTTCCGCGAGGCTTTCTTTAAAGAAATGCAAACGTTCGCAAACTGCGAATAACTTGAAAATAATTTTAGAATCTTCTACTAACAAAAACTTTATCCAAAAAAGGGGTTCATAAGTTGAAGATTTGGCTCTTGTAAGTATTATTTATAGGCCTGATACATTATTATCTTCCAGACTTACAAAAAGACCTCGATATTTCCAAGACTAGGATGTTTCTACTCGCAAAATTTATTTGAAGCATCTATAATATCTCTAAACGATCAAATTCTGAAACTAAAACACATGATTTTGCTTTAATTCGTATGGCTTCATCTTTAAAAAGGTCGGCTTGACCAAACTCGTCCCTTAATGTGTCAGACACCAAACCTTTTCAAATCAAGGTTTTTTTTTCATCGCAGATCCTTTAAAAATCTGAGGATATAATAATATATATGTAGAATTTGTGAAGCTGAGCGTATTTATGAAAAAATATTTGCTTTGTGGTTAATGACATTCAAAAGACGAAATTTACTAACTTGAGGGGAAAGACTGGTCCAGATAAGGTTTTTTCATCAAAGATAAAATTTATTTTCGTTCGCGGAAATTTCGTTACTCGAGTGTAGAGGTAAATTTTACCAGGAGAAAACATTATTGAAAATTTGATTTGAATATTTTGGGCGTCCGGGGGTAAAGTGCACTAACTTCGGGAGGTGGACATGATAGTGTAAGTAAAAAAGATAAATAACTTTTTTCGAAATTCCAACTTTTAGGGGTACTTTTTTGGTAAAAAGATAAAATTAATACGGCGTGTGCGGCCTGTACTATTAGGTATTTTCCGCTGTTACGATACGCGCCAATCAAAATCGACGTCGCCACAATGCGCCCGGCTGACTCACAGCAAATTTATCGGGTAAGTTTGTACCTTACACTAAGGATTTTTAATAGGTACGTCTTTTTATATGGAAAAAAAAAGCTGGAATTTCGAAAAAAGTTGTTAATTATTTTTACTACTACCATCATGTAGAATCACCACCCGAAGTTAATGCACTTTACCCCCGGACGCCCTGTATATATATATATATATATATATATATATATATATATATATATAGATATAGCGGCAGGAAGTGGTCCGACCTAATCGGATGAAATCCTGGAGTACTTGGAAATTATCTGAATCCTGAACTTCAAAAAAAAAACATTGTAGTATGAATGTAGAATTTGCCAGAACCAGTTTAAAAAAATGCATTTTCGCAAAAATGGCGGATATTATATGAAAGTTGACTAAAATAATCGGCCTTAATTTTGAAATAACTTTGTATAAATAATTTTTTGTAAGTCTAATTTAATTTTTCTTAATTTAAACTCTTAACGAAGTGAATCCGATGAAATTGGATTAACTACGGTTCCAGCTAACTTGCATAACGCAGCCAACTTGTAAAATGCGTTTAAAGTTTGTAAAAAGCATAATTTTTTCTAAAATTCGACTGAATTCGAGAATCAAAATACAACTGATCTTTACTGTTCTGTTAGTAAATACGCACCGAAGCGGTCTAGCCTGACGGTAATTATAGTAAAACATAGTACGAGGTCAATGTCGAAATTGATTGCCAAAACTTTGAGAACGTATTTTTCACATTTATATAAAAAGTTTTAGGTAAAAACAATTTTGGATCGGCTGGACCAGAATCTCCCCCTAAACAGTCATTCTGAAGAATGCACCGAAGCCTACTAAAAAGCACCACCGACATTGTTATACTTATAATATGCCAATATTATTGTAGTAAATACTTCTTTACGCCTTGGGGGTAAACTGGCGAGAGCATTACGAGAGGCGTTATATCCAAACGTTACAGGCGTTACGAACATAACGGGCGTTACGAACGTTACGGAGGCGAACGATAATAAATTCAAATTAATTTTGAGGTTCATTCCTCACAATCTAACTGTAACAACAGTGCTCAAATCCATAGTAATGAGTAATGACGTTTAGAATGGGTGATGGCATTTATGCTGACAATAGTTGTGTAGTTGTTTCTTACATTCTAAACTTTAAAATCTAGCTAATAACTAGCACATTTTCGATTGGAATTTTTTGAATTTCCTGCTGCAAAAGTGAATAAACGTCGCTCTCTAACTAGAATCTAACTAGAATCCGCATCAAAAACTTTTATTTTAAACTTTGTGAGAATTAAATCAACAATTCCCATAATAAAAGTAATCAAATTTTCGTTTGGAGTGTGCGAACTTAGTGCATCGAAACGACTGATTTGTCATGATGATTGGTAACATTCCAAACGAATCTTCAATATAGATTCTTATACACTGATGATTGGAATGGTTTTATTCGATGCCGGAAAGAAAATTAGGTTACATTACTAAAGAAGTATTTACTTCAGTCATGTGGTCTAAAGCACACTCGTATTTTTTTATATTTATTGTAATTCCAGAAAAATAGTTCAATACGACATCACAAAAAGTTAATCATTTTCTGTGAGTATTTTTTAAAAAGTTTTTTGTGATTTTCTAAAAGTCAACAAAATATGATGCAAAAATATGAACGTTGATTCCACAGCAAATAATAGATATTATATTTCTGTTAAAATTAAAATGTACATCATTAGGGAATTTTACTGCGTAAACAACCGTATCGCTTTCCTTTTATTTTACACTGAAAAAATCGGATCTTTTCTGAGATTGCGGAGCATACTAATATGTTGATATAGAAGGAAGGAAAATCGTTTAGAATATTTGTAGAACCTTTAAAGGATCCGGTGTAAAAAAGGTTTTACTTGTTGTCTGTGTTGATTTAGGCTATCATCCTTGAAATTTAAATGTTCATTTTTGTAGAAATTTTTTTTTTCTTGACAATGTCAGAAAACATAAAACTCAGTTTGCTTCGGAAATCTTCTATGTTTGATGAAAAGATCGGTTTGTTAGAATTTTTTGCTAGTTCCCGGTTATTTGTTACTTAGCTGTTGTAGTAATCATTGATGGTCCATTTGATTATAGAAACATTAAACCTATTAAGAAAACATTTTTGCACGTAAAAGTTAAAATTCTTATCGCTGAATTTAAAAATCCTGCATTTTCCGGGAAGTTACTAATTCAGTATTCAAACCCGGTTCAATATTTTAATTGAAATGAGTCTTCGAGCAACCAAAACAGAATAACTAATTCTAGAAAATTTCATAAATTATGCTCTATTTTTGGAGCGTAATGTTTCAGCTATCGCTAGAATTGTTTTTCGTAAAGAGAAATTGGCGTTTTGGTGTAGATACTATTTTAATTTCAGCATTTTAGGGTTCCTGTTGTAAACGTAATATCTAATAACTAGTAAATATCACTTCGTTCAAATTAAAAACTTTTTAATCTCCTCTTCATTCAATCATTTTGATTTTGAAAATTGTTGTGACAGGATTTGAGAAATTGCAGTAAAGCTGCAGTGAATTTCAAGCAACTACTGAATTGATTAAACTGATTTGGTTTTCAAGTCAGAGACGGTGCTTAATTACTCAGACCCATAAGCTTGTTTTCATGACGATATAACGACAGCAGTCTAGCCCAATAAGCTTGTTTTGAAGCTAATGCGTGTGTTCCCACAAAAATCATTATAACTCCGTTGGTTTTCTTGTTACAACCCTAAAACAAAAAGCAGAATATCAAGAATAAACCACGTTTCATATTTCTGTTCAAAGTTGTCCATAGAAATAGATAAAAACACTTATTTTATAGATACCTAAATCGCCAAATCGCATGACTTTTTGTTAAACTTAGTTAATTTTTTATTAAATATTTTTGTATGAAATGGTAAAAAAGTGAGGTGATAGAATTGTTTATTATACATTTTTTGATAATATAAGTGGTTTTTTACGTTATTTGTGATTTTAATACCGTTTTTGCATAAAAAAACATCAGAGGTGTGTCATTTTTATAATTTTTTTATGTTTGCATTCTAAATTTTAATATTTATTTGTAATAATATAATTTGAAAGCGCATTTCATTACCTTTCAAAAACAGTTTTTAGTATTGGGCTACGTTTAGAAATAATTCGTTTATTGAGCTTTAATTGGAAAATAACATAACATTTCTCAATGTGACAGGCTTATTATGACCAAAAACCTACACAAAGACGATAGACCTAAGTGGTTGTAGATAGAAGCTATTTATGTTTTCATACATAATAATATTAACAAGTAACATCTTGCTTACAGTAATGGTTACAATGAGAATTCTGGACCACTTTGTAATTTACGTCAAGTAGTCAGGACAATATACTGTACAATGAATTATGGAATTGAAGTGACAGCTTATTTTATTGTGATAAGAGACACCCTTATAAACATTTCATTATTACGAAAGTTTATCACTGTATAAGAGTTCTAGAAACCGTTTTAGATAAGCGTTCAAATATCATCCTCATAGTAAGTAATTATGGTCAATTGATCGTTCATTATGTAAATTAGAATGAAGATCGTTATTATCTTCCGTTCTCGGTTTTGTAAAGATTGGGTACAAGAAAGCTTTCCAAAGCCAAACTTTTCACCGTACAAGAAGACGGATTGTGACTTCATGCAGAGTTATATTCCACGTATAATATTCAGCTGAACTAAAACTCATTCCACTCACGTAACAAAGTTTTCAAGTGTACGTTTACTAGTAAGCAGGAACTATGGAAATTTTCCGAGTGGACTCCTGCAATTAGAATTTGGAACTTTACCTAGTTGTTTGACGTACCGAGTTAATTGATTAATAATTAGCATTAGTAAGTAACCCATACACGTATTACTTCTTATTAAAACATATTATATATAATTTTACTAATTTATTTATAATGTGATATATTTTTCAATTTTTAATTACAAAAAAAAGAAAAGAAAAAAATATGTATTACAAAAATTGGAAGAAAAAAAATTACAAAATCGTCACTTCAGTTTTTTCGAAAATAATTTTGGAAGTATCTTTGGTAAGCTTTTTAACGCAAATACAAAACGTGGAGTTTTTTTTTATCTGGATACCGCACATGAGTCCTAACTGCTTCCCACCGTCTGGAGCGAGTGAAGTTATGGAAACCATTATTTAGATATCTCACCGTAATACAAAAGGAGATAGGAGTTTACAATAATTGCTTTAATGAATGTTAAACATATTAATAATATAATCAGTGAAGCAATGCAAGTGTTGGGACATGTCTTAAGGATTTCGAAAGACTTTAAATATTTGAAAACTGTAAAGTTACAATACACTTCACTGGTTAGAACTATAACTAGAATTTAACTC
Source organism: Limnephilus auricula (assembly GCA_951813805.1). NCBI lineage: Eukaryota > Metazoa > Arthropoda > Insecta > Trichoptera > Limnephilidae > Limnephilus > Limnephilus auricula. The sequence continues at coordinate 23,325,895 of OX638393.1, forward strand.
TATCATTTGGAATCCATACTACAGCGCACTTAGAGTCCAACATAAATTCTTTCGTTATATTAATTTCAAATTGGTAATTTCCATTGTAAACATTGATTACTTTTTTCTGTTTCATATTATGAAACACGATACTTTAAAAGAAAGAAGAATTTGTTCAGTTTTTATTTATTTTATTTTTTGTTTTGGAACATTTATAGAATATTAACATAAAGAATTATAGAATAAGCACTGTTGAGAGCGTAGGCGTTAATATTCCACTTAAAAATGTTCGCAGCATGCACAGTCTAAGAATTGTCTTTCACTAATTTATTTAAAATTGTTAACAACTTGTTGAACTCCCCTGAACTTCTTTCATTAATATATTTCCATGTGCCGAGCAGATCAGTTCGCAACAAATTAAAAACAATATAGGATCAAACGCTGAATTAAATTCCATAATGAACCGTCTGCATATACTTGGTAACAAATATTTTTTTGATGGTACTTTAAATATTGAAAGAATATCAATATATATTTTTTTATTTATTTATTTATTATAGAAGGATACAAGAAAAGTACATTTTACATATAAGAAAGTTTTGCCTGTCCAACTAGGAAAGTTTCCCGTTCTAGGACAGACAAATTGACAGGTTTTAGTTCATATTATTAGTCCTTAAGAAATGTACATAATTACATAACAAAAAACTGAAAACCATAAAAAACAAAAAAAAAATAGGGAGATACGTTTTTAGATTTTCACGGCTAAAAGCATTTTCGTTGTTTGTTTTTGGGGTGTTATGCCGTGTTGTGCACGGCATAACACCCCAAAAACAAACAACGAAAAAAAATAAAATATTTTTCTCTGAAACCAATTGTATAAACTTGTAAAACTCCGTATTGAAAAGTATAAACCAGGTACGTGATAACAGGATGTAGGAATTATAAAAATTTTACAACATAAAAATATGAAGTTATTTTAGGTTACGGGTTTAGAAGTGTGAGCTTATAATACATAGTACATTAAAATTTACAATATTAGATATAATTTATGTATGCAATACTATATATGCTTTTTTTCCTAAGCGTTGTAACTACGATGTGTAATAAATTATGTTTAATCATGATTATTTTCACTGATTTAAAACATGTTTTCAGTTCATACGACAATACCAATATACACCGCGCTAATGGCTTGAACTAATCCTGCTAAAATATAAAAACAATAACTATAAATATAGGTAGAAATATAAATAGATACTATGAATATACATATATATATTATACCTCATTTAATGCTAATTTGGTTACGGTATAGTGAAATTAGTGTATTACTTTGTACGTCATACATGTTATTTAATTAAAGCTATAAAAGATACGGTTTTTTCCTTATCCGCATCTTTTATATATTACACAGTATTAGACAGTATATCTAGATTATGCTTAGACAGTTTTTCTAGTTCCTGTCTCTATAATATTATTTTTTTTTAAATTGTTAATAATTATTGACTTTTTTATTTATTATTTGGGCATGATGTGAATATTTGTTATTGGGTTGTAACCTAATTATTATAATCTAATGTTTTCTTTTATGCATGTAATGTTAAACCGCCCTACCTTCGGGTTATTTCCGCAAAATCTTCAACCTGATAAGATTTTATCAAAATATATGCGTTTACAATAGGTTTATTAAAATATAAGTTTAAAAAAAAAACGCGTACGTAATTGCGCACGTGATACGGGATAGCGCAGAATGGTATAATCAACATAACCGTATCACGTACGTTTATAGGCCTAGGGCGGTTAATCTGTAAATGTTCCTAATAAAAAAAAAATAAAAAAAAATAGAGCTGTTTGTCATCGCTTCTCAGTTTAATTATAATTGATTGTTTTTCTCTTCTTTTTTCTACATACTTATAGCTTACTTATATATGTATTTATTATAGCTTACTCTCTATACTTATATGTTGTTACTGCAATAATTACCATTTAATTTTTTTTTGTCATTTCCTGCATGTATTATTCTCACTTATATTTTTTCTTAATTGTGTATATTTTGTCTACATGTGAAATTATTATAATTTCTATATAATAGCCGTCAATCGGCGTTAATAAATAAACAAATAAATTATCTGGAAAAACGCTTCCGAAGTTGGATAATCGCGCACTCTCATTAATGCAGTTTATCACTGATATTCACTGAACAACTAACTTTTCTCCCAAAAGTATTATAAAATATTGTTGTTTACCACAGCAATCAGATCATCCCCAGACGAAATCTCTTCCGTCCGGTAATAATGTAATCTCCTAACAAATGTGAAGTTTTGCTAAATAAATGTGTTTAGGTTCCGGAGCATCTCCCAAAGGATTAGCCATTTGATGGATCATGCCCAAAACCCCTAACACGTTTTCCCAGTATATAAATCCTGAGTCGCTTTCTACGCAGTTAATAATAAATAAATACAAGTTTAATAAACAAGATTTGATTTAACCCTCGATTTCTAACATCGTTATGTATACCTCAATAAGTTAACCATTTGACCTTTTGACGAACATTTTTTGAAGTTGCATTTAAAAAAATTTATTTTATGTTGTAAAATATAGAATTATGAGCATATCATTTACTTATGATATGGTTTGTGGACGTATCCATCCAATAGAAGTAAAAAAAATGAAGTAAGAAAAAATCATTTCTTAAAAAAAAAAAAAATTCTAAAACGAATAATTCCTTAAATTTTAACTTTATTTCTAGACGGAGCTTCTAGATTTGGTAATTAGATTTTCGCATTTGGCCATGATAAGTAAATATCGTAGCTTTTTTGTCGCCTTGAGATATATTATTTTTTTCTACACATATATCATATGTAACAGATGACAATATTTAATTTTTAATATTGTCCTCAGTGCAATTTTTTTTTGTTAATATAAAAAAAACATTATAATAATGCACATATTACGTCTTATTTCACCTGTATTTAACTATTTTACCTGAGATTTTCATGAATAATCGCTGTACTAATTTTCAATGTGCGGGAAATACAATTTTTTTTACATAAGCTCCACACAGTAGGCTCTGAGGAAAACAATTTTTCTTGCGGCCTATAATATCTTTGAGGATGCTGTGTGATGTTTTTTTAGGGAAGGGAAGGAGAAGAAGCTGTGGGAAGGGAAAATGGATGATGGGTGTGTAGGAATCTGGGGTCAGTGTGTCTAGGGGTGACGGACTATGAAACCATTCCTCCCACAGTGGTTCAAGGCGATGAATCCAGTTGGTATGTAGACACATTTGGCGCCAAGTCTTAGACAGACCTCACCCCATGAACCCGGGCAACCCTGCTAAGTCAACAAACGAAACGAACCACTTGGTGTCACCTGTGGCAGGGGTGTTGGTTATTCACTAAATGGTTCCAGGGGCGGTGGTTATGTTTGATTTTTTTAATAAGTGCAGAAAGCTAAAAGCAAATTGACTATTTTTCGTATATCAACGAAAGCCTTTACATTCAGAAAACATTGGATATTATTTTTATGAGTATAAGAGCAAATATATTAACTGCCTGGAGCTAGTATCCTAGAGAAATGTTGTTAAATTGAAGAAAGTGGGGACAGGACGGAGACGGGTAATAGGTAATATTAAAATTGCCTGAATATTCAAATCTCTAAAAAAAAAAATCTTAAAAAAAATCATAAAACGATATAAAAGCCAAAATATACCTTCGTCCATTTGACTTGAATGAAATGACTTATCCCCGGGGCGTATGGTAAAACAAGATTTTTCATTTCGTATTAGAAACTGAAAGAAGATTAAAAAAGTTATCTGCTACTTGTGAAAGAAGAAACTTTTTTAGGTACAAAAAGTTGGAAATCGAAATTTCAAATTTCCAAACGCGAAGCTTTCGGAATTGGAATATCACAATATTGCGAAATTCTTTGACATTTATAACACTTTTAAAACGTTAAGTTATAAATAGATTATATTTTTATAGATTAGTTTGGATAAATAATAGCAGAATAAAGGTTTCAGTATAGCTCACAGTGACGTTTTTCAACTTGATATATGTCACTTTCAAACCAAAAAAAAAACATTTCATAGAAGTCATAACGTCAAATAATCATATTTTAATAACAAAAATGAATATTTATTTATTCAGTGTGTATCAGCACATACCTTAAAGACTCTAACAAGCGATTCTTTGACACATTTGGTAGTATGATTTTGCAATCAAATAAAATACCTTTTCAATTTTAAACAAACATAAAAATACACATCGCCTCTGGACACCTAATAAATGTGAAGTGATACACACTCTGCCGCGTTCCAGCAGCACTCAACGGACGATGCACAGCGCGTATCACTAGGTCCGTTTAGACGTGTGGAAGTGTGATCATGATGACATGTGACGAAAAAACTTTTTTTTTTTTAACGTAGGCTAATTTGTAGCTCACATAGTTATCATAGAAATCGTTATCCCTTACTGCCATAGTGATAAATATTATCTAAAAGGTTTTAGAAAGGAAAAACGTAACCTTTTTTTATTCGAATCTAAAAGTTAGCCGTAGAAAAATTAAATAAAATAACATAAAAATCAGGTGACAATAACGATAATATTACATTAGTAAAAAAAATAAAAATATATCAAACCAAATAAATGCTGAACAGTGCAGTTGCATCAATAAGAGTCGATTCCTCCGTTTTAAATTACATTAAGTCAAAATAAAATAATTTTGTAATTAACAATCTGGGTGTAAAATGTTGTAACGAAAGTGCGACTGATGTTTTATATGAGACACAGCATAAAAAAAGGACAAAAATGTAGGTATAAAGTAACGTGCAAAGTTGTAGTCTCTCTTCGTCATCATCTCTGTCATCCCAGATAATAAATTGTCTTAATTACTGAGGAGTGAGGATATCATTATTCTCAACGCTTTGCAAAAAATAAAGATAATAAAATATTTATTCAATAATGTTTACATTAATAATATTAGACTTTAAAAGCACATTCTTGTTGGTAATTTTTTTCTCCCTAATCATCTAACTTTATAAAACAAATAATATTAATTGATACTCGAAGCTCGTTGTATTGTAAATACGTAGTAATAATATGTTGGCATTCGATTTCCAAAACTTGGCCGGAACAGCAGTTTGAAATGTGAGCTTAAGTTTTGTTGGAAACTTGCTTCAGCCCGTGTAGTTGGCTTCCAAATTGAATGAACTCTAAAGTTGCAAGGTTCTGCAATATGAGAGCTTGCATTATGCACTTCCCGCTTGAAGACGAAAATATCCCTGAATTCGTGGTACCGCTTCGCTGTAAACAGTCTCTTAAAAATGATTATATTTTCTTGTACATTATGTTCACCTGAGGGCACAACCTTTCCCCGGTTTACCAAGACGACACCATTCAAATTTAACAAAAAAATATAAAATGAAAACAGGTGAAGTTCATTTGCTTTGTTTATAAATCAGGACCGCCGAGAAAATTGACATACAACAAAATAATGTTAAGTAATTATCCACGTCATTACCAGCTGTAACAAATTATAAGAAAGTCTTACCGTTGGGAAGAAAAAGAAAATTTCTAAACGCAGTCTCCGTTAAAAATGTATACCACGCAATCATTGTAATGAAACAAATGACAATTCTACAAAAAAGGGCTATGAGAATTATACTGATCATTTAGACAAATTATTTACTTCGACACTTTATGTTTAATTTACAAAATAATTAATGACCATAAATCAAGTGGTTTCTAAGAAAAATTGAAAACTTGCGGCATAAACACGCACTGGAGGAAAATATTTCACCTTCAGAAAAAAAACATAGTTAAAAGTCATTGATATACGGACCAGTTTTAAATAATAAATTAACAGTTATACGTTGAATACATCACCATCGTTAGTTTAAAGCAGTGGTTCCCAAAGTGGTCTAGGTGGACCCCCGGGGCCACGGGGTCTATGTTGGCGTGATAAAAAAATGGGGGTCCACGAAAATGTATCTGGTTTCGATAGTAAAGAACAAAAATGATGTGTTGGCTTAACCTATCAATGTAGGCCAGTGGTTCCCAAAGTAGCCCGCACAGACCCCCAGGGGTCCCCGGGAACATCATTCAGGGAGTCGCAAGGTTGAATATAAAATAAAAAGTTATTATAAACTACAATAAAATATATAATGTTGAGTTTGGATATATATTTCTACCAGCGGTGTATAATATATATTTTATTGTAAATTATGGCGAGCCACAAAGTTAATGCTTATTACGAACATGTAGTTATTATAAAGATCGATACACAAATTGCTGTGATAGAACATCTGTTTTACCGGGTGGTTAGATATAAATTTAGTTGCGCACGTCGGGATTTGAACCTGCGATCTCTAGATCGCTAATCGGTCACGGAGGCCGTTGTCATGTCGGTCTTGACATACTATGTTGTGATAGAACATCTGTTTTACCGTGTGGTATTTTACAATAATGCAAGCGTATTATAATATGTTCGTACAAAAAAATATATGCCATAAATTCGTTTAACACTACATTAATTTTATGATGAGGTTTTAAGCTGGAGACATACTGTTACCTTTTCATATTCATGGCAGCTCTCAGTATGAATAAGTCTCACACTTGGTTTTGCGTCTAGAACAAGATATGGTAATGTATGCACCCTTCCATCTTAATGAACGCATTAATTGTATATTGTATGACGTTATTATACCCGACACTTTGCCCGACAACCTCCCAGGGATGGTGAATTAATGATTCATCATTAAAACAAGCCGCGATGTGTTGTGACGGTATACATGGCAACTTAACATTTTTAGTGCTAGCAGCTCTAATGCCATTGAACCACTTTTCTTTAATTATTTATAATTTTTAAACCTTTCATGGTGGAACTCAAGTTTGAAAATACTACTTTGAGTTATGCCTCCGTCTATAACTACTACTCCGTCAGTAACTGTAAAGATAAGTACATACTGGGTAGATGTACGCTACGTAAGCGACTAATATCTGTACTACTTAGCAACCATAGATAATGTATGGTTGCTGTTTCTCTTCTGCTGATCACAGTTCGTTCAATTGACGAAACGGATTTTGAACCGGAATTTAACGAAAGCCAAAAAAAAAATGGCGCTGAATAGTCATTTATTGACTTTATCACACGTGAATTTCTGCGAAACAACTAGACCTTAGGACGGGTGTTTCACAAAATTTGAACAATTCATCAAATGTCAAAATAGTTAAATTTAAAGTTGTGTGAAAATTCTATTCAAGTTCTGTTTTTTTTTTATTCATGTTCTATTGTGCTAGAATGAACATTTCACACAAAGAACATTTCTTCAAATAAGCGCATCGAAAACGTTTTTTTTTAAATTAATGTTTTTAAATGATATAGGAGGACTTTTTAAAAATGTATATAATTTGAGGGGGATGGTATAGGCACCGTCGCCTAGGGAACGATGTATTGGATAACCAACACCTCCTCCATACGTCATCCCAAGTGGTTCGCTACTTTTGGTGACTTAGCAGGGGTGGCCGGGTTCACGGGGTGAGGTTTTTCCGGGTTTTGGCAGAAAATGCATCTGCCGAGCAACTGCGTGGCATGCGGAAACGGGAAAGCCTGATCGAGGGAGACCTTTTAACCTCTCCAGCACGACTCTCGGAATATCGCCTTGCACCGCAACGGGAGGGATGGATTCATACATCCATCACTCCTGGACACACTGAGCCTCAGATTGAACTCATTCCTTATACGTTTTTCCTTCCCAGAACTTTCTTTCATTTCTTTTCCAAAAAGACTCTCAACAGCATCCCTAATGATGACTTAGGCCCTAAGTGTAAAGCTAATACCTACAAGCCATTTTTTGTTACCCAAAATTTTTTGTTACCCACATTTAATTCATAGATTTTAAAAACAAGTCATGTCTACAAGCAGAAAGAAAAATACATTATATAAAGAATAACAAAAAAATATTATTTAAAAGATGTTTAAAAAATGTTAAATGTGTACATAACAAAAATGCAACACAGGTAAGCCTAAAATTTAACGTTGGCAATCCATCATTGGTAGAAATACTCACATGTTTCAATGAATTTAGATCTCTAATGTATCGAATGTGTAAAATTGCTATCAGATTTTCATTTACCAAAAATGCTGCGGAAATAGTTTTCTAACGCAGAAAATCACTCATAAAATCTTAAATCATTTTTTATAAAAGTCAAGTTGAGATTTTTTATATCCAAGGATGAAATAATATCCAATACCTTTTATGATTCCAAACCGTCATAATACATCCTCTTCCCTTGACACTTGTGTGATGAGGGTCATGGCAAATCTCACGTCGTGTTTATTTTTTTTAAATATTTCACATCAATCCGCGTCCATCATTTTATCCAATCTATAACTCATGTAAGCAGAAAGGGGTTATAAAAATACCCCATATTTTTTACGCTTCCTAGGTTATGAATCTTTTATTTTAGGAATTGCCAATAAATGTACGATGTTTTTATTGTACTTACATCAATATTTTTTACTATTATACATTATTGTTTGCAATAAGTAGATACAACAAGCACAATATTATTTCAACCGTAAACCGGTTTATGGAAAAATTCTTCCTTTGACAAGACCATCGATACTAACAAAAGTTAAAAGGTACATTTCCAATAAAGTTAAATTTATCTCAAATTTCCCAAATAAGCAGGGCAGTCTAGAGCAGCGTTTCCCAAAAGGTGTTCCGCGGAACCCTGGGGTTCCGTAGAAGCATCACAAGGGTTCCGCGCTCCGTCCAGATTTAACGTATATATAATTTAACAAACAAAACAATGTGCATTTGATGGCCCTCAACAAATCTCTGGAAGGGTATTTTCCTAAAAAAACCTGCAGGACATTGACTGGGTACAGAATCCATTCCTAGTTCACAAGAAACCGTCGACTCTTACAGCAACAGAGTACGAGACTTTGATAGATATCAAATGTTCTTCTTCTTTACAAAAGTTTAATTCAAAAACTAATCAGTATGAATTTTGGATTGGACTTAAAAACGAATATCCAGAAGTCGTCGAGAAGGCTATGACAGTTTTGTTACCGTTTATGACCACTTACCGGTGTGAAACTGGTTTTTCGGCTTACGTTTATACAAAAAACAAATACAGAAACAGACATAAAGCCTGATTTCAATGCTATTTTAACAAAAAATGTAAAAAAATATCACTCTTCACAGTAAAGTAAGTTTTACACAAAACTTTTGATCTTTCTTTTCAAGGTAAACATGAAAGTATTATAACTACATCTTTTTTTATAAAAATAGGGTTCCGCCTAGAAAAGTATGATCGATAAGGGTTGCGGGGCAAAAAAAAAAATTGGGAAGCGCTGGTCTAGAGTATAGATCCTATACCAACACGGTAATTTAAAAAAATGTGGAATTGTCTTAGCTCCGTTCCCAGTTCATGTTTTCAATAAATCTCTCAGAACAGGTCACTTCCAAATATCAGCCAAAGTCACACCAATATTTTAAAAATCCACAACGAGACTCCGATAACTTAGGTAATTATCTAACCCGTTTCAAATTTACCTTTCATATAAAAAATATTAGAGAGAATTGCTGCTGCAGGAAGAACCAGTCAATCCGCATATAGAAGGTTCCTGCGTTTTCAGACATAACGGGTCGCCAACAAATGAAATAAAACGGATGATGAAAGATTAGAGACTAAAGACTCCATACTCCTGTATATTTTCAACAATAAAAAAAAAATATCGAAGGAAACAAATACTTTGGGGTGTGAAATTTTATATTAAAATGAAAAAAACACACTTTGTAAAACACCACTTTTATTTTGAATTAATATTCAACAGCCAACCAGGTTTCGCTTAGCTCAAGCTTCGTCAGGGTTTATTATATCAACTTATTATACTTTGGACCGGTTTTCGGAAAAATTCTTCCTTTTAAAAGACCATAGATAATAACAATAGTTAAATATTTTTTATTAAAATTTAAAGAGTTAAATTATTAATTATTATTATAGAAGTTGATATAATAAGCCCTGACGAAGCTTGAGCTAAGCGAAACGTGGTTGGCTCTTGAATATTAACTCAAAATAAAAGTGGTGTTTTACAAAGTGTGTTTTTTCATTTAAATAATAGAAAAAATATTATTAAAAAAATTACGTTTTTAGGCAGTACCGCGTTAATTGGTTAAATATATTGTACATATAGTTTTATATCACTGATCGAAGAACCGTGTGGTTGCAAGGTGGATGTAATGTTTTAGACATAAGTTTTTATAATGTTTTGTTGTCTGTAGTTAGGCGTATGATTGCAGAAATGTACTAAAATTTGTACGGCGATGTACATTTCTACATTAATTTTTTGATGTGATTTTTCACAAAAATGGCGCTATATAAATCATCAAAATATTATTATTATTAAACTCGAAGGGATTAGGCATTGTAATTTGTGTATATTAAATTTAATAAATTTAAAAAAAAAGTCTTTGTAAATGTTGCGGTTTCATTGAGTTATCATTTTTATACATATGTGCAAGAAAACTCTTAAAGAAATATACCCTAGGTGAATACAGACAATTCAAATCCTAGTTTATAGCTGTTCTGTCTTAGTACTGATTTTCTGTGAATAGATTTAAAACAGCTTGTGCGACTTTAAGCCCTCAGCTGAGATTTTGTTTTCCTATATAATTTGTTACTTCCATCAGATTTTAGGAAAACGGAAAAGCTAAATGATTTGTAGAATTATATTGGAAGCAGCCTTGCAGACAACAAAAGTAATAGAATACAATATTTTTTCAACATTACGCACAATTACTCAGTGTTCGCGTCAGTATAAATCAGATTATTGAATTATGTTTAAATATAATAATGTTGCGTGCTTAAAAGGTTGAGAAAAAATTATCTCTCCCGTTAACATTCCGTAAATAATGAATTTGTTCCATTTTTTCTTAGCCCTAACACCTCTTACCGCGGACAAAATCCCTTACCCATCTCACACCTAATATCGTCGACTGTTTTTCACTCCTAAACTAGTGTGTCTTTCCTCTAATAATCCGGCTAGTTAAGGCGACTTTATTTGCCTTGTTTTACACAAGTTATTAAATTCTAAGAAAATCTACTGAAAAGTACTAACCAATTTTCGTTCCAAACTTTTGAAGACAAGGGTTATTTTTCTACTTATTCCTATTGCTGGATGTTGCATACCTTTCTGCAGCAAATGTTTCCTGTTTTGAATATTGGACACATTCATGTTAACGCATATTTTTATATCGTCGTTTTTATACCCCTTCCCACACTCGCCTTTTCTTCTTTGATACGAATGTATTTTATTTTTTATAAATTAATCGTCATAACATTGTCTTCAAGCCGAATGTATTGTGTATTAACTCAATATGTATTGAATGAATGCAAGGCTGACGTGAGCGTAATAAGCAAGATTAAGAAAGGGACGCTTAGATGGTTTGGGCATGTTGAGCGAATGAATGAAGAAAGGAGTGTAAAGAGAATTTATGATGCGAATGTGAATGGTAGAAGAAACCGATGACGCCCAAGGAAGACGTGGCACGATCAAGTGAATCAGATACTTGAGTCGGGCCATGTCAAGAGTCAGAATAATAGAAGAGTATATATGAGAAGATGTATGAATGTGATTGAGGCAAGCAGTGTGTGCCAAGACCGAGTTGTTTGGCGGTCCGTCCGCTCTGCCTACCCCTGCGGGGAAACGGCGTGATAGTTAGTTGAAAAACGTTTTTTTTATTTTATTTAAATAATTTTTTTTTTTAAATGGTGTTTTACAAATTAAACACAAAAACAATAAATAAATGCTGAAAGACGATATGATGAATTAAAAAAGCATTAAAGCTTATCCTTATTGATGCCTTGCATTACAAACCTTCGAGACCTATGTGTACATTTTGAATATATTCCTGAAAAATCAGAATAGCACAAAATGACCTATTTGAATGATAAAAAAAAATCCTTTTTCTTAAATTTATTTAATATAACTACGAAGACACTTCTCCAGTAGTATTAATTAATTATTTAAAATTGTTCGTAAAATCCTATTAAATTATGTCATTCCATCTTCGCAATACCAATAAACTCTCACCATGATTTCACAAATAACAAAAGGTAAGGTTGAGGTGCTGTTTCCTTTGAAAGTATCACCACCCACTCTCCCTGCCCTATAAACACAACACCCCAATTACTGGGGCAGGTAACACTGAAAGGGCTGAATTATAGTCTTTCTAACAGGAGGCACTATATTAACCGTCTGAAAACACACAGTATAACAACATTAACATTATAAATGGTTTACTTCACGTTTAATTAAATGAATTTATCTTCTACAGAAAGAAAACGCAAAGATTATGTGTTCATTATTATGTTTCATGATTTATTCTACTCTTTTAATGAATATTTTGATGATTTTTTATAAGCGTGTTTGTCCCAATTAAGATTATTAAGAAAAAAACTAGTTATTATTATATTCATTAAATGAAAAAAAATACTATGTGTAAACCAAATAAAAAGGAAACGGATGATTTTTTTTTAAGAAATTTGGGGTTTATAAATAAATTTGAAACGATTGTATTTTTTTTTATATACGTAAGGCTATAATATATATTTTTTATCAATATTATAATTAAGGAACATCTAAGGTGTTTGAATAATAATAATTATTCTAAATTTAAACAATTTTTGTTGTTTAAACAAACTGATTATATTTTGTTAATTTTTAAATTTATAATGTATTGTTTACATAATCTAAAAAAAAATTCTATTTAATTTTTTATAATTGTTTTTTTATTATATTATTAGGTAATTAATCTCCTCTCTCTGTAATATGTTTTTGTCTATTGTTTTTTTGTCTATACATGTATGTTTCTTTTGTTATTTTTATTCATGTTATTATCCTGACGAAGAAACCATCGGTTTTGAAACTTGTAGATATTATAACATGTGATTACAGTGGTTTACACAAAGTAATTTGTTTCATTTAATTAAAATGATGCCACAAAGTAATTTGGCAAAGATTGAAAAAATTATTATATTCGACTAGTATGCGTATATCTTGTGCATGATTTCGGCTATTAAAACTATTGTCAAATTGTGATTAAAGGAGATAGCCGTATAATTCTCACATGGTTGTGCAAACTTTTTAACCAGTGTTTAGAGGAGGGTTACACACCATTAGATTGGAGAAGAGCTGTAATCATGCCGTTATACAAAGGTAAAGGGTCGCGCATGGAATGTGGGAATCATAGGGCTATTAGCCTGCTCAGTTCAGTCGGCAAGCTGTATGGTAGAATATTGATTGAAAGGGTAAGAATGGAAACCAAAGATAAAATATGGGATGTGCAAGGTGCTTTTATGAGTGGACGGGGGTGCATGGACCAGATTTTCTCATTGCGGATGCTCACTGAGAAGTTTCTGGCAAAAAACCAGAAACTTTTCTGTGCTTTTGTAGATCTACAAAAAGCATACGACCGCGTCGACAGGAAAAAGCTATGGAAGGTGTTGTCCAAGTATGGAGTGAATACAAATCTCATACAGGCAATCGCGTCTCTGTATGAGGGAAGCGTTGCATGCATTAGGGTAAACGGTGGTTTTACGGGGTGGTTTGACATCATAAAAGGTGTTAAACAAGGCTGCGTAATGTCACCGTGGTTATTCAATCTATACATGGACAATTGTATGCAAGAATTGAAAGAGGCGGGATTGGGCGCGAAATTGAATGGTCTGAAAGTATGTTGTCTGTTGTATGCTGATGATGCGGTGCTGATTTCTAACAGCATAGAAGATCTGCAGTCACTCGTATCTAGGATGAACGAAGTATGTATGAAGAATGAGTTGATGATGAATGTAAGTAAGTCAAAAGTAATGGTTTTTGAAAGAGAGAGTACGAAAACAGTGTGCAACATAGTTGTGAATGATGAGTACTTAGAGCAAGTTGATGAGTTTGTGTATTTGGGAAGTATGTTTACGAGAGATGGGAAGGCTGATAGGGATATTGAAAGAAGGGTAAATGCAGGTAACTCTATTAATGGTGGACTGAATGCTGTTGGCGCCAACAAAAAGCTGTCCAAAGAAGCGAAGCTAGCAGTTCACAATGGAGTGCTGGTACCTACCCTGATGTATGGCAGTGAAGCATGGAACTGGCAGAAAAAGGATGAAAGTAGACTGAATGCTGTAGAAATGAGATCCCTGAGGCGTATGTGTGGTAAAACCATGTATGATCGTGTGAGGAATGTTGAGATCCGAAAAGAATGCAAGGCCGATGTGAGCGTCATAAGTAAGATTAAAAAAGGGACGCTTAGATGGTTTGGACATATAGAGCGAATGAACGAAGAAAGGAGTGTCAAGAGAATATATGATACTAATGTGAATGGTAGAATAAGTCGAGGACGCCCGAGGAAGACATGGCACGATCAAGTGAATCAGATACTTGAGTCGGGCCATGTCAAGAGTCAGAATAATAGAAGAGCATGTATGATAAGATGTATGAATGTGAATGAGGCGAGGAGTGTATGCCAAGACCGAGTTGTTTGGCGGTCCGTCCTCTCTGCCTACCCCTGCGGGGAAACGGCGTGATGGTTAGTTAGTTAGTTAGTTAGTCAAATTGTGGTCAGGCCACGAGTCACCAGAATTTTTATTGACAAAAGGCCAACCGTTTGGCAGCCAAAGATGCACCGGGTTAAATTCTCCATAATTACAACACAGTGGGTGAGTACTATCTATAACTATCTATAACTTATTAAGGGTTTTTTAAATTTATTTATAAGACTTCAAGCGTTTTACTTGATTAGTAATATGAAGAATATGTATCCCTGTATTTATTCCAAATTATGGTTATTTGCAATGATATGGTTAGCCAAATCGGAAAAAATATTATTATTTGAAATATATGTTTGCCAGATAACTTAGTATTATATGTTTGCCATGAGGAAGGAAAGGTCGTTCTGAAACCGGTAGGCGTTAATAAAATATATAAGTGGTTCTAATAAATAAATATTGTTTCATTTATTTATAATGGATAACTACAAAGTATAGCTACATTCAAAAATACAATAAATTTTTAATATATAAAACATGGTAGTGTGTGTAATTAGCAAACTGTATGTATATGGTTAAAAGATAAGTAGTTAATATTTTCTGAACACTTCATTAAGAGAACATAGTAACTAACTTAACTACAAAGTATTTGTAGTGTAGAAAAAGAATTTAAAGTGTTGAAAGAGAATTATACATCAAAATATTATCTATATAGAGACAGTGCAGAACAAAACATTATCAGCCTTACTAAAAAAAAAACACTCCGCGGCCGTTAAACGGTGTTTTTGTGAATCTTTAGATTTGGCAACGCCGTGTTTTACTTGTTTAAATTGGAGTTTTCATAATAATCCGCTAGGTGTTGTGATTGATGCGCCTGCGCATTGCTTTCCCGCTGAAAAAAATAGCCGCGAATGCAGAAGAAAGTCGGTCGCGAATGTTTGTGTGATTAATATGATGTTTTCGTTAATGATTTCAATCTTTATGACTAATTCGCACTTATATTCATGTAATCAATATATTTAATATTAATTTGTGTTGTTTTTCGTTAGTTTAAGTCAAATTGTGACGCAAAAATCGTGTGTTCTAAATTGAGCTGTCAGAAAATGGTTCTGTAGGTTATATTCAGAAATAATTTGCATTTTAAGATCTTTATTTTATTATAAATTCTTGAAAGTGATGTTTTTTGGTGACTATAATGTCTAATACATATTTTAGTAAACGTATCAAAGAAATGAATGTCTTAAGATGTGCAAGCAATGTATTCAAACGTGAGTTTTTTTAATGTAAATTTTTGGGAATGAAAGGCGAATTTCAAGATTTTTTTATATTTTTTTATTGTGTGAAGGAGTAAAATGTGAGGTGACAGTTTTATTTCAAAATCATTAAATAAAAGGACTGTTTTTTGAATTTTGAATATTTCCAAATATTTCAATGTTTTAATAGAAAGTGTTTGGGGTAAGTGAGTTTTTTTTTCAACTTGATCTTTGAAGCTTAAAATACTACAGTTTTTAAGCATTTAAGTATATTTTAGATATGAAAATCTTAAAGGTAATTAAATTTTGGTTCTAAAATGGTATTTGTTTTTACGACATCTCAAAAAATAATAAATATATAGGACATTAAAAAAAATAATTCGAAATTCGTTGAAAATTTCAAATGGAACAAATATATACAACAAATAAACTACCCTCCTTGGCCGTGTAAGCAATGTACATATCTTTCCATGAACAATTTTTTGTCAGTTCTTAATTAGTAAGGTTGTTTGACCATTGTACAAATTTTTCAGAAAGTTTATTAGCAAGGCTGGTAAAATGGCGACGTTGTCAGATCAAAAC
Organism: Limnephilus auricula; assembly: GCA_951813805.1. Lineage (NCBI taxonomy): Eukaryota > Metazoa > Arthropoda > Insecta > Trichoptera > Limnephilidae > Limnephilus > Limnephilus auricula. The sequence continues at coordinate 23,342,255 of OX638393.1, forward strand.
CATATATTTTGTTTAGTAATAATTTGAAAAACGAAATGTACAGACTTTACACAACGTGCTACAGAAACACCGTTTAACGGCCGCGGAGTGTTTTTTTTTTTAGTAAGGCTGTATATGTAAACGCCCTATGGGCGTTTAAATAAATTACCTGCTACTTCAGTCAAAGACGTTTTAGTTCAACCGCGCGTAAAGGTTAGAGGCATATTTTTTTTTTTACTTTTAATATAACTCTGTTTAGTGGAAAAATCACCTCAAGGGCACTTGATATGGTTTATTACATAGTGAAGCCGTTTCTAAAAAAAGGAATGTTTTCGTAAGTTTTCGAAATAATAGTTCTAACCAGACATATTTGTAGTGTAGAAACAGAAAATGATTTTAAATGAAGTGAACATTACTTTCTTCCTATTTTATTTTTATTTGCATTTTCCAGATACTAAAAATCATTCGAGTATCATTTTAAAGATGATGTCTTACCCAAGTCTTTCAACCAACAGTCATTTCAACCCTCAGATTATGATACTTCTTGCAACCCCTCTACCCTTGCGACTTTATGTCACGAGGCGTTAAACTTAAATAAGACGAAATACAGATAAATCTTGTTAAACAGTAAATGTCAAAGGTCCTCGAGGTTTTGTGACTTTTCCTTTGATCAACTCGGTGGCAGAGTGGTAAGAGTTTTAAATGAAAAATTGCATTAATATATTTTAAAGTAAAACTTCTTTAGGCGCAAAATAGCCTAAGGCTACGTACGCACGGGAGGCGGCTTGCTTAGCGCCTAGTGCCTAGCAAGTCACCTAGCGAGTAGCTTAGTAAAACGAACGTTCTAGGATGTTCGCGACCGGCCGCATTGCACGCTTTGCGCCTAGCTAGTCGCTTAGCGTGTATCGAAAACAAACGTGTTGGTTATTTGACACTAGGCGCGAGGCATTTTAAAAGAAAAAATGGATGATATATTAATTGCATCAGTTTTTAAAATAGACCTTTGTGGAATGCAACTAATGAACTCCATAAAAATGCAGTTGTCTTAAAGAAACTATGGATTTATACAGAATTGTTTATAAATAATTGTTTATACAGAACATTAAACTCCCCATGACTTGACCGTAACTTATTTATATCATGAACCAAACATGGTAGATATATTTTAAATATGAATTTTCTTTAAGTAGCAGTTTTAGAGCTATTTTTGAAAGTGACATCTAGTCAAAGTGCCGACAAGCAAATGACCAAGGCACCTAACGACCCACCACGCAAACCACCTTCAGTGCGGCCACCGTGTATCCTAGCAAGTAGTCAGAGTGCAAGCCACTAGGCTCTAGGCGCTAAGCAAGTCGCCTGCCTGTGCGGACGTAGCCTAAGAAAAGTAACCGAGATCTTATTTGGAAGGAAGTCACATTTAAAATCGGAAATTACGTTAGGTATATATTTCATCATATTTAGGTCATAGGTATGGCAACAATGAGTGCGAAGCCTGTCAGCAAATTATTAATACAAAACGTCAATGCAAACTCAAACGTCAGACGTCGTCCGTTTATATTTGTTTACTAATGTATAAGGTAAGTTCTAGAGTTAGAGAGGTTTTTGTTATGTTTTGATGATTATTATATGATTTAAATTAAGATTTTAGTCGAACTTATTGATTTGTCTTATTTTTTACGATGAATAAGGCGGATTGGTGACCGATTTTCAGTAAAAGATAAGTGCGAAATGCGACAAATGAATATTGTTTCCCAGTATAATTCTTCCGCAACGGGTATTATAATAATAACCCCCAAAATCACGTTTAAAGAATGTTAAAAGTCACATAATGTGTAAACCTTCTTTCTCTCTGATTCTACTACATATAGTTATTTTTATCGCATTCGAAAATGAACGGAAATTTAAGAGCCATTGACCAGCGGCTGAGAATAAAAGTTTAAAAATGCTTGCAGTTGTACAGGGAGGTTCCCATGAGAAAGATCGAATATTCCCCTATCAATTTTTTAAAATTAAAAAGGTAATGACGATTTGTTTCATTCAAAACTTTCTTTAATATATACCTACATTCAAGTAAGCAATAAAAAATCTCAAAACGCACGATGATAATTAAATATCGTGTACTTCTTGTAAAGTTTTTTTTGATCATAAATATTTATGGTTTTTTAATAATATCTAAACAAAATAATTGAGTAAAAAATTTTTAAGTATTTATATATTTAAATATCAGCAGGATTTTTCAATATGGATGAGTGTTTCAGGCTAATAATTATTGATTATTTTTTTTTAATTGATAAACTAATGTTTAAGACAAGATTTATTATGCGTAGCACAAAGGGTAACAAATATTATAAGCAATAAGTATAAGCCTGAAACACTCATCCATATTGAAGAAAATCTCCCCAGAAAAGTTACATATCGCCGATGGGACTCGAACCCGCAGCCCTCTGATTGCCGGACAGGTGAAAAAAAAAAAGTAATAAGCGATAATTGTTGAATGAAACACTAGGTATATATTGAATCATTTAGCGGGTAGGAGGTAACCCGCCATAGCTTATGGTAGACCGTGCGGGTGCGAGTTCCGTCGGCGACATATATCTTTTCTCGGGAGATTTTTTCAATATGAAGGACGTATGAAGTAATATAACAATCTTTCAAAATCAATGTATGCTTTTTTTTAAAGAGTCAATACGTCTAGAATTTGATTGAAAAAGGACTAATTTCCGGTATTCTCTGGTAATACTCTCATAACGAACGAAGGGAATGGATTTTTTTACGAAAAAAAAGTAATGAGCCAAGGTCTCAAAAACCCTTTTCGAAGAAGTGAAAATCTTACTACCTAGATTAACATAGCCTCATTTTATTCTAGGTGTGAGTAACGTTACCACTCACTTTAAATGGCTAGATTTTTGCTTTGTTGAAATACGTATTATTATTATATATTATTTACATATTTTTTCGCATCCAACAGATTCTGGGACACATTAACTCATTTGTACCGCAGGATCAAACTCGGGAACGTCACCGCAACTTGTTGTATTGCGAGTCGTTTTGTGTCTGAATTCGCCCATGAGAAGTGCGATCCGCTCTCTGAAAAAGGTAAATGACGTATTCATTGAACGGTTCCATAATAACTCAACAAAGTGACATTTCAACACCCCTTAATAACCTTATTTAACCTAGTTTATTTTATTTCCAACACTTTCAATGACTTATTTACTGTTATCAAGTTTAAATTGTAAATTCATTTTACATTTAATATATTTTTTAATATTATTATTTAATTTATAAAAACAGTTTATTTATAAACAAGTTCTGTTTAGTAATTATTATTATGCGTGACAGCTGTTTCGCCTTCTGAAGGCATTATCAAACGAAACAGCTGTCAAGCATTATAATAATTACACAGCATAACTTTTTTTTTTTCGTTGTTTGTTTTTGGGGTGTTATGCCGTGTTGTACTACCTCCTTCTTTAGCCGACGTTTCGGACAGCGTTACAGTGTCCATCATCAGGGTAGATCCAGCAGATCCGTCGAACGAGTCGAACGACGGATCTGCCGGATCTACCCTGATGATGGACACTGTAACGCTGTCCGAAACGTCGGCTAAAGAAGGAGGTAGCACAACACGGCATAACACCCCAAAAACGAACAACGAAAATGCTTTTAGCCGTAACGTATCTGAACAGCATAACTTGTTTATAAATAAACTCTTATGACTTTTCAAATGAGTTATTAAGTGCGTATTTGATGAGTTGTCCGGTCACCTTAAGTATTTCAACGGTATTTTTACAACAAATCATGTGTTGTTACATAACATGTAATGTTGTGATATTCTGTACCTACACATACGAATAAAATAAATTAAGTCAATATGTTAAAACAAAATTTTAAGTTTAAAGTGTACTAAAACACTTACGATATTATTATGCTACGATAACTTCTTGAAAGAACATCGTTTATTTATCTGCATTATTTACCGAACACAGCTGATGTCTTTCCAAAGAAGTCTGCAGTTTTGACGTCACTATGGTCCATTGTTATATAAACTTCTTTCGGGAAAGTTGAACCACGGGAAGATGGAAACTAAAACTGTCTTTAATAATCCTTCAAATTGACGGCGGTACAACTTTGGACATCTCCTCGTAAAATATCTTCCTCAGAAAAAGTATTTTATATGTGTTTATTTTACTGCTTTTTGTTTTATGGAAACTTGTACAAAGTTCGTGAAACATAAAGAATTTTTACAGCGTCTTTGATTTACAATGCCTTGGCTCACGAGTACATCCAGTGGGACGTGAATTCTGTGAAATATTTTATAGCACATATTTTTTGTAGGTATTACTCTTTTTCGTCAAACCTGTTTCTTACGTTATCGTCAAATTTAATCCCTTATTTTTTTTTTAAATCACTCTTTATTTGTTTTGCTTATTATTATAAATTGTTTAAAATAGCTACAACTTCATATATTTATGTTGTAAATCTTATTGTAATTCCTCCATCTTGTTATCAGGTACCTGGTTTACACTTTTCAATACTACCAACTTACCTTCTTATCTCATACTCTGTAAATGTGAATATATTATATGTTACCGGGTGAATTCGGTAAATCCGAATAGAATATATGCTACCAGATTACTTTTTCTACATGGCCACAAAAAAAATATATGTATACATTTATATAGTTCTACATTACACAACTTAGTTTCAGAGAAAAATTAAATTTTTGGTTTTTTGTTTTTGTTATGTAATTATGTATATTTCCTAAGGAATAAAATGAACTAAATCTGTCAATTTGTTTGTCCTGGAACGGGAAACTTTCCTGGTTGGACAGGCAAAGCTTCCTAATATGTGATTTGTACTTTATTTTGTATCTATATATAATAAATAAATAAATATTTATGTAATCAAACAATACAATTTTTGTCGTTTATATATATAAAAATTCATCAAAATCTGGAGAGGAAACGGCATTAGTCGAGTCGTTTCCTGAAGACTGCACGAGTTCTCTAAGGGTTGAAGCACCAATAATGTGCATCCAAGTATTACGGAAATCATTAATAATAAAAATTTAATCACCGAAAAACAAGATGTCGAACTTGTCGAACTGGGAATCGAACAAAGGATCTCTGTCTTTGTTGCTCGTTGTGATGGAGGACTTATTTAGCCGAGGAACGTGGGACCCAGACGCGATGCCAACTCAACACACTGACTGACCATTATCTTCTTCTTCAATGATTAAATATTTCTTTGATGGGAATAACCTTCAAAAGTTATTCAAATTAAATTAAATAATATTAATAAATTGTTAATTGTCTTCCATTTTTGTATGAAGTATAGATAATGAATGATACCTCCGTGCTGAGGATTTCGTTTAAATATTAACATTTATTTATATGAGTAATATAAAGTTACTGAAAGAATTATAAATACATTGTGTACTGTTTGGTATGGTTTCTGTTTGGGTCTGAATTTGCTATATGTATGTTTCCTATTTCTGATATTCTAATGTTTTGAGTCCAGCTTTTTATATTTAATACAAATAATATTATTCTCTCGAATAAAATGATCGTATTTCAAAATAACATTTCTCTCCGTGTGCGATTACATATTTCCCAAGTTTTGAATTCTGTGTAGTGGTATATTGAACTGCGCTCTAATCGTTGTATTACCACAATATAACGGAAATATTGACAGAAATAAATAAGAATTCTGTCTACAAATTCACATTCCGAAACGTCAAACGCCAATCAATTACTAAAAATATTAATAATTTGGCAATTTTGAATTGAAATCCATGCATTGGCAGTCCGCATTTACGTTTTAACACTAAACAGGAGTATTTTAGTTAATGAGGGTTTATTCACATTTCAACCATTTTCATTTCTCAAAAATCTAATGGAATAAATTGATTGCATCTTAGATGCATTATTTAAGTCTATGGATCGTGTATACGACTTCTGTTTAATAAATAATCCAGTAATTTTGCATCAGTAATGGACATTATACAAATCCCAATATATTGAAACTTAACCGAAAGTTATCCGACACTACGGAGGCCGGGCTAAAAGTTATCAATCGTCGCGTGCATCTGTCGGATTATCTCTTACCAACTGTTGACCGTGGTGGCAAACATAGATGACGGATTTGGTCAATATCGGATTCATATCGGGTTTTATCGATCGTCCATGCTAGGTACCCTAATCACCAGCAAAATTCCGCATTAATTAATATTCTAGAATGTCAGAGTTCGCTGTTCGCGAGTTTTTAGAGAGACACAAAAACAAATTTCTGCTTTCTCTAAGGACGAAAAGTAAAAGTAATAATAAATTGAAAAGATGACACCCTTACCGGCACGTAACAAGTTTAAAGTCACACAATAATCCTATTCACCCTAAAAACTGCTGCCGCTGGTCATAGAAAAGCCTTAGCAAACACCGTGTCTTATCCGATATGAAAGTTTGCCTTGGGAACTAAAAGCCCCGTTATTTCACTTTAAGCCCGTTATTTCGCCTAAGCTGCTTGCCGTATTTCACCCTCTCCAAACACCAACTACGTAAGATTTGGTCGCATTAAGCACACACCGGGTCGTAAAGAGTAAAGAAAACGAGACCCAACGAAAACTGTAAAGAAGTGGAGGATGAGTAGGATACGATTAATGTGAATCCCGCACAAGAGTCCCAACTGCTCCCAACCGCCTATAGCCAGTAAGACTATGGCATCTTCAATTGGGGTATGTTGTGAGGCGGATGGTAATGGGGAGGGAAGGAAATGGGGAAGTACCTGGCTACTAGTCAACAAACACGGCTAAAACTATTTCGAAAAACGTTTCAATTCTGAATAATGGTCTTACACCAAGGCTATTCTGAGAGTATCGTTGACTCTACAACGTGCCCGAAATATACCTAATATTTGTTATTTTTTAGATTATTAAATTGTGAAATAGCACAGATTAATCAAATAAAATTTACTTTTTTAAATTTACTCAATATTTGGGACTTACAATGTTACATTTCCCACGCGGTCAAAAACTGTGTCATCCAAACATTCTTACTAGTACCCATTTATATAATATACATAATACACCTCTAGCTACACAATAATATGCAGTGATTTTATAGTTAGGATATTTGCTGATTACCTATAATATTTATCTAAAGTATTTTTGTTATTTATTTTTGGGGTGTTATGGCGTGTTACGCTATCTCCTTCTTTAGCCGACGTTTCGGACAACGTTACTGTGTTCATCATCAGGGCTGCAAACGTTGGCTAACGAAGGAGATAGCGTAACACGGCATAACACCCCAAAAATAAATAACAAAAATACTTTTGGCCGTGAAAATCTAAAATCATATCTTTATCTTATGTGTTCGAATATTAGAAATTATACATTATTGAACGCTGATATCAGGCGTCAAATAATTTTACACGGCTTTTTCATTCAGAAACGTATTGCTCAACAGAACTGCTGTAAACTCGCAATGTCATTTACATGCTCCTCTTTTTAAACTCATGATGAAAGAGAAATTGGCCTTTTTGGCCCAGAGCTCTGTATGTCAGTATACCAAAAAGTCAAAAAAGTCATTTACATTAAAAGAGCTTTGAAATAATATTATCTTACTGAATAAAAATAACACGAGCTCTGAGGAGAGACTAAAAGAGCGTGAAGACAAACAACCTGGTTGTTTTTACAGGGTGTTCCATTGAATTGTTCCAACCCCGCGGCCCTCTCCAAATAAACACCATTCGGTAGCCCTTTGTCCCCGGAATAAATCTTCTTATCTCCCACGTTCCGCCGCAAACACCAATTCCTCACTGGAAGATTACATTTGAATGCGGTCCTCCAATCGAATGTGGCCCTTGTGCTTGGGGCGATATGGTCGGTTTCCGCATAACGAGTGGAGCACTCTCCATGAGAGAAATGGCGGGAATACGACAGGTGCCGGCTGCGTCACTCCCTGAGACTTGCGGAAAATATTTCTCGGTGGGTTTCACCACATTTACAGAAACTATAATAAATAACTAATACTCGTAATATAACCCCACATCCTTTCAAACGGAATGTAGTGAATTTTTGCTACCATCCAAAAAACTATCGTTGTTTGAAATTTTCATGAAGTTTGAAAACATGGAATGGCTTAAAACTCAACAGAATATTCTATATAGACCTATATGAGACCTTCCACTTTGCGCCGATTCTAAGGGCTCAGTACATTTATATAGTTTTCAATCACATCACAAAAACTTTTAGTCAACTATTCGGATAATAGAAAATGATCTCACAACACGATTGTTACTTTGAAGTTTGTCACGGCACTGAACTTGTGATTTACAGTTTTAATACATCAGATGTGGGTAGGAAGAGGAAGGATGATAATAGAAATAATTAACTGTTGGTACATTAGAAAAAACTGTCAAACAATGTGCTCTGGCGTCACATAACTTTTGTACAGTTTTGTTTTACAGGTGGTGTTGATATTTTACACTTATCACAACCCTGGGAGTCTTTAGCACATTCACACGCACATAGATTCAATCCCTCCTGACATTACAAAATACTCTTCACCAAATTGATGAAATTAGTCTAGTGCTTAACCACAACATCATCTTCTGGTTAAGTAAATAAATAAAAACTGTACTGAAACTAAACTAGTTACTCAGTTAGTTATTCATTGTCTGCACCCCAAATGGTCATTAGAGAAGTAATTATTCACTAAGTGCCCAGCTACTCGTTAGGTTTTTAGGTTTTTCAAACAGATAAGAATAAAATTAATGCCCCTTTTGGTACATTCTATGCCAGAGGGAGTACCTAACAGTAAAGCAGTATCATTTTTAAAGTTAATTAATTATCATTGAAAAAGAAGTTAACACTAATAATCTAAATTAAAATTTAAAAATTAACAAAACACAGAAAAATAATAAAGGATAACGCTAGCAACTGGGACACGACCCCGCAACTTCCGTGTATTTTTCAGATATACAATCCGATCGTAATACAAACCTGAAATGTGTGCTCGTATTTGTACGAAACCAATACAAATAAATAGTTTAAATAATTAATTCTATTGAATTCAATTCACTCTAAACAATTTGATTTTTGTCAACAGCAATGATACGTAATACGAAACCTCAATAAGCTGAAGTTTTTTTAATGCAATTGAATGCAATGATTAATTAGTAAATTATCTTTTATTTATACTGTTAAAAGAAAGAATAAATAAATAGTTGTTTTTTTAATTAAAATTATCAACTGACATCATAACACCGACTGGCAACACATTATGTATATTTTAAAATCAAAATATTTTTGCGCTATGTAGAAATCGAACTCAAAACCCCTAAACTCCCATACTCCTAAATTCCTAGTTAAATTTGTAAACCTTTATGCTGAAGAAGCTGTTTATCATGTTAATAACTTGGTTAAAAAATTGTCAAGAACAATCTAGAATGTGTAAGTTAGTTACATAATAATACTTAATGAAAATTGGTGCGTTTGCGTTTTTCAATTATTTTCACTAAAATCAATACCCCTAGGGATCCATTTTAGGCCCACTATAAAATAATGTCTACGTTTCAACAGTGATGACCAGCGGGTTTATTTTTACTGCTGACGGACGAAACAGGCACCGTCTTACTTATTAGATTTTTAAAGGGCCGGATCAGCGTTGGTATCGCTAAGCCAGCCTTAAGTCCGGTTTAATGGTGATAATAAGTCAGGTTTTTACTATTCCGATATTTACGTTTAAGGGAGCTTAATATTTAACTCGCTCCACTGGATGCCTGGAAGCAATTACTCTCTGGGCGTTACAAGTGGGCTAGAGCAGAACACTTCAAATTAAAAATGTAAAAATCTTTAAACTTTCAGCAGATTAAATTTATAATTGAATATAAATCAATTATTTAATGAAGATCCAATCAAATGAGTCAGATTTTTTTAATATCTTTTTTAGGATTATCTCAAAGTGGAAATGAGATTACAAAAATGTAAGTATATTGATTGACCTTACCCATCGCAGCAAAATACTTTTCAAAATTTCAGTGTGTTCGGTGACGAGTTTCATAGATAGATTAGATATATACCACACACTAGAAATGCCTTCCATGTAAATTTGAATGGAAACTGACCTAATGCCTTATGGTTCTAGCCCATTTATCATACATTGTGTCTTACTTAGGAAATCCGCTCACTGAGGTAACTGAAAACTGCCAACTGGCAACTGTCTTTGTATGATAATGTGATGACCCGCACACTTCACAATCGCACAAAAACCCGTTGTCAATGGTAACGCAAGCGGTGACTCGCGACTCGCACTGCTGATTGCCATGGCCGGCCGTTGCTAGTTGCCAGCTGTCAGGTGATTGTTCTTTGTCTATGGTTAAACAAGCTTTTGACCAATCAAGACACAGAAACCAGCCGGTTATAGTTTGGTTTCAGTTGCCTCGTCAGCGGAGCGCCTTACACTGCCTGAAACGTGTATCGCCATTCTATTTAACGAAATGAAATTTTTATAGTGATGATGAAACAGATTTTTCTATATCTGAAATATTATGTCCGACTGGTTGAACTTTATTTTGGTTCACAAAACAAGCCCACGTGGCATTTTCTGTATTCTTCTGTGTTCTATGACTTAACTTAGCTCTTTCATCACTTCTAATTTTTTTAAACATTTGAATTTTCGTCAATTCCTTTGACCATGAATAGGAATCCTTCAGGAACATCTTAATTTAATAACAATATAATCAGTAGCGGCTCGTGACTTTTGGTGAGCTAGAGTGCTAATTTTAACAAAAATGGCATTATTGATGTCGTTGTAGCCGAAAAATATATATTTATTGTTTTGGATTTTTTTTGTGTATGAAGATTTTCAGAAAATCGGTGCCGTGTACAGCAAAACTTAAATTTCCTGAAAATTTTCATAAAAAAAAAAATCGAAAAAAAAAAAATTTCGGCTTCAACTACATCAATAATGTCATTTTTGTTAAAATTAGCACTCTAGCTCACCAAAAGTCACGAGCCGCTACTGAATATAATATTAACATGATATCAAAGCCATATTAATTTTAAGAAACGCTTCATTATTGTCTATGTCAGATTTGAGTGTCAATTATTATATCATTGTGTAGAGCATAAAGTTCACGAAGGATACTCGAAGGAAATAGTTATAACTTAAGGTAGTAATCAGACTTTAAACTTAAATTCTCCATCTGAAAACACCGTCCCTAAGAAGAAACCCAAAGCCATTTTTAAATTAAGTCGGAGGCTATGAAATATTCATGACAGACCTGGTTAAGAATTTTTTTTTTCCATTCGTTTATTCGTTTTCAGCTCGTGTTTTGCCATTCTGTTTGCTTCGCGCCGTTCGTAGCTAAATATTACACTTTCTTATTGCACTACTGTACCCACGTAAATAAACAAGCTTCATCGTACAGTGTGTGTAATATAAAGCGAGGGGATTTTACACTAGGCGGGAAAAAATTGAGAGAGAATAATAGCTATCGATTTTGATTTAAATTTAGAGTTCAAAGGTCGCGTGCAACTAAGGAGAATATTACATTTGAAATGTCGTCACGCTTTCGTAATTTTCTAAAATAACCAGAACCAGCTCAATCAAAATAATCATGTGATTTTATAGTTTTGGAAATATTTTGTGGTACACTTTTTCGGCAATATTTATTTTATATATTTAAAAAAAGAAAATCATGAGTCTTAAAAGCTAATTACAATAAAAATAGTTTGTTAACGAATCTACCCAATTCCATAAAGAAAACATTTCTCGTGTTTGAATTGGGGAGTAGTGCCATTACAAAGGTAAGAGAAAAAATAAAAAAGAAGAAAAAATTTGAGGTAAGAAAATACATAAACTTATATTTACAAGAAGATTTCTTGCCGGAGCGGTAAGTTTTTTATGAGTGGCGTTCACAGATTTTGTAATGAGGATGATAGTAAAAAAAATAGCGAATTAATTGATATTTTTTCAAATTATCCCAGTCAACAAGTTTTGTGCAAGTTTTTGCAAAGAATGGTGAATTGCAAGTTGTATTCGATGTTAGTTAGGTATATCTAAACCACATCAAATATAAAAATAACTCTTTATTTTGTTTGTGCATAGATATCACCAGTCAATTACTAGTTAATATATTTAAATTTTAATATTTTAGGTTATATACGTACGTATTTCTAAATTATTAGCAAACACGCCGATGTGATTTAAGTTAAATTTAACTTAAGATTAATAATTAAAAAATTAATATACATGTATTTTGGTTTAAAATAATGAATGAAAGTATTTACGTACATGGTTACAAATCTTGTGGTGTCAGGGGAAACCATGATTTTGAATTATTAAATAAGAGAAAATCAGAAACATCATTTTTCAAACATATTTACAGAACTATATAGTAAATAAATATTATTTTTCTGTGTCATTTAAGGGGGCTGAGTTATTTGAAAAATACACATCATTTTACCAGGAAAAAGTCAATTCTTATATTTCTTATATTAACTATAATAAAATCTTACATTAACTATAATAAACTCATATGATTCCATTGAAGAAGAAGACGTCATAATAATAAAACATAATGGTTGCAACTGGGACTCGAACCCAGATCTCACGTCTTACCGGGACGGCGCTCTACCAATTCAGCCACTGCGATCTATTATGAGACTGTCGTATTTGTCAACATCATATTTCAAATTTCAGAATTAACAATATTATCTTCCACTAATGTTTTTACATATTATTGGCAGCTAACTTTTTTAATTGGAAAGAAGTATGTATTCAAAGAATGTATTTGTTACCTAGATAGTTTCTCGGATAAATATACCTGATTTTATTTTTATGGAACACCTACTGACTTTTTATAAAAGTCTAAATGAATATTCATTTTTTTATAAGAAAAGGTTCACCGCCATTCACTAATAAGCCAGTTACAATAAGTAACAAACGACATTATTCAAAATGTTGTGAGTATTGACAGCGTATCTGAAACTCAGGAAACCGCGCTAAAATATCTATTGTGTATTTGATTTCTTAGTATTATTTCGCATGTATATTTAACACTAAAATAGATTTAATAAGATAGTGGTCATAGTTGAACCATTTTGGTTTCTCAAAGATTGAATTCGATAAATTGATCGCGTCTTTGATAAATAAACTAAGTATATGGATCGCGTATATGGTTTCATTCAATTATAAGAGCTTCGTTAGTTCATTTCCTTTCATTAATAAGCCAGTTATTTTGCATAACGAACGACATTTAAAAAAAAATCGTATATTGACATTTTATTCGAAACTCAGGAAGCCGCGCTAAAATTGGCGGTTTTTATCAATCGTCTGTCGGAATCATATTATGTTGACCGTGCTCGCAAATAACGCCAACCGACCATAGATGACGATTTTAATGAATATCATGTTGACAAAGGATTTTATCAATCAACCGTGCTCAACCTCCTGAAGACCTGAACTAACACAGTCAACTTGATGTCAACCCTTGACCACCACAAGCGAAAGAAAACTCATGAAGGAACTGACAACCTCTTCATCAAAAAAGAGAATCTTCTTGAGATTGCTGATACGCTTCATATACTAGAAGCATGTCTGTAACTCTGACATAAAATAATAGTTAATCTTATTCGTAATGACTTAATCTTTGAGTTTCCTGGTCTCTTCGTTACCTTAATTCCTTTTTCTTTGCCTTTTTTATCTGATTAACGTTCCGGCAGAATGGTTCATAAGCCGCCATTAAAACCTCACGCGCCCATCGGGTCATTATATCTCCGTTTGCGGCGTCTGCGAGGCTCACTTTGTGGCTTTCATTTTCCCCATGAATAGGCACTAAACTTTCATGTCATCATTTTGCAAGACTTTGTGTGGGAGCACTGGAACGTCCGAAGTTAACGTCCTATATTTAAATAGAACTACAGGTATTTCTGGTGTAAGGGGTGGAGGGCGTTGGAACAAACCCCACATTTTAATGAATTAACTAATTATTATTAACGCCCTTTTTAGGGGCTTTTACGTATGGGTAGTATCATAATTTATACAGTATTTATTGTACACAATTGAACTGCTTTAGTAACGTTTTGTATTTGTTTAGTGACAAATTGAAGATGTCCACTGAATTGGTATAATTATTTCCCTACATTACAATTCTAGTAGTTAGACCCAGAATTACTACACAGAAATAAATTCCGTCTTCTAGTATTAATAAGCAATTAAATTTAACATTCAGCCCTATTTTAAGTATGTTCCCCGTTACTTCACTTATACTCCCCCCCCCACTACTATTTCTGTTTTGTACTTCTGATTATTTTTATAACAGTCCTGATGATGGTATGGAGGTACCGAAAGTGACTTAAAACCAAGTATTTTCTTTTCATTTATTTAATATGTCAAATCACAATGTGTTTGCTTCTTTTGAAAAAATAAAAATTATTCCCCTCACGGCCTATTTCATCATTGGGGATGCTGTGTGATAGGTATTTTTGGGAAATAAATGAGAGAAAGTTCTGGAAAGGAATAAGGTATTAGGGGTTGGTAGGTATCTGGGGGTCAATGTCTCCAGGAGTGTCAGACGTATGAATTCATTCCTCCCACTGCGGTGCAAGCCGAAGGGTCAAGAGAGTCCGGCTGGAGAGGTCTAGGTAAGGTCTCCCTCGACTAGTCTGTTCCAATCTGACCCACCGCACATTAGGTGGGCAAACAAACCTTACCGCATGTCGAGAATTTTGACTATTTCGAGGTTTTTCACGGGTCTGCGCTAGTATTATACAAATTTTGACAACCTCCCTGTACCTACCTGGGAATGTAATTGTATTTTAAATACGAAATTACTTAATGATTTTCCTAATGGAGCGAAGGGGAGGTGTTGCCTACAAAAATCATGAAGAGATAAAGCAACATAAATGCATGTTTAGTGTAGTCTCTAAACCATAGACTTTTTAAAAGTATCTTGCATGTCTATTGGATATGTCTAGTCTTTGTTCTTCCGAATTCCAACAAAGAATTATTTCGATCCAAAATCTTGGCAGGTATCCTGTAGTGTGTAGTAGACGGGGTATGTTCTCGTATTTTATATACAATATGACTTTATGATTTTCCTAATGGAGGGTAGGGGAGGTGTTATGAACGAATCCGCCTTCCGAATGTTTCCATCTATCCCTACAAACACATTTCTAGATTTAAAGCTTGACACACATGACCGAGATATTTGACAGAAAATATTTGAACACGGTCCAAATTAGGGAACACACGCGACCGGGCCGAGCCGAGCCACACCGAGCCAGGCCAGTCCAATTTGCGTTACGATTGGGTGAATAACTTGAACTTGTGAACTAAAATCGTATGCCAGTGGGTTCATAAAATATGTTATTTTGTCACAAAGAATCAAGAAAATTTGAATTAAGTAGGTATTCTTTTTTTTACAAATATTATTAACAAATGATTATCTTAATATATAAAACCAAGTCGGGTTAGTTACACCATTTATAACTCAAGAACGGCTGAACCGATTTTTATAATCTTTGATTTGTTGGATTTGTCTCCGTCCCGATTAACAGAATAACTATTAAAAGATCAGAAAACATCACGGAAAAAATAATTATGAAGAAAATTAATGTTTTCATATATTTTGTATGGAACGGCTTTTCAAATTATGTGCGTTAGTCGACATCGTTTGAATCAATTCGAATTGTCAATGGTGTAGTGTGCCGAACATTTCGTGCTTAGTCAACAGTTCAATTTCATTTTTTGAACATAGAGTAAGACCTATTTATTTTAACTTATTAAACAATTAATTTATTTCAGCTAATAAATTAAACAACATTTATTGATTCTGAGGCGTCACAAAGTTTGTCGGGTCAGCTAGTTTAAAATAAAATATTTAAAAAATGATATAGGTATGTACATAAAAGAGGTAGGTATATATTTTTCTAACATACAGAACAAAATTATATCATGGAGAGGCTGTACTTACGACTCGAGGCTTGGACGATTTTTGATCAAAGATTTGATTGATTTCAAGCGGTTTTTGGTTAATGGATCGCACTCGCTAGGAGGCGATCCATCGACGTGGGGATTGGCCACATACTACCAAGACAATATACAACTTTTTGGCTCGACTCAATGGATAATTTGGACTTGCCGAATATCGCCGAGCCATCTGAGTTTCCCCATACTTGGCTTGGTATCTTCCGCATATCTCGATGCTCCCTCGTGTGTGTCTAGCTTTACGTTTGACGACAAGGAATGGGGTTTCGCCATAAAGTCGCAGTATATTTATAACTTACCCACGTACGAAAATAATGTACCGGCGACACCTACGGTTTATTTTCGGCACACGATTCAAAGGTTTTCTCCTTTTTCATAATAATTTCTATTTTTTCTCACATTGTATTTTCAGATCGAATTCGGCTATTTGGTATTCAGTGGATGAAATGTAGTTTTTTCTGTTCGTCTACGCTTTTATTGCTGTTTATAAGTAGGTCCCTACATTTTAAAACCTTCGTTATCATCACTTATTTATTGGCAGCATTTGATATTGAATGTAGTGTCCCGGCTTTTATTTTTCATCACAATATTTTCAAGAATTTGCTTTATCCTTTGGTGATATTGTCCCTTTATATTTTCTGTTACTTACCTGTATTTTATTCATTTTAACTCTTCGCTGTAATTAATCAAAACGGTATTGCTTTAAGTATGTAAAAGCCCTTTGGACGTTTAAATAAATAAATAAATAAAAAAAATGTAAAGGAATAAGAGTACCTACCTAGAAATGTCTAGGATTTCTTTATATCTACCTACCTACCTACCTAGTATTTAAGTACCTACCTAGAAATATCTAGGATTTCTTTATATTTGAATTATGAATTTTATTTTATTCCATTGTGTTTTTTCAAATGTCATGAGTTTGGTTACACTATGTTATGTGGCTGATATTTTTTAAAAAACATAAAAAACCACCTCTATATGACAAATAAACTTTAACTGTCGTTTCTTTATACTCCAGAGCAACACGTTGTTTTATTTGTCATTAAAAATCTAAAGACAACAAACAGTATTATATATATATATATTAATATTTCATACAGTTGAACACATCTAAGAGTACTGAGAAATCTTTATAAACAGTTTCTAGGAACCAAAACAATTCTTTTTGCGGAGTTTGAAGAAACAAAACAATTCTCGTTACTTATATTGAAAAAAATCTGATTTTTGATTCACCTATAGTTTTAAATCACAATTTTTTATATCGCTCCAAAAAATTCATCATTCACGAGTATTTACACAGTTTCCGCTTTATTTAAGAAAACATACACCTCAAATTATCCCCAGAGATATTTACTTATTTCCTATACCGAGATATTCCGCCATTTGGGTAGGAATTTATGATAACATTACGGCTGGGGAATATTTTCTCGCATATTACAAAGAAAACATCCACGAATTAAAGTAAGCACCTGACAAAATATACCCGCGCAATCATTCTCAATGCGACGCGCGCCGTTGGACGGGAAGATATTACGATTCAAAAGAAAATGAATCAGAGTGTAATAAAAAACAAACATTTAATAAATTGGTTGCTTAGATCTTTATTCATTCTTTTGCCACTGTAGTATATTATTATTTTTCACCAGACTTTATGCCCGTGTTAAATTTTCCCTACAGGACAAACTAAACCCTTTCACACACTTTTTCCATAAAAATGATAATCTAGTAAATCCACGTTATGCAAGAGTATTATATAAGTTTAATTAATACAAAACAATACAAAAACAACATGTTAACCTACCAGATTACCAAATGGGAAAATAATTCACCGACTCCAGATATTTTCATATCAGAGGGTTCGGCTCGGTGTAACGGTGTGATTTGACCGATAAACCCTACTCATCCCTCAATATAAATATTAAAAAAATCTTTCGTAATTCTACATGTATTTAAAATGACTGATTTTTGTATTTTTATATATAAATTCTTTGACAAATCTAATAAGCCAAAATGTTTAATGATAGAGCTAGGTATAATGCCAGTAATTATTATTATTTTGATTTAAAAGAGTTCACGGTTCCACTTTGGAAAAAAATGTGCTTGGAATGTTCATCCTTTATCATTATCAGTAGACATTTTGTAGCTCGCCATATTTTTAGACGGTACGAAAATAGTCTCTCGTTATTTTTAGGAGCACTTGGATAATTATTTCGCCCTAATTATCTAATTATGAACGTAAAACCATTGTAACTAGGGTTCGTACTAAAATAAAGTAAATTTTCTGTATAAATTATTTCTGATAATACTAAATTTGTAAATAATCATTATTATATAATAGTAAATTTAAGTGTGTTAAAAATTAATTACTTTATCATTATTTTTTGTGCCACAAACATTCGGACTTAAGAATGGTAAGTTCTTCAATAAACAAAATTGGAGATATTTGTGAGAGGCCAGAAGGCTCATCTGACCTCTTATGAAGTAGAATATGATAAGGATTATTACTAACTAACTAACTAACCATCACGCCGTTTCGCCGCAGAGGTAGGCAGAGAGGACGGTCTTGGCACAAACTCTTTGCCTCATTAACATTCATACATCTCTTCTATTTTTCTGACTCTTGATACGCCCGACTCAAGTATCTGATTCAGTTGATCGTGCCATGTCTTCCTCGGACGTCTCCTATTTCTTATACCATCACACTTGCGTCTTATATTCTCCTTACGTTCCTTTCTTCGTTCATTCGCTCTACATGCCCAAACCATCTGAGGGTCCCTTTCTTAATTTTACTCATTACGCTGACATCAGCCTTGCATTCTTTGCGGATTTTCACATTTCTCACACGATCTTACATGATTTTACTTCACATACGCCTCAGGGATCTCATTTCAACAGCATTCAGTCTACTTTCATCCTTCCTCTACCTGTTCCATGCCTCACTACCATACATCAGGGTAGGTACAAGTATTCCATTATGGACTGCTAGCATCATGAAATGGAATAGTAGTAGATTTACTCTGTTTGAGATGTTCACTTTGCTTAAGGGCCGTAATTCCGATTTTCTACCGATTTATAACAAATGTCCCTTGAACTATGTCCCTTTGTTATATTAGTATTCCGGTAATGTTATTCTCGTATGCTGATGATACTGCAATCACAGTTCATGGTAAATCTTGGGATGAAGTCTCTGAAAATGCAAATAAGTGCACATCCAACTATATAATAGACAGTCAACTCAAATGGACAAATCACGTAGAAAAGCTGGTAAACAAACTTAGGTATTTAACTTATATTTTTAAACGTTTAAATAACACAGTTGATATCAAAAGAATGAACTTGATCTATCATGCATTGGTTCAATCATCAGTATCTTATGGAATGATTGCTTGGGGGGGGTATTTATAACACTCATGTTAAACCTCTAGAACGTTTTTGTTATAGTAAATTTACCTGGTAACGATTCTCTGTTTTGTTTGAATTATCGGCAAGTATACAAATAATAGGGACACGCTTAATACGGACATTTTGTTTTAAAAACCGATTGTATCAGTTAGATAACAGTGAGCAGTAAGTATTTAAGTTACCGAAAAAGGAAAATAGTGGATATTAGTAGCTGATTCGTTAGAAAAAACTGATAATTTGACGTCATTTCTTCACGCTGTGTTTTGATATAATTTATTTATTTTGTAAGAAACAAATAGTTTATACATAAAATATAAAGAAAAACATATACATTGTTAAATGAAGTCAAGCCAGAAAAGTCTCCAACATTAAAGTTTATTAGAGATGGAGTTTTATTACATATTAAAAAAAATTTTGGATGAGGAGGAGAGGAAGAGGAATAAAGGATGAGGAAATGACATTGAAACAGTTTATTCAGAGGAAAGTTTATTTTTATATATTTTTTACAGTCAAACTAAAAACCTATTATAAAATCTTAGGTATAATATCTTCAAACAATGGCCTCCAAATGAACAGCCGATTTTATTCTAACGAATAACTATTAAAATGCATTATTTTCCTCTTTCGGAAACTTACATACTTACTTTTCACTACTATTTAACTGATACAATGTGATTTTAAAACAAAATGTCGGTACCAACTTACTTCTTATTATCATCTGACTACTACAAAGTATGTTTTTTTAAAGTGTGTATTAAGAGTGATAAAGACCTTAAATAAATAGAACAACTGAGGTATTTTTGTCACAAAACAAGTTCTCAGATTTATTTTTAACGATTTTAATTTAACTAAAATTAAAATTCTTAAAACTGTGTTGACTAGATTATGTATTGATTTATTTTGTTGTATGATTATATGATTTTGAAATTTGTGTTGTTTATTAGAATACGATTTTGAAAATTGAACAAATCTGTTAACGACCAATGGTATAACCTTAGTATCTTAAAAATACACTTAGTTTTTCAAAATTATATAACATAACATAACATACTTTGATTAATCACAAAAATATCTAAGTATTATCACTTTTTAATGAGAGATATCTCACATCTCTTCCAAATTAATTAGTATTGACATTTATTACGCGAACCAAAATTCAAAATATTTTTTTCTAACAAATCATTGAGGCCGGGCTTTAGACAACATATCTATATACACATATATACAAAATAATCATTTAATATTCTCCAAATAGGTAGGTATACGTATGGCAATGTTAGTGTATATAATATACAGAATTAACGCATTTAAAAAATTAACTATATTAGATATTTTTATTAAATTATAAAAATATGGAATAAAGGTCAAATGCAGGTGCATTCAATGGCTCTCTCACAATATAAGCAATGCATATTAGCGTGTCGCTCTCCATTGAAAACGTAAAATTAAATGAAATTGTTTAAAAAAATATATATTTCGTGATTCAGGAAAAAAATAAAACAAGGGGTCCATATATATATATTATTTTGTAGTACAAAGAACCCAAAAAACTTTTTTTTTTAAACATATGAGATGTGTTTGTCAAAAATATAAAAAGGGAAAATGACTCTTTTTCTAAATAAAACCAAGATACTAAACAATGACAACACCAATATTTTTTAACAAAATACAACCATTAAAAAATAATGGATGCTCAAAATTGAATGATAACATGTTACGACAACAGTAATTATTCTGAAATTTTTTTTAATTAAAAATACATGTTTTAGGTGTTTTTTCAGAATTTCAATGCATTTAAGCGAGCTAATAACCATTTAAAAAAAAAATTATATGCAGTTCTCAATTTCTTCTCCTAAGACGCAACTTTTGAGATACCAGGCGTCTCTGAATTCAAAAGTTGAAATAATTGACACACTAGACTGCATATGTTTCCAAATTAAAATTCGGAGGTATGTTTTCTTTTTAGAAATCCCGGATGCTGGACGAGTATTTCAGTTATTAACTCGAATGCTCGTGTTGTTATACGAGAAATACGGATCATCATTAAACATGTTACACTGAACTTCGTAGTATCTAGTGAAATGAATTTACTGAACGCGAGACCTTAGCATAACTTGAATAATTACCTGTATTGTTGGGCGTCTTTTATCTGAGCATGAATGTACAAAATTACGTTACTTCTGCTTGCAATTCTAACGAGACTTCATATTAATTATGCTCACTTCTCTACGCGTTATCTTTAAATGTTTTTGTGTGAGTTCTCCGAAAAGGTACTGTTTGACACGGAAGGATGTGATTCGATTTGAAATGGCGTATTTCCACTAACTGTAAGTATTTAGTCCTTGAATATTTTACTTTAATCTTTTTAGCTTACACGACAAAATACATGACTCGGGGATTAAAATACTAACCCTACTTATTAGTCTAAATGTTTACCAAGTCGCAAGTACTTGGAAGAACGTGAGTGATGATAATTAGAGTCTATGTAAATTGTTTATTCAATTTCATAAACATTCTCATGTACAGGCAATCAGAATTCATAAATGGTCTAGCAATTTGAGATTGATCTTTTACCTCCATGAACTGTTTACGATGTCGTTTAAAATTGCACTGTTAAGAAATCCGACAGTGCAAAGCATTTTTACAGGCCTGAACACTTTTTTTAATAATTTCAAATTTTAAAATATTTTGTGATGTGGTTTATACAATATGTACGAGTATGTTGTTACCCAAAAAAAAATTTGATATTAGTTTTGGTCGTCTTCGTTTTCGTAAAGTAAGAAATGATAAGTACACCCTTAAAAAAAAAACTTTTAAATAAAATATAAATGGTATTGTTAATAAAATTTATAATGCAAGAAACTATTTACAATTTGGGAGGCAGTGTGGGTACCGCCGCCCCGGGAACCATTTATTGGAAAACCAACACCAACTGCCAAAGGTCACCCCAAGTGGTTCGCTACGTATAGGTGACTTAGCAGGAGTTCATGGGGTGAGGTTTGTCCGGGTCTTGGCGGCGGATGCATCTGCCCACCAATTGCATGGCGGGTCAGATCGGAAGTGACTGGTTGAGGGAGGCCTTTTGACTTCCCCAACAGGGTTCTCTTGGAATATCACCTTGCAAGGTAGTGGAAGGGATGGAATCATTCATCCGTCACTCCTGGACACACTGACCCCCAGATTCCTACCCACCCCTAATACCTTTTTCCTTCCCAGAACATCCTCTCCTTCCTTTCCTAAAAATAACCCTTCACACAGCATCCCCAAAGATGACATAGGCCCTGAGGGTAATTATTTTCTTCAGGGTCTCCTGAGTGGAGTTTCGGTAAAAAAAAAACGTATTTCTGTACGCTTTTGAAATACTGGAATATTTTCACAACCTCAAAGTTTTGAGAAATTAAAAAAAACTAAACCAAATTGTTTTTCAGTTATGAAAATAGCTTCGTACCAAGGCCTCCTCTTCATTGGGCCATACCTTAAGTTTAGGGTTTCATGTTGCGAAGTAGTCGGCAGGATATCCCGTGAATAATTCATGAAGGCTTCGTAAATTGGTGCGAGGCCCAACACTCGAGAGGGCCTTCGATCATGACTCACTGAGGCGGATGAATCGCATGAGAAATGTATGAATTTCTATTTTTTAAACCTTTTCGGCTGGAAATTATGTGCTGCAGGCTGGGGAAGGGAGTCGTGAGTGGTGTTCGAAATGTTTTAATTATTTGCGTAGGAGTGAAAAATAAATGTCTTGGATGGATTTGGAATAAAATCCCAAGAGGGAATACTGAACTGATCGGGAAAAAATATATCCACAGCTGCAAGTAACTACTTTGTACATTGGACATCTACGAATATGTATATTCGTTATTGCGTGTTCATTTTTATATTATAATTTCAAGTGCCCATATACATTATATACAATGTTGTGTTGTGCAATTCTAATGGATTGTATGTTTGTGCTTCTTAGACCGACTGAAGTATTTATTACCTTATATAAATGTTAAAAGAAAATTATTTATTAGAAGTACGTATTACATAAACACGAACAATCTTACTTATAAAAAAAGCATTTCTCAACCTTTTTACAGTGTGTAGCGTACGCATTGAATAGCCGTTTAAATATTTTACTGCACGGGCAACACCAAAGGCCCCGCGCCATACGACTGCAAACTTGCCTGTCATTCTGGTTTCACGGCACCGATCGTCGAGTCGCTTTGCGTACGCTACCTTTGTTAAATCCTTCTGATATTAATTTAATAATCTGTGTCGGTGTGGAGTTAATAAATGAGAGTTAAACGTCCACCATAGTAATTATTTAAATACCGACCATCCTTTTGGTAACATCAACGTGTCTGGAGTCCACGTGTGGATCCATTAATGGATCCCCCAATACACATCATCTCCCAAAAGTGTTTTCGTTATGAATGAAGACTGTATATTTTTTTTTCGAATTATTACTAAAAAAAGTATTTCCAACGATCAGGCGACATCGGGTTTTCATTTATACTAGCGGCTATTACATACTAGTGGCCATTCACCGCCCATTAAATTTGAGTTAAGCTTTTTTTTTCAATTCAATAAAACATAATAACTTAATTACAACCACTGATTTATTTAGTTAAACGCCGACCGGTTTCGGAACAACCGTTCCTTCCTCAGGGCAAACATATGATGAGGAAGGAACGGTTGTTCCGAAACCGGTCGGCGTTTAACTAAATAAATCAGTGGTTGTAACTTAGTTATATTGTTTCATTTAATTATAAAATGGATGACTACAAAGTGATAGCTAGTTTCAAAAGTTTTTTTTTTCAACTTTTTTATGGTTGGAGCTTAAAAAATGGCAATTTTTGAATGCTGAAGTATATTTCAAATTAAAAAATCTGAAAGGTATTTTAGGTATCTAGTTTTTAAAACGGTATTTGTTTTTACAACATCTTCAAAAAAAAAAAAAATTATTAGGACATTTAAAATACATTGGAAAAATTTCGAAATTCGGTGATGAATCATTTTTAATAACAGTGTGTACAACAGATAAACAATCCCTTTTGGCTGGATAAGCAATGTATGTTCTTTCTATGAACTTTTCAATTAGTAAGGTTTTCACATACACGATCGTTTATCAATTGAATAAAACATTAACGACGTTTTGTAATGCTGTAAAAATGCTTCGAAAAGTGAAACATATATATTAAGATATTTAAATATATGGTGAAAAATTGGCTATCGGAAAAAAAATATTTATATTGTGTATGAAAAATGTATGAAAAATGTATAAAATAATATCATCTGTAGATATAAGATATGCATTATGTATATGTTACTAAATTATAAGCACCTGCTGACAAGCCAATTCAATTGACTTAGCAGGACTTGTTTGTTGATTTATTTATTACAACTTCGCTTTCAACAAATAAATAAAAAAATAAATAAAAAAAAGCATGTGCTTATACCAAATTTAAATAAGTTTAACAAGAATAAAACTAAAGATAACGCCACTTCTTTACACAATCTGGCAAAGCTTTACAAATCTAGGAATGAACACAAATCTACAATACTTAATTGTTCCATAGTACCCTTGAGGTGGACACTTCGTATTATAAATTAATTAGTATTATTAAATCACGGAGTTTAAATTGCAAGAATCGTTAATAAAAAAAAACCATGGCCGAGAATTTAACCCCGATGAAGTGCTTGGTAGGCAACCATGCTGAGAACTATGAAACTGTTTTAAAAACAAACAGCAGCATACCTGTTTATCGGTATTACCTAAATTTCGTTGACGGAACAGAACATAAAACATTTCTTATTTTCTAGAATGAAAACGAAGATCGATATAATAACGATTTAGTTTTTTTTGGTCTTTTTACTTTAAATAATGAGTTTTAGAGGGCCAATCGATCAGTTTGTCATCCAGCCACCAAATTTTTTGGCAAAGGATAAAAAAACTTTATTTATTTTGAATTAAAAGGTTTTTACCCATGTATTCATCTACAATGAGTTTAACAAGATATTGTGGTGTTCAGTGAAAAAATAATAATGTTGATAAATAATTCTTAGACGTCAAATCATTATTAAATAGTGCCTATTACGTGGTATTAAGGTGATTTTTATCCAATTATTATTATTATGTCACAGCGTACACAATCTCGACAAAACCCCATCATCGTGTGTAAACCTTTAATTAAACATATATCTTATAATTTTTATGTGTATTACCACATAATATACTAATTACTCCACGATATGAAGACATTTTCAACTGTATCTGTAACACATGTAAAATCAAGCAGGTGGAATTTGTCTCCTGTCTTTTATTTTAGTTTACATTGTAGTAACAACATCAATCAAAAATCGATGAGTATCTATGTATAATTAGTTTATATACGTGTACATAAGTAGGTAATGAATATAACTTACTTTTATATAATTTATTCATTTTACAATGTAATAATATACTAAAACGTAAAATCGAAACTACTTTACGATTTTGATGAAATTTAGCTCAATGTGTGTAATTTGCTCCAACTTAAAAGATAGGATAGTTTTTATCTCGATTATGGGCTTCAATATTTATTATTGCGAATTAAATGTTTTTTATGGGAAAATTATTTGTAAGTTCCATAAGTTTCTGACAGATGGCAGTATGATTTAATGTGCATATTTTTGTAACCTAGGTAATGGCTTTGTGTTTCGATTTCACGTCAGACACAGTCAGACATTTCACGTTCGATTTTACGATATAACCAAGTTTCTTGAATTTTTCGTGTATTTGTAAAATTGTGCTGTGTAGTGTGCTATAGTTATACTATATTGTTGTCTGTCGTTTATATGTTATTATATTCAACGACAAAATTGATTTTCATACCACTTTGAATATAACAAAAAAAACGTTACGATAAATTCAAAAACGTGCAAGTATTTATTGCTTGCTTCTCATTTTTATGTTAATTTAATTATGATTATTTTTATTCAATTATTTTCTAATACTATCTATATATTTCAGTAAAATGCCGCGATAAAAAAATAACCTCAACAATGCAACAAACAACGTGTCAAGAGAGCTAATCAATCGGCAGAACAAATACACGGGATTAGTAAGCATTTATTATTTCTTTATCTTTATATATATAAATATCGCGACACTATGTTACTCCAAGGTAAACTCCGAAACTATTTTACCGATTTTTATGAAATTTGGCTTTCTGTGTGTAATTTGGTCAAACTCAAAAGGAAAGTAGGAAAAAAGTCAGTAGGAAAGTTTTTATCTCGATTATCTCAATATTTATTTTTGAAAATTAAATGTTAATTAAATGTATGTTATGGGTCAATGATATTAAATTATTTGTATAAGTGTCTGACCGATGGCTGTGTGAGTTAATTTATTGACACAACACTTGGTTATCTAGGTTAGGTAACTATCCTAGTGAGTGAGTCAGCTAGGAATATTATATAATTTACAACATTCTTATCACATACCTACAGAGCTCAGACAATCAGCTATTTTTTTAAGGTTTGGGGTAAGGAATAATTTTCAGTTCCTACGAAATTAATTTGCAAGCTCCCGAACAAAGCTCTGGCACCTCAATAAAGGCAGGTCCTGGGGAAGTGCCGACATGGCAATATTGGCCCATAATTAATACATATTTACATTTAAAATTGGCGTTCAGTTATTTACATATTCCGGGCCATGTGGTACGTTTCGGTTTAATATTGAATGTTCTGTCCAAACAATGAGATCCTGAGAAATAATAAGTGAAAATCTGGTTCAGGAAACATTTAAGTACTAGCTTTGTATAGGCAATGCAGATAAGATTTTTCGTTAGGAGATAAATAAAAAATTTAAAAAAATTTGGCATAGCTTTCAAATGTTATACTCATCAATGTAATATTTAATCACAGATAAAGATCCTGGGTTCGATTCCTAGTAGCAACCGTTACCTTTTTTTAATTTTATGGGATTTTATGTTTAATGTTCTTTATAGATTTATTAGTGATATTTTCTTCTTAAATGGTTTAATCTATAATAAAATATATAAAAAACTTATGTTTGTTTGTTCGTACCTTATGCGCGGCCATACCATTCATCCGATTGCGATAAAACTTTTGGGATGGTTATAGGATAGTGAGCTCTGGCGTTATGTTACTATTTCCTGTGCTATTCATACGATTGTGATTAAAATTTTATCCGATTGTTAATGATTTTTTTGAATTGTGAACGTGCTCGTGAATACTTCTATATCTATACTAGTGAACTCTGGCATTATGAAATTTCCATAAAAAAATTAAATAGTTCACGTGAGTTGTTGGAAAGTATTTTATGGAGTTAGGCGGCAGAAAAAAAAAAGGCTGCGGAAAGGGGTATGCGTGAGGGTCGGTTGGAGAATTGAGGAGGCAGGCTTCTCGGCAGGGGGGACCAGGGAGAGGGGAAGGAGAAAAAGGTGGAAGCGGAATGCGGGAGGGGGAACGCGGGTAGAGGAAAAGGGAACGCGGGAGGGGAGGGGGAATCGGGAGGGGAAGAAAGAGAGGAGTGGAACGGGGACGAATGGGAAACGACACGAAGGGAGAAACAATTTATTTATTTAATTAGCATTGTAACGCATGCCGGGTATCAGCTAGTCTATAATATAAAAATTAATGTTTGTTTGTTTGTGTGTTCGTACCTTATGCGCGGCCATATCGTTCATCCGAAATGTGATGTGCGCATACCCGCGATGGTTGTAGGGTAGTAAGCTCCGGCGTTATGCAATTATTTCCTGTACTATTCATAAGATTGCGATTAAAATTTCATCCGATTGCTATTAAATTTTTCTGCATTGTTGTAAACATACCCGTGAATACTGATGAGCTCTGGCATTATGAAATTTGCATACAAAAATTAAATTAGTCAAGTGAGTTGTTGGAAAAATGGGTGTATTTTATGGAGTTAGGCGGCAGGGAAAAAAGGCTGTGGGGAGGGGTATGCGGAAGGGTCGGATGGGGGATTAAGGAGGGAGACTTCGCGGAACGGGCGACGAGGGAGAGGGGAAGGCGAAGAAGGTGGAAGCGGAATGCCTGAGCGGGTAGGGGGGCGGGGGAGGGGGGGGGATCGCAAGAAAGGGGTGAGCGGAAGAGGGGAGGGGAAACACGGGAAGGTTAAAAGGGATACTAGAAGGGGAAGAGGAAGAGGAGTCGGAAGGAGAACGGGGACGCAGGGGAAATGACAAGAAGGGAGAAACAATTTATTTATTTAAAGTCATTAAGTAGGGAATCTCTAATATCTTATAATTACATTACAAAAGCACTCACAAATTTACGTATTAGGTTCGATGGCGAGTATAGTGGAATATTATGGATCTAATCGTAGTATAATAATATGTATTTATGGAGAATAACATCGTGAATATATAATTATACGTCACTGTTTTCATACTTTAGATTTTGGGTGTGAGGTGTTGTGTATAGGAGGTTTAACTAACATGCGTAATATCGCTGTTAAGTGTTGGCAATTTAAAGCCTATTAGATATGATCTTAAAAAAGGTTTTTTTAGCAAACATTGAATAATTAATCGAAGTATATTAATACGGTAATGCCCGTACGGTTCAAATTCAAGAACCCGACTCCGAGTAAATCTCTGTCGCCACACTGTATGGAAACCGTTCTGACCCGTCCGTATACGTGCAATTTTCCACGGAGCTGCTGCCGTGATATTCACACTTATCACTTGCTCAACGTGCGGTATGCAAACGGAAGTGGCGCCATCTATAATACTATATTAAAGGAAAAAAGTATGAAGGGTGGATAGCAATATGGGGGTCAATATGTTCTGGAGTGACTCTCTCGACACGTCGCCTTTTAGACTCTTGGAGAGATAAAATGTGTGCCATCAACCAGTCCCTCCCTATCTGGCTCGCCACGCAGTAGGTGGGCAAACTCATGTGCCGCAGGGTCTAGCAGCAAAAAACCCGTGGAGCGGGTTCATCACCATAATCTAGCACCAATTTTTTTTAAGATTATTGAAAAAGACATTAAATCAATCTAAAACGCAAAATACACACATGGATAGTCAACAAGGGCATCATTGTATACTGCGGATAGATAACTTCTGCGGTATAACAACACACTGAATACCCGTATATTCGTCTTGTCCTCACAATTATTTCTTTTTGACATCTTTTTCTCGTATTTATTTTTTTTCTCTTTTATTTTCATTTATTTCATTCTAATTATCTATTTAAAATTAAATTAAAATTTTATTTTATTTTAAAATATTAAAAATGAGATGGTACGTATGTAGGTACCAAAAAAAATTGTATATATTGTAATATATTGGTTAATAAATAATTTTAAAAAAACTTAATATACTTATAAACATATTATAAGTTTTGGGCGTCTGCCGCTGTAATAAAAATGTTACTTGGATTTATCATAGTTCATGCAATACAAAGGTTAATTAGTATGTTAGAAGTGCTTTCATAAAAAGTGGCTCGAATGGCGTAACTGCTACCATGCACAATAAGTCAAACCTGTCTGTAAATGAAATTAAAAAAATGTATTCAGATATTTTTTGAAGGTACATTTGAGCTACGCTAGACACATAAGGAAGCTCAGAGGCAAATTTAATGCTAATACGACTACGCTAAAGAGATCGTCATAGCATTACGAACAAAAACGAGGATAATGCTGCGTCACTGTGTTTTCGCTGAAAAATATATGAATTCAATTTAATAGAATATCTTCAGATAAACCGGAAAGAAAATAATTTTTTAAAGAAAATCATTTAATCTAGAGATTCAGAAAGAATAGAATTTTATATTGCATTATATTTGAAGATAAAAATCCCTCGCGCCTTAGAGATGCCTTGATGAGGGTGAACCGCGTCCATTCAGTATATTTAAATAACCAATTTGTATTTTTCCACAGAATGAAGCCCGCCCGTTGAAAAAATGGTGTGGAGCTTTACTGAGGTTGGCTTAAATGGCCGGATTAGCTTTATTAATCTCCCGAAAGCACGAAGTTGGGGAAAGGATGAAATAGAGTTTGTTTCGCGTGCCCAAAGTTCCGAGCCAACGTTGGGTTCGGCCATATACCAGCCGACCATTTATGCATATTCTATATTATATTTTATTATTTAAACTAAGCCTAATTTGAAATGGGAAATTGGCTATAAGTTGTTTTAAGCGCAGGCTTAAACTGAACCCCCTTTTATGCACGTCTGGCTAGGTTTAAAGGAAAAAAATGACAAAAGGGTAGGGGGGCAAAATCAATACAAGGCTTTTTTGTTAAAGTGATATACTCCCTCTTTGATGAAGGTTTCAGTACTGAAAAGCGTTTCAAGTCAAACGTTTTGATTAATCAAACACGCGTTAATTTAGCAGGTCGAATTTACAATATTAAATATGGAACAAAATCATACATAATGCGAGAAACTACAATAAATAAGAATAATATTACAAGTCGTTTTCTGAGTGCTTAATTGTCCAATCTCCATTTTAGTTTTTGTTCAATCTTCATTTTAAAATTAAAAATAAACAAAAATGATAATTAATCACTTAACTAAGAATTATTTAAACTAACGAGACCTTTGCCTTCACGGGAATAGCTTTATCTTAAACACCTATCATAACATTTCATTGAAATAATGGAAAAAACCTCCTCCTCCTGTAAAGCTTGCAAATAGTCGTTTAGACAATTAAGCACGCAGGCGACGAAGTGTCTACAATACAAAGGCATAAAAATACACAAACAGATAATATAACACAGGCAACATACTCATAGGCATACTAACATTCAAAGGCACACAAAATACTCGGACATTTATATAATACTACATACGAATTCTGAATTCGCACACATAACATACACATCCACACACACACACACACGGACAAATACACACACACACAAACACTCACACACACCTCTCTCTTTCCATAATATACTAGCTAACTTAATTTAGATAAAATGTATAATATATCACACATAAACATACAGCGACAAGTGATTGGTACCAATTATTGTATTAACTTCTATAACTTTATAACTATTTTCTTCTATGTAATTATGTACTGTTTGTTTCTACAAAATAAAGTAACTAAACCAAGATTACGATCAATGGATTCTAATGTATAGGTGCTTTTAAACAATACCAACATATATTTTTTAAATTCATTGGTGCAGCTTGATTCTCTTTTTATATGCATTGGCATCTTATTAGATATAGTAGGTATAAGATTATTTATAATTTGATGTTTGTAGAAAAACATAAATGCTAAGCTAGGTCGGTTTGTTCGTGTTCAAAAACTCAATAAACAAAATATCTCATACAATCGAATACACGTGTACCGTTCTGATTCGATTCGAATTCCGACATTATAACATACATTGTTCAAATATCGATATTTTAACATGTACGTGGAAATACACGATGAAAACAGATGAACTGAATAACAATTACATAGCAGGTTAGTGCTCACGAGTGTGTATTTTGACAAATTTCATTAAAAATCACCAACGAGATGGTTAAGTTATTTCAGTTCGACGTATTACATAGTGAATAAAAAAATTCCCTTAAAAAAATTATAATTTATTTTTATTTAATTAAATACAACAATGTTTTAATTAAGTTTTGCAAGTATTTTAGTTGTTTATTATTGTGTCAGCTTTTTCGGCTTAATTATACGATTTTTAATGTTAATTTTGAAGGTATATAAATTGATTTATTACCGGTTAAACCAATTGGCTGAGAAAATATATATTTTGTCTTGTAAGCCGAAACAGCAGTCGAAATAATAAAAAAAAACTAAATTACTTGCAGAACTTAATTAACGTAATTAAATTCAACGAATTAAAAACAATGAATACTGATTTTTTCCCGTTTTCATTGTAAATAACTGAAATGAGATTCCTTTCTTTTCGATAAATTGAATATATTTCTAGATATGTTAAAATCTGGAAGATTCTGAAATGCATATATTTATAGAAAACCACCCTTACATGAAATTCCTATGTACATTCAACCAATAATAAAATGCCTCCCTCATTAATGTCTCCGGATCGTTAACTCCGCACACGGGGGGATCAAACTTAGGCCTGTTTATGAAATTTCTCGAGACCCGTCATTTGGAAAATATCTTCATACGATGGCGATATTATTATTGAATTCGATGCGGCAATTTTTGGATATGAGAATTGCTGAGATGTTTGCGCGGATCCCATTTAATATATTAAGCATTAATGAATTCGCATTTTTAATTATAAATAAAACGTCGACATAAATTACTTTATCTGCCGTCCTAAAGAGAGAAGCATGAAAATTCTGCTCCAGTTTGCTGGAATATGTAACTCTGAAATTTTATTGGAAAAGTTTACGAACAGGTCAGGTAACGCTAGTTGCTATAGGTACGTGTATCCACATCCTTTCAAAAATTCAGCTGCTGTTCATGATATTGAAAGCAAGGCTGCAAAGCATTTTTAAAAAATGCTTTAATAATAATAAAAATAAAAAATATAGGAAAATTATATTAATAAGGATAATGCCGGAGTTGGTCTCTTTTAAACTGTTTCGTTCTTTATTTTAAGAAAATTATTGAACTCCAAATCACAGAACCGAACTTGAGAATGCTGCGAATTATGGATGTGTTTGAGAGTCATTGTGTTTTTGAATGATTAATCGATGTGTTTGCTTTCATGCTATAACTGTTCAGAGGTATGTGTTTTATGAGTTAATACTTTATTTATTTATTTAGTTTTAATCAATAAAGGCAATATTAGCGAAACTCAATCAAAAATCTGAAATAGAAAAAAAAACAGAAAAAGAAACGGTCACATCTGGGACTTGATTTTTCTCTTTCAGATTTTCGAATATTGTCTTCATTAAATAAAATATAACATTTTGAGGTTTTAATCAATAAGTTAAAATAAAAAAAAATCAAATACTTATTTAGTGTTGTTGGATCAAAATCGACAACCAATCTGTTTTTTAAAATTGAATTCGAGTTGTGAACCCATGTATAACAATATACGGTTATCCAGGGGGGAGCGCATTATAAGGTTAACGCAATCGTAATTCAAAGTAATAAGTTTCAAAAAGGGACACTTGTAATATTTATGGACACCTACAGTCGTATAACAAATTGACCATATAATTACTAACCGGCTGTATAACGTGTTTGAATAAACGTCGCCTGAATAATGAAATAGTTACTACGAGAATACATTGTTATATTTAGAAGCTTTGAACCTCGTAATTTCCTACTAAGTCCGGAAATGCGAATTATCTACGAAGTGACGAAGCCAATCGCTTCGTTCTTACCTATGAAGCATACTCTCTGCAGGGCGTTAAAACTTGGTCTAAATCGTGGATTCGGGTCTTCTCGTTCAGATATTCGGAATATGTGAGGAAGTGCAATAATACAATACAGTAGGCTAAATTCCTGAATAAAATTAAAACTTTTATCAATCTAGGTTCTTTTAAAATAGCTAATGGGCGATCCGAAACTTTCATGGAGATAAAGAAGGCTTACGTGTAGATTGGTAGGGTGGCGTAGTTCCGTACGGCGACGGCTGAACGCCCGCCTCCTGAATGCGAGGATGACACCATCTTTGATGCTGCGTGGGCGTCCAAAGGCGGATACTGCTGGTGGGTCCAGCTGTCTCTTTGGCTGGTGAAGAGACGGCAGTTTTGCCAGTAATGTGGTGGCAACTTTCCGAGCTACTCGAGTTATCCATTTAGTTATATTCCCGCGCTCTCCATCAGCTCGCGGGTGTGGGCTGTAACAGGGGAAAGGGGGTAAAATCTGTTCTGTTCACGGTCACAGAGCGTGTTGATTCTTGAATATTCAAGAGTTTCCTTCAAAACACACCAAAAAAAGCAATAATTACAAACGTGGCTTGCATCTATTCTGCGTGTTGGACGATGTTGTGACCTTGTCTGTTCTATATTTTAAGATGAGCAAATAAGTGTGAGAAGATTTTTGCCAACTCATAACTACATATATAAGAAAAACGAACGAAATAAGGAATCTATACTAGGAAATGGGTTTGCAACATGCAAAATTCAACAAGGGGAAAAAGGGTGACAATTATAATTAAAATTAGTCAAACTCACCCCGGTGAAGATACAAGTAATACTCCCATAATAGTTACATTAATAAAATTACTTATTTATTAATAAGTAGGTACCAGAAAATCGGAATGAATTAAAAAAATGTATTTGAATTTTTCGATCTCATTCGACCTGGAAAATAATAAAAACGAAAGATCTTCAAAATTCACGGAAACGTGCTTCAAATAATATTATCTTTTCAATAAGAAGTATTATCCAAAAAGGAATCCAATAATAGCTTCCGTGAACTAGCTTACATAATATTGGAAATTACTAAAATGGTACGGAAGTTTTCCGATGACTTCCAGCGAAGCGGAGGCTTTTAACTGATTTCCCCTAAGACACGCCGGATCTTCTCATCTTATTCCATCATCTATGGATATTTTCCATCCTATGATGACAGTATTTACCACGAAATGTATAAGCTTCATTCAAATGTGTACACGGATGGGAGCTTTCAAGCCCGCGCACGCTGCAACCAAGTACACATAGAGGATTTTATACTAAACAGATGCTGGCAATAACACCTAAATCACGAGCCTTGAATTATAATGCATATGCAAAGTTTACATTTATTTCACCAAGGAAGAGGCGGAGTATTGTAATAAAGGTATCACGTTTTGTAAAACTGAAATGACTGAGAAATGACCTTCACATTTTAGAGTGACATGAATAAAATCACCTGTCTCAAACTACGCCAAAAATATCGTGTGAAAGTTAGATTCGTATTAAAAAAAAAAAAAAATCAAAAACTAAATTTGACATACTGTATGTACAATAAACGCACCGGAAAAACTATTTGTTAGAAAAAAAGTGAAGATAGTAACAAAATTTTGGATTTATAATGCTTAAGAAGGTGTTACCAGAGAATACCGGAAATTTGTATATTTTAAATCAAATTCTTGACGTATTGACTCTTTTTTACAAAAAAAAACATAATTTTATTTCGAAAGATTGTTATTTTATCCGGTAAAGTCATTTTAAAAATTTTGAAAAACTAAGTTTATTTTTGATATAGGTAGTAAGGTTTGTTAAATTTTCAAACGAAATATTGTATTATAAAACTCACATTTCAAATCATATAGCCGCCAATAATATGGAAAAAAACATTTGTTGAAGATAATATTGTTAATTCTGAAATTTAAAGTATGAAGTTGACAATTACGACAGTAGATCATAATAGAACAAAGTGGCCCAATTGGTAGAGGTGTGTGTCCCGGTAAGACGTAAGGTTCTGGGTTCGAGTCCCAGTTGAATTATTATCTTTTATTATTTTTCTGTGTCTTGTTCATTTTCATATTCAAAAAAATAGATTATTATGGTTATCTTCTTCTTCAATGATATCAAAGATAATCTATTTATGAAATAATAATCATTCATTTTTCTTGGTATTCAAAATATATATTTTTTTTAAATCTCACAAAATTAATTATTTTAAATTGAAATAAAATTGTGACAACAGGACCCCTAAATAAAACAGATTGTAAGGCATATTTTGTAGCAGGCGTGATAAATGTCCCAATTTCGCAATTGTTGAACTCAAAATAATTCTTAGAATGAAACGATCCAGCAAAATTTTAAATGCCGTATAGCCTTTTGACGGAAAAAGGTTCGTAAAAAGTCGCGCCCATGAATTAAATTCCTTATAGTTATCGCGTGACGCACCAAGGACCGGAACGAATATTTCCAAATGAAAGCTCGTTTCGGGCTTGAAGCGAAAGTTCGTGTAGGCAGAGAACGAAAGTTCTCCGAGTTTAGCGAGATAACTAAATTAATCCGATTATATGACCTGACTGGGAAAACGGATCCAGTGACTTATATTATGTACTTGGGTCTAAGTTTTATGCATTATTTACACGATTTGATTTGGATAGAAATTTATAGAAGTTCTGTCAAGATTCGAATCAAATTAATCTCAATGTATATTGGCTGATTTAGCAGGTACACTCATATTTTTTACAATGGTGGAAAGTGAATTTGTACGTTTTTGATTTATTTCAACATTAATTTGAAGAATTTTATATCTTTTTTAAATTCAAATTAGTGGCAGTGCATTTTTTCTTTCAGAATTTCATTAACATCGTAAACATTTTTTTATAAGCAGTCCTTTATTAATTCAAACAGATCTTGTACAAGCATCAAAAAAATAAAAAAATAAAAAAAAGTTTTAACATCTTGCAAGAAATAATCAATTAGTTATTCGAAATAATCAAATTTTAACTCTTAACTTAAGAAATAATTCTCTGTTTTATTAGTTTGTGTATTTTACATCCTAGGAATATAAAACATTCGAATAAAAAATATTTTTATGTCAATATTGAATTTAATTCGATATTTGTTGGCATTAGAAATCATTACCTATACATTATTTCATTTGATATAATTTATGTTATACGCCCACATGGACTTCGACAAACATAATATAATGTACATACATAACAATTTTGGTAGAAAGAGTCACTTTGTGGTTTGACTAATGAAATAAATTATATACTTAAATTACCTCTTACATCACAATTACACCACCAGAACAATAACAAACCGAAAGTACAATGTACCTACACTACATACCACGTCAGCTCGAAGACACTTCATGTACCTAGCTCCAAAAATACTTAACCTTCTCCCCGACAACTTAAAAACTGAAACCCAACCCCATAACATTAAAAAACAATTATCTCTATGGATCGTCACACTTAGGAACTATGATATATAATCTTTTTTTACTTAAATTGATTTGTATAACTCTAATATCTATCAATATTATAATAAACCTATTATTATAAATTATTATTATTAAAATATTTAGAAACCTCGATGCATATTATTTGTAATTTAATTTAATTTAATTTGTGTAATTTAGTAATATATATATATATATATAAATAATATAATTTATTCAATTTATCAACCATCATACTATGTAACTTATAAATAAATTATTATTTATCTGTAACCCACATTTCCATAAATTCATTGTCATATTATCCGTAAACTACACTATCATCAATTATTATATTATCTGTAACTTCGTTAACATAAATTCAATGTTATATTATCTGTAAATTTCATCTATCAATTATTTTTTTATCTGTAAATTTCATTGTCATAAATTCCTTGTTATATTTATTACCTGTAAACATCATTATCATCAATTACAATATTATATGTAAATTTCATTATCTTAAATTCATTACTGCATTAACTGTAAACCTCGTTATCATAATTATTATATTATCAGTAAACGAACTTCATTACCTTAAATTATATAATCTGCATACTTCACCCGCCATAACACAGGGACATCCCTAGCATGGCGGGCGAAATAACACAATATCTACACTATGTATAAAATTCTTTTAATAAATAAATAAATTACGAAATTCGTAGTTATAATGAAAGTAGTTCTTTTATTTCACATAATAGTTTAGTGAAATAGTAATCATGAAAAAGATGCTATTGAAATTATATAGAACCCATGCGGAAGAATAGTAATAAGCTGTCTATGATCTTGTTACTGTTGTGGACTCTCAACAACTCTCAATGTACTTTCAATGTATTTCGAACAACTCCACCGTGCTTAAAACTTTAACGATGCTGGTTTTAATTACTGTAAAATAGTTCTGTTTACCTAATACACCGACGGATAGAGTTTAGTGAAACGAGAAGCTAAAGCTAACGGTCAGTAGGACGGCTGCATAAAGTTTCATCTACGAGCATATTGGGGCTACCTCGTAAATCGTAACTAATTTCTGCGCAATAAGATTAACAAAGCAATAAGGAATTATATAATTTTTTTATGGAAGATCAGATTTTAATTTAAATACCAATATTTTATATTTGTTACAAATATTGATTTCGTTGTTAAAATAATAAAAAAAAATTGCATTTTTCAAAGCCTGCCAAAACGATCGGAATCTGACATACGTACCTCGGTTTTCCCAGTCGGGTCGGTATGACATAAACAAATCAACAAATCCAAATTAAAATATTTAACAAGAAATCCAAAAAACATGAATTCTTTTGAAGTAATTTGTATACCGCAGTGGTAACCCGCGAGTACGTACGAGTCAACTCTTGCGCAACTTTGCAAAATATTGTTTGCATTTTAATAAACTCGGCCGACTGATCCTTCAGAACCAGTCACAGAGCGCTTAAGAATGGTTTCTTATGGTTTTATTATATTCTTATATGTTTAACCGTTCTTAAATGACGATGTATTAATTTTACGTATAATTATATACAGGTTATTAAGGGACATACTTCATTTACTTTAAGCAGTGAACCCTGACTTTATCTGGAGAATTTTTTTTAATTTAAAATGTTGGTCTCTGGTGACATTTTAGATTTTTTTTTCAACTAAAAACGTAAAATATCAGTAGGTATTCGACATTTGGCTGATTACTCGGTTGAGTGACCAGTGATGTAATTTGAAATTTTTTTTTAAATTTGATTTTGAAGAAGAGAAAATTGAAAAAAAAGACATAAAAAATCACCGGGAACCAAAATTTCCATTGCATTTTTTTCCCAATAACATCAGGAATCACTACAAGTAGTTCCTTTTTAACCCTGTATATAATAAAATGTATGTATTTCAGAATCAGCTTTTGTTTATTTTTGAATATATGTTTAAGATATGGTATTTTTCACTCACGTTCCTTTCGTGGTAATAAAGGTCTTCATTCAAGATCCACCTACTATCAAGTAAACAAGCCAAACCTGGAATATAATGACTGGTACCTCTAACAATACTTGGTCGAAGCCTGAAACAGATTTTAAGGGCTTTCTTTTTCATGCGTTCAGCAATTTCCAACACATTAATCGTTACACCTACCTTTTTTTACAAATCAAAATATTTTACATGCGAAATGGGAGTGAAAGATTTTTTTTTTTGTGAATACGTGATTAAGTTTTTCTAAAAATACCGGAGTAACATATATAATATATATATATTTTTCTAATTTTGTTTTTTTCCATTTCTTTATACATATAAGATATAATAACAAATAGTATATAATAACATAATATATAATAACAAATAGTATGAACAACAAATGAAAACCCACTAAGGCACTGAGTGTGGGTAATATAAAAACAAATACTATATTTCCAATTACCTAAAGTATAAAATTGACTTATAAAACATATAAAATATAAAAAAAGTTAGTATTACATAAGTAGAATAAGTGATTTTTTTTTTAGTTATTATAAAGAGAAAATATAGAGAAGACATATTTTTTTAAAAACTTTTTTTAGGTATTATAAAAAATAAAAAGAAAACACATTGTAGTAAACGTATTAATCATACTAACATATTGAAAATACTGTTAAAAAAACATATTGTTTTTTTCATTTTCTTTTTTAGTTATTATTAAAAATAGAGAGAAAACATATTGTATTAAACAAATTGAACATACTAATAAAAAAACGTATTAAACTAAAAAACATATTGTTTTTTTAATTTTCTTTTTTAGTTATTATAAAAAATAAAGAGAAAACATATTGTACTAAATAAATTGAACATACTAATAAAAAACATGTTATACTAAACATATAGAAGAACAAATATGTTGTAATATTTTTATAAAAATAAAGAGAAAACAAATTGTAATACAGTTTAGAAAGTTATTGAAAGTGATAGATAAATTTAAAGAAAAAGCTTTTCAATATATGCATCATTCAGCCATAATTTTACCTCTTTTACAGATTTTATAATTTTATTTATCATTTCTGTTTGTAGTGGTAGAAAGTTAAATGTCCGAGGACCAATGAAACTGCTATGTGTCTGCATTAATTTAGTATTGGTTTGTGGGGTGTAAAATTTATTATTTATTCTTTTGCTCATTCTGTTTTCATTTATTTCGAAATTATATTTAGTCCTACTTTAATATATGTCTTTTAAAAGATTTCCAAAAACCTTATAAAGGAATCAACAAGTCTTGGCACCTTTCGCAATATGTTTCCTACATAAGTGAAAAAAATTAGGATTTGTTTACCAAGATTATTTGTTTTTTTTTTTATATCAATTTGTACGTATTTAATTATTTTATTATTTCTATATATTTATTTTATTTTTAAATCCAGCAAGTCTGGGAAGATATTGCAATCATTAATTCGATAGTGCTATCATAATCGGTAAATTGATTTAGACTGTGTATTTTAGCTCTATGCTTTATCATTTATTATTTTTTCTATTGTAGTATATGATATAAAATAAATTTTCAAAAAAAAAATACATGGTCTTCCGAAGTACATGTTTAACACACTGATAAAAATATCAATGTTCTCTCAGAATCACGTAACTGTATTTTTCTCTCCTTTTCATAATCTTCATCGTAAGAAATATAAGTTTTTGTGAAAGAAAACTTTTCGAAACACTTCTCAGAAACCGATGTTTCCAACAGAAGATTCTTATATAATCGAAATATCAAAAGTTATCGGTACAAAAAGTTAATTCGTCTCACTTACAGGGGCGCATCAAGAAAACTATTCTGCGTGGGGGGGGAGGGGTTGTACATTATCAAAAATGTATGTTCTATCCAAAGATAATTTATAAAATTATGTGCTTGTGTGCAGCGCATGTCATCAATAAACAAAACTCACAAACTTACTTCAAAATAATTTAATTTAAATATTGAATATACATTATTAAGATGAGAAATAAAAATCATTTAGTGTCAATGTGTATATTGCGCCGCGTAGTAAGGATTTTACTGAAATTAGCCACGAACTACGTTTATAGCCATTTTATATAAAATAGATCGGTCGTTTCTATACAAATGCAGACGAGTCTACTTTTTTCTCTCAGAAACTCCTGTCTTAGATGTTAATGCTATCTTCAGACTGCATATAGCAACGTAAACTGTATCTACTTAGCAACGAAGTAAAAAATAAATAAATAATAAAACCATTTAACGAGTGTACCACCCTCCTGCACGTAGCAACGCAGATGGGAAAATCCATGTAATTTGAATGTAATCATTGTGTACTCCCCCCCCCCCAAATGTTGTGTTTATAAACCATAGTTTAAGGACTGAAACAGGTAACGGTTAGATATAAGATAAGTGGAAAGAAGCTTAAAACTGATTTAATATATTGTGATGGAATTCTACCAGTTTCTAACACAATAATTGTTATTATTTTCATGTAATATCTAATATTATATAAAATAAATACTTCAACCCTTTCGTACCTACTTTGTAATAATTGTAATGCAGTTTTGATAAGGTAAAATATTTGATCATAGCATCCCGAAATCCGAAAGATTGCTAATAAATTAGAAATATCAAAACTCTCTTTTGTTTATTGTTTAACATTTTTATGGGATAGTAAAACAAAATTTTGTCATAAAACTTTTGGCATTTTATAAAAAAGATAAGTTTAAAATGCATCTAAGAGAGTCCTCAACAATAGAAAATTTTGATGTATCATTTATTTAATCATCTGAAATGTCGAAACACGAAATTCTGTATTTTTTTAAATGTTTAAAACAAAGATTTTTTATTTTGAGCGGATAAGCGGATTAAAGATTAAAGTTTCCGGTAATTCCTTTATAAAAAAGGACAGAAACGAGATTTTTTTTATATATTATTGTCCATTGAGTATACGAAATGACTCACGAGCCACACGAAAGAACATTGCTCATTAAAAACCAAATGTTTAAATTATTTATTTGGATTCAAATTGGGATGCAATAATAATCCTCTGGACTTACAACATGAATTTTGTATCTAAGTGATTGATTATTTTTAATTTGTGGCTTGTTCATAGTAAAATAATTTTTAATAATTTTTTTTATTATATTTTATTATTGTAAATTATGGCGAGCCACAAACTTAATGCCCATTTTTCTGCTTGGTCGTTACCTTCATTTTGATAACGATTTACATTGCTTTTGATTCGGGAGGAAAAATTGATGGGGGGAAGGAATTAAACCCGCCTCCCCCCCCGTGGGTGAGCCACTGTTAACAAACCTATTGTTTCGATAAAAAAAACAGCAAACATTCTTTTAAACTATTTACGTAACTTCTATTTAATTTCATGGCACGTTTCTTTATTAGTATTTTATTTAAGTTATGATACTTTATCATTTTAACTTAAGCCCACATTTCATACGAAGAGAGATGTTCTTCAGAATGCATAATTTTTAGCAGAATGTAGTGGGTAGGCCGTGTGATATGGTGTGCTGGAAATTATGTCATATTCCACAATAATTTGTATTACAGTGTACGTTAAGTTAAAAATTATGGTAATGTGCCGTGAGGGAGGTAATAATGTACAAACACAGCATAAATGA
Source organism: Limnephilus auricula (assembly GCA_951813805.1). Taxonomy (NCBI): domain Eukaryota; kingdom Metazoa; phylum Arthropoda; class Insecta; order Trichoptera; family Limnephilidae; genus Limnephilus; species Limnephilus auricula. Next base: position 23,384,998 of record OX638393.1, read on the forward strand.
CCGCTATTTGCCCTTTAGCGTGATAACTTTACAAAAAAACATGTGGCGGAAAGGATTAGTTCGTAGGCGCCTACCGCAATGGTAGGTTTCATTAATTCTGGAGAGATGAATCGAATTTTCTAATTACTTTTCATACTTGTATTCGTTTTAATCTTCATTAGTAATTAGTATGACGTACTAGAAAAGTCACCGGAGACATACATTTTATTTAACGTACATGGAAACGCGTAGTGGTAAGAAAAAAATTATAAAACTGATTAAGGTTTTTTTTATAAAGTTTTAATACAATTTTAAACATAACGAATAATTAGAATTCATAATATTTTCAGTCCTCGTCAGTAGGAGTTCCTGTGCTTAACGGGACTAGGTTTCTATTATAACTGTCACGTTTAAATTTTTTATTAAAAATAATATTTTGTATCAAAAATCAAGTATTATGTTTAAATAAGCAGTGACATAAGCATAAGTATTTGACTTTCATCTCCCTTCCCTTGTCCTATTCGGATCGGGGACTCATCGCATAAACAAGGCGCCTTGTGTCCCTGTCCTGTACTACTCCATATCAGGTCCAGCCTCTCCTCGCACCCTGGAATTACTTCTCCGCAGTCTTAGCTGTTGCGGTCCACCGGTTATTTTCCCTCTGAAATGCACCCAGAATTTTCAGTGGAGTTCGCTTTAATAATCGTGTAGATACATACAACTGAAAATTTAAGCTTGTCGGAGTTTGCCAGGTGGAACGTAATATACTTGGAGCGAATCGAATTTTCTTTCAAGGATGAAGGAGTCTAGAGTCTAAAATTTCAACCGTTTCATTTCATTTGTGGGCGACCCATTCAGTCTGAAAAGCGCATTATATACATGATAGCGTGAATATTTTAAACACAATCTTGTTTATCGATATCTTGAAAACGGTGAATACTATCATACCATACCACATAATCGTAACCCTAGAAGTTTAACCCCTCAGGTGAATTAGTTCCCTATAATATATCCGAATGTTGAAGTTACCCACAAAAAATTTGAATAGTTCACCTCCGTGAAACCACAAAAAGGGAAGGTTCGTTTCGCGGATAAACCGAGAAAATTATTCTACATCTTACACCCGTGAAAACCTTAATCATAACATATATATATATATATATATATAAAAAGTGGAATAAGTAGTAGATTTACTGTACTGTTTGAGATGTTAACTTTGCCTAAGAGGGTATTACGAGAGAATACTGGAAATTAGTTTGGTCGTTGGCAGATTTGTTCAATTTTCAAACGATAGATTCTATTAAACAACACAAATTTGAAATCATATAATTATACAACAAAATAAATCAATTCATAATCTAGTAAACACAGTTTTCTGAATTTTGATTTTAGTTAAATTAGAGTCATTAAAAAATAAATCCGACAACGTGTTTTGTGACAAAAATACCTTAGTTTTTCTATTTATTTAAGGTCTTACAAACTAAAATCTTAAATTTTTTTTTTACACAATTATTTTATTTGGATATTATTGAAAAATTATAAATACTTAAAATCAAAAAATACTTACAAAAAGTACAAGATATTTAATAATTTATCATCGTGAGTTTTGAGCATTTTTATTGCTATCTTGAATGTAGGTATATATTAAAGCAAGTTTTGAATGAATTAAATCGATATTAAATTTTTAATTTAAAAAAATTGATACGGGGTAGAATCAATCTTTCTCATTGGAACCTCCCTGTACAGTTGCAAGCATTTTTAAACGTTTTTTCTCAGCCGCTCAAGGCGACCGCGGGGTACCGATTAATGTAACAATTACTACGTCACGCAACTTCACGTTTGCCACAAAAAGAACGACCTTCGCTGATTTTGCATTTTCAGAAGTTTGTACAACAAGCTTATATCAAGTTGGGTTGTTAAGTTTATCTTAGGGGACATCGAGGGGACTTTTTTCTTCGGGCCTCCTGTATGGAGCTAATGTAAAAAAATCATCAAATATTACAAAAGCATCATATTAGAATGCTTGTCATCTACTCGGCTTAAGTGCCGGTAGTACCCGCCCAAAAAGAATAAGACGGAGAGATACGAATGTTGGAGCCAGCTCCCTAATATTAAAAACGAAAAAAATCGACTGAAAATGGGGAAAATGTTTAATAAAACACGACTCGTTTAAAATGGAGCAAAAAAATTCTCTTCAACATCTTAATTAGAATTTAAAGAAACACTGTTAATTTTTTCATACATAAAACTTGTAAAATAACAGAAGCAAACGAGTAAATAATAGTTTTTAGAGCATACTTTTCGAATTTTTTCTATCGAGGGAATTTTATGGAATTAACGTTTCGGATCTACAAACCTTCAGATATCTTCAAAAATAACATATATTTTTTTAAGAACTTAGAAACTTAAAGTGTTTTTATTTTATTTTTTATTTATTAATTTTTTTTTTGTTACATACAAGTTACAATAAAAGTTTTATTTTATTTTTATAAACAGTAAAAAGCGAGAGCAATGTAGTTGTGTAGACAAAAGATTAAAAAAAAAAAAAAAAATAGACTTAAAAACAGAAAAAAACATAAAAATACATGTACATATGTATGCATGTATATGTATATACTTATGACCATGACGTATATAAATGATGACTTAATGACATACATATTTACAAATGTAACTTCAAATTAGAGATTTACAACTAACATAAGAACGTACATTTAAAAATACTTGATTATGGTTTGGCCAGGGTTCTTAGTGATAACATTAAAAACCAAACAACAAAAAAACCCTGAAGTTATATGTACAAACTCGTTTAGGAAAGTTGTTTAACATTTTATACATGAATGAAATGTGTAAATTGTTAACCTCGAAACAGGCTTAGTCCTAGTGAGGTCGATTATTATGTAAAATATGATGTTTTATATTCTATGAGAAGCAATACATAAATTTAAATAAAATAAAAGTAAGCGCACGCTAATACAAATGTTAACGTAATACCTCAAAAATTGTCTGTTCTGAAATGTGATTTAGATAACAGAACAATCACAATCTCGTCAATGCGTTATAACAAAAACTATTTCATTAGTAAAGCTTGGCACTGGTTAGATAAAACTCCTGTGCACTATTACCACAAAAAGGGTTAATCTCCAAATAAAACGAGTTTTTGAAGCCTTTCATAAAATTTAACTGTCATAAATATATTAGCATCAGACATTACGAGTGAAATATTAATATTCCTTATTATTTGGGCTATGTGCAAGACATTTAAAACGAATTAAAGGAACCACTGAGTAAGCCCTTAGCTCTTAATGAGAGGTGATCAGGGCGCCACACTGTTCCCAATTAGTACTGTAATTACCGTTAACACTTAATTCCACCCTTTACAGTTTCCCTTTACCAGGTAAGGATAAGAACGCCGTTAATTTAATGAGCTTCTAAACTGATTTTAACAATATGGATATAATGATTACTTGAAAACTATTAAGCTCTTGGCAATCTAGTTGTTTGAGGCACAGATTATTAAATCTCGTCTTGGCCTGGATCATTAATCCTCGTATCAAATAATTTACAAGTCCATCCATCGCATTGGCCTAAACCGCCGGACGTTCGCTCCTAATAACTTTGATGGTTAAAATCGGATTTGGTGTTCGATTATCTTCAAAATTGAATTGGTTCGCATTGTTCAGGTGATGATGGAAGATAATGCCAAAGTAAAATGAGTTAACATAGTTTGATTTCAATGGGGGTAAATTTCTAATTGAAATTTGAACGTAATATGGATTAACAGTTTGACATACTTAGTCTTGAACTCGGCCGAATGAATTATGTATTATATCGTTGAAGAAAAATATTATAATAATGATAATAATAATAAATAGTAAATAAATAATTTAATAAAAAAAAAGCAGAATAATTTTTTTTTACATTATTTTATATCTTTGTGTAATTTAAAATTAAAATGTTTGAATACAACAATTTGAATCTTAATATAATTTAAATATATTTATTAAATACTACGAATTTTATATTTTTGAAGACAACATTCACTCTAAGCCGGAATTCTAAATTGCATTGGCTCGGAAAAACAGTCTCGTTTTTTGCGATCTGCTTCCATTCGTGACGAATTCTAGAAATAATTCAAAAACATATCTTCATACGATCTTTATTTTTTTTTTCCTTTGGAAACGCCTAAAACTTTTTCATAAGCTTTAACATCTCGTTGGAATTCAACTCGTAAATAATTTTGTTAAATAAATCCGCTGAAGACAAAAGAACTGCGACGCAATTTGAACCAAAGAACAAAAAATCGAAAAAATAACATTTTTTTCTTTGAGGATGAAAAGCTTTACCAAAACTCTAAAATCAAAAGCTTTTTTTATAAAAGCACGAATTTGTTACCATTAATTCGCAATTCCACCAAAACACAAGTGCAATTATGTTTATTGCCTTGATGTGTTGTCGAAATTACTAGAATATTCGAATGGATTTAAAAAGCGTTACAAGCTATTTCAACCAAACAAAAAATTCCATGAAAATTTATACTCGGTTTTGTGAAGGTTCTTTCTAAGCATTATTTTTTTGTTCTCTTTGAAAACGTTTCCCGATCCTTATAAATAATACGTTTACTAACAATTACATAACTTTATATTGACGTACATAGGTATTATTATATCAAAATTTGACAGAATATCTGCATTTACAAAAAATTACGAGGAAGTCAAATTGAATCAGAAGTATTATACCTAAATACATCAATAAGTGGAAGGCGTGTCTATGTAAAACTATGCAAATTTAATACGATCAAAGCGATTTTACATAAAATATGCAGAATATCTCCGTCGTTTGCTGCTTTTGTCTTCCAAACATTCGAACATTATATTTTCCCGCCAATAAACATTGAAACCCTGTTAATTTGTTTGTAAGAACTTCAGCCCCGTTTTTAACCGTTTTACGAATAAAATAATCGTATTTTAGAATAACATTTTTCTCCGTGTAGTAGTTACCTAATATCAAATTCCGTATATGTAGGTTTCAACATCTTTCCTTAAATTTTTTTTTGTGTTGAGTTGATGGAGTTTGATGGAGTTCTACGAATTAAACACAAAAACAATGAATAAAATAAAAAATATCCTTCCTTAAAAATATTTTTCTTTTGAATAATTTATTACTAAGAACTTGGCGTTTTGTCTTATTTTACGACATTTTGAAGAATATTTGCTAACTGAAATGTAGGAGTACCTAGAAGGTTCCCTTCATAAAAATCTATTTGTAATATATACAGGGTGTTAAGGTACGTACTTGAGTTACTTTAACCAGTGATTCCTGATATTATTTGGAGTAAAAAATGTAAATGAAATTTTGGTCTCCGGTGACTTTTTTTATGTAAAATTTTTTTTTTTTCAAAATATTTTTTCTTCAACATCAAACAAAAAAAAATTTCTTTCACATGACCTTATTGGTCACTCAGCCAAGTTACCACCCCACCACTTATCCCGCCCCCAACTACCCAACACTTACTATTATTTATGTTTTTGTAAAAAAAAAAAAAAAACATCAAAAATGTCACCGGAGACCAAAATTTCATTTACATTTTTCACTCAAATAATGTCAGGAATCACTGGTTAAAGTAACTCAAGTACGTACCTTAACACCCTGTATATCATGACACGAAACCTCGCACTCCATAGTTTTGCTCCTTCACATCCGAAGACTTTTTCAGCGTCATAGTTGAGAAATCAACGAAATAATTGAAATTCAGCAAAATAATTCATAGTGCGTGATATGATTCAATTTGCAATCAGTGGCAGTGGCAAGTGTTGCTTATATAGACATTCTGGATACGAAAAATATTTAAATAATACATGATTCAATTTTTATAATAAAAATTCTCGTTTTTATAACGTTTAAAGGTTATTCCCGTCAATGTAATTAACTAATAATATAAATTAAAATATGAAAATAATAAAAGATAACGATCTCAACTGGGACACGAACCCAGAATCTCTCGTCTTACCGGGACGGCGCTTTTTCCAATTCAGTCATTGGGTCATTGCCACCTATAAGCCGTCATATTTGCGACCGTTATCTTTTATTATTTTTCTGTGTGTTGTTCATTTTCATATTTTAAGACGATAGACTTCGCTTTTCGGCCCATACAAAAAGGACGCCCGGGAAAAAACACTTTTCTACATCGAAAATTGCACAAAATGAATATATTTTTTTTATAATGCCTTTTAGAGGGTGAAAACTATGTCGGTATGTTTTCGAATTTTCGATGCCTTTCGTATTAACGTAAACATTCACTGTCAAACATGTACGATTTATCAAAAAATATTATTTAAGGAAAAAGTGCTGCTAACCCAACTCTCATAAAGAATTATAAAATTATAAAAAGCTACCGACGTAGCTTCTTCTTTCTAAAAAATATTTTTTTTTTAAATTTCAATTTCGTGAAAGTTTCGGTGTAGAAAAGTGTAATCTCCATAAACCATTTTTCGAGCGATTTCTGTAGGTAAATTTGAGCGTTGTCTCATTCGCACATTTCGCATTTGCATGTATTGTAAGTGTGCGTGAGCTTATTGTGAGCGGGACAGAATGACAGACGCGGGTGTTCCGCGTGTCGTTCAAAGTCTAGCCTCTTAAGTTAGATTATTAGTGTTATATTCTTCTTCAATGTATAATACATAATTCATTCGGCAGAGTGCAAGACTAAGCATGTCAAACTGTTAATCCATATTACGTTCAAATTTCAATTAGAAATTTACCCCCTTTGAAATCTAACTCTGTTAACTCATTTTACTTTGGAATTGTCTTCCATCGTCACCTGAACAATGCGAAACAATTCAATTTTGAAGATAATCCAACACCAAGTCCGATTTTAACCATCAAAGTTATTAGGAGCGAACGTCCGGCGGTTTAGGCCAATGCGATGGATGGACTTGTAAATTATTTGATACGGGGATTAATAATCCAGGCCAAGACTAGATTTAATAATCTGTGCCTCAAACAACTAGATTGCCAGGAGTTTAATAGTTTTCAAGTAATCATTATATCCATATTGTTAAAATCAGTTTAGAAGCTCATTAAATTAAGAGTAAAATCCAATACATTACAAAGGCGATTGAGAAAATATAAAAAGCTTGGCATAGTAAATATATTATAAGGTTACAAGTGGGACAAAAGGGGTTATACTTAGGTATATATAGTTAAAGGATAAATAATAATTCGTGCATAAATTTGTTGTAGGATTTGTGGAAAAATATCCACATTTCCTGTGAGGTAGTTAATTAAACTAGTAAGTGTTCCCATGGGCATTTCCTTTGATAAGTTAGTTCTTATCAGAATAATTAGAAGCCTGTATTGACACCTCGCCCAAAAACTAAACCAAATTCAAATATCTAATGCATCTTACTAATATTATAAACGCGAACGTTTCTATGGATGTGTGTGTGTTTGTTCCTCTTTCAAATGGATTTTAATGAAAGTTTACAATAATATAGCTCATACATCAGAATAACGTATAGGTTATAATTTATAAAGATTATAGCTATTTTTCATTTATTACAAATAATAATTATTGTTTAATAGAAATTGTCAATTTGAGAATGACATTTTGCAAGAAACAATAATTGTTAAATTCTATTTTCGAAAATATTTAAATTAATTAATTTATTTGAAGTACTCGCCTAATACTTTGAATCAAGAAATATAGATATTTTAAATAAATAGGTTAAGAATTTTAGTATAAGCATAGAAAGGACCTTCGAAAAGAAAATAGGCTACTCGAGTTACTAATCCTGCGCGGACGAAGTCGCGGGCGTAAGTTAGTTCCTAATAAATGCAAAAAACGACAACGTGTAAAAACCCATCAATATTTAAATAATTTATTTCTGTTACCCATCTGTAACTGTAGACTTGATTAATATTATTTAGTAATATGAAGCTGGTCCAATAACAATTTAAATCGATTAAGATACCAGTTTTAAACTTCAAACCTCATATATCTAAATTATGTCATTGCATTTTTAATAACGTCGAGCTAATGTTCCATACATAGTTCCCCAAACTGCCTGCTAGTACTTGTTTAACCTTGTTCTGTAAAATTCGCAGAGAGTGGAATAATTAGCAAAGGGAAACAACACCCTATCCTTGAGAAATGAGAGTGAGATTTTCCCAACAGCAAAAAGCAGGAATTCATCGTCAAATTAACCGAAAATATTACTTACCGAGCGAACTCTTCAAAGAATGTTTAAAATCTTTGAAACATAGTTGTTCTTTGTTTTCTGAGAAAACTTCGTATTTTCTGTTAGCTTATGGAAAATATTTGATAATGACGGGAAATTGTAAGGTTTAAACACTGAATAAACCTCAAAAATCTTATGCTGTAATTCGGTAAATGCTTCAAATTAAACTACCTCTGATCCAAATTTGTAAATTAATTTATCCAGAAATTTCTAATTAATTAACTTTCGTCTAACCATTCACTTCTAACTGCAAATCATAATTAGTTATTTCTTTTAAATCAGGATTACAAGCCGCATTTTCTTCGTGTTTACAAACGTCATACCGGATTATTATTATTGTCACTCATCAGAATGGTTTCCTACATTATTTTTTAAGGTGTGTTTTAAAGATGGTATCAAAAATCTAGCATTCTAATAAAAGTCGGCAATTCCCCGGCAATTTTTAAATAATATTTAAAATACCGAAAAATAAGTACTTCATAATAATAATTATTTCCAATATTTTATTCCACTTATTTGCGTAAATTAACGGTGAGTGGGGATAATGGGAGCAATGAGATTTCTAACAACAATAGCTTTAAATTAATAAATTTCAAATATAATAACAAAATATAAAAAAATAACTACGTATAAAATAAATCAACAATTATAAAACTAGAATTTTTAAAATATTTTTTCGCTGAATATTCACCATTCAAATTCAGTCCTTTCGATATTCGAATGACGTCAGCAAATTTATAAAAAAAACCCCGACAATAAATTGAATACATCATGTTCTTTCGAGCGGTTAACTTAACTAACGAAATTCTCCTAACGAACTGGAATATTTTACCCAGACTTTTTATGAAACATTTTTTCCATTCAACATATGTAAAAAAGAATACGAGTTCTGACCGAGCAGGCGGTGGTATTATTACAACAACATACCGTTTTACCTTTCTTTCAGGTTTTCTAGTTGAAATAATTAAAAAAAAATTATAAATGTGAATAAAAAATTTAATCGTAAACATTTTTAATTTTATTAATGACAAATTAAAACACTTTGTTTTTACCACGATAATCTTTATTTTAACAAATCGACATGTTTCGAAAACGATGTTCTCTTCCTCAGGACATAAAATGTACTAAAACTAAATAATCAAGTATACAAAGCTATGCGTGGGTAGAAATTGAAGTAATGGGGGGGGGAGAGGTGGTGAGGGGAGATGCTTAGAAGATCAACAGGGAAGAGGGGAGGGGGGGGGGAGAGGTGGAAAGGGGAGGTGCTTAGAACATGAAAGACAAAAAATTACCATTGGAAATATGTTTAAAATCGGGTTATTCACAAAATTGATTTGATTATTAAAAATATTTAAATTTCTATTCAATAGAAATTGAATAGAAATTTGTCATTTATAAAATGGTGCCACAAAATGAATTTGCAAAATTTGAAGAAATTTATTATTATAATTTGCGCGGTAAAAAAAAGTAACATAAGTTGTTTCCTTAGCCGCATAAATCAATTTGTTTAATTTTTTTGTTGTTTAATCTTAAGAATCATAAGTCTTTCAACATAATTATTGTCCAAGAAATACAAATAATATTTTACTGTTTACACAATAATATGATTATTATTGTCTGGCGGCAATAATAAATGGATCCTGAAAAAATATGTAGTACCTACGACTGACGCAGTAGAAAAGCAGCTAGATGACATTTGACATTTTTTTTAAATAGAATTTTAATCCTTGCGGGCAGAAAGTACCAGCAAACGGGTTCCTCAGTCTCCGCGTGGAAAAATGTCGACTGTGAATGTGAAGTCACCAGGAATAATCGTATTTTTAAAAGGAAAATCCCTTATTTTGCTGTATTACATTCCGTGTGATGAAATAAATGTATTTCTTTCTCTGTGATGATATATACATAGACCGTCGCATCTTTCGCGTGGAAATAAATATAAGTGTGATATTTATTTCGTAGTTTATTCAAACTTGCAGCAAGGCAGAAAGGGTTTAGACTGTACATTTTTTGTAAGCGTTTTTACGTTTATTCTCAAGACATTCAAACAGAGAGATTTAATAAATCTATGATTTATATTTTTTAATTAATATTCAAATGCGTATTTTATACTGGCCGCTTTTTGATATTGACTTTGAACGCCTAAAATAAATTTAAATCAAACCAGGGGAACCTAAATGTAATTCATTTTAAAATAATGTAATATAAATAAAATATAAACTATGGTTCAAAATATAAATGATGCGAAGTATAAGAATGCATTTGAATGGTTTATTAATATATTGGTTGGTTATTGGTACCACTTTAACCTTTCGCTGTGTGTAATAGATGTTTTCTTTCATTTTGAGTGTCCCGTGGTATTCTGAGATTAGCCCGTCGCGTCGTCCCACTAGCACTGTGTCGGTTTCGGTATCGAATTTACAAAAACCAGAGGCACTGCACGGAAAAGTTCCACAATAGCTGCGCTGCAAATCGTGAAGAGTTTTACTTTTCTGTGCAGGATCTCCGGTTTTTGTTGATTCGTTACCAAGACCCAGTGGGACGGGCTAAACCGGAAAAATTGTGCCTTAGACTTGGTCGCAGCGAAAAGATTAAAGTTAGCGAGTTTTAAAAATAAGTTTTTTAAAAGTTGACATCTGTCTAAGACAGAAAATAAATGCTTGTGCGTTTCTATCTGCGATGCTTTTACAAAATTATCATTTTCTTTAATTGTTTATCTTGTCGGTCTAAGAAGGCAGACTGTTTATTGAATGTCCCGTGTGGAATATTAAGCGTGCCTTGTGCTTTAAAACTAAGTCTGCTTGTCCTTGATTGCCAAAATAAGCTGTTATTCTTAAAAAAGGCAATGAAGGACTAGTGCAGTAATGTCAAGAAAGGACTAGTGAAAAGCAGAAGACGCAGAATAAGGTCATCCATGTAACTTCTAACCCGATCAATTTTCTGAACCGAGGACCATTGTGAGTCGGGCCTCTTCATCGATGACATTGAAGATGTACCAAAAAAAATAAAAGACTTAATTTAAAATAAAGGTTTTAAAATATATTAATACAAAATGCTGGTAAACTGTTTCTGTACGAGGACGGGGTTGCCATCCCAATAAAAGTTCAATTTTGAAGCAAATATCGATGTATTTATAATACATTTTTTATTGTTATGTAACTTAATTTGTAAAATTTTATTCGTGGTTTTTCTTTTATATGCTTAAAATTATATTATTTAATTTTAAAAAAAACACTTAAAAAACAAGTACAGAAAGTTGTTTCGCGGTCTGAAGGCAGTATCAAATTATTATACTAGTTAAATTACAACTAGTTTTTAACCACTCGAACCCTTTTTGCCACATTATGGCACTATTTCCAAAACCACGGATTGCTTTGTTGCCAAAATGTGGCAAATTTAAAAAAAAAAATTTTTTAATTAAAACGATTATATAATATATTGAGCATTCAAAATATAACAAAATAAATATTCTCTAGATTCTTTCAAATGTTTTAAGGTTAAAGATTTAATTATATTTTTTTATAAATCCTACAAATATGTGATAATAGAGAAAAGATAGGGGAATACATTGGCTACATAGAACAATAATTAGTTTGTATGTCTCCATATTCAAATTCGGAGGTATGATTTTTTTAATGTGGGCGGAAAAATGTCCTTTAGCAATCTGAGAAAAAATATTTTAATTGCTCTGTCGCTCCAGTGGTTATATAAATTATTAGATATAATTAAAATCTTAATGTTAATGAACATAATTTTTTTTTTAAATAACGATAAAAATAAAACGTATGGCAATATCCTGGTGCAGTTAACCCAGATAGCCCTAAAACTTTTAATAATTTTTTTTTTGGATTCATCATTAAAAAAATCACAATGTATTTTTAAAATATTAAAAAATACATTCATTTGATATTGTGAGAGGATGGAGGTGTTCTAATTTTTGTACATTAGAGCTATAGGCGTCTAACAAGTCTCTTTAATTTTTTTTTCAATTGCTTGTCAGTGCTCCAAAAACTGACTTTTCTGAAAGAAAGTGATGACGAATCCGATCTAATAAGCAAAGTTTGCATACAACCACCAGTAGAAGCTAACTCTGACCTCACTTATCTAAATTCCGGCGATGAAAACATACTTCGAATTAAAAAAATTTCAGGACCACAGTTTTAAAATGAAGAAGAACGAAGGTTAACACTCGTCATCATCGAAATATTCTCCATATGCTTCATTTTAAATTCGTTTCTAATTTTACCAACAAAATGTATATCAGTGACCTGTATCATATTGGCCTCTGCTGGTGGTTTTAAAGCGAATGCGTAGAGGCATTCGTCATCACTTCCTTCCAGAAAAGACAATTTTTATTGCACTGACAAACAACTCAATTTTTTTTTAAAGAAAACATGTTAGATGGCCATAGCCCTACCGTACCAAAATTGGAACACAAAATTTTCGTACACAATAAGTATTGTTTAATTACATTACTTTACAATATAAAAAAACAGAGTTTACAGGTTGTAATAAAACATATTTTTTCATAAGCTTTTAAATTAGTGTGATGCAAGTACAAACTTCGATTAATTTTTGTAATCAAAAAATGACAACAAGAATGCTGTTTGATGTTTAAATCATAAAGAATAGTACATGAACAATGTACAGTAACACAAGCCGTAAACAAAGTTATTTTTTTAAACATTATGCCTATTTAAATTTATTTTTTGTTCGGAACCAAAATTGGTACGGTGGGGCTATTTGGGTTAATTATGTTGAATTGGACCAAAATTTCAACTGTAAGATTGACTTGCGACTTAAGGTAATATAATATGGCATAACATAAATATTTAAAACGATGACATGACATGTTACGTTGTAACACATTCAAGATAAAACATGAATTTTATTAAATAAATCATCTTGAAAAACGCAATAAAAATACATATACTCACTGGTAGGTTATAGGTACCCGGTAAATGTATCAATATATTTTTGATCAATATAGCAATGATTTAGTTTTGGAAACTAGGTAATTCGTTAAATTAGAATAAAATATTTTTCGTTAGATAGATTTTGTCTAGACACGAAAGTTGATAAACATAGCAGATGATAATATTTTATGGGGAAAGTGTAATTCAGGGGGCGTATGAAAACGTACCTAAACTAATAAATAATGGTACTATATTAAGCCATGTTTCTTATACGTGCATAACATTTCCCTCCAAAGCAAATATTGTCCCCATATCTCCACAGTTCCAAACCGAATGCAAACAGTTCAAAACCCCCTCACTCCATCATACTATTCAGGAATCCTCTCATTGAGGTGTCTACTCAAATAACATCTCGCATTCAACCCGTACAAATTATTATCATCTCCTCAAAATTAGTGCTAAACAATGGATTTGGTGTTAATAGAATTTTGGAATTTTGAATGAATGCCTTGTCATATATGTTTATACCTACGCTACCTCAATAAGAAAATGATAACGTAGATTTTCATTTCAAACAAACCCAAAAACAAACCTCATATGAACATTTCTTCGCAAATTTGATTATTGTTAGATTGTTGTATTTTGGCAATTGTACCGTCTGTTTGCTCTCAAACCGAAATTCCAGTTGAATTTACCTCGCCACAAAGGACACAAATCCCTTATAAACCGTACCGCTAAAATATCGCACGCTTACCGCTCCGTGTACGCCATTTGCACTACCATAAAGCAAATTTCACTACGGTCCTTTCGTTTTTCCTTTTCCAAATTAACAAATAACTTTCCCGGTGATAAACTCAGTGCCTAGTGGAGATTACCACCTCTACTAAAACCTCGCGTATAAATTACCTCCCATTTTAATTTCAAATCAAAATTACCTCAGACATCATCAAGATTTGTAAGTACGTACTTAAATACCTACCGACAAACTAATGAAAAAAACACGATCCGTTGCGTGCAGATGGTAAAATTTCACCGTGCGTCAGCAGATTGTCTTTTCGTAAAAACTTACTTGTTTTATGCAAAAATATGTGTCTATAAATTGTACCGTCTGACCAGATACCCAATGTACCTATTTATTTTTTGCGGCGCACTACAGTGAAATCGGAACCGGATAGTTATTGTAGTCGTGGTACATAAGGCACATGTTTCAAAAACTACAAGGGGCTTCCGACTGCAGCTATTGTGTGCAGCTGATTTGGTTACTTGTGGCTATGGAATCAAATTTGCACAAAGATATTATTTAAATGTTATTATTTCTTTTAGAGTTATTTTTTTAAATAATACTAGCTGACCCGGCAAACTTCGTACCGCCTCAGAATCAATAAATGTTGTGTTTAATTTATTAGCTGAAATAAATTAAGTTTTTATTAAGTTAAAATAAATAGGTACCTACTCTAAGTTAAAAAAATGAAATTGAGTTTTTGACTAAGCACGAAATGTTCGGCACACTACACCATTGACAGTTAGAATTGATTCAAATTATGTCGACCAACGCACATTACTTAAAAAGCCGTTCAATACAAAATATATGAAAAAAATAATTTTCTTCATAATTATTTTTCCCGTGATTTTTTCCGATGTTTTAATAGTTATTCTGTTAATCGGGACGGAGACAAATCCAACAAATCAAAGATCATAAAAATCGGTTCAACCGTTCTTGAGTTATAAATGGTGTAACTAACCCGACTTTGTTTTATATATTAGAAGATGTATAATTTGAACACCATTCACGAAATTATTTGTAATTCCTTGCACTATTTACGCATACATTATGAAACATATTTTATTATTATTTAAACGGTTGTACCCATTTTTATGACGAACTTCAGAGGGTGATTTTTTTACATTAGCTCCACACGGGAGGCCCTGGAGAAAAAAATATCGATTTTGGCCTCTATGGGGATGGTGTGAAGGGTTTTTTCAGGGAAAGCATGGAGAAGAAGTTCTGGGAAGGTAAAAAGTATGTGGTAGGAATCTGGGAGTCAATATGTCCATGAGTGACGGATGTATGAATCCATATCCATCATACGAGCGGTCTTGATTAGGCCTCCCTCAACCAGCCTCTCCCCATCTGGCACGCCACGCAGACAAATTTATTCGCCGTTGAGACATAGACAAACCTCAGACCATGAATCCGGGAAACCCTGCCAAGTCACCAAACGTAGCGAACCACTTGGGGTGACCTATGGCAGGGGTGTTGGTTATCCAATAAACGATTCTGAATTGTTGCCAATGTCAAAAATAAAGATGTAATAAATGGTAAACAATACATTTACGAGCTCATATTAAGGAATTAATATCAAATCCTTATTGGAACACAATATTTTAGAATGTATAAATAATTATGTTCCAAGGGCAACTTTGTTGCTTCCAATTTGCATTTTTTGTATCTTTTTATGAAGTTGAGGAAAGTGGTAACTTATTATAAATAATTGTATTATTTTTTTTTGCTTTTGTTGTAAATAAAAAAAAAACATCGTAACATGTTTAAACGTAACTTAAATAAATATTTAAGCATCCCGTTTTTTGCGGACACAGCAAGTTATGGATTATATGATCCGGTAAAACCGCCATAGAAATAACTTTACGAGGCATTATTCAGTGACATTTACGCGTCAGTCTTCAGGAAATTGGCAGTGTGTCGCTTAAATTTTATCACCAATTTATTATGGTGACATTTAACGCGTTTCAGCACGTGACAGAATATTGGCAAGCGGAATTTATGGGAAAAACATTCACTTCTAATGCTTGGGTGGTGGTACTGCCTTCTGAGGGAAGGTTATGTGAGAAGGTTCTAGTGTTTTCATATTAGTAAGTAGGCAAACAGCACGTTCCCCGTAATGTGTCAATATTTACCTCGGCATACACCGGCTGGCGTGATAAACGCCGCTGCGAGAGGAAAGGAGTCGGTAAACATCAGGTGAAACTCTACTCGGAAAATAGACTAATTGAAGTACGGGCGGCAGCCGAAGTCTACAAATGGTACGGTTCTGGGGAAGAAATGAACTTTTTTACATTGCCAGTGTTTGTTGTGCAGAAGATTAATGGTACTAAAACGAAGACGTAGAGAATTTTTCCCAAAAACATACATTTTTTAAATGGAAAGAACGTTTTAGTGAGCATAGTTCAGAATATACAGGGTGTTAAGGAACGTTGTTGACTTACTTTAACCAGCGATTCCTGACATTTTCAAATTTTGGTCTCCGGTGACATATTTTTTTTTCTACAATTCCTTAAAAATCAGTAGGTAATGGAAAGTTAGGGGCGGGGTGAGGGGTTGGTTGGTTACTTGGCTTACTGACCAGAAATTTTTTTGTGTTTGATTTTGAATAAGGAAGTTTTGAAAAAAAAATTACATCTAAAAAGTCAGGGGAGACCAAAATTGCATTTACATTTTTTACCTTAAAATATGTCAGGAATCACTGGTTAAAGTAAGTCAAGTACGATCCTTAACACCCTGTATGTACTATATTTGTAAAAACTAAACATAAAACCTTGATACTTGATTGATAATGAATTACTTTATTTTAGTTTGAATACAATAAATCCGTTGCAGACTCAACGGTGCTTTATTCAATGCACTTTTTGTATGCACAGTTCCGCAAAGTTTGCTGTACAGAATATTAATTAAGGCTTGTCTAACAAAAGATGAATTTTTGCATGGGAAAAGTATTTTAATTATCTCTCAATATTTACTGACATCCTACAATTGATTTAATCCAACTAGTTTCAGAAGAAACTGAGCATTATTACAGGAAACATTAACTTTTAAACTCAAATGTATCATTGTAGAATTTTATCTATATTTTAATTTATATTCCACAACAAATTTACTGCTTAAAAAATCATACTTGCGGAGAAAAATCTTTACTAAGCATTTAAAGTTTTTGTATTTGAATTTGTATACATTTATACCTACTTAAACAAAATTACATAATCGTGATTAATCAATGATGTATCTGGTTTTACCCAGAATATACGACACAGATTATTTGTGTGCATCCATTTTAGAAAATAAGACTCGTTTTTTTGACACATTATAAATTTGTAATTCCAAAAAAGTTGTTGTCATACGAGAAGTTAAAACTATTAAAGAATCTGGTTATACCCAGAGTATTCGACATAGATTATTTGTGTGCATCCATTTCAGAAAATAAGACTCGAATTTACAACACATAGTAAATTGATTGATTGATTAGCGTGTGTCGCGCTCTATAGAGAGAAAAAATCCTTTTTTGTTTTTAAACGCCCAGGGTCACAAAAGATGCGTATGATCTGTAGCTCTTCGAAAATATAAAAATAAATGAAATTGGTGTTCACTATTAGCTCGCTAAAATGGCCAGAAGTTTTAAAAATATATGATTTGGTGATTCGGGAAAAAAGGGTCCATAATTTATATTTTGTAGCAAACTTAATTTTTATTCCATAACTAAGGTAGTTCAAAGAACGCAATTTTTTTTTTTTGAAACATGTGATGCGTGTCTTGTGTGGTTTTTAAATCGAAGTACCTTGAAATGTGTGTGTTTTAAACACTGCACAAGTAGACAGTATGCACATAAGGAAAAGGAGAGAAATTACTCACTGCGGTACTTGCAGCACTTTCTTGTATGTTTGGCCGGTTTCAACTTGCACTTTTGTTGTGGTAATATTTTGTAAGTTTGCGGTAATATTGTATCAGAGCGGTAGATGCGGATTAGGAATACGGATGTTTAGATGCTTGCGAGGTGATGGTCGATTATTGACTGATTGTGGGTAATAGGAAAAAAGTGACATGTCTATAGGGAAGGTTAGGAAGGAAATGTGACAATACCAACTACAATATCAATGACAATACCAAACAAGTACAGCAGTTCATGTACGTGTTCAGGTTCGTATAGATGTATGTAGATAAGTGTAGGTGAGTATTATGTAAATGCTCAACCAATATGTGGTGTGTTTGTTCAAAATATAAAACGGGAAAATAACACTTTCTCTGGATAAAATTAAGCTACTAAACAATAACCACACCAAAATTTAAAAACAACGAATAAAAAATAATGGATGCTCAAAATTTAATGATAACATGTTATGACAACATTAATTATAGTGAAAAAATGTTAATTGCAATAATTTAAAAATAAACGTTTTAGGTGTTTTTCTGATTATCAATGCATTTTAGCGAGCATTTAAAAAAAAAAAATTATATGCAGTTTTCATTTTATTTGTAAGACGCAACGTTTGAGATACCAGGCGTTTCCTAATTCAAAAGTTGATATAATTGACACACCCTAATGTTGATGGTATTGTGGAAATTATTATACTTATTGCTAGGAATTGATGTCCCTTCAAGAAAGTGATAAAACGCAGACACAATCTACTTAACTAGGTTTAAAGACAAAATCAATTAAAACCTAATTGAAATAGACATACGCAGTATACAGGCTCACGAAATGAATACTACAATATAGGATTTATATTACTAGCATGTCTTATCATCAAATCGAGCGGATGTATTGTGATCAAAGGCCCTAGCACGCTTGCTCTATAACTATCGGTAGGATAACTATAGGTAACTTCTCATCGTTCCCTAGGACAACTGCACATCGCTAAAGTACAAACAACAGTTGATGTCGAATATGTTAAGGACACTTAGTCATTGTGAACTGTCACTTATTCGTTGGCGATCTGTAGTCATGCTAGGGAACGAAGAGAAGTTACCGATAGTTATCCTACCGATCGTTATAGAGCGAGCGTGCTAGGGCCTCAAGAGTAGTTATATTGACTATTACCAGTCAAGCGATTACATAAGTTAAGCAATTTTCGCGGTAATTGGCGCACGGATAGGTGACCGACGAAAATACAAATAATACTGTTCATATCTGAAATGGCAACTTTCTTCAACTTCCTCCATACTAACTTTTTTCAATCTACCCGCATTTCCCCGTAAGAAATAGCGGTTACAAACTACTGAAGTAGTTCAACAAGAATGAAGAAGTAAGCTCCTCATTATGCTATTGTCTTCACAAAATTGTTATTAAACTAAAGGAACAGCATCTATTAACTGTAACAAGAATTTCATCTACGTGCTTCCACAAATTTAGAAACTGAATTGTGTTTAACAATTATGAAACCTCTGCTGAGAGAATTCAGTTACTGACTATAAGGAAACTCGGTTATTTCGCCTTGCTCTCATTTTTATTTTTCTTTGTTCTTCGTTCACGTAACCTCGAATTTAAAGAAACAATTGATTGAAAATCAGTAAGTTGGCAAAACGTGCTCATTCGTTTGAGTGGCAATATCGCAAAGCTTTCTCCGTGATTAATTTTCAGAAGTGTAAATTCATATTTTTCCAACGAAATATTAACATGGATCCGGAGTCCACGGGTATCAAATCCCGGCGTGTGCAGATAAATTTTAATCGATATACAATGTCTTTTTACAAATTAATCATTAAACATAATTCAAGGTGTATTTGCGGAAAGTTCCAGAGTGGAAGATACTCTCAGTATCGCCCTGGTTTAAGTCCAACATTCAGAATTGAAACATTGCTTTTTTTATAGAGAATACCTCACAAGAGTCCCAACTGCTCCCGTCTGGAGCCAGTGAGACTATGGCATCCCCAATTGGGGTATGTTGTGAGGCTGAAGGAAAGTGGGGAAGGGAAGGAGATGGGGAAGAGGAAGGTAGGAAAGTACCTGGCTATTCAGATCTAGTCACTAAACACGGCTAAAGCCATTATTAAGCAACGTCTCAATTCTGAATGGTGGTCTTACACCAGGGCGATACTGACAGTATCTTCCACTCTTTTTATCTTCCGCTTGAAATGGCTTTAGCTGTGTTTGGTTACTAGATATGAATAGGCAGGTACTTACCCATCTTTCTTTTCCCCGTCTCCTTCCCTTCCCTGCATACCTTCAGCCCCACATCATACCTCATTAGGGATGACATAGTCTCACTGGCTCTATTTTTGGTTGGTTGGTGCTATTGTAAGGTGTTCACAATTTTAAAAAAAAAACGATATTAATTAAGTGCAGTAAGTATGCGTGCAATTGAAGTACGTAAAATCGTTCCCCTAGCGCGTTCCCCTACCGATTCGTATACGGGCGCAATAGAAATAAATATATGGAAGGGAGTGTTTTCGATATCACACTTTCTCACTGCGTTCAGTTTATAACGATTTCTTACTGACCCTTAAGAGGCTAGACTTTGAACGACACGCGGAACACCCGCGTCTGTCATTCTGTCCCGCTCACAATAAGCTCACGCACACTTACAATACATGCGAATGCGAAATGTGCGAATGAGACAACGCTCAAATTTACCTACAGAAATCGCTCGAAAAGGGGTTTATGGAGAATACACTTTTCTACACCAAAACTTTCACGAAATTGAAATTTAAAAAAAAATATATTTTTTAGAAAGAAGAAGCTACGTCGGTAGCTTTTTATAATTTTATAATTCTTTGTGAGAGTTGAGTTAGCAGCACTTTTTCCTTAAATAATATTTTTTGATAAATCGTACATGTTTGACAGTGAATGTTTACGTTAATACGAAACGCATCGAAAATTCGAAAACATACCGACATAGTTTTTACCCTCTAAAAGGTATAAAAAAATACATTCATTTTGTGCAATTTTCGATGTAGAAAAGTGTTTTTTCCTGGACGTCCTTTTTGTATGGGCCGAAAAGCGAAGTCTATCGTCTTAAAGGAGCACGCTAGGCTTGGTTAAATAGAAAGTGGCAAAAAACAACACTATGAATTTTAACCCTTTTTACTTCTTTTGGTCCGTGCCTACTCACGCGGACGAATGATTTCAGAGAAGTTTCTGCGCCGAAGTTACTGAAACTGCTTAAATATTTATGTAGCAGAATAAATAGTTTCTGGTGTCGCAGAGGACAAACAGAGGAAAGGGTTTCTAAAAGATATACACAAACCTGCTCCGGTTTGCTGGAAAAAATGTTTTGCAACTTGGATATTTTACGTGTAATGCGGATTTTAAGAATATTTTACTTGGGATAAAGAAAGTAGTGGCTACAAAAAGTATATAGAAATATCTCAAGGAGACTGACTTAGTATTTGAAAAAAAAAACAGGTTAAAAAATATGACTGCGTTTAACCTTTTCGCGCAGCTGAAGTAAAACTTTTTTGACTGTTGAGGTATTAATTACTACAGACGTCAATCATCTGTAGAAATGAATGCCTACAGATGAATGATGCACCGGCTGTTGAGTTAGGTCGTTTGTATTAAGAAATGTAATAAAAATTATAAATATAGATTCGCTCTTCACTTTTCATCCAAGTTTCGGACAATAATAATTTTTTTTTAGCTAAGACGAGAGAAAACAAACACAGATTGCAGTAATTGTACCGATATCCGAACGTCATTTCCGTTTGAAAACGTTAGTTCCGTCAAAAAAAAAAAATTCTGAATTACTCGTCATATCGCGCCTAAAAAAGGTTTACTTTAAAAACTAGTAATAATTTTTTACTGTGTTTGGAAACATAACGTTTTCCACTAAACAATGATGACTAATAATATATTGGTCCTTACATATGAAATTGGCGTTTTGTATGGGAGGAACATAAAATCGATTTTTTTAAATATAATATATTTATTTAATCAAAGTATGTACCATTGCTATCTATGCACTTTTGCCATCTCATAGGTAGTTCATCGATCCCTTTACTAAAAAAACCATTCGGACGGGAATCAATAAAATCTTTGAAGGCGGTTTGGACTGAATCGACCCCATCGGAGTTGAATTTTTTCCCTGAACCAAAAACGCGATGTGTTTTTTTTTGCGGCACCGTCGCCATATACATCATAAATCCTTCGAGCCGTTTATACAGCACTGGTGCCACGGTGGAACTCGTACTCGTAAATAACGCGATATTTCAAGTTTTCCGTTTTGTAAACTAAGTGACGCAAAGAAAAAAAACAATTAGGGAAAAAACAAATGAATTATAATTTTCGAAACACAAATACATGAGTAAATAGCTGTATAAATTTGAATTTGGAATTCCTAACCAAAGAGAAGATATTTGAGATCAAAGTTGCCAGTACGGCAAAACGCCAATTTTATATGTAAGGACCTAATATTATATTAAAGTTAATTAAGTTAAATAATTAGTTTCTTCAAACATCGCAAAATCACTTTGTGGCGTCATTTTTATATTAGTGGTTTAAACAAAGTTATTTGTTTTAATTTAAATAATTAGTCCTTTGAACAAATGACATTGGTTACTTTTTCTAAAATGGCTTTAGAAACATTGATAAAGAAATTCACTATATGCCTACTTACCGTAAAATGTTTTAAACATTAGCGATGGGTGATCGTTTTTCGATTTGGCCATCCGATTTAATTAATAACATTACTCAAAATATTAGTACTGAAACAAATTAACTGCTTACTTCTGTTCAAAGCCAATATGCGGTAATAAGCCGATGGGTAAATTTCACCCATATATTTAATTTCTATAAGTACCTAAAGTTCTATTAAGACGTTTTGCAAACTTGCCATAATTTTTAAAAAATCACTCGAGTGGATCTGCGTTATTCACATA
This sequence comes from Limnephilus auricula, assembly GCA_951813805.1. Classification (NCBI taxonomy): domain Eukaryota; kingdom Metazoa; phylum Arthropoda; class Insecta; order Trichoptera; family Limnephilidae; genus Limnephilus; species Limnephilus auricula. The sequence continues at coordinate 23,407,734 of OX638393.1, forward strand.
TACGCTGCATGATCGCATTTAAATTTTAATATTTTTTTCAAAATTAAAACATGCAATTTTAATACTTTAAAAGGCTCATTTTATTTTGCTACGTTGAAATCTGTTTTTATGTTTCATCGCCAAAAGCTAATATCCAGTTTTTAAAGCTGCAAGTAGCGACGGTTTGTCAAGAGGCAATTTATTTAAAATGGCTTACTATGTTGAAAGCCTCCGCAAGCCGCTGGAAGATGGTTGGTTTCTGGCTCGCTTTAACAGGATTGCAGGTTTGCAGGAGAAGTTGAGAGGAAAAGTTTTCCAGTACCATTTAGACCAAGATAGCACCTTTCATTCGCTACGGTTAGTACATTAGCCACTGACTATTAGCACCCATCCGCTGCCTTAACTTGTCCGCAGTGTTTAATGCGCAACTGTTTAACTACAGAACAAGTCGGGAAAGTTAGTTTTGGTATTTTATTTAGTTTTATGTTGTGTCAACGTTGTATTTTGTACTAAATGTGTTTTTGTTTAAAACGAGAAACTTTATATTACAGCATTTAAATTTGTTTCTAATTTTAACCACTCGAGCGCTTTTTGCCACAATATGGCACTATATCCACAACCACGGATTGCTTTTTTGCCAATTTTTCTTTTTTTATTAAAACGACTATATAATATGTTGTACATTCAAAATAAATATTCTCTAGATTCTTTAAAATGTTTTTTAATTAAAGATTAACTAATATTTTTTTTTATAAATCGTACGAATATGTGATAATAGACAGTATATGGGTGAATTTATTGGCTATATAGAACTATAATCAGTTTGTACGTCTTTATATTCAAAATCGGAGGTATGATTTTTTTAATATGGGCGAAAAAATTTCCTTTAGCAATCCGAAGAAAAAGATTTAAATTGCTCTGTCGCTCCAGTGGATAATGGAAGAAACGTACTTATTTAAGCTCTCGTGCTTTTCTCGCCAAAGAACATAATAGGAAGTCGAGATTTTGTCATAATACACTAAAGTAGTGATAAATTTAATTGACTTCACACAATGTATTCCTACCCAACCTTCCATTGAAACATACGTGTAATTGCATTAGAAATTAGTTTTATCTAAATTATTTCGAAGTTACAGGCGAAACTATAGATCAAATTAAATTTAAATTTTGGTTGTAATTCTTGAACAATTTAATTATTACCTAAATAACCATTCATTGCTAATAAAATGATTCTTACACTGACAGGTTTTCACATACATCGTGTAGCAACATATTTTCTATGTGTCAGTAAATACTGATGTACTCGTACCTACATAGCGTTAAGTGATTGACGTTGTCATAGAATTCTGTTTCAATCCCGATTACAGCATCAAAGCATACTGATCCATGCCTAAGTGCTAGCAATAGGGTATTTCCACGTATTTTATTGCTTAAAAAATAAGCAAAAAAATATGGCATTTTTATTTTATTTTTATGTTAAGGAATATATTTTCTACAGCAAGTCTAAGTTTCCCATTTTTGAAATTCCGCCAAAACGGCATTTTCGACGTGTGACGTCACAAGGGTCGCTTGCTTTAGATGACTTGCGTACGAAGCGTCGTTGGCAATCACGGGACGTTTTAGTTTTGTAAGTTTTTGAGCGTTTTTAAAATGAATAAATTTAAATGAAAACGTAAAAAACAAACATATTTAGTACGATGATTAAAATCAGAAAAATGATCTTTAAATATTTCAAAATACCATATTAAGTGTAGAAATTACTCAATTGCTTCAAATATCGAAATCTCGTATTACAACGAGTCTTCTTTATCTGTTAATTTTTGGTCAGTCTACCAGCGGAATTGCACTTATACAAACTATAGACATAGTACTTTTTTTACATTAGCTCCACACAAGAAGCCTGCAGAAAAAAAAATCCCTCAGGGCCTACGTCATATTTGGGAAGCTGTGTGGAGGACTTTTTTAACCCTTGAAAGATTATCTTACTTTGACCTTTGTTAAAGATAATGATACGTCTTAAAGACGTACTTAAGTTTAAAAGTGTATATTTGACATATTGTCATACGTAAACAGTTTAAAGGTAGTTGAATAATTAGTTTAGGGTTGTGTACTTCAAATAAAACCACAATAATTGTTAAAAATATGCTGTAATTTAAAAAAAAATAACAAAAAGCTGTAAAACTCTTACAAATCAATCATAAACTATTTGGTCTTTTTTTAATGAAAAATAAGGTTTTATTTTATGTTTAAATCTTATTTTTTTATATGCTATGAAAGTTTAAATGTTTAAATCAGTCGTTATACTTTAAAATAATAACAAAAGTCTGGAAGTTACATAAAAACGTCACCCGAGTGCTAATTGCCCAAACGACCATTAACAAATTTTACAGGAGGAAGAGGTTTTCTACTATTATATCAATTAAACGTTATGATAGGTGTTTAATATGAAGCTATTTCTGTAAAGGTAAAGGTCACATTAGTTTAAATAATTCTTAGTTAAGTGATTAATTATTATCGTTTTTAGTACTAAATTTTTAATTTTGAAATGGAGATTTTACAAAAACTAAAATGGTCGTTTAGACAACTAAGAACTCGGGCGACGAAAAGATAATCATACGTATTTGAAACGTATGGTGTATGTACATATGTCGCGAAATAAAAAGAAAGACAGCACTAATTGCTAAGGTTTACGTTGCAAAGTCGTAGAATAACTTTCTAGGGTTAAGGAAAGACAGGTGGAAGGTCTGGGAATGAAAAGACACGAGGGATGGGTAAGAATCTGGGGATCAGTGTGTCCAGGAGTGACGGACGTGTGAATGCATCCCTCAAACTGCATTGGAAGGCGATGGGTCGATTGAGTCCTGCTGAAGAGGTAAAAAGGTCTCCCTCAATGAGTCTCTCCAAATTCGGCCCACCACACAGTAGGTGAGCAGACGCATCCGCCGCCAAGACCAAGACAATCCACACCTCATGAACCGGACACCCCTGCTACCAAATGCAGCGAACCACTCAGGGTGACCTATGGCAGGGCTGTTATCCAATAAATGAGTACCTGCACCCGCCTCCCAAATTGTTCTTAAACAAACTTATTTGTAATATTAGAAGTAACAGTTACTTTTTCACACGAACTCGGCACAAGAGGCCTTGAGCCAAAACATTTGCCTCGGGACCTTCTTCGACAGGATGTCGTCGTTTAGGATGCGGTGCGGAGGGTTTTTGTTAGGAAGAGAAGCAGAGAAAAGAAGGTAATTCTGGGAAAGAAAAAAGTGCAAAGTAAAAAGTACAGGTGGGTAGGAATCTGGGGTTCAGTGTGTCCAGGAGTAATGGACGTATCAATCCATCCTGGAAATGATAAGGGTCTTCCTAATGACCCGGCTTGCCGCGCAGACAGACGCAACCACCGCGAAGGACTGGAAAAATCTCACCACATGATCCCGGGCAGCCCTGCTTAGTCACTAAATGTAGCGAACCACTTGGGATGACCTATGGCATAGGTGTTGGCTATCCAATGAATGGTTCGAAAAGATTAAAATTAATTGAAAACTGACTAACACTCGAAGCATCTCCTTTCCTCCCCGGGTATTGTGAGGCATATCAACTCTCCACATTATAATTATAATTGGCATCACAAGCAGCAACAAACTATCACAGCATTTAAAACTTTTCATCTGTGACGTGAGCTGAACACACCGCCGAGGCAATTATATTTATCCTCCCGAAGCGTGAACTGGGTCGATGTGTACAAGACCTTCCCTGAGGATATAAGTCACTTTCAGTAATAGACGTGTATTGTGGGCGTGTCCGTCTACCCAAAATAATTAGGTATTCTTGACTACCGCTGAAATTGATAAAAAATTTAACAAGTATGAAAACTGATACGTTTTTAGATTTTCATGGCCAAAAGCATTTTCGTTGTTTGTTTTTGGGGTGTTATGCCGTGTTGTGCCTCATCGTCGGATCTGCCGGATCTGCCCTGATAATGGAAACTGCGACGCTGTCCGAACCGTCGGCTAAAGAAGGAGGTAGCGCAGCACGGCATAACACCCCAAAAACAAACAACGAAAAAGTATGAAAACGATCAAACTTTAACAAGTCTAAAAGTTTTCAAACATTAACAAGTCTGAAATAGGTCAAACTTTGACATGTCTGAAATTGAACAAACTTTAACAAATCTGAAATTGATCACACTTTAATAAGTCTGAATTCGATCAAACTTTAACAAGTCTGAAACTGATCAAACTTTAACAAGTCGAAATTGATCAAACTTTAACAAATCTAAAATTGATCAATCGTGAAAATGTTCGCTGAAATTGATTAAACTTCAACTATTTTTATCAAATATCGATTATTTTCCTTGAACAGAAAATCATTTGAATTCACCTGCCATCAGTTTTCACTTCAACGATGGTATAATAAATTTAATATAATGCATATTTCTTTATTGATAGCTCTTTCTTCTTGGAATTCTAAGGTTATACGTGTCTGACAACTTCAACACAGTTGTCGCCACGATTTGTTCAAGACACCCACGGCAGAACAGATGTTTTAGCATAGCACAACATGACCAGAGAAATGATGCTTCTGTATTTTTAATTGCTTTTTCATTAAACAGTTTTTTATGCCTATCTTTCAAAATGTAAAATAAACTATAAATTCAGTTTCAGTTGTATAAGTGAGAGTGTGCGTGTGCCTGTAGAAAGCTAATTTTTCAAAAACTCTATTTTAAACGAAACTAATCACTAGCCGTTCTGATGCCCAGGAGTCGAAAAGTCAACGACTTAAATTTGAATTCAAACCGATATGTTTTGTGGATTACATTTCTCCGTACTTATAGTTCAGTGCGTGGAGGTGTACAAAAGCTCGTTGAGGATAAGTCAGTCTCAGTGTTGTCGTTTCAGTAATTTCAGGAGCTTCCCGCGTCCCACGGTGGCAGCTTAATTTCCGTGGGAAGCTGCCGCATTAGCCCCAGCTTCCCCTCACACTAGCTTAGACTCATTTCCATACTAAATCGAGACACACTGTCTTCAAACATGACTGTAACTAAGTTGAAAATTACGCCTTTTTGATAGACAATAATTATATTACGCACAAACTTTAACATTTTTTATTGCGGACTTTCTCTTATCTTGTGCCTACCGCATTTAATAAGATGCCAAAGCACTTAAAAATCCAATCTAATTGCAACACCAATCTAAAAAATAAAATTAAAAAATGGATAATAGATCAATTTTTCATATTGATATTTTTTTGTATTGACTACGAGTAATTTGCCTGTGTCGGTGTATTTTATGCATTTGTATTGTAGTCACTTCAAAGTTACTTTTCTGTATTTTCTTCCTTTATTTTATATTGTTTGCTATAGTGTTACATTAATATTGTTAAAGTGACCTGCTGACAAACTGATTAGGAAGTTTAGCGGGTGCTTAAAATGAAGAATAAAAAAAATAAAACATAAAAAAGTATCTAAATATTAATCTCTTTTCTAAACACACTTTTATTTGGGTAATATGTTAAATAATATTGGTTTAACAATTTTCACTATTTTAACAACATAACTATTAATTTTATAACGTATATAGATACATTTAAAAAAAAAAGTTTACATTCGTTAAAAATACAAAACAAAGGTAAGTAATGGGAAAACACTATGACTATGTTTGGTTAATAAAACAAAATTTTATTTATAAAATTAAAATATATTGGTAATAAATCGCTTTGTTTGCATCATTTAATTAAAATTATCGACATATTTTTAAACTAATAGTTTTATCATTAGAAAAAATATCTCCAAGTTGTTAAGGAAGTACTTCACTTGCGTTAACCAGTGACATTATTTAGAGTAAAAAATGTAAATGAAATTTTGATCTCCGGTGACTTTTTTGTTTTTGTTTATTTCCGAAATAAAATATTTTTATCAATGTTTTCTCGACAACGTGATACTTTAAAACCTTAATGTCAAACACCGACAATAATTCCAGAGTTTTAATCGAATTTCGTGATTCCAACCCTCGTCTAATCACACCGCAAGGGGGTAAAAATCTCATTGAACCCTGCGGAAGGCTCTGGGGTTTTTTCAGTGACCACACAGAGCGGATGTGGAGGTTTCCACTGAAACTTTCCCAGAATACTTGTTGAACCTGCGGCTTGCGAAGAAGGAGGTAAGAGCCCTGCCACGTTTGACGGAGGTAACTCTGAAACTTTTCTAATTTATTACATGAATAATATATGAATAAAACATATAATCACCACGCTCTTGCTACAGACTTATTCCTAATCAGGGAAGAGAGGCAATCCCGAGCAAGTAAAAGTTATGTGAATTGCGAAATAAAACTCACGACAAAATAATAACATTTTGGTTTTAATAACAAAATTACGCAATTTTATTATTAAACCCTTAGTTTGCTAAAAACATAATTAATATTGATGGCTGTATCAAATAAAACTTATGACTATGTATCTTAATAATTATATATTCAAACACCATAAAACGGGCGACAAACGCGAAATTCACATCAAAAGATACTTATAACGCAATATCTTTTCTACCGACACACTACGTTATAAAATATTTCTTCCTATGGCAGGAGAGAAGGTTAGTTGAATTCGGAAGCGGCCGCGAACAACCATTTATTTGTATTAAATCTGTCAACTTGACGGCTGACAGCTGCTTGAGCACGGCGGCTGATAATTGAAAATGATCCCCTTACCTGTTTACAGCGGAGGGGGGGTCGCATAACTTTTCAAATATCGCATCGGGAGCGGTTACGGCGTATAACGCCGAATAGCGAAGACCCGAACCGTGCTTATAACACATCATCTTTTTACGTGTGGCGGGTTTGTATGGGATTGTATGGCGAGCGCTATTGTGTTATAAGTATCTTTTGATGTGAACTTCGCGTTTGTCGCACGCTTAATATATTTTTTGTGAAAACTGCAAAATAGTCCCTTTCGGGAGGCGGGTATGGTTTGACCTCCAGATTCGTAACCAAGGATCGTGAACACTCAACCACGAAGGCCGTCGTGTATTATGCTGTGGCCGCATCCGCGCCTATCGTCCCGAAGTAATGCGCGCCGATACTTGGTACCTACGTTTGAAAAAAGAATACGTTTACGTAAAGAATATTCGCGACGATAGCCGATAATAGCCGGTCACATTTGCGCGTATCGTGTCATAGCACGAAGCTTCGTGAAGATACACGCAGGCCCCAGCATTAGAGACACACAATCATTCTGAAGGTTGCCGCTTTTCTTAGTGAGTAGAGTACATCTAAAGGGTTGAGTACAATTAAGGGGTACCCACAGAGTTCAAATTTTGATCACGGCAACAACCCTTTTCTCGTTCTTTTTTCTAATGATTATGATTTGATCTATTTTCTTTAGTACCGCCCTCACCTAACTGTATACCCATGTCCATGTACATTGTGAGGTTTAACCCCTCAGGCCTCGTTCATAATTTGTCAGATATTCAAAATATTACCGATTTGCAATAAATTTCAAATTAATGGTAAATTTCGTAAGGTATCCGAAAACTAAAATCCAAATTTGAAAGGTGATAAAATGCTTTCAAATTTTATAATTAAAAATTAACATATATGTGTTGAAATTTTTTTTTGTTTTTAATACAAATATAAAATTGCTCACCTTACTAAAATTACTGATAACAGTGATAACCAAACAAAAACACACACACATGCATATTTATTAGACAAATCTATACATATATAAATGAATTCATATTTCCCTTGGTCACGCCATAACTTCAGAAAGACTTGAATGATTACGATGAAAATTTGGGGATTTGATATGCGCAAGCACGCGATAGTTATAAGATAGTGAGCTCTGGCGTTATAAAATTATTTACTATTCTAATAATAGGAAATTCATAAGATTGTGATGAAAATTTGGTCAGTTATTGTGAAAATGTACGAGAAGGCTTATATATTGCGATATTTCTACATTGAGGAGCTATGGCGTTATGAAATTTCCAAAAAAATTTAAGAGGTCAAAACTTTTTTTAAATGTTGTATTTTATGGAGTTTAGCAGCCGAGAAAAGGGCGGAAGGGGGATGGGAATCCGGGAAGGGCGAAGGGGAATTAAGGTATAGGGTTCGAGGGGGGGGTGATGAAGGAGGGGGGAAGGCGGAGAAGGTGGAAGACGAATTCGCGAGGGGGAGAGGTTTGAAAAAAGGAGAAAAACACAGCGGGAGAGGGGAGGGGGAACGTGGAAAGATGAAAGGGTAATTTTATTTTATTTTATTTATTTGCGATATAAACAGTCTATATATTTATATATGACAGTGAATAATATGTTTATGTCATTGACCAATAAAATAACGACATTTAAATATAGGACCATAATAAAAAAAAATGCAACAATATACCTAATAAAAACAATTCTGATGCATCTTCAATTTACAAAGTGTTTTATGATACATATACATATTTCTAAGGTTTACACTTAAATTTTAAAGGATATCAATAATATCTTTGAGGAAAAGATGTCATTAAAATACAAACTACTAAAAGTAAAAAAGAAAATGTGAGGAATTAATAAAAAAAAAGAAATCAATGAAATTAATGCGGGAGGGAAAGAAGACGCGTGAGGAGAAGAGGTGGTGGAAGGGGAACTGGTTGAATGGGAAGGACCCACTGGGAGAATAAATTTCCTTATGTAAGTTTCATTGCAACGTATGTTGGGTATCAGCTAGTGTGTTATAAACGTTAATATCACTTTCATTATCAGGTGAAAATAAATAATAAAAAATCAAATTTTTGTTTTCAAATTGCGGTCGTAAACGTTTTTAGATAAAGGTGTAGGTACATTTTAATTGTTTGTGGTAAACTTTTATATTTTAATATAAATCGGGGTATTTTTTCCAATATCTTTTAGATCATACTTCTCACCATGATAGTAATGGAGACATAACCATTTCTAAGAGATCTTTATGAGCTGTTCCAAACGAGAACACATTTGCCTGAGGGGTTAAATGGAGAGGAGAATAATATAGGTAATACAACGTTTGGGTTGTACCTAGCTTTATAAATCCGGTCACTAAGCACGGCATGCTATTTAATTAACATTTTGACTGAGAATATCCACTGCTCTGGAAAATGATGGTGCTCAAAATGCAAATATTTAAACTTTTCGACTGAGCCTAGCGAATTCCTGTTTTAACTCGACCGTTTTTATTTCATATGTCTATAAATTTGTGGTGTGGCAATGTTATGTTTCGGCGGAATCATAAGATATGGCTATTTTATGATTCCGACGATGATTCAGTTAAGATTCTAAATGTGAAATCTCGCGTAATTTAGTAGGTGTAACACCCGGTGTAAAATGACAACAAGGATCCCATTTGGGGAGTTGTGTGAGAATGACAGAAAACAGAAAGAAGGGAGAGAAGGAAAAATGGGGGTTAAGAGGTACCTGACATTCGAGATCTGAACCCTGAATACATACAACAAAAGCCAGAAGACGCGACGACGCGACATTTCAATTCTCACTAAAGCGATTCTAAAAATATCTTCAAAAATAAGGGTCTTATCTGTATTTTTAGAAGAGTGTTAGCTTACATCCAAAACATGTTTTGTCAAGCTTTCCAACCATTCTAGCCAACCTTCTTCACTTGTCAAATATTGTATTACTTAGATCGTATCTCACATTGCGTCACGTAACTTACGTCATGCTGTTAGAGGTCCTATTCCATCTAGTTTCCTTTAGCAAGGGAAGCTGTAAATTACGGGAGAAGTCTGAGCCGCCTTGACCTGTAACTCTGGTTAATGCTGTTCTGCCCCCACCCCCTCCTTTCTTCAACCTGAGGGTTTTCGTTTACCATTAGAACGTTATCATCTACATCTCCATTGAGCAGAAATGAGATAAAAATACACACCTTAAGAAGTTAACAAACAATACAGCAATATACAGCCAAAGAACAGAAAACAGTCAAGTCCTACTGCAGTTTTTTCAACATTAAAGATAATTATGTTTAAAAATGCTTTGATATCATCGTATCACAATACACTAATAAAATATTCTGTAGAGAATTTTTCTTGCAGGTTCAATTTTCATATTCCTTGAAGATTGTTTACTATTTCAACAATAACAATATATAATTTCTGAAACACACATAAATTACATCGATCTGTGATCTGGATTTGAACTCCAAATACTTCACTCTCTTAGCATCTACTCAAACCGTCTACCTTTTTCTTAATGCAAATGTCCTGAAAGTCTTCATTTTGGCGAATATTTTGAGGCCTAAGGAAATAAGGGGAGAAGGAAATTTCAGAAAGAGAATGACTGTGAATTACCTGGCTTTTCAAATATGGTCGCTAAACGCCGATAATGCCATTTCAAGAAACGTTTCGAGTATGAACGGTGGTCTTTTACATATTTGTCTTCAAGCAAAACACGATAATTAGATCTCGAATATAGAATAAATATAGCTTGAAAACTTGTAAAAAAAATAATTCTATAACTAATATTGACCGGTCAGTGGTTGAGTGGGCATCGCGTCTGAGTCCCACCCAGGCGTTCCGTGTTCGATTCCTCGGCTGGCTAAGTTCTCCATCACAAAACAAGAAACATCTTCCGCTTAGTGTGGTGGTAGTAGAAGATTTGCAAATGTTGTTAGGTTATTCGTAAACCGGCAATGTTTGTCTTTTTGTTAAAAAAAAATATATATATACGTAATTAGCGGTTGCTCATTTAGGATAGCCGCTTATTTGGGACAAAATGTGTCGACGTGTCCGAATTAATTGTCATCGACTGTATATGGAAGAAAAAAACTAGTTTATCTATTTCTGCTATGGCGAAAAGCTACATCGTCACCTTTGTTTGCACTGCATTTATCAGGTAGGTATTAAGTGACATCCTTTGAAAACTCGTGAATATTAAAAGATCGGCCCTATCCTTTTGTCATGTTAAAGAAAATACCGTTCCGAACTTTTTTATTGAAAAAGTTAAAAAATTAAAATCTACAACGCTTTGCATTACCACTATCGATTTATCACTATTTAGACGTGCAATGGATACACCAAAAATAATACCAAAAATGATATTTTTACCTCCAATAAGAAATAATACTACAAAAATAAATAAAATTATGACGGAATCATGTATACAAACCAAACAACAATTCATAATATTTTTTTAAGAGAGGGTATAAACAAAATAACTTAACTTCCCTAAACAGAATTAACTTAATTTAAATAACAGACGAAAAGGTCACTCCATGATATGCAAGAAAAAAATATGTTTTTTAAAAATCTTTTATTATAAATTCAATATTGTCTTTCATTTTTGCAAACCACTGTGCCTCAAAAAACGAACGCGTTCGATCTTGAATACGAATTGCGACACAAACTGCACCCACTACAAACGTGTCCTTGATGTGCGTGGTTGCGCGCAAATATAGGGGGGCGTTAAAGGTGTCGCGTTTCAAATGTGGCGCCACATTTATCGTAATACAAGTGTATGTCTGGTATGCGGCCTTGCTTATGTGTTCCTGGCGGCAGTAACTGATTCATACCCTGACGCGTATGTATGATGTATGCCTTCAGTCAGATTATTCAGTATTTATTATGTATGCTTTCAACCAGATTGTTCAGAATTTATTTTGTACGCTTTCAGTCAGATTGTTCAGTATTTATTATGTACGCTTTGAGCAGATTGTTCAGTATTTATTTTGTATGCTTTCAGTCAGATTGTTCAGTATTATTTATGTTTGCTTTCAGCCAGATTGTTCAGTATTTATTATGTATGCTTTCAGCCAGATTGTTCAGTATTTATTTTGTATGCTTTTAGCCAGATTGTTCAGTATTTATTATGTACGCTTTGAGCCAGATTGTTCAGTATTTATTCTGTACGCTTTCAGCAGATTGTTCAGTATTTATTTTATATGCTTTCAGCCCAATTGTTCAGTATTTATTGTACGTGCTTTCATCCAGATTGTTCATTATTTATTATGTATTCTTTTAGCAGATTGTTCAGTATTTATTTTGTATGCCTTCAGCCCAATTGTTCGGTATTTATTGTACATGCTTTCATCCAGATTGTTCATTATTTATTGTGTATTCTTTTAGCAGATTGTTCAGTATTTATTTTGTATGCTTTCAGCCCAATTGTTCAGTATTTATTGTACATGCTTTCATCCAGATTGTTCATTATTTATTGTTTATTCTTTTAGCAGATTGTTCAGTATTTATAATATATGCTTTTAGCAGATGGTTCAGTATTTTTTTATGTATGCTTTCAGTCAGATTGATCAGTATTTATTATTCCCATTTTCACCCAGTATTAAACTAGCACAGGGGAGAACAGTAATCAACCTTAAGATGTGAAGAAAATTTATTCGAGTCATGGATCTTAGATTTTATTACTTCTGGTGCTGAGATAAATTTTAATTCGTTTTCATTGCAAACCTTTAAATAGTCTCCAGAACCTGCGAAGTTTTAATTACCAGCGTTAAAAAAATCAGTTTCATAAACGTTTTCTTTTTTCGCACCGGAAAATAGAATAAAAAAAACTTTTTGCATAATCTTTTCAGAAAAGCGAAAATATCCAACCACCTGTTAAAATATTTATTCGAGGAAAATCAGTGTTTTTCGATAAAATCATTTTGAAATTCGTCAATTAACCCAGCTAGCCTTGAAACTTTTTTTAGTGTATTTTTAATATTTTTTTGTTGCTTTCATAATTAAAAAAATCACAAAGTACTATAAAATATTTTTTTAAATATTCATTTGATGTTGTGTTAGGGATGAGGTGTTCCAATTTTGGTACGGTGGGGTTATAGGCGTCTAACAAGTCTCTTTAAATTATTTTTCAATTGATTGTCAGTGCTCCAAAAACTGACTTTTCTGGAAGAAAGTGATGAAGGACAATTCGGACCTCACTTATCTAAATTCTGGTGATGAAAATGTCGTTTAAATTTAGAAAATAAAATTCGGGGCCACAGTTTCAAAATGAAGAAGAATGAAGGTTAACTGATGATGTTATTCCGTTTCATTCATGGCCACTCGACAAATGCTTCATTTTGAAAATGTGACCCAGCAAAATTTAAAATTCGGATCTCATTTTTTTGACCAAAATCTAGATTAGTGTGGGCGGAATTGGCCTCTACTGGTAGTTATGTGAAAATTTTGCATATTTAGTCAATTTAATTAACAAATTCGAATCTCACTTTTTTCACCAAAATCTAGATTAGTGTGGTCGGAATTGGCCTCTACTGGTAGTTATGTGAAGATTCTGCATATTTAGTCACATTCGTCATCACTTTCTTACAGAAAAGACAGTTTTTATTGTACTGACAAAGCAACCGATTTTTTAAAAAAGAAAACACGTTAGACACCAATGGCCGTACCGTACCAAAATTGGAATACTAAATTTTCGTACACAAAAAGTATTGTTAAATTTCGTTACACGTGATTTTTGTTATATTGTAACAGTTTATTTGTTGATATAAAACATATTTTTTCATAAACTTAAGTATTATAAGGCACGTGTACTTACGTTCTAAAATATGTCTATTTCAATTTTGTGACGTGCAAATTGATTAAATTTATTAATCAAATAACGACAACAAGTATGCTGTTTGATGTTTAAATCGTAAAGGCTACTTACTACATGTGCAGTAACAAGCTGACAAAGTTATTTTTTTAAACTTTATGCCTTCTTATAATTATTTTTGGTTCGGAACCAAAATTGGTACGGTAGGGCTTGTGAGTTAAGGAAACATTCACTTTTTTTAAACTTTTCTTCTAAGTATATTATACCTAGGTACAATAATATGAATCAGAACTTTGATCTGAACTGTGAAAAAATTTGTGTCATATTTCACTAATAATTTTGGAAATGTTTTCTGATACTTGTGCTTTTTTATCCTCCACCGTACTCCGACGAAAACATGTGTTTTTTTAATAAATAACGAGTTTTTATGCCTAGCGGAACTAAAGGAGAAAATAAATAATTTATTGGATTAAAAATATTCGGGATTTTTTATGTTATTGAATGTGGTTTGTGGTGGAAACTTCTTTATATCCATATTCACTTCCCCGTTTTTTGTTTAACACAATATCAATTTTCAGTTTTGGTCATTACATTTAATAACAAGAAAGTAGACTAAAACGTCCACGTCTAAAATGCTATGTATACCTACGTCAGGTGCTATAGATTGAAGAAATTTTAACCAATCTAATTTAAAAGTTAAAAATTGTTTCAGCGTGTTTTATGCCAAGAAATCGACAAACACATTCATACTTGAGCCATATACAAATTTGACTAGGCACTTCTAGCATTAAGCCCCAAATACAATGCTCTAACGTCATGAGTCAGGTTACAATCACTTTAATTTAATTTTAGATTTTTTTTTAATTATTTTTTTTCTTTATTTTTCCCATCATATCAATATACATTTCAAAAGTTATTTTACATAATTTATAAATACAGTAATATGTAGAACATAAGGTACAAATATTATTATATAAAGGTTAGCAGTAAGTAAGTATATGATTAAATATATAATAGACAAAAGTTGATAATGGGAACCCACTAAGGCATTGCCTTGTGTGTGGGTAAAAAAAACAAAAATGCCATATTACTTTAGTAGGTACAAGTAAAACATGTAATTTTTTTTAAGTAAAGGTTAAGAAATATAATCTGTGAAAATATTGTGGTAAAACAGTGAAAGATAAAAATAAATTTGAGCAAATTTTAACCAGAGGTTTAGAATTATAGTTATCTATTAAAATATTGCAGTTATACAGTGTAACATAAAATTTTGTTGATTTTTTTTTGTTTTAAGAAAGTAAATAAAGTTTTCTTGAAGTTACTAAAGAATTCATAATAAAAGTGTTTCATCTGTATCAATCATCTATGATTTTAATTCTCTTATGCAAAGTGATATTTTATCTGTCCTTTGAATGTGTTTAGGTAATAGATTAAATGTACGAGAACCAATGAAACTGCTATGTGTTTGAATTAATGAATTAATTTGGTATGAGTTGGGGGGGGGAGGGGGTGTAAAATATTTTATTAGTCCTTTTGCTAATTCTATTTTCATTTTATGCAAAGCAATTTTGGTTTTTAAATACATATTTTATAGTGTGCAATAAAAATAATTTATGGATATTGAATATTTTAGTCTCTTTGAATAATAACTCGGTCGAGAATTTTTCAATAAGTAAAATAAAAATATGTGTTTTAGTGCCAATGTATAGTGCAGGTACCTTACTTAACTCGTGTTCTGAGTCTGAATTGTAAATTAATTTACTAGCAAAGACAAACAAACTTGTCTTGTTGTCTTCAGATAGTGAATTCAATTGAAACTTTTAAGTGAGCCGGTGTGCAAGATACTGTTTGAATGCGACAAGTTAGTTTTAATAATTAGTCTTCGCAGTGTTTAATCTATTGGGAATGCCAAATATTTAAACTTAAGCAATATATTTAATATACATACTTCTATTGTTCAGTTGATTAGTCAGACATCTCCAAAAATTAAAATTTGAGTTGAAAATGCAGTCATCTGTTCTCTATCTATCTATCTCTATCTGATACAATACACCGATCCTCGTAAACATTCGAACTTAACAAAATGTTGATGTTTTCTGGATCACTAGTTGGATATTTCAAGATGTCATACTAATGTACCGGACCGATAGGCCTCCCGGTATAATTTTATAGCATATTTAATGTGTAAAATACAGAGAGTTATAAATAATGTTTGATTTATGGTGAGCAATAAATCAATGAAATTGGCTTAATTTGTACCTATTTCTAATTGATTTTAAAATGCCGAAAACAATTATCATCAAAAGTAATAAATTCTCCTACCGCCGTTAAATCATTTAATGTAAATCAAATTTTATAATTTTATTACTAAGTTCTGCAAGTATTTTATTTTGTTATTATTGTGACAGCTGTTTAAAAATTCCATGTATATTTTATTCCTATTTTTTTATTTATCTGCTACCGATTTCAACACATCCGTGTCATTCACTTTGCTTTAAGTTTGCTAGTGAATACCAACAGTATACATTAAAGCAAAATTAATCAAGTTACACTAGTTGTACCGTTTACAGGTTTCCACATGGGTATTGTAGATAAGTGAAATGATTTAGGTGATATGAAAAATTGCATAAGCACTGGATCGACAGAGCAATTAAAATATTTTTTCTCGGATTGCTCAAGGAATTTTTTCCAGCCATATTAAAAAAAACATACCTCCGAATTTGAAAATGGAGACAAACAAACTGATTATAGTTCTATGTAGACAATGAATTCCCCTATCTTTTGTTTATTATCATATATTTGTAGGATTTACAAAAAAAATATAATTAAATCTTTAACCTTAAAACATTTAAAAAAATCTAGAGATTATTTATTTTGTTATATTTTGAATGTACAATTTATTATATATAGTCGTTTTAATAAAAAAAAATTTTTTTTGAAAATTTGTCAGATTTTGGCAAGAAAGCAATCCGAGGTTTTGGAAATAGTGCCATAATGTGGCAAAAAGAGCTCGAGTGGTTAAACAAGTTAATTGAAAGGGATTGCGGAGAGGGTAGGATGGGGGGGGAATCGGTCTAGTTGAGGTATATATAGTATTTATACTAATAAAAATACGGATTACAAGATATAAAAATAAAAAAAAAGAATAAGCAGTTCATTCGATGGTTGTAGTATTAGATGAGTATGTATTGTGAGATCGCCTGTGTAACTTTAAGGAGTATGGTGCAGAGTTAAAGATATCAAATTGTGAATAGTATTTATTTATTTATTTATACTGGGTTTTTACAGATGTTCGCACTTACGTGAGAACATCCAATTATAAAAACTCAGTTATTGTACAAATAGAGACATACAATTACAAACACTCTACAATTACATACAATTAAATACAGATACATACAATTAGAAAAACAGAAAAGTCACAAATAAAAAAAATAAAAAAAATAAGTAATAATAAAAATAAATAAAAAAAATACAAAATTTCATACAAGTTCCTCAAGTAACATATATTACAATGAGAGACAAGAGACATTGGAATCACGAGAGGCATGCAAAGAGAGACAATTGACACAATATAATTAGTTAAACATAATTTTTTAACAGCGCCAGAACTTTTTTTCTGAATCCATACACATTATCGACGAAAATATCTACTTCGGCACACTCTATCTTGTTATATAGTCGACACATCTGGGTCAGAGGGCTAAAGTAGGCTATATTATTTTTAAATGTATTCAGGTGAAAAGTGTTATGGCGTCTTAAACAATGGGAATTGGGGACATTTATTTCAATATTGCTAAGACATAGTGTAGTATCAAGATGGCCGTGAATGATTTTATGTAAACATATTAGAGCTGTCAATTGCCTTCTAGTTTTAAGTGCATCAATCTTGAAGTAATCACGACGTACGTCGTATGATCTAAGATGGTCATGTATACCACATTTAAAGGATAACATTCTTAGCATTTTTTTTTTGGACTGACTCTACAATGTTTTCATATTTGCAGTAATGTGGATTCCAAATAGTGCTTCCATATTCAAGTTTACTTCTAATTAAGGCATTGTAAAGGGTCAGAATTGATTGGGGATCTTTGAAAGGTTTACATATTCTGTGAATAAATCCCATCATTTTTAATGATTTGAACTTAATGTCGTTAATGTGTACATCAAATATGAATTTAGAATCAAGAATGATTCCTAGATCTCTTATTGAAGACACTTTTTTGAGAATAATATTATTAATGACATAGGAAAAATCTTTTATAATTCTATTTCTAGTGAAGTTTAAAATGTAACATTTTTCAACATTTAATTGCATATCATTGACAGTACACCAGTTATTGAGCGTGTCGAGGTCATTTTAAAGCAGTTGATGATCGGAAACAGACTTGATTTTACGAAAAATTTTAAGATCGTCGGCGAAAAAAGCATAATCACATTTTAATTTCGAGCCAAGGTCATTTATGAATATAAGAAAAAGCAAGGGTCCAAGATTTGAGCCCTGTGGTACACCAGAAGTTACAACTATAGGGGATGATTTGAATCCATTAATAAGAACTAATTGAGTTCTGTTATACAAATATGATTTCACCCAGCGTAAAAGATCTCCATGTATTCCTATTTGTTCAAGTTTTTTTAGTAAGATGGAGTGGTTAACTTTATCAAAAGCTTTTTGGAAATCAGTATAAATTGCATCTACTTGTAATCTTTCATTAAAAGAATTACACACATAAGTACAAAATTCCAAAAGATTTGAGTTGATAGATCTTTGAGGAACAAATCCTTGTTGCCTAGTGCAGAGAAGGGCCTTAAAATGTGAAAAAATATTTTTTATATATCAGAGATTCAAAAACCTTATCAAAACAGGATAGTATGCTGATTGGTCTATAATTTTTTATCAAAGATTGGTCTCCCGATTTTAATACTGGTACCACATGTGCTTCTTTCCACAGATCAGGAAAAGTTCCTGTGGTTAGGGATGCATTAAAAATGATAAAAAGCGGTAAACATAAAGAGTCTGCACAGCAACTGACAAAGAAAGGAGGAATATTATCGGGTCCGGGACCTTTATTGGAATCTATTTTACTCAAAAAATATTTTATTTCATCTGCACTAATATGTATTTTACCCAAATTGCTTTGATTGTGTTCAGTTATATTTGGCATTGAATCATTAGTGGATGGTTTAGACTTTGTATAAACGGAAGAAAAATATTTAGAGAATGTGTTTGCTATGTGTTCACCGTCATTTGTGGATATATCTTCATGATGCATTACTTTAGGAATACAATTGGTTTTTCGTAATGATTTTGAGTATGACCAGAACACCTTTATGTTACCTTGCAGACCACTTTCAACAGAGTTGATATATGATTTATAACATTCGCTTTGTATTTTTTTTGTAAATTTCCTTAAATAGGAGAATTCTCTATAATCTGACTCGTTACCATGTTTTTTTACCTTTAGTCTAACTTTGTTTTTTTTTCTTAAGAAGAGCAATCAATTGCTGATTAAACCAGACAGGATATTGATTTTTTTGTTTTAGTAACATATTTTTTAAAATATTTATCTATTTTTTCCCACAATTTTTCATAAAACAAGATTACCATGCTATTCACATTTTTATTTTTAAAAAGAGTTTTCCAATTAACAGACAATAGATCCTGTCGACATTTATCAAAGTTTCCTTTCCTGAAGTTATATTTAGAATCACTTCTATTATTTTCTAAGAATTGTTCTTTATTTTGTTTCACCATTATTTCAAATGAAGGGTGAAAATGATCCAATTTTGTTAAACCTGGTGCTATATGTATATCTATGTTAACTTTGTCAGAAAAAACAAGGTCCAATAAATTTTCATTTCTATTTAGAACATAATTGAATTGATACAAATTGCAAATTGATGAGAGGTTGACAAGACTGTGTGCTTTCTTGCTTTTATAATTAGAAGGAGAAAGTACATTATTTCTGAATGAATTGTCAGGTAACCATTTAATTTCGGGCAAATTGAAATCACCAATAATAATAAACTGCGAATTGGAATTAGAATACTTTAAATATAGATCCTGTAATTTTTCAATCTGATTACAATAATTATCCACAGTTAAACTAGGTGGTATGTAGAGGACGCAGATAAAGATGAGCGCGTTGGAACGAGAATTTGACTTAATTACAAGCCACAAATCTTCATTGTCACTCTCCCACTCGGTTTTTCTTGACAGTATGTATCGAAAATGTGTGATTAGAGCTTTACTGTATTTGTCCATTGATGCCACAGTCTTTAAAATCATGATGCAACCATCACCCATCAGAGGTTTTACTATTTGTATTCTTAAAAAACTTTAAATTTAAAATGATTTAACAGCGAATTTTATATAGATCCTTTTAGCCAGCAAAGCCAGCATACATAACCCTTTAGAGCAGTATGAAAGTAATCCACAATCTACTTATTTCTTTAATTACCTGGCTTCGCTTAGAGACATCATTTATGTGGGCATTAAAGTAATCCAGTAATGTTTTAAAGTAGCCACTGTGGATAAAATATATATGTATTTTACAGAATGGTTACATTCCTAATCTCATGGTTTAACTTGATAAACTGTTTACGTAAAATAAATAAAAAAAATATTTAAGAGCGCTTGACCAGCAGCTGAGAATAAAAGTTTAAAAATGCTTGCAACTCTACAGGGAGGTTCCAATGAGAAAGATCGATTATTCCTCGTATCAAAATTTTTAAATAAAAATTTTTATATCGATTTATTTCATTCAAAACTTGCTCTAATATATACCTACATTCAAGTAAGCAATAAAAATATTCAAAACGTACGATGATAAATTATTAAATACCGTGTACTTCTTGTAAGTATTTTTTGATCATAAGTATTTATAATTTTTCAATAATGTCTAAACAAAATAAGTGTGTAAATTTTTTTTTAAATATTTTAGTTTATAAGACCTTAAATAAATAGAAAAACTGATGTATTTTTGTCACAAAACACGTTCTCGAATTTAATTTTTAATGATTTTAATTTAACAAAAATTTAAAATTCTTAAAACTGTGATGACTAGATTATGTATTGGTATATTTGTTTGTATGGTTATATGATTTAAAATTTGTGTTGTTTAATAGAATCTATCGTTTGAAAATTGAACAAATCTGCCAACGACCAACGGTATAACCTCAGTATATTAAAAATACACTTAGTTTTTCAAAATGTTAAAACTACGTGTACCAGATAAAATAACAACCTTTCAAAATCAATTTATGTTTTTTTGTAAAAAAGAGTCAATTCATCTGGAATTTGATTTAAAAAGAACTGATTTTCCGGTATTCTCTGGCAATATCCTCTTAATTCCAGAATTCTCGCATTAAGACGATAGACTTCACTTTTCGGCCCATACAAAAAGGACGCCCGGGAAAAAACACCTTTCTACATCGAAAATTGCACAAAATGAATATATTTTTTTATACTGCCTTTTAGAGGGTGAAAACTATGTCGGTATGTTTTCGAATTTTCGATGCGTTTCGTATTAACGTAAACATTCACTGTCAAATATGTACAATTTATCAAAAAATATTATTTAAGGAAAAAGTGCTGCTAACTCAACCCTCATAAAGAATTATAAAATTATAAAAAGCTACCGACGTAGCTTCTTCTTTCTAAAAAATATATATTTTTAAAAATTTCAATTTCGTGAAAGTTTTGGTGTAGAAAAGTGTATTCTCCATAAACCCCTTTTCGAGCGATTTCTAAAGGTAAATTTGAGCGTTGTCTCATTCGCACATTTCGCATTTGCATGTATTGTAAGTGTGCGTGAGCTTATTGTGAGCGGGACAGAATAACAGACGCGGGTGTTCCGCGTGTCGTTCAAAGTCTAGCCTCTTAAGGCTTGGTTCCCTCTCATTTCCATGCATGTATTTATTGCTCTCACGACTGTTTAGTATGAATGTTGTGATTCCTCGTATAAAATAATCCGGTTTAAAAAATCTCGTTCCAGGAGTAACCTTTCGTAGGTATTAGTATTCTGAGCAGTGGCGAAGCGACCGTCTGTGTTGCCTGGGCGAATTCCCTGGCGAAAAGCCTGATCTACTTTTATGTTGTCACGGAATAGCAAACTTCGTTATTTTATGTATGCTTATGTAGAATTAAAATAAGGATCCGTTGAAGGAGCATATTATTGAAATAATTGATAATTTCTAATTTTCCAATAACAACTTTCTTAGTAGTTCATCACGACTAGTTGTAATTTGGGTGATTGGTACGTAACCCTAAAACCTCCCGTAGGTCACTCCAACCTTTTGATGTAGACCGGTTGAGGGAAATCTTTTGACCTCTCCAGCCGCACTCACAGACCTTGCCTTGCACCGCAATGGTAGGGATGAATTAATTGTCACTCCCGGGCGTATTACCCCCGATTCCTACACACCACTCTTATATTTTTCCTTCTCAGAACTTCCTCTCCTCCATTTCCCTAAAAATAGCCTCCACGAAGCATCCCCAAAGACGAGTGATTTTTTTTATATATGCCCTGAGGGATTTTATTTCATTGGGCCTCCTGTGTGAAATGTAGAAAAATTGCTTTATTGTATAATATTATAAAGCATGTATAATATTAAAGAAGTAAAAAAAAAACATTAAAACAAGTAAGTAAATCATCAAGATCGATAAAAAAGTGTTTTTTCACTTTTTAAATTTTTGTTGAGAAGTTGCCTACTTTAAAGTTATTATATAATTCGTGATGTTTTACTGTGGTTTTGAGATTTTTTTTATATATTCAAAATATTTTACGTACGTCTTGTTACCGTAGATATTAGAAATAGCTGTAGGCTTTATTTTTATTTAATTTTATGGGCGCCACTACGTCGCTGAGACCAGAGCCGACATCGGAGAGCAAGATTCTCTTTTACAGGACCGCGGGGACTAACACACTTTAATGTGTAATTAAGGAAATCAATTAAAAAACGGCAATAATGACGAGCAAAAGGTAAAGTATATTTAATATAAAAAAAATATTAAGTTATAGATAAGAGGTTAAATATACATAAATTATACAGATTGGAAGATCACCCCTGGATCGAACATTGAAATAACCTAATCTAGCTAATGTGATGTTATGTGATGTGGTTATCGCCCATCCGTCCGTTCTCTGGTGTTTGGTAGTGTCCCTCAATGAAGAGGTCGCTCCAACCAATGAACAATGTTACGTCCTGGCGAGTCAGATCTCTCCGTGGATAGCTGTGGCTTCCAAATTCCCAGTCTCCCTAGTCAAACGGGAGGCAGTCATCCTGCGGTGCATCCTGCTTATCAGCGAAAGCCACTGGAAGGAAAATGAACTTTTCTTAATTATTAATGTTAACTTAATGTGAGTACACATCCCATTTTACTGTAAGGATGACTCTAAACTTTTAAGAGGTCGAGAGGTCACGTTTTTTTCTCTTTGTTCGAAAATAATAAAATTCACTAAATTTCCATATTTAACTAACAATAGGTAATTATTATTTTTTAATGAAGTACTTGTCTATTGTTGTTGTGATAAGCAATTATAAATGAAATTGAATTATTTCATAACAAGACTACACACAATACGTCTAGCTTTCTTTATTTATCTACCTACTCTATAGTTCATAGTAGACCTACTTAGACCCGTACAGCTGCCTACGTATTTATTATGGTGTGATTCGAGATAAAATAAAAGCATTTGATAAAGATGATCAGGAGACTTTTATGATCCCCATAAAGCCACCAGTTTCGCTGCAAATATTCTAAGAAAATATCTTCCCGGTCTTTGTCCTCGATAAAACTTCTTCTCTTCTCCTCTTTTTGCAGCAGTGGACGCCTCTTTAAATCTCATCATTTTACGCAGCAGTAAAACAAACACTTATTCGTCTATATAACTACCCCGTCCACATGTGGTACTTGTATCAAATGGTGCCGGGGTAACAGGGGCTCATGTATTATTCAAGGCTAACCACATACAAACCTCTCGACAGCAGAATCTCTCAAATAAAAAAGGCTACAACAATCAATTTCTTCTCAAGCAAAAATACTCCTTCTGAATACACTGGTGAAAGCTTAATTCTCGTTGAGTTATCTCAGCAGTTGAGACAGTATTAAAACAAAATTCTCGGAAGTTTTATCCTTCTGGATCTCTATTCAGTAGAGATGGACCATGATCATTTTCTGTTGAGTATTTTTAAACCGACCCTGAAAGGATTCTGAAAGAATTTTAGCGGTTTCATTTTGCCCCAAACTTTACCCCATCATTAATCTTTCGCTTTACTTGAAGAAAGGATACTTACTCAAAAACTAATTTAATCTTTAGATACTGTTGAACATTTCACTTTTAAACTTTTGCAATTCATTAGATATGCACATATTTAATACTCAATTTTCATCACATGCCTAACCAACTTAACAACTTTGAGCAGACACCTGTAGTAAAATTATTCTTGTATTATTTAAGTCCTAAATTCATTGAATTCTTATTCATCTTCCAATTTCTTTAACGTAATTAAGCAAAAGTTTCACTCTCTTTCCATTTCTTGGCAGTTGGTGAAATAGGGTTAAATTAATTGGGTCGAACAAAATTTTTAGAATATTTTATAATTGAATTTAAGAGTTTTAGCTTCTGGGAAATATGGCGATGAAAAGAGTGATTTTGACACAGTGACTTGACAAAGGACAAATTTATGCAATTAAAATATGAATTTAAAATTTTATTCCCAGTTTTTATTCATTTGTCTATTCTTATTATTTTATTTGTTGGCACATTATTTAGATAATTTTATCTACTACTTTTATAACTGTATACTTTGAAAAATAAACCACAAAAGTTTCAACATTTTATTTTATTTCGAAAAGTTGATACATAGATATGTTACTGTAAATTGGGTGTTTTTTCAACTTTAAATGGATATTTCAAAGCTCCATTTCTCAAGATGAAAGGATAATGCAACGATCTAGAAATCATAGGAAAAAAAACTGTGCAAATTTCACGATGCTTAAGTTCAAAATTCCCGAGACTGTTCTTAATTAATTTAATTTAATTTAATTGTTTAATTTAATCTACGTGTCAAATATATATATTTTTTCTTCTATTTAAAAACTTAACAACACTTATGAAATTGGAAAAAACATTATATTTGGATATATCATTTATAAAATGAAAATAAATAACTTTGTGCACACCACTTATATTATCACATTATCGACATGTTTCGAAACCAAAGGTTTCTTTGTCGGGATAATAAGAACATAAATAAAGATAACAAAATAACAAATAAGAACTATAGACCAAAAAAATATAGAGAGTGGTGATTAATTACTTAAACATATAATCATAAAAAACAATTAAATAAAATGAAATTTAAAAATTATTTCAGAATGTATAAACATAAGGTAAAGTATATTATATTTAAAGTTTTTTTTTAAATTAACAAAAGATAATCAGGTTGTTTAAATAACAAAATTATAAATGTAAGTATTAATTAGTTAGTATTTAATTAAAAATGACGCCATAAAGTGAATTTGCAAAGATTGAAGAAGTATATCATCTATTATTAACCTTGCTGTATAGAGGCATTTTTATTAAATAAAATTTCAGTTTTTTTTTAAGTGAATATTCAACGAACTAACGATTTTAATGTCAGAATTTAAAACTAAAAATTCCGTTCAGTTTATTCTTGCACAATGATAAAAGCGATAACAGGATAACAAGGATTACAAGAGTTAACCATACTCTTTTGTGCGGTCTCTATATCTCACGCGGTTGATACGGGCACTTCGTGAGATACGGCCAGTCCTTGTTAAAGTTCCTCTGAGGAAAAAGGCAGGAGCCGTGTGGTTGTAAAATGAGTCCATTGTTGGCAAACAATGCATTTCATCCAGCAGTGCCACCGCATCCAAATGCACCCGCATTTACAACGAAATGTGTACAAGCTGCCAGCATTGCAGCTTATTTTACGTAAAATTTATACAAAATTATTCATTAAACTTTCTCGTTAAACTCGATTACGCGATATGAAAAATGTATCAGTCCTCTGTAATATCCGTGCATTTTAAATTTCTTATTAAGATTATTCATAACTGTATATTATTTGATTACTTCACTTCATAATATGCACGTTCTTACCTCTTCCTATCACTTGCCATTTGCAAAAATACTGCAGGACTAAAGAATCTGCAAAATTACATTGTCATTATAAAAGTTGTTCTCAATTAAACACTCTCGAAGCAGTGTCGGGAGGCGAAGAAGTGATTTTTCATTGAATTAAGTATATGAGAAAATAGTAGTATTATTATATTTGTATGTGAAAGAAATACATTTCGGTATGTAAAAGGATAAACCACAGAAGTCTACTTCTGAAATATTCTGTATTTCATTACATTATTGGATGAAACAATGAAATCCACACACAGTATATTAACTGATTTAACCAATTACCAAACCACTGGTGTCAAATTTACTTTCGATGATATATCAAAATATAGTTATAAATTGTCATATTTGTCTTTATATTTTAACTTTTATATTTATTATTTCCCTTTTTATGTACCTACTATAAGTAAGCCCACTGTTTGTTACACTATATAGAATTTATAATTTCAAATATAAAATGTCAATAAATAAACAATGGCCAAAAACGAATGAAATTATTAAATATACCGTTCACACATCTTACCGTAAATAAAAAAGTTATGGACCTTCAAACATTTATCCCGTTACTTACCATTACTCCGTGATTTATCCTTTAAGGTACATATTTATCACATCTATTTTCAATTAAGGTATATTAAATAATCCAATATAACTACAAATACACGGGAACATACTTATTTAGCTGGCAATTAGTCCACATAAGCTATGAAGGTTCATTTCCATAAAGTTTGCCGCTTAACTGCAAATTTGAGGATTATGTGGAATAGTTGTGTATTTCAAATTTAGGTTTTGAAAAGTCTAAAATGCTGACATCCTCTTGTAGAGGCGTTTTTTTGTCAGAGTGTTATAATGCCGATTGTTAACTTTACGAAAATAGCTTTCAATTCAGATAAAATTACACGTAACTACAACTTATAGTCAGTACAAAACAAATCAATATTTTACGTTGCTAAGCTTTATAAAAAATGGTTCAATGTAACAAACTTTGTATTAGTTTAAATGAGAGAAAGGAATTTCCTTTTATTAGGAAATGGCTACTGATTTAAGTTGAGTTATATTAGGATTAACAATGCTCTGCGGTTCAACCTAGAGAAAATATGCGAAAAAAGCCTTCAGACAAATGCCTCAATGGAGGTTTTCACAGCCCAGTGACGAAAAACAATGTAAAGAAATTTCAAGTGCTAACAAAGAGCGGCCTCAACTAATGTTTATATTCTATTAGTTTAGACTGGCGATGAGAAATTGTTTTTAATTGTGTACTGGATTATAGTCAACACTGATATAGAGTACATTAGATAAACCCTCTGTTATTTAGTTCAGTTTAGTTATATCTCTCTCTCGTTAGTAGTAACATCATAAAACAAGCACAGAATGCATGGATTACATTTCTGTCATGTCCTTGTTATAAACCTCTATTTATTGTCCGTTTTGTGAAATTTAATTGCTGTATTAATTGGAGTCAACCACCCGATTGGGCAACGTTATGAGACAGTTTAAGAAAGTGGCTAGGGAAGGGGTGTCTTGAAGTTTTCCAGATTGTATAAAGAAGAATACACAATCATCCGCAGCCCATTCAAAATATGTAGGTACCGTTTCACAATATATCGGGTCGAAGAAGAAACGAATCGATCTCATGCTGCCGACATCAACACGCAATTGAGGTTACTTTCTTCTCCATTTAATTTCTCACCAGAGCATCAGTTTATGTGTATGTCCTATACCTTAAGAGAGAATAGCGGAAATTAGTACTTTTTAAATCAAATTCTAGACGTATTGACTCTTTTTTACAAAAAAACATACATTGATTTTTAAAGATTGTTATTTTATCTGGTTCACGCAGTTTTAATATTTTGAAAAACTAAGTATATTTATAATATTCTAAGGTTATAGCGTTGGTCGTTGGCAGATTTGTTCAATTTTGAAACGATAGATTCTGTTTAACTACACTAATTTCAAATCATTTAATCATACAATAAAATAAATCAATACATAATCTAGTCAACACAGTTTTCAGAATATTAATTTTAGTTAAATTAAAAGCATTAAAAAATAAATCCGAGAAAGTGTTTTGTGACAAAAATACTTCAGTTTTTCTATATATTTAAGGTCTTACAAACTAAAATATTTCAATTTTTTTTACGCACTTATTTTGTTTAGACTTTATTGAAAAATCATAAATACTTATGATCAAAAAATACTTACAAGAAGTACATGATATTTAATAACTTATCATTGTGCGTTTTGAGCATTTTTATTTTTTTCTTGAACTTAGGTATATATTAAAGCAATTTTTTTAATGAAATAAATCGATATTAAATTTTTAATTGATAAAATTTGATACGGGGAATAATAATCTTACTCATTGGAACCTCCCTGTACAGTTGCAAGCATTTTTAAACTTATATTCTCAGCGGCTGGTCAATCGCTCTTAAAATCATTTATATGAACACGAAGAACTTGTAGTACAGGTACACAGTACAACATTCGTATAAGTAAAGAGTTTAGTAAAGATATGCGAGAAGGTACAAACACGAGAATTTTGTATCATGACAAACATGTATCGTTACTATAGTTCGATGAAATTTTATATGATTCGATCCCTGACCTTTGATTTGCGTACCCACCGACCGTATAAATCTACCTACGTAATTTGCTGTGTTGTACCTATGTTATGAAAGCTTCATCCACTTTTAGTGCATCACAGGAAATGCAATTTGGTTCTGTAAAGTATTCTAAGTTAGACCTTTACGTTGATAATTTTAGAATCGTAAAGGCCAACCTCGCCGGTTTAATGTTCATCAATGATTAGATGAATTTTCATTGCGGAGCCAAGCCGAGAAACTTGTTGAGTTAAGAAGATAATTTTGGTTGTGTATTTTGTTGGAATTTTAGAGAGTATTTTCAAGATGGTTTATTTATATTTTACCAACCATTAAGAGGAAACATTAATAAATAACTTGCTGCTTAGCTTAAGGTGTTAACTGACTCTTTAGAAAAATGCGAGAAATTCAAATATTTCTTAATGAGTTTATTAACAGAATAGTCATACTAGGAACTAATATGTTTTAATAAAATCATTGATGTTTGATATGCCTTGGATGATGATCCAATACTTGGTGTCTGATTTATATTTCAAACATGTTGTGTTCTGATTAATGGCCAGCGGACGTGCATTGCATAGCTTTATTGCAAAGAATCTAAAATTTCTTTCACCAAAATTATTTTAGCAAAACCTAGCAGGTCATTCGTAATAAATATATTAAAAATAATGAAAAATCTGAATTATAGTACTGAGTACCTACGTGTTAAACTTTGGTTCGTCACTAAAATAGAAAATATTGTTTTAAAAAGAAAAGCGTTTTGAGATACCACATTCTTCATATTAATAATATCATATCGATGCATTAACATCAAAAAGAAGATTCAAGATATCAAGGCCGGTAACATATTTAAGAATGTGTGTGTACATGTAAGAAGGATACACGGAGAAAAATGTTATTCTAAAATATGATCAGGGCCCGCAGATACGTTAATAGTACACAACTGCTAACCCTGTACAAATCCCAAGTGCGCCCCACGGTTGAATTTGGCAGCCATCTCTGGTCTGGAGCCCCGATGTACCTGAAAAACACCCTCGACTCTGTGCAGAAACGGGCGGTCCGCTTGATAGATTCTCCCGTCTTGACAAACGGATTGCAATCTTTAGAGCACAGGCGTCGGGTGGGAATGCTATCCTTGTTCTACCGGTATTTCAATGGAAGATGCTCCGAGGATTTCAAAGAGTAATTGATCCCCTCGGCACCGGTGCATAGTCGGGAAACACGCCAAACGCGTGCCCAACATATGTACACAGTTGACATTTGTCACATGAGAACGGGACGCTTCTACGACTCGTTCTTGTGTTCAACAGCTCGGATGTGGAACGATTTGCCGGCCTCTGTGTTTCCTTCTTCTTATAACATGGGTCTCTTCAAGACCCACGTTCACTCCTTCCTCTCCTCAAAAAGACCTTCCTCACAGCATCTTCAAAGATGACATAGGCTCTGAGGAAAATAATTTCTCCTATATAATTAATAATTTCTAAAATAATAACTCCTGTGTGGGGTTAATGTAAAAAAAAAAAAAATTATTCGTAAAAACGGTTAAAACGGGACTGAAGTTCTTACGAACAAACTAACGCCAATAAAAATTGAAACACTGTTAAT
Source organism: Limnephilus auricula (assembly GCA_951813805.1). NCBI lineage: Eukaryota > Metazoa > Arthropoda > Insecta > Trichoptera > Limnephilidae > Limnephilus > Limnephilus auricula. The sequence continues at coordinate 23,437,586 of OX638393.1, forward strand.
TTATTCGTAAGAACTTCAGTCCCGTTTTTAACCGTTTTTGCGAATAACATGATCGTATTTTAGAATAACATTTTTCTCCGTGTAGTAATGATACATTCCAGTCAATTTGGTAGAGCGGTTGCATCAATCTGGTTGAGTCGATGGCAAATTTGAACCGTTCGGAGATGCGTTGTAAGCGATAATGGAGCGCAGCTATCAATTTGTTCACGGTTATATAGCCAGAGCAACCAACCACCCTCCAACCACCCAACCGTCCAATCAAGTTGGATCGTGTGTGCGTTGTTTGAACGGTTGAACCAACTTTACACAGTTTTGCTACGGATCCATGTTTGTGGGCGTAGATTTAACGAATAAAAATAAATAATATTCCAGGAATGACTAATAAATGTAAATAATAATTATAAGCAACAATTATCAGCCTGATACACTCATCCAAATTGAAAAATCTTCCGAGAAAAAATACATGCCACCGACGGGACTCGACCTTCTGATGTCTGGTCAGGTGCTCTGATCCACTGAGCTACGGCGGGTTACCTCTTACCCGCTAAATGATTCAATATATACTAGTTTTTCATACTAGTGTTTCATTCAACAACTGCCGCTTATTACATTTTTTCAACCAACTTTATTTTTATATGAGAAAGGCACATCAGAAGGTCATGGGCGGCAATTATCTTTTCTCGGGAAATTTTTCAATGTGGATGAGTGTTTTAGGCTGATAATTATTGCTTATAATAATTGTTACCCTTTGTGCTATGCATAAAAATCTTGTCTTAAACACTAGTTTATCAATTAAAAATAATCAATAAATGTGAAGTTTTGTCGGCTTTTTTGACAATATATAAATGTTTTTTTCCCACGTTTGGCTTTTTTCTACTGTCTACTATGTTACTTTCATTCTATTCTATCCAAGTCTACTCTTACTAAGAAAGCGGAACCATAAAACCATTTTACAGCGTATGTGTGCACAGTACAATAGATCGTATACGATATTTCATTTGTATGTTAAATACGTATATTGAAAATTATGGAAATGAGGAAATAAAGTTATTCATGTAGTAAAATACTGTTTGCCTTTGTAGACATGAAGGAAAATTTCTCGATACTAATTTTCTTTGGGTTTCTTGCATTCCATATTAAATAAATATTGGTTAACATGGTGAAACGTTTCGTCTCTCAAGAAAGTCTACCCAAAATTAAAACATGTAGGTGTTGGTTATAGATTTCCGATAAAATACTTTTATGTACTAAAATTTATATTCTTAGTTCTCTTAAGGAAATTCCTTGTGATATGGGAAAAACGTTTTTAAACAGCTCCACGAAGATCACATCTCCCAGATATAAATGACTTAATTTAAAACAATACTAATAAACCAACTCCGTAACACGTCAAAATAATTTCATCATATGAAACACTTTTTTTTAAAGAAAAACAAACGTTCTCGGGTTATGAAAAACCAGAAAATATTTGAAAATCTTCTACGACGCCTGGTTGGGAACCAAGAACCAAGAACCAAGAACCAAGAACCAAGAACCAAGAACCAAGAACCAAGAACCAAGAACCAAGAACCAAGAACCAAGAACCAAGAACCAAGAACCAAGAACCAAGAACCAAGAACCAAGAACCAAGAACCAAGAACCAAGAACCAAGAACCAAGAACCAAGAACCAAGAACCAAGAACCAAGAACCAAGAACCAAGAACCAAGAACCAAGAACCAAGAACCAAGAACCAAGAACCAAGAACCAAGAACCAAGAACCAAGAACCAAGAACCAAGAACCAAGAACCAAGAACCAAGAACCAAGAACCAAGAACCAAGAACCAAGAACCAAGAACCAAGAACCAAGAACCAAGAACCAAGAACCAGGACCCAAGAACCAAGAACCAAGAACCAAGAACCAAGAACCAAGAACCAAGAACCAAGAACCAAGAACCAAGAACCAAGAACCAAGAACCAAGAACCAAGAACCAAGAACCAAGAACCAAGAACCAAGAACCAAGAACCAAGAACCAAGAACCAAGAACCAAGAACCAAGAACCAAGAACCAAGAACCAAGAACCAAGAACCAAGAACCAAGAACCAAGAACCTAGAACCAAGAACCAAGAACCAAGAACCAAGAACCAAGAACCAAGAACCAAGAACCAAGAACCAAGAACCAAGAACCAAGAACCAAGAACCAAGAACCAAGAACCAAGAACCAAGAACCAAGAACCAAGAACCAAGAACCAAGAACCAAGAACCAAGAACCAAGAACCAAGAACCAAGAACCAAGAACCAAGAACCAAGAACCAAGAACCAAGAACCAAGAACCAAGAACCAAGAACCAAGAACCAAGAACCAAGAACCAAGAACCAAGAACCAAGAACCAAGAACCAAGAACCAAGAACCAAGAACCAAGAACCAAGAACCAAGAACCAAGAACCAAGAACCAAGAACCAAGAACCAAGAACCAAGAACCAAGAACCAAGAACCAAGAACCAAGAACCAAGAACCAAGAACCAAGAACCAAGAACCAAGAACCAAGAACCAAGAACCAAGAACCAAGAACCAAGAACCAAGAACCAAGAACCAAGAACCAAGAACCAAGAACCAAGAACCAAGAACCAAGAACCAAGAACCAAGAACCAAGAACCAAGAACCAAGAACCAAGAACCAAGAACCAAGAACCAAGAACCAAGAACCAAGAACCAAGAACCAAGAACCAAGAACCAAGAACCAAGAACCAAGAACCAAGAACCAAGAACCAAGAACCAAGAACCAAGAACCAAGAACCAAGAACCAAGAACCAAGAACCAAGAACCAAAAACCAAGAACCAAGAACCAAGAACCAAGAACCAAGAACCAAGAACCAAGAACCAAGAACCAAGAACCAAGAACCAAGAACCAAGAACCAAGAACCAAGAACCAAGAACCAAGAACCAAGAACCGAAAACCAAGAACCAAGAAATAGACAACCAATAGATGATCTTTAAGCCTCTTTAACATAGTTTTGTAATTCCCGCGAAAGTTTAAACAGTTGTCCCGCCTAACAAAAACTACATAGCAGAACTTGTTTATAAAAAAATCTGTTTTTAATAAATAACACATATTTAAAAAATACATTACTTATGTAAACTTTACGGTGACATTTTCATAGGCAAACATTTGTCAATATGAGAATATTTGCGTTATTCGTACTACACAAGATACATTATGCAAAGTCCATAATTCTGCTCCATTCATCCACTATGGTAAACATATCTATTTATCCTCTGCTACAAACTATACAAACCCGACGTAGGCACACTTCCATGTTCCAAGGATACTTCTAGTAAAACCCGACCCTAATGTATAGTGAAGCAAACTCATTAGCTATTGAGCTTGAAAAGTGGGGTTAATCCCCCCAAATTCATTTTATTTCGCCGGAATTTAAGGTCATTGTCTTTTACATATAATTGTCGGAAAGTTTTATCAAAGAAGCAAAGCTAGCAGTTACAATGGGGTGCATGTACCTACCCTGATGTGGTGTGGCAGTGAGGTATGGAACGGGCGGAATGTTGTAGAAATGAGATCTCTAAGGTATATGTATGGTAAAACCACGGCTGATGTAAGCATAATAAGTAAGATTGAGAAAGGGGCGATCAAGGCCCCTAGCACACTCGATCGATAACGATTGATAGAATAACTTTTGGTAACTTCTCATCATTCCCTAGCGTGCCTGCAGATCGCTAACGAATAAGTGACAGTTCACAATGACTTAAGTGTCTATAACATATTTGACATCAACTATTGTTTATACGTTAGCGATGTGCAGTTGTCCTAGGGAACGAAGAGAATTTACCGATAGTTATCCCATCAATCGTTATCGATTGAATGTGCTAGGAGGCTAGATGGTATTAGCATTGTAGAGCGAATGAACGAAGAAAGGAGTTAAGGAGAATATATTACACAAATATAATTGGTAGAAGAAGTTGGGAACGTCCGAGGAAGACATGGCACGATCGGGTGAATCAGATACTTGAGTCAGGCCATGCCAAGAGTCAGAAAAATAGAATAGTGTGTATGAGACGACGTATGAATGTGAATGGGGCAAGGAGTGTGTGACTGAGTTATTGGGCGGTCGATCCTCTCGGCCCACCCCCGTGGGGAAATGACATTATTTATTTATTTATTTACGCCTATTAAGGCTTTTACATACATATAAATTTTTTTACAAAATTATACAAATAAATAGTGCAGGAAAGGAAGGACACTAAATAAATATGAAGTAAAAATAAAAATTATGGTTAGTTAGTTACTTTTATCAGGACAATTGTTTCTTTGGATGTTGTTGTTTTTTCTGTCTAACCAAACTGGCAAAAAGCACTAAATCGTGGCATAGCGATTATGTAATTGATTGGGACCAACACCTCTGCCATTGCTCACCCAAAGTGGTTCGCTATGTTTAGTGACTTATCAGGGGTGCCTGAGTTCATGGGGTGAGGTTTGTCTGGGTCTGGCGATTGGATATGCCTACCAGCTGCTTGACGTGCCGGATCGAGAGAATCTGGTTCAGGGAGGCCTTTTGACCTCTCCAGCAGGACTGTCTCAGAGCATCGCCTTTCACCACAGTCAGTGGAAGGTTTGGATTCTTACCCACCCCTCATATCTTTTTTCAACCTCATATCATACCATCCCTCATACCTTTCAACGTTATAATATGTTTAAATATACACGTTTATATTGGTTGTATTGGCTTGTCGCGCGTATTATTATTTTTTTTTACTGTATTACTAATTTATTGTTTTACTTCTGAAGTGAGTATACATACATACCTATAATGCAAAGAGTTTACTGCATAAATATTTTATTTTATAGATTCCATGATTGGTGCAAATATTTCTTAAAAAAAACACCTTATCTCATTTCAAAAGTAGATATTATTCTTACGAATAACGGCAAAAAATACAGACGCCTCGAAATACTAAGACCTATTTTTTTACAACGCTTTACGATTTTAATAATAATGTTTATAGATATTATAACCTAACAGGTATATCTATAAAATATGAATTAAAAAGGTGGAGAATGGGAAGGTTTCACCGATTTTAATGTTTTTGGTTGAAAAATATTTTCGAAAAGTTACTCCAGGAATCACTGATTTAACGTAAGTCAAGTTTTTTACATTTCACAAAGAAACTTTTAAAATTAACGCGAGATACTTCGGTATGTACAGAGGAATTGTGATCGACCATATTCTGTCTACGAATTAACCTGCAGGACTTCGGCTCGTATTCCAATAGGATTACCAAGGCCAGAACTCTTTAATATCGGAATATCGGTTAAATTGTACTTTTTGATGAATTGAAAGAATTTATTTTTGTAATCACTAACTAACGTCAAATATAAGAGACGACCTCTACGGCAATGTTAGTTTATTTGTAGTTTTCACTAAGCAGATAATAAAAAACCAGCGGTTTAAAAAAAAATTGCGCGTCTAATCTTTACGCGCAGTTTAAGTAAAACTTCTTTGACTAAAAACTAATAAAAATAAATTTTTAGGCGGCGGAACATGATTTAGATTGTTGATTTTTTCATTCATAATTATTTATAGATGAAAGGATAACATTTTCCTGCGATTCAGCCATTTGAATTCTAAACAATTTTTTTTATTGTCACACTACTGCCACTTTTTTCGTCAAAAGCTAGAATTCACAAGAATCAGAGAGAAAAAAAGGGTTCATCGTAAAAAATAATACAAATCAAAAGGTTCAACTAAATTCTGTAGTTTAATCATATAATAATCAACAACACATATGAAAAGCCTGTTGAACTTACCTTACATATTAGTAAACAAAAATAAACGGGTGACGTCTGACGTTTGAGTTTACTTTGATGTTTTGTTATTCGTTGCTAGGCGTCGGACTCATCTTTGCCATATCTACGACGTTAATATGATGAAAAATAAATCGAACGTCGTTTTCGTCCAAAAAAGATTTGAGTTTCCCGTGGTAATACCCTAAAAAAGTCTTACTTCAAAAACATCTTGTTTTAATGAAAAGTGTGCGTATTCAGGGAGTCCACAAATTTTTCTTCATCACACTAAACGATGGCTCGTCCTTCTCCCCTATAAAACGTAAGATAAATTTCACCGAGCATAAGTAACAAGTATTAATAAGCTCTCATTTGTAATCATTTTCAAACAAATGCCTAGACGCTGAATCTTTTAGGCTCAAACATGTCCGGGCGACTTCAATTTTATTTACCTGATTTGTATGCTAACTTTACGTATTAGGCAAAGTGCGAAAAAATATGCAATACTTTAGTTTTCTCAAATAAACAAGTACTATAGAGTATATACTATTTCTGTTAAGGAATACTCTGAAATTAATTACCGAATAAGTTGATTTGAAAAGGTTCCGAACGAGTCCGTCGGGCATCTTTATCTCAATATAAAACTGCCTATATTCCAGAATTTCACGCTTCACCTAACTGCAAAGGCGAAGAATAGTGATGAGAAATGTGAAGATAATAGAAGGGATAACACAAGTGGTGAAACGCCTCCCTTTTACGCTGTCGGGGAAGAAAAACCCCTGAATAATAAATCGAGTAATCTCTAACTCTCTTTGTAAAAGAGATTATTTCTGCCACACCCGTCTCAAGAAAGTTTGTATTAATGCTTAATCTCTTTTATCTTTCTTCTCGATTTTACCTCCCCATCGACTGTTTGTACCATAGGCTGGTATCTCTGTACAGTTACGTCATAACAGAAAGGTCCAGTATGCTCTTTGATGTAAAGTATAGTAAAGCAATTTCTTCCGCAAAAAATATGATCAAACAAATAATGATGGAAATGTGATCATTATTATATCTGATCCTTTTTACTTGCTGGTATGTTTACTCATCTCGTTTTGGATGTAATTGAAGTGTCTCAGGCAGAGAGACGCATGATCGACCATGTAATCGAATTTTCTCCATTTAGCGCACATCCACATGGCGGAAACATGTGAAACGTAGTATTAATGCTGAAATAAGGAAACGGCAAACACTGCAGAATCAAAAAGTATTATTTGAACTCCCTGTCATTGATATAAGAAAAAAATATTAACTTGGATTCCTACAAAGATGTGAGAAATAATAACTTCCCAGCGATCCGATATTATTTTAAAAACTAAAACATTTCGCACTAAAAAATATTTTCAAACTCATAAAAGGGTAATTACTTTCAATATACAGCCCTAAGTCACTGCATAAGGCATCTAAGACTCCCTCGAATTGGTGAAGGTACAATCCTACTGTCACTGCGTACAGCATCAACATATGTATATTATTGGTGATGTACACTGTACTGTCACTACGTACACGTACAGCATCATAAGATTTCTCTTATTGGCGATGCTACAGCCATACTGTCACTGCGTATATCATCATAAGATTCCTTGTAAAGGTTTTGCTACAGCCCTACAGTCACTGCTACTGTCACTGCGTATAGCTTCATAAGATTCCTTGTAAAGTTTTTGCTACAGCTCTACAGTCACTGCTACTGTTACTGCGTAAATCATCATAAGATTCCTTGTAAAGGTTTTGCTACAGCCCTACAGTCACTGCCACTGTCACTGCGTATAGTATCATAAAATTCGTTGTAAAGGTGTTGCTAGAGTATTTTTAATTATTTGTTTTACTTTTTAACTTAAAGGGTTAAACCTTTAATTATAATATTTTAATTAATGAAGATAATATTAGCGAAACTCAATCGAAAATCTGAAACAAAAAAGACATGGATACATCTGGGACTCGAACCCACGTCATTCGGTTTACCTTACGAACCAGGACCTTCGGGTTCGAGTCCTAGATGTATCCGTATCTTTTTCTGATTTTTCTATTTCAGATTTTCGATTGAGTTTCGCTAATATTATGTTCATTAATTAACCACTCGAGCGCTTTTTGCCACATTATGGCACTATTTCCAAAACCTCGGATTGCTTTGTTGCCAAAATGAGACAAATTTTCAAAAAAAAAAAAATTATTAAAAAGACTATTTAATATTAGTCCAGTCAAGATGTACATCCGTGCTTGCAAAAGGTCCGATCTTTCTGAATTTTTTATATGTTGTTAGGACCTATACCAATATTAAAAAAACAGATTTGCAATTTCCAAAGTGCTGTGCGAGCGGCGGTGTACCCAAAAAACCATTAAATTTTCGGACTTTTTTCAGTTTTTGCTCAATATCTTAGTGAAGGAAGGGTCTGACCGGTATAGTTGTTCAACACTATTTTAAAGTAGACTAAATTTTCTACAATTTGAGACCAAGAAAAGTTCTATACAGCAATTGGTCTTTAAGATACAGTTCTTCGAAAATCAACAATTTTTTCCAAAAAATGATTTTTTCTCGAAATGGTCACTTATTTTATGAAATATTTTCTAAAATACGATTCCCACCTCAAATATTATATGAAATGAAGTTGTAGTAAATTTAATTACCTTTCATTTGAGACCGGATTGGTACCTGTGGGTCCAGCGGTTCACTCAAAAATTCAAAAATGGCAGATAACGGACGGATTTTCCCCAAGTGTTTTCGTTGTCCCCTCCCCTGACCTCCTTACCCGCACCCGGCCCTTCCAGGGCAGCTCTCAGAGTGTTGCGTAATGTCTATCCGTCCGAGCGTGTGTTTTGTGTGTCGTGAGGACCTCGATACAGGTCCTGTTGTAATCATCAAAGAACGAGGAATTCGAACACTAATTGAAGTGAGTCAAAAACGTGATCTCACAGAAAATAAATATTTCCTCTAAAATTTCAACCAGGAAGAGATATACAGCTGTGTGTAACGTTGAAGGAAGGGATTCTGCTTCCCAACCGAAGACTTTATCGACAAGATTATCAAGTAAACTGGCTCCTACCTTGAGAGGGATTTGAATTTTGTGTGGTGATGCTATCACTGAATAATTTCTCGGGCAACAAAGCAAACTGCCCTTGGCAAGAAGGAAAGTGGTCCGTACAGTCGAGAAGTTGGGAATGGAGCAAACTATTTTAGATACAGCTAAACGCCGAGGTGACGATTGGAGGAGCGCCTCCTCGCCATTGGCGACCTGATTGCTGCAGACGGAACCCACAGATTGTGCTACGTGAGCCTATTAAGATTACCACCTGCTACTGGGAATAAGAGAGGGTATCGTCCAGCCAGTAATTCTGAAGAAGCGATGGAGTATGTGTACGATTACTTATTGGAAAACAGTGATGAATGTCATTTTTATTTATCACACCTTCTGCAGCAAATTAGGGGTGATTGTATCCCTGATGTCAGAACAGCGAAAACTTACCTTCAATAACGTTTTAGCTCCAACAAACGGACACTCGTCTGCTTCATAAACACCGGCAATAAAATTTTGTATGATGATTGGTACAAGGAACAAAAAGGCGGTGCGCAGCAAGAGCGGTGAGAGTTGTGAAGGCAGCAGCAGAAATCATCGTAGAAGATACCCGCACACAAGTGTATAAAACCAGTCAGTATCCCACCTCGGAGGATTTTTTCAACAATGTAGATTCTGTCATCCCTGAGTCAGTACAGCTATTTTTTGAGACTGTTGTTCTCAAAAACATGCGTGGCCTCCTTAAAACATGGAAGAAGAAGTGTGTGTTATTTTCTCATGCTCTGATAGTGCTGTACGAACTCGATCTTTTGTTTCCTCCCTTCTGATTGGAATTAATATCTACTTTTACCGAAAATATGTGCGCTGCGCTGGGGTTATCCTGTTCTTATTCAGTAGCTGTGCAGCTTGCAACTTCAGCGATCTTTCGAGATGAATCCTCACCACCAATAGGAAAATAAGATTTTATCCTATTTGTCTCTAACAATACGGAGGTGAACGTTAACACCCTAGATGGTGATAACACATTTCATGAGATCGAAGGCATTATATGCGTGACCCGCCCGAGAGCAGTAATGCGAGACAAAAACATCCCACGTATTCAGAACTATGTTTCTGCTCAAAATGTGACCTCCAGCGGCGCTTTAGTGGGAGAAGACGCCGACCTGCTCGTTCTTCTCAATGGTTTAGGCGCTGAAGAGACAAAAGTCTACGTACAGAAGAGCACGAAGGGCGAAGCTGGTTGCTGTCACTACTCTACGACCTGCTACAGCCACCAGGGGTGCTAGCATGGTAGTCATTGTAAACTGTCACCTATGCGTTTGCGATCTAAAGTTGTCCTAGGGAACGATGAGAAGTTACTGACAATCGGTCGGTAACTTTATATCGATCGACCGTGCTAGGGGTGCAGGGACGTTATATACTATTCACCCAAGCGTTTACCGGGTGCGATACTATCACAGCACCGTTTGGCCAAGGAAAGACCAAAATCACCACACTCCTGAGCAAGAGTGAACCACTTGCTGAGCAAGTGGAGGTCGTCCTTCGTCCACCCCAAAAGCCGTGAGAGAAGCAGACATCAAGTGCTTTGTGGCTTCATATGGGGGTGACATCGCGAGGGATACTTTGGATTTCCTGAGATATAAGATGCTTGTCACTTCAACGAGCATAAACCTCGCCCGTTGCCACAGGTCATATGCCGCAGGCCACCATGCAGCAAGGTGCTTCCTCCAAGTGCAGAAGTAGAGGTGTGTCAACTAGAATCCCACTGATTGGGGTGGAAGCTGTCTTCTCAGGGACTCACCCCCATCCCCACCACCGTTAATCCCGCCCCTCCTGCACTTCTGCGAAAAATTTCATGTAAATGCAAGAAAGGGTGCTCTGGGAGCTGTGCAGATGCAGAAAGGCTGGACTCCACTGCTCAGTCCTCTGGCAAATTGTGCATGGTACACGATAAAGATGACCCGACTGCAGACTGGACGCCTCTCCCAGCGTCCATCACAGCCTTCGAGGCACCATCTTCGTGCGAGCCCAAGACCGTGCCATCTAAGATAAAAAGAATGGCATGATTTGGCCATCAAAACACAATCCTACATGATTTATATTAGTTTTCTTTTTTGAGTAAATCTAATTTGTCCTTATAGTAGGTACCATGATGTTTGTACAAGCATTTTAGTATGTAGGTATATAAAACAATGTTTGATGATCACGTAATTCCCGATAGGTAAATTATCTTATTCTTTTTCCATCAAACAATTTGTTAACAATAACAAAAATAAATAAATTGTAACTGTTTGATAAGTAAAGCCATAAAAAGACGTGGGGTCAGTTTATTTGCATTTCCCCCAAAACCCACTTTGACTTTGGTTATCTGCAATTTTTGAGAGAACCGCTGGGCCTACAGGTAACAATTTGGTTTCAAATGAAAGCTAATTAAATTTACTACAACTTCATTTCATATAATATTTGAGGTGGGAATCGTATTTTAGAAAATATTTCATAAAATAAGTGACCATTTCGAGAAAAAATCATTTTTTAAAAAAAATTGTTGATTTTCGAAGAACTGTATCTTAAAAACCAATTGCTGTATAGAACTTCTTTTGGTCTCAAATTGTAGAAAATTTAGTCTACTTTAAAATAGTGTTGAACAACTATACCGATCAGACCCTTCCTTCACTAAGATATTAAGCAAAAACTGAAAAAAGTCCGAAAATTTAATGGTTTTTTGGGTACACCGCCGCTCGCACAGCACTTTGGAAATTGCAAATCTGTTTTTTTTAATATTTGTTTAGGTCCTAACAACATATAAAAAATCCAGAAAGATCGGACCTTTTGCAAGCACGACCCCCTTTTCATGTTTAACTTGACTGGACTATTTATTTATTTATTTATTTATTAAAGAATTTTATACATAGTGTACATATTGTGTTATTTCGCCCGCCATGCTAGGGATGTCCCTGTGTTATGGCGGGTGAAGTATGCAGATTATATGGGTAATGAAGTACATTTACTGATTATATAATAATTATGATAATGAGGTTTACAGTATATTATATATATTTTTTACTATATATTGTACATTCAAAATCTAACAAAATAAATATTCTCTAGATACTTTAAAATGTTTTAAGGTTAAAGATTTTTTTTATAAGTCCTATAAATATGTGATAATAGATAAAAGATAGGGGAATTCATTGGCTACATTGAACTATAATCTGTTTGTATGTCTCCGTATTCAATTTCGGAGTTATGAGTTTTTTAATGTGGGCGGAAGAATTTCCTTTAGCAATCCGAGAAAAAATATTTTAATCGCTTTGTCGCTCCAGTGGAATATTATAATCAAAGGTTTAACTCTTTAAGTTAAAAAGTAAAAAAAATATTCATCCTAGACCTACAGAAAAGTCAATAGATGTCGCGTATTAAATAAAAAGTATCATAAATTTATCCTGACACTATCTAGAGGGCAATTAGTTCGAGTTGAATCTTGCAATCATACATAAAGATAGCAGCCAATTAAAATATGCTATAAGAATATGAATATAATGTTAGTAATTCTCAGTCGAAGTATATATGATACAGTTAAATATGACCGAATTGGAAAGGCATAAATTAGCTCCGTGGTGAGAGCATCTGCCCGGAAAGCAGAAGGTCCTGGGTTCGAGTCCCAGATGTATCCGCTTTTTCTCATTTTTCCGTTTCAGATTTTCGATTGAGGTTCGGTAATATTATCTTCATTAATTAAAATAGTGTTGCTAGAGCCCCACTGTCTCTGGGTTCAGCATCACAAGATTCTAGACCTGCTGTAACTCCATTTTCAAGTTTTGACTTTTGTGTTTTAGTACAGTAAAAGTCTTGTACATTAGTACCTATGTTTAATGTGAAACAAACCTTACAAACCATAAAACAAATACAAACACGCACAACAACGTACATTTGCATAGTGGAGAGCAAACCAATTCAATTCTATTTAACGATTGGTCGCGATGTTCGGGTTAACGGTTGCAGTTCCTTACAAATCGGGCGAATGTTGTGTCGTAGTTTTACTGTTCTGAAACACATTTCCATAAACATTTGGGTTCGCCATTAAACCACCCTTATTCCACCAGAAAATCCCCTTAGGGGGATGCCGGAAGCCCTGAAACCGGGGAGGTTATATGTATCCGATTCATTGGGGTGCGGATATTGATATAAACGAATGTGAGAATTATGTGTGGGGTGAAAAAATAAAACATGTTGAATTTCGCACTTTAAGTAATCAGTTTTTCTAAAAATGAATAAGGAGAGAACTTCATTACCGTGAGGAGGGACAAGTTACAGGATCAACTTATAATACCGGTAAAGATAGGTGGAAACCGTAACAGAAAATGACCGCCGTAAAATCAGGTAATAATGTAGGAATGAGCATATATGGGAATGATACGAGTGTAGCTAATTCAACATTCGAGCCTATTGAGTGAAGATTGCTCTGATAACAGTCAACCTCCGATAAGAGAGGGCTCCAGGATAAGAAGAATGTAGACATCATTGACGGTTTTTTTTTTGTAGTGTACTGTTAAAGCCCGAATAATTTACAAAGAACAATCGTTAATTACAGTTATCTTTAAGGAGCGTATGTGTACAGGTACAGTGCAGTGAACTCCCATGCAGTAACAAAGAAGAAAAAGACAAAAACATTAAATATAATATTACTACATTTTAAACAGCGCGCCACATAAATCCGTCCAGTGTGAAAATCCGTTAAGAGGTAATTATCCAGCAATCCATTATTCCATTTTTGTTAACAGCGCTGCGCGCGGATGTTTTTACAACTAAATTTAGTTTTAAAATTATTGCAAAATGTTGTCATTAAGAGCGGCGCGAACACACAACCTCGCACGGCCGCATCTCAGCGGCTAATGAATCGCGAGAATTTATGTCTAGAACTGCCATAAAAATGATCAAACGGTAAATGAATGAAAATTATATACTTCTTAAATTAATTTTTGATCAAAGTAATTTATAATTTTTCAATAATGTCTAAACAAAATAAGTGTGTAAAAAAATCTGAAATATTTTAGTTTGTAAGACCTTAAATAAATAGAAAAACTGAAGTATTTTTATCGTAAAACACGTTCTCGGATTTATTTTTTAATGATTTCAGTTTGTCTAAAATTTTAATTTTGAATACTGTGTTGACTAGATTATATGTTGATTTATTTTTTTGTATGATTATATGATTTAAAATTTGTGTTGTTTGATAGAATCTTTCGTTTTAAGATTGAACAAATCTGCCAACGACCAACGGTATAACCTTAGTATTAAAAACGGTATAACCATTATAAATACACTTAGATTTTCAAAATTTTAAAACTGCATGTGCTGCCAGATAAAATAACAATCTTTGAAAATGAATTTATGTTTTTTTGTAAAAAAGAGTCAATACGTGTAGAATTTGATTTAAAAATGACTAATTTCCGGTATTGTCTAGTAAAACACTCTTTATAGGAGCGGAATCGAGAACGCACTTACGGACAGATAATTCATATAAATCATACGAACAATATTCTGTCTCGTAGAGTGAGAAAAACGTACCCCTCTATATCGATGACCAAAATATTCGTATTTACAAAATTAGCGGATGTCACTTTCGAATAAAGTCATCATTTGTGGGTTCCTTGGATGAAAGCGAAACGCAATAAAAATTAGACATTTTTATTGGATGCACATAAAACATAATATTTGATGACGGCCTCCGTGGTCGAGGGGTAAGAATCTTGACTAGCAATCTGAAGATCGCGGGTTCAAATCCGACATGGGCAAGTCAATTTCATTTGATTGGTTTGTGTTATTTCACAATTGAATTATTTAATACAGTACGCACGTTCCAGAGTGTAAGATACTCTCGGTAAAACCCTGGTGTAAGACCATCACTCAGAATTGAAACGTTGCTTGAATTGGCTTTTGGGTATGTTTCGTGACCAGATCCAAATAGACAGGTACTTCCCAATCTCCATACCCACAATCTACTTTCAGCTTTAGAAAATATATATAGGGGGTTGCCATAATCTCACTGGCTCCAGGCGGTTGGGAGCACACGGAGAAAAATGTTATTCTAAAATACGATCATTTTATTCGTAATAACGGTTAAAAACGGGACTGAAGTTCTTACGAACAAACTAACAGTGTTTCAATATTTATTGGCGGGAAAATGTGAGAATAAAGGTAGATTCAGACTGGGTCGACGTACGAACGCATCGCTACGCCAAACAATGCTTAGCAACCATACATTTTCTATGAAAATGACCACAGACATCGCACGTCGCGATGCGTGTGGCCAATGTGATTCTAAAACATAAATTTTCATTGAAAATCTATGGTTGCTAAGTAGCCCAGATATTGTTAGGCATAGCGATGCATACGTACGTCGACCCAGTCTGAATCTACCATAATTTGTTGGTATACGTACGAAATTACGTATACCAACAAATTATTCTTACATGTTCCCGCCAATTAACATTGAAACCCTGTTAATTTGTTCGTAAGAACTTCAGTCCCGTTTTTAACCGTTTTTACGAATAAAATTATCGTATTTTAGAATAACATTTTTCTCCGTGCAGTTAGGGACTCTTGGATAGTATTCACAAAAAAAA
This sequence comes from Limnephilus auricula, assembly GCA_951813805.1. Classification (NCBI taxonomy): domain Eukaryota; kingdom Metazoa; phylum Arthropoda; class Insecta; order Trichoptera; family Limnephilidae; genus Limnephilus; species Limnephilus auricula. The sequence continues at coordinate 23,453,039 of OX638393.1, forward strand.
CCAAAACAGTAAAATTACATTAATTTTTAAGTGAACGGAGTTTTATCCATTTACTTTTCCTCTCTAAACTTCGATTGAACCCCCGTTGCTAATGTAATGACCCAATCAACCGTCACTTCTGAGCAGAGTCACCGAATCATATAATTTCAGATTAACTCATTTATTGCTGACAAATTAACGAAGCATTTAAAAAAATAAATTCGCCTTTCATTCTGCCACATTACTTTTATTTGTGTTTACTCGGCCGAAATTTGTAGAATTTTTCATCACATTCAAATTCGTTGAAAGTCGTAAATTATGTATGGAGATGATGTCTTCCGAGGAAATTCTTTGAAATTTCATTATCGTGTACTCAAAAACAATTCTTTGTTCGGGAAATCTGGTGAATTTAAGGATTTTTGACTTTTCTTCTTTTCTTCTGGGCCAGCTTACTTGCCGAAAACTGATTATTTTTATCCCCTATCTCAGAATTGCTAGAAAACAATTCCATGCTACAAAATTTCTGATTCAATTTGAAAGGAAATGAAAGAAAGATTACGCAGTAATCTTCCACAGATGATTTGCTCCCAAAAGAGAATAAAGTTTTTATAATACCTGGAAAGAAGCACTTTTTTTGACAGCTATAATTCATAATACTCGTATTAAGCCTTTAAGAGTTGATAAAAGATAAAAGTGACTTATTAAAATTAAATGGAAACTGTGTTTAATGCGTACTTATAATGTGCCCGTTAAATTGATTTGTCTTCAGGATTTAAGGTATGATGGGATAAGTTTTATGATAAAATGCTTTAAATGACAATAAGTATGGGTACCGCCGTCCTGGAACCATTTATTGGGTAACCAATACCCCTGCCAAATGTCACCCCATCAAGTGGTTCAGTACGTTTGGTGATTTAGCAGGGTTCATGGGATGAGGATCTTCTAAGTTTTGGCGGCAAATGGTTTGTCTGCGTGGTTCGGGAGAGACTTATCGAGGAAGACTCTACGGCCGGAATTTCTCTACCCATCGGCTTGAACCGCAGTGGGAGGACAGTGACCTCCAGATTCCTACCTACCCCTGATATTATTTTCCTTCTCAGACCTTCCTCTCCTTCCTTTCCTTAAAAATACCCTCCACACATCATCCCCAAAGATGACATAGGCCCTGAGGGATTTTTTTGCCTCAAGTCCTATTGCGTGGATCTAAGGAAAAAAAGTTAATATTATGAGAGCTAAGATCATCCAAAGTGCATTAACTATTCAAATATGTATTTTCTCCTCAAACACAAATATTGAAAATGTTAAATTTGTTAAGTGCGTAAACAAACTCCAAGTCGTGGAAACATTCAATATCACAGCCCTTTGAGAACCTTCGAAATGAGTGAATTGGAGTGTTTAAAATAAATTCTTCCCCGAGCCCTTAATCAAATAGTTTGAAGGATGTATGCTTGGCTTTTTGGATGAGATCGCTTCATTTACACTAGCTAAATCAAGTTCTTGGGAAATGGAGATAACTAACTTCAGCAGAGGCGGATTTACGCAATTATTATTTTTTTATCTTTTCGGAAGGCTCACAAATCTTGATTAGCGATTCTTTATAGATAATAAATACATTATGGGAATTCCCTCAGACTAATTTGCCCAGTTAGTTATCAAACTGAAATAAAAATTAAACTGTTTATTTAACATTTTATTTCTTGTAAATTTTATAGTATAATCATTTGGTAAAAACCTGGAAAGTTTTGCGGAGTTTTGACAATTGGTATTTTTATAGATTTCGTTGTGCTCTTTCCGAATTTCAACATTGCTACCTCTTTATTTGCCGCTTTCGCCGCCATATTGGGAAAATGGCGCCTAATAACAGTTTTATGATAATAATATATCTCCTTTCCGACTCATTTTACGATAAAAACATTTACATACCAAATTAAACTAGAGAAAATTTCCTAAAATATGTGTGTTAACAACTTTTTTGTAAAATCAATAGTTTTGGCGTACGAGCGCCGCAAAGTATTTTAGCTAAAAAAAACTACATACCACCTTCAGGTGGAGTAAGCGGCGCGTTTTTTTATACCATATAGTGGTGTCACCTGTAAGCCTAATCCACATGTAATGCACAATTTCGAAATTTAGCGCAAACCTCTTCTCTTAGCTGTTTCTGGTGGACCAGGATTTGCGAGTTCGTCTTCGGTATCGATCGAGACGTCACAAACCGAAATTTTATCCGCATAATCTGCGATAGGATTATCAGTGTGGAAATGAGTTTTTTTAGGAAAAACGCATTTTGAAGTATGCTTTGCGGCGCTCGTATGCCAAAACTATTGATTTAAAAAAAAGTTGTTAATAAGTAAATTGTATGAAATTTTTTCTAGTTTAATTTTGTACATAAAAGTTTTTATCATAAAGTGAGTGGGAAAAGAGATATGGTCAAGAAACTGATATATGGCTCCATTTTTCCAATATGGTGGTGCGAGCGGCAAAGATACGAGCTGGCAAAGTTAAAATTCGGAAAGAGCACATCTAAATCTGCAAAATTACCAATTTTCAAAACTTTCCAGGTAACCTCTGTTTTTCGACTGTACTATTATAGACACTTGTTAAGAATTGGAATTGAATGAAGGAAAGAAACAATCAAAGAAAGAAAATCAGAGACACACTTAAGTGAGGAGTCTGGTCGAGCCAATCCAAAAAATTACTTTTATTTTGTTTTCTAAAAATCTTCCTATACAAGTAGAGAATGCCCAAAGTTATGGCATCAAATTTGACCTTGAAATATAGTTAGTAATGAGTAAGATTAAGAAAGTGATCCTAATATGGTTTGGGCATGTAGAGCGGATGAACGAAGAAATTAGTGTAAGGAGAATATAATATGACGCAAATGTGAATCGTAGAAGAAGTGAAAGATCGAGCGAATCAGATACTTGAGTAGGGCCATGTTAAGAGTCCAGAAAAGAATAATAAAATAGTATGTATGAGACGATGTACGAATTTGAATGAGGCAAAGAGTGTCTGCCAAGACCGAGTTGTTTGGTGGTCCGTACTCTCTGCCTACCCTTGCGGAGAAACGGCGTGATGATTAGTTAGTTAGTTAATAAGTTAGTTTTCTTCTTCTTAAATTATATAAATACATAGTTGGGTATAACCTTCAAAAGTTATTACAATAAAAAAATTGTTAGAGTTTTTCATCACATACATCCCTGTTGTTATTTATCTGCAGAAGGTGGAGAGGTACATTTAGGGAAAATGAAAACACGTTTCAGCAGCCTTTAAATTTCTGACTATCAAATGTGACGCTTCTGTTTTCAAAAGTTTCGATAAACTTAGTTTCACATAATATTATGGTATCCAGACCAACTGTCAGACATTCCCTGTAACTTGTCTACTTCCACTCATAGACACGAAATTCGTATCTGACATCTGTGGTTGAAGTAATCAACTTTAAAAACAATTCAAATAAAGTTATATTTACGCTCTGAAAACTACTTTGAGCTTTGAGAAATTGTGAAAACGGACTGTAAATCTGTAAGCCAAGGAAATATTCCTCCACAATAACAATAGAAAATAGTGTTAATTATTAAACTTTATACATTAAACAAGAATTAAAAGTTTGGTACACAGTAGCAGCTTGAAGGGTGTTGCTAACGATGATACATTTTCTCGCACTAAGGCTTAAGGGAACTGTTTCTATTTACCTAATGCCAGAACATTATTTTTGTCTTGCATGTTTATGGTTTCGTTTTTCCCAAATAGGCTGTATTTTTGAAAGTTTTAAGTAAAAGCTACTCGGAACTGAGCTTCGTGAATGAAGATATATTACAGCTTCCGTTATCCTTTATATTCGTGTAACAAGAGTTTGTAAATAGCGGTAATGCTTTAATAACTCTGAAATCTTTCAAACGCCGAGCATAAAAAATATTGTGAAATATACATATGATGAGCTATATATAGGTCCTACATATTATATCTATTTTTTAAATTTTACAATGTTTTTGAAACTATAGCACCCATATTGCGGATTAAGATTTTTGCTATGTGAATACTGCACAAGCATATTCAAAACCGTCTGTAGCCAGTGGGAATGTGGCATCCAAATTTTTGTCAAAAAGAAGATGAAAGCTAAGATATGTTTCTTCGACTTTTCAGTAAGTAACTAAACACATCCTTATACAGCCACCATGGTGATGTTGAAAATATCTTCAAAGTTATCAATGTGAAAATTATTGTAATATTTTTTTTCCTAACACAACGCATTTACCGAAACTCAAAGAACTTACCACTTTAAAACTGAGTATTTGTAGGTAAGTCTGTTGTTCTATCTATTTGAAAGGTTTGAAGTGCTGAGAAACTAAGGTTTGTATTATTAGTCTAACGCCTTTCTTCTCCGAAACAAATAAGTAACCACCTTTCGTCTGGAACAGACCTGCGTTCATTAGATAAATGAGGTATTCCTTGAACAATCCATGGTTTGCAATCTACGATTCGTTGTAGCTGTACTCAAAGTCTATGTGTCTCTGTGTTCTTGTCGTGGGTGTATCATGTTTGTAATTCAGATAATCCCTTTATAATAAATCAGTCATTGTGTAACAATAATATTCTAATAGTAAAAGTAACACTGTCATATTCTCTTAAATCGTTTCTTCTAGATTAGCTACCATCGAGTATCTGAAAAAAATCCAGGGATGTACAAATGCAAAGGTGCTTCTGGATATTTTGATTGTTTTGAAACTTATTTTGTAGACCTCCATTTTATTTTTTATGAATCTAGGCGGGTTTCTAATGATTCTAGTATTTTCATCATGAGCTACAGAGCATGTACCTTCATATTATACTTAGAAGTAATAAAGGTGATGCACTACTAAGCAATGTAAAGTATTGGTTTGAAAATTAGGTCGCTTAGAAATATTTAGATGTTTTTTTTAATTATTATTGTTACTATTTAATTTTTTAAAACATATATATAGTTGGTGTGACCCCTATCTGGAGCTCCGCGCAGCAAGGCATATGTCCTTTCTTAATGATTATTTTTAATGATGTAGGTTTCTTTGTTTCATTATTACGCATTATCTCAGCACTGGAGTTGAATTTTAAAAGTAACAATGTAGCTGTGTGGATGTGTATGTATTATAATGAGGTGGACTTAAAGCATTAACTTTGCACTGGAATGAGATACGAAGTCGATATGTTGTAGTTTTTTAACGGTAACAATATTGTACACAGTAGTGAGTGGTAGAAAAAGTCGAGGACAAATCATTTAAGAAAATAAACGTTCCCATTCTTAACAATAATATAAACTTAGGTTTCAGGTACCCAATACTAGAATTCACAACATAAAAACTTTACTCAAAACCATTCATAACTCTGAGAAGAATTTAAATTGCAATATTGGTATACTTAGCATGTTCCGAAAGTAAGCGCACTGTGGCCAGGCAGGCTGTGGTTTTTTTTTTGTTTTTTGAGAGTTGGCAACACTGAGTAGTAGAGAAGGATCTCTTGAACAAATTGACCGTTGCAGAAATACGGTAGTACGTAAACTTATGTTGCTAGTGTCCAGTTGCGTGAAAGATGTCGATAAGAAATCCCGCCATGTGCGAGCCAAGTTCGGCACAAGAATAATCTGTCAAATAACGCTTGCGAGTTTCTTAAATGACTTGAATTGGAAGGTGGGGCGACTCATTACACGCCTGAGACAAAAAGACAGTCTTTACACCAATTTCCCATCTGCCAAAAATTTCAAAACCACAATTTCGGGCAAGAAAATCATGGCCTCAGTGTTTTGGGACTGAAAAGGTATAATTTTTGTCGAATGTTTGCCTCAAGAGGCGACCATCAATGCACAATGATATTGTGACACCCAAAAAAAAATCTAAAGGAGCATTAAAAAAAATGGAGGGGAAAGCTGATGCGAGGAGTGTGCTGTATGACAACGCCCGTCCTCACAGTCTTACCTACCGAGGGGCTCTTGGACTCATTTGTTTGGAATGTTTTGAACCAACCCCCGGTTTCCCCTGACTTGGCGTTTTCAGATTATCATCTCTTTACCTCCCTGAAGGCACACATGGGTAGAAATAATTTGTTTAATCGACGAGCAGGTGCAGACAATTGTTCTGAAGTGGGAGAGTGCAGGTGGCGGGAGTGTCCTATAGGAGGGCATCAAGAAGCTTGTTCCGCGGCTGACCATTGTACGGGATTACGATTATGTGGGAAAAATGTCAACAAGTGTTCAACAGCATCTCGATTTTTTTTTTTTGAAATATACTTTTTAAAGAATCTAGTACACTTACTTTCTGAACGTGATTTGTATTAACAAGTCATTATATTTTGTTAACTATGTTTTTCTTCTATAGGTGGTCCTATATGAGGTGAACTTAAGTTTTTTGTCATTGATTTATTGCAGGTAGGCTTTAATTCTTGGCTTATCATTATTAAACTTTTTTTATTAGTTTTATATCTGAGGGAAAGATGTTGTGGATTTTTGTTGCAAAATATATATGTTTTATTGTTTATTGTTGTTTATTGTTTCTTCTTCACATTTTAGTTTTCAGTTTACAATACAATTTTTAACCTCACTAGGACAAGCCTGTGTTGAGGTTAACAATTATTTACAAAGTAACAAAATAACACAAAAGGAAACAAAAATAATACTTCAAAAAACACAATAATACTTCAAAAAACACAAATAATATAGGTAAAATAAAAATGATACTTCAAAAAACAATATTGTTACACAGATACTGGACAAGCTAAAGGCCCTTGGCAGTCTTGGCACATTACAATGTAAACAAAGTAGGGTGACCATAGTTCATTTGAATTTTGAAGGACTAAGATAAATAATAAATATATGTATATAATATATTATGCTATTAATTTAGCACGACAAAGATGAAAAAATGATTTAGACAATAGAATATACTTTTAATTTATGAAGGACAAAGATGAAAAAATATATGTAGTTTGTTTTCTCGAAAGTGATGTAATTGGAAGGTTTTTTTATTTAATTTTGATTGCCCTTCACTTCAACAGCAATCCTTTATGATTAAAATGAACAAAAAGCATTGAAGTTATTTAGCTGACAAGCTATTATTTGAGTCGCTCTATTTTATATAGATAAAATTAACACCTCGTACATACATTTAAATTTTAAAACCTTTTCTCTGAAACTAAACTAAACAATAAAGATAACAAGAAACACACAACTCGCCGAGAGCTCTTTCGTGGAACATCGCGAGAAAATATCGTTTCTCTGACGTTGAAGAGCGTGCACATCCACCGTTTTTACAGAAATAATTTTTTACCTAAAAACATAGAAAAAATATTTAATTATATTATTCTCCAAACTACTTGACAACCCTCGACAAATTTCCGCTGAGGAGCCTTTTTTAAGACAGTAGTTTTTTTCTTTATCTTCTCGACTTTCTAGTTCTCTGACTCTGTGTGGTCCAAGGATAACAAGAACATCGCAATCTTCCCCGGAATATCTTTTGAACGTGTGACATTTCTTGGAAAAAATGTAAGTAGATGCTCTAAAAACGACCCATCTCTAAATGTTTCTTTTTACAAAGGAAATACGGAGGGACGTGTTTGTAGGAGGTAAATTAAGCATGTGTTAGGTTAAAAGCAGCTTCGGAAGTTTCCCTCCTAGTTTTGAAAGAAAAGATTTTTCCAACGCTTAGCGTGGAAATTAGATAAAATAGTTTTTCATGAAAAAATAACAATGAGTTTTTCCTAGGCGTAAAGTTCTCGAGATGACTGTTACGATGCTTTGAAGGAATATACTAAATAAGATCAAAGATTGCAAAAGTTTATCATTCGAGACACATTCTTTCCATAGTCTACTAAATTCGTCAATTTGAGGTTATACACATGTTCACAACAGTAAAAAAACACGTTTCAAGGGAAAAATCCATGTCTTTCTGAACGAAGCATCCTAAATACAATGTAATATATCTTTTAAATTTTTAATTAAACTTAAGTTTATTATTAAGTTCTGCAAGTGCTTTAGTTTTTATTATTGCTGTTTCGGCTTACAATGCCATTTTCAAACTGAGGTGTTCCACAATTAGACGAAAATATTTATACGATTTAAAAATGTCAATTTGAATGTTAGTAAATTGATTTATTAGCGGTTAAACCAATTTCCTAAATCTATTCACCTCTTCTTAGTATTTTCACAACACCTAAACAATATTCATGGCAGTAACTTCATTATTAAACAATTTCAAAATACCCTTTCCCAAGAAATTGGTTTAACCGATAATAAATCAATTTACTCAGTTTCAAAATGACATTTTAAAACGTATAAATATCCTCGTCTAATTGTGGAACACCTCAGTTTGAAAATAGGTCTTGTAAGCCGAAACAGGTGTCACAATATTAAAAAATAAAACACTTGCAGAACTTATTAATAAACATTATTAAATTTAATTGAAAATATATATATTAAATGGAGTTCAATGAATTAAACACAAAAACAATAAATAACTATGTTAATTGTACTGTCAAATACATTGCTTTGTATGTTTCAACTATTAGTATAGCAATTTAAAAGTATCGGACTTTGAAACAGAAATATATCAACAACAGTGTGTGAATACGTACGTAGATGTCCTTTTTTCGAATTGCTTTGATATCAATATAAAAAAATCATATTGACTATTTGAGTATGTATCTTAAGTAGTCTTTTAAGTACGTATTTTGATTTTAAAATGTAGTTATTTTTTTCCAATTTTTTAAAGGGTTTTCCTGTCCTCTGATACTTATTATTTAGTTCCCTACTAGGGTTTAAGCCCACCTTGCTTATCTTTCGAACATAAAGTTTTATGAAACAAAATTTAAAAGCTTCCAATATCAATAGGCTTTTTCCCGTCTGAAGGTTTAGGAAAATGCTGTATTTAACCTCTTCGGGTGCAAGATTTATAAAAATACAGTGAAAAATAACTATTCATAATGCCTTCATCGATGTATTAGTAAACTCAAATAAAAAGATATATTTGCGCGGTAGTTTCTCAGCAGAAAACAAATTTTGTTTTCTGCTGAGAAACTACCGCGCTGGCCAGTTACACTCGGCAATTGATTTTAGAAAAAATATTTTAACAAAGCCGGTGAAAATAATCATATAAGAATCCACCTTTGTTTAAATCTTGACTCGAAAATGAAAAATAGCCGTGTAGCTGGATTCAGACAAGAGTAAAAAAACAGCCCGTCGCTATTGTTGCCCGGACAACAATTGAAATCTTTTTGCTGACGTCCATTGCTTGAAAAATACCCTGGGCTGCTTTTTTAACCCTCGTCTAAATTTGCCTTCCTTATAAATAAAACAGCATTCAACACAGGATGTTTATAAGTTTCAAACTTGCAACATCAAACCAAATAAGCAAAATTAAAAAAAAAAACGTTTAAATGAAAGTATTATAAAAATTGGAACCTCGGGCTTGAGAAGGTTTTGTTTTCGATCGTAATATCTCTCTACGTCTAAGTTTACTGAGAATTTCCGCCAGTAACTTTTGCTCGTAAGATTAAAGGGATGATGTCGTCTTGCTTACAACTTATAATAATGTCTCTTTTTATAAAGCCATTTGGAAACTTATAGACTATGATAATATCAGGTTTATAATGATACTCGTATATTAAGAAAGGTATTTCCGATTTCTTGTTACAATCACAACGTTGAAAATATATGTTGAAATATTTTTTTCGTCGCCTTCTACCTTTATATACTATATTAGAGGACTCCTTTTGCTAGAATTAACTTCATCTTTGTATTTTATCAGATCTTAAATTTCAGATAAAACCTTTATTTTTACAACGTACATTATTACTTTTATAATATTCAGGGTGTAACAGAAGGTGCCCGAAGGATTTAAACATTTAGAGAAAAAAAACATTGTTGTCATTTTGCTGTCCGATGATTTTTTTTTTCGATTAAAAGCAATTTCTTGTTATGTTTTTCCACCACAAATCGCAACTGCGTAGTCGCGGATAGCATAGTGGCGGGTCACACAATAAGCGCCGTCTCGTTTTACCAGCGCGGTAATCAAAGAATTAAGAGGCTAGACTTTGAACGACACGCGGAATACCCGCGTCTGTCATTCTGTCCCGCTCACAATAAGCTTACGCACACTTACAATACATGTGAATGCGAAATGTGCGAATGAGACAACGCTCAAATTTACCTACAGAAATCGCTCGAAAAGGGGTTTATGGAGAATACACTTTTCTACACCGAAACTTTCACGAAATTGAAATTTTAAAAAATATATATTTTTTAGAAAGAAGAAGCTACGTCGGTAGCTTTTTATAATTTTATAATTCTTTATGAGAGTTGAGTTAGCAGCACTTTTTCCATAAATAATATTTTTTGATAAATCGTACATGTTTGACAGTGAATGTTTACGTTAATACGAAACGCATCGAAAATTCGAAAACATACCGACATAGTTTTCACCCTCTAGAAGGCAGTATAAAAAAATATATTCATTTTGTGTAATTTTCGATGTAGAAAAGTGTTTTTTCCCGGGCGTCCTTTTTGTATGGGCCGAAAAGCGAAGTCTATCGTCTTAACACGTGCTTCTGGTTACGAATAAAATTTCACCTTTATTGAGAGATTTCACCTGTGCTTTGAATTTAGCATTTTAAAAGATAACTAGGTACGTTGCGTGCAATTTCATTTTGCAACTGATAAAAATTATACAATTTCACCAAATCCCTTTTTTTAATTGCATAACAAAAAAATTATAATTGAGTATTTTATCTTTAAATACCTTCAACACCATGTTTGTTGGTGATATAGGTATTATTGCAGGGCTAAATAAAGTGTATTGAACAAGATTGATATAATGTCGCTCAGATGGATTCGACATGTGGAGGGGATGAACAAAGACAGGAGTGATACATTGAAAACAGATAAATATATGCCGCGAAAGTGAATAGTAGAAGTGTCGAGGACGCCCGAAGAATACATGGTTCATCCGAGTGAATACAAAACTAGAATTTACTCGAAATCTGAAAGAACCCGGGTAGTAGATAAAGCTTATGCAGAGAAATTTTTGATGTTGAAAAATCGTAATTTTAGTTAAAGTAATTTAGTATGTATAATAAATAAATGTATCTTCGTTAATAAAAATCTGACGATCGCCTGTGTATTGATCTGCCGTAATATTGTGCATCCCTCTTCACCTTGGTAGTGAAGTCACGACAAACAGTAGGGCTCTTACATACATTTTTATCTCACTCCAATATTTAAAAGTAGAGACAAGTCTTTAGTTGAAAATTACAGACCAATATGCATACAATCGTCGAAAATTTTTGAAAAGTTAATTCTGCAAAAAATATGTTCTGGTTTTACCTCTGGACGAAATACCTTAACTAACCTTATACTTTACGAACATTTTATCTCAGGTGCCCTAGCTAATAGAGAACAAGTTGACTCGATTTATACGGATTTCAGTACAGTTTTTGATAAGGTTTGCATTAAAATTATTCTAAATAAATTGTCCAAACTGGGAATTAGTGGTAAAGTATTATGCTGGATTAAGAATTACTTATCAAAACGAGTACTAACTGTCTTATGTCTTACGAATTTGAAGCCACTAGAGGCGTTCCTCGGTCCATAAGTTAGTCAACTCTAGTTAGAAGTCATTTAGAATATAATTCCCATGTATGGAACCCTTTCTACAAAAGCCATGCAAATTCCATTGAAAGAATCCAACACAAATTTCTAAGATCAATTAATTTCAAATTAGGAATTCCTGCGAATGACATAAACTATGGTTCTACATTACAAAAAATTAGATTCTTGTCGTTAAAAGATAGAAGAATACTTAATGATCTTATTTTTTTATTTGAAATAAACAATAACTGGTTTGACTTCCCTGAATTGGTTTTTTTGGTACATTATCATATACCTTGTAGACCAATTCGACACCAAACACATTTTCTTTGTAATAATTCTGGGACCACCGCAAAACAAAATTCAACAATAAATCGCTTGCTTGCTTATATTTTTTTGGCAATAAATATGCTAACTTCGATCACGCCGGTAATCTGACCTCATACAAAAGATGCAACAAATTAAATTTGTCTTCTAGTACCGTGTAAATATAATAATCGTGTAAACATAATATGCTTACCAGTACTTGCACTCTAAAATTATCAGTTCATTATAAATCATAGGTACTTGTAAAATTTATTGTATCGGTTGATATTTATAATCCATAATACCTACCTATTAATTATTTTATTTGCTTTTTCTTTGCTTCTATGAGGATTTCTTATTTTTTATAATTTATATATAAATCTTTGTACCTTTTAATATTTTATATTTCTACATTCAACTTTTTTAAATTTTTTTTATTATTTCATTCTCACTTTTATCTTTTTATTTTCGCTTAATACTTTATAGTTTGTGCTTTATACTTTATACCATATTTTTCCCTTTATATTTATATTTTACCTTTACCTACTACTTATTACCTTACTTACTATTTACTTTTTTTCTTCTTATATTTAACTTACATTTATACTGTTATTCTACATGTTGTTGTACTATTTATATGTTATATCAATTATGTGTATATGTGTAAATAAATAAATATGACATCACTATTGATTTCAGGTAACCACGATTATGAACAGATGCTATTGTAACTAAAGGGGGCGGTCACGTATGGTACCAGATGCTAACTCTTAACTCTTTTTTTACTACAACACTCCCAAATGGTTTGGCTTTCGTGATCCCATTGGAACTTGTCTTGCACAGCAGTAGGAGGGGTGGATTCATACGTCACACACTCCTGGATATATTGACCCCTAGTTTCCTACTAGGGATGTTATGAAGCTCCGTAACCGTAACCGTATCAGATATCCGAAATAAAAAAAAATATCCGTAACCGAAACCGATATAAAAGTTTCGGATAGTTTCGGATAAAGGCGGAGTCTAAATTACAAAATTCATTAAGAGATGTTTTTATTATTATATGCTTATACCACAGTGAAATTGTACCATGGTTTGGTTTACAATATTATTTTTGTTTATTATAATTATGTTTTTATATTTTTAAGAACATACCTTCATAGGTACCTCCATATCACTTAAAGTGGCTAAAATAATAGTTATTAATTTGACTGATTGTAAAAACATATGATAATATACACTAGAAATAAAAGTCAAATCTTGCTATTTGTATTTTACTTTAATATGTAATTTTAAAATTCTAATATCCGTAACCGAAATTGTCCGATACTAGCGGATAATCCGAAATAATTTCATGTCCGTATCCGTATCCGAAACCGGTATAATATTATTCCTATATCCGTATCGGTACCCAGATCCAAAATTTCATATCTCGAACATCCCTACCAACCCTTGAAATATTTTTACTTCCCACTTTCTCTCCTTCATTTCCTTAAAAACACCTTCCACACAGCATCCACAAATACGACATCGGGCCTAAGGGAAATTACTTTCTTCATGGGCCTTCTGTGTGAGGTTAATGTAAAAAAATATCATACGATAATAAACAGGCCTATTCAATGTATAATTTTGTCAAGCTCAGTGACGCTTCCCATACGTACAGTACTAACTATATGCTGATGCCCTCAACTCGAATGATCAATAAAGCTATTGTTAATTAAAACAACTTTTCGCTTTCGGTACCTAGGAAGTAAATTTGACCTTTTCGCTTCCGCATCTAAATAAAAATGGGCTCATTATATTGTTCAGTAGAGTGTAAACCTTCCCTTGAACTAAAATAACATCGTATCTATTCCTAGATGTGTATGAAAATAGCACAATATCAACGCAATCCCCCCTCGCAATTTGAATGCAATCTTCTTTTGAAACACATTTTCGCTGGTATTATGCTCTCGCTTTAAAAACTTTGTCACAATATATAAAGTCTTTCCGCGTATTTGGCTGAAAAACAGGGTGGAACAAAAATTAAAAGAGGTCTATAAAAATCCTACGATATATGTACAAATCTCCTAATCTCCTAGATATAAAACTCATTTTAGGAAGGAAGGAACTTACAATTCATAAGTCTGAAGAAAAAATACAATTTTACATAGGTATTTTGAAATAAATAAAAAAGTTTCACAGTACAGTACAGTTACGCAGTACAGCAGATTTTTTTTTAAAGACAGGTTAAGTAGAACAAACAACAAAGGAAAAGAAATAAAGAAACAAAGAAGGACATACAATTATGGATGATTCCAAATGCTTGAAAAAGAAAGGAGTGAAAATAAACAATTAATTAAAAAAAAACAAAATAAACATTGAAGAAGAAGACAACAATAGTAATCTAAATTAAAATATGAAAATGAACAAGACCCAGTAAAATAATAAAACATTATGGTCGAAACTGGGACTCGAACCCAGATCTCACGTCTTACCGGTACGGCGCTCAACCGATTCTGGCACTGCAATTGATTACGAGACTGTCATATTTGTCAACTTCATACTTCAAATTTCAGAATTAACAATATTATCTTATACTGATGTTTTTTCCATATTATTGGCAGCTATATGATATATTACATTGATGGGAATAGTCTTTAAAACTTAAAAAGACAGTTTTTCTCATAAAAAAATAATAAACATGTTTGTTCATTCTATTGCTTAATGTGGCAAATTAGGTACTATCGAAAACATATATTTACGAGTATGCATTAAATAAGGAATGCCTGTAGTCGCAGATAGATTGACTGCGAAATGGACAGTAATCATAAAATTAGGGGGTTTTAAATGACACAATTATGGGAATATGTAAATAGTGGACACTGAAAGGAAATCTGACTGACCTTAATTTCCCACAGCACGCTCTTTTGGTATTATGGCACCGATGAAATACTTGGTTAATCAAAGTCTCCGCACAAATCGATATTAATGTGACCGATACAACGATTTTTTTGCAACATTCGAAACAGGCAGCCCAACAGGGCAACTTCAACCTTATTGCCACCAGCGTACCAGTAGTTCGTAATTTAGTTCTATTTAATGAGATCGTAATCTTTGGTGTTTTTATTTTTTCCGGATTTGCAGATGATAATCGTAACCACTAAACCACGTAACTCAACATAACGAAGATCATGTTTTTAAACTAAAGACAAAATCAACAATCGAATGTTGAGACATTTAAAAAATTCTTTTCCCTAACCCCCACAATCTGGCCCCAACTTACACAGCCGGTGTAGAATTATCGGAAACCAGACCCGTGTTCAGAGCAGCACATTATTTTTTCCTCGTATGCCATATTGCTCTCGGATTTTCCAGCTATTCGGACCTGTATTTGATTGCAGGTATTAGATGTGTAATAAATAGTCATTTGCGGGTTCAGAAAGCAAAATTATAAAAATAATGTAGGTAAACGGTTTGACTTTTAATGAATTGTAAAATTATTAGTAATCATATCCAAATCACAGATAGCAAACATCTCAAAATCGTAAAAAGATCACATCTATACGAATGGATTTCTATTAGACTTATTAATATTTTCAAAATCACGCCTTATTCGTTTCATCCTTTTCAGGCAACACTTTTACGAGGTTAACGAAAACACATCGCAAAATTAATATTTGACCGAAAAGTTCTACAAACACTTAAGAAGACAACAAAAGTTCTAGAACCCAAAACGCCTATTTAAAGTTTTCTTTCTTTTAATTTCAAAATTCAAAACATATTGGATTGTGCTCACCTACATCTTACTATCTTACTAATCTTACTAATATTATAAACGCGAAAGTTTGTATGGATGTATGTATGTTTGTTACTCTTTCACGCAAAAACTACTGAAAGGATTTTAATGAAACTTTACAATAATATAGCCCATACATCAGAATAACATATAGGCTTTAATTTATAAAGCTAGCTATTTATTTTCAATATATTGAAAATAATAATTATTGTTTAATAGAAAATGTCAAAATTTGAGAGTAACATTTTGCAAAACAATGATTGTCACATCAAAACTGTATTTTAGAAAATAATTAAATTAGTGAATTTATTTGAAGTACTGGCCTAACACTTTAAATCGAATTAAGAATTATATATATTTTAAATAAATAGATTAAGAATTTTGGTACAAACGTAGATGGGACCTAGGAAAAAAAAAATAGATTACTCGAAGTACTAATCCTACGCAGACGAAATCGCGGGCAGAAGCTAGTCTTATATATTTTGCCAATGTATTGCACAATATACTTCATCTTCATTCAATATAATAAAAAATTAAAGAACTAAACGAAATCAATAACTACGGAAAAACTAATGCATATAAATAAGTTAAAATAAAAAATATATTATTTTTATCCGATTTTTCTATTTTTCTTTATTCGTTTTGTTTTTTTGATGCAGATTTTTTTTATCAACCATTGGAGCGATTTTGGTCGAAATTTTGAGCGCTTTTAATTTTATACCATTGAAATCGGTCCAAAATTGGACCACATTTTCCTACCATTCGTAAAACATTTTCATGGCCAGCAATTTATTCTATCAAATAGTTGAGAAAATAGACTTTATGTCTATGGCCTTATTGATTGTCTTTGAATTCTTCTACAATGAATTTTGGCGGTTAGAAAGCTCAGTTCTACAAATGAACCTCAAAATAATTTTCGAACCAAACTTTTGATTTGATGTACCTACACATATAAAAAAATTGGTTTTCTAGTATATATTTGCATCTATGATAATCAAACAGGCTATATATAGAAAACATAAAAACGTAGAACAATATTCAATATAGATATTAATAATACCAAATCACTAAAGCACAAATTTGGCGCATTTACAAAGTTAAAGATTTAAAAAAAAAAACTTTAATCTATTTTAAAAATATAAGATAATTAGTAAAATATAGATGAATTTATTGGCTGGATGGCACTATAATTTGTTTATATATTTACTTACACAAATGTGGTGTGGAGTAATGATTTTTTTTAATGTGGACGGGAAATTTTCAAAAGTGGCTAGCACTAAAGGCGATTTTTTATAATTCTCTGTGTAGCTCCAATGGTCAAGCATTATTTTCCTAAACATAAGCACCAGTTTACAATGTGAAATAATATTACGGTAAATACAATCAATGGACACAGATACCATAAAAAACCAGGCAATAAAAGCATTTAATAATTTTTCTCTTCATACAAAAAATGAGAAAAAAAAATTCAGATGCAAAATTAAAAGATTGATTAAGAGGCTAGACTTTGAACGACACGCGGAACACCCGCGTGTGTCATTCTGTCCCGCTCACAATAAGCTCACGCACACTTACAATACATGCGAATGCGAAATGTGCGAATGAGACAACGCTCAAATTTACCTACAGAAATCGCTCGAAAAGGGGTTTATGGAGAATACACTTTTCTACACCGAAACTTTCACGAAATTGAAATTTAAAAAAATATATATTCTTAAGAAAGAAGAAGCTACGTCGGTAGCTTTTTATAATTTTATAATTCTTTATGAGAGTTGAGTTAGCAGCACTTTTTCCTTAAATAATATTTTTTGATAAATCGTACATGTTTGACAGTGAATGTTTACGTTAATACGAAACGCATCGAAAATTCGAAAACATACCGACATAGTTTTTACCCTTTAGAAGGCAGTATAAAAAAATATATTCATTTTGTGCAATTTTCGATGTAGAAAAGTGTTTTTTCCCGGGCGTCCTTTTTGTATGGGCCGAAAAGCGAAGTCTATCGTCTTAAAGAACAAAAAAGGCAATATTACAAAAAAAAAGGTAAATGAATAAAACATATACACGTAACACACAATAACACAATTTTAATTATAAAACGCACAGTATTACGCACAATTGCACCTCATAATTAGACATCGGATTATTTGCACTAACAAAGTGCCAAAATATGCATGCAAATATGAACTAAATAAGCCAAAATATGCACTAAAAACTCTTGATTTGCCCAAAATATGCACAATGCAAAATCTTTATTTAAAATTTTAAGACAGTACAAAATAATCACTAGATAACTAAATTTAATAAGTATTGGTCTCTTAAACCACTAATAGTAATTATTACTTCTAATGAAAGAGTTAGTTAAAATATAACATAAACATCATCAGAAAACCCCGAAAAAGCAATGTAAGAAAAGGTATTACCTAATTCGTATTTTTTTAACATCCATTACAACTTCATTTTCAATAGGAGGTTGAGTAACTCTTTTTGTTATCTATTGAATTTGTTCAAAAGCTCAAGTATGTTCTTCAACGAATAGTATGACGAAAGCAACCTGCGTATGCAAATGTGCCCTATTGTTTTACAGTAATCTGTCACGAACAGGAATTATTATTCTCAAAACCTATTTAACGTATTCATACCCAGCTTCATTGTATACCAAGAAAGCATTTTCATGTTTATTGTTTGACCGGAGAGTATATATACTGTTTGCATGGATAGTACATTGTTTGAATAGATAGCATATTGTTCCGAAGATGAGATGAGAGGCGCCATACAATTTATCTGCCTTGCGCACAATGACAAATTTAAGTAAATCTTATGACGTCTTAGAAGACGTCAGAAGTATAACACTAAACGAATGTTACATTATAAAAGTCATGTAGAAGGAAAACGAACCATCACTTATACGCTCTGATGAAAATATTTTATGATTTTTCTTTTGACTTCTCATGAAAATTTGTGAAAAATTAATAGTATACAATAATCTTACCGATACATTGATTTGCCCAAGATTTCTGTTCTTAGGATTTTATTTGAAAGTTACAATTTAATATTATTTTAAATATTTGTATCTAATTTGAATAAATGGGAATGCTTAAAGAATGGCAAAACACTTTTGGATTATAATTGTGAAGTACGAATTATAGTGAATAGAAATACATATTCGAAAATCAATCATTGATTATACTAATTTGTTCATACATTTATTTTTACTTGCTTATTATATGTATAAGGCTTATGCTGCTATTTATGTATGAAAACTTTTCTGTAATTTTACCAACTTATGTATTTATGAATCATCATACACCTTTTAAATTGTATCATGTAATTGTATAAAATGTTGTCTCTATGTCCCTGCTGACAAACTACATAAGTAGTTTAGCGGGTTTGATTGTAAATAAAAAAATAAAAAAAAAATGAATTGTTAGAGTTAAAGATCTTGTCATTTTAACAAATTATTTAGTTCAGTTATTATTATTTAAATCTACAAAATAAATAATGGCCATACACAAAATGAATATCTTGCAGTACAAGCACACCCATGAAAGAGGAAAAGAATAAAGGAAAAGACTCACGTTTAGAAAAAACGACGTCTTTGACTTACGGAGCAATGAAGATATTTGGCTTTTTACCAGAGAAAAATAAATAAGAAGAAAATATTAAGAAATTAAAATAAAATTACATAAATTTGTGAATTTGTGAACAAAAACAGTTTATTTTTAATATAAATATTGTGTGAGGATGGTATTAGGACATAGATATCCATTAAGAATAATCTTTAAGCATACTCGTAAAATATATCATATCGGTTGATATTTATAATCCATAATATCTACCTATCAATTATTATATTTTTTAGTTCATTTTCCTTTGCTCCTATGAGGATTTGTTGATTTTTATATTTTCTATTTAAATCTTTGTACCTTTTAAAGATATCTTGTATTTCTACATTTAACTTTTTATTTTATTCTCACTTTAAACTTTTTTACTTTTGCTTAATAATTTATAGTTTGTACGTTATACTTTACACTTTATACTTATACTTTACACTATATTTTTCACTTTATATTTTACTTTTTACCTACTAATTATCATCTTACTTACTAGGTACTTACTTAATACCTTACATTTATACTGTTATTCTTCATGTTGTTGTAATATTTATATGTTATGTCAATTATGTTAATGGCACATGTTGTTCCGTATATACGTGTAAATAAATAAATAAATACCTCAATACTAAAATTTTATGATATACGAATGTAATGTAGCGTTTCCCAATAATTTATCGTAATATTTCAGCCGTAAAATCGTCATGCGGAAAGGTTGTTGTATACTAAAACATATGTTGATTAATACTAAGTCTGGGTTAATTTTCTAAATTTTATGCGTACCTATATAATTTCAATAATTAACCTATATATTTAATTATATTGCACTTTTTCTTTGTTTTTTTATCTTTACTAAATGTAAGCAAATTTTTTAAATACAAATATTTAAAAAAAAATTTAAGAGATACATTTACATTTACAAATAGGTTTTAAAAAGTACACTTAAGAAAATACATTTAAAAAACAACTACAACAATTAATGCATTTTAAGAAAAACAGATTTTAACTTGGATAACTGTGGACATTTGTTATGATTTTCAAATTTTATTTGGCAGTTTAGACGCAATGCTTCACGTTCTTTCTATAATGCTTCCTCTACTCGGTATAAATATTATACATTTGTATTCAGATGCATTAAAACCACACCCCGAATAAACCAGAAAAAATCTCCTATAATGGCGGCAACGATGCTTTTATTTCACGAACATTGACCAATGTAACGCATCGCCTGTGGGAAGGTGGCAGACACTGCAATAGGCTATAGGAGTTAGTAGTTAGTAGGCAGCTAGGCAGTACTAGGAAGCCCCCCTTCACTATCAAAGGCCCCCACTTAGCTGATTATACGGCCCAGCGAGCCATGGCGGGAGTTGTGTCATTCAAAGACCTTCATATCTTCAATGGGATCTCACAAAACTTTTTCTATAGCCTTATCCTATTCTCTGGGGTTAGTTTTAGCAAATTATCGCCGGATTTCTTTTATTAGCAGCTTTGGGAGATCGGGATTATTTTTCACATCTATTCGATTGAACTAGCGAGAAGCATCTGTTACACGAGCTAGTAAAACATGAGTCCATTTGGTGAAGGATTTTACAAAGAATTCACTTCATAATTTTAATATTTTTGCCTTTCATTCTTCACAATAGTGTACGTAAATAATGATAAATTTGGCCCCAGGATTTATTAAGAGTTTCAGAGAAATTAAATTACGATGGAAAAGGGAAGGGAACGTATGGGAAGGGAACGCGAAAACAAATAAACTAGGAAACAATGTAACAAGAGAACTAGGAACTACGGAACTATCTTACAAGGGAACTAGGGAACATGGTAACTAAGGAACTAGGAAACTAATGAACAAAGTAACAAGGAACTAGGGAACTCGGTAACAAGAGAACTAGGAACTATGGAACTATCTTACTAGGGAACTAAGGAACATGGTAACTAAGGAACTAGAAAACTAATGAACAAAGTAACAAGGAACTACGGAACTCGGTAACAAGAGAACTAGGAACTATAGAACTATCTTACTAGGGAACTAAGGAACATGGTAACTAAGGAACTAGAAAACTAATGAACAAAGTAACAAGGAACTAGGGAACTCGGTAACAAGAGAACTAGGAACTATGGAACTATGTTACATGGGAACTAGGGAATATGGTAACTATAACTAGGAAACTAAGGAATAAGGTAACAAGGAACTAGGGAACTAGGTAAAGAGAACTAGGAACTATGGAACTATGTTACAAGGGAACTAGGGAACATGCTAACTAAGGAACTAGGAAACTAAGGAACAGGGTAACAAGAAACTAGGGAACTAAGGAACTAGGAAACTAAGGAACAACGTAACAAGGAACTAGGAAACTCAGTAACAAGCGAACTAGGAACTATGGAACTATGTTACACGGGAACTAGGGAACATGGTAACTAAGGAACCAGGTAATTAAGGAATAAGGTAACAAGGAACTAGGGAACTAGGTAACAAGAGAACTAGGAATTATTGAACTATGTTACAAGGGAACTAGGGAACATGCTAACTAAGGAACTAGGAAACTAAGGAACAGGAAAACAAGGAACTAGGGAAATAAGGAACTAGGAAACTAAGGAACAACGTAACAAGGAACTAGGGAACTCGGTAACAAGAGAACTAGGAACTATGGAACTATGTTACAAGGGAACTAGGGAAACTGGTAACTAAGGAACTAGGAAACTAAGTAACAAGAAACTATGGTTTTTTGACCAACATTACCAAGGCGGTATGTAGAAGGTACCTAGGTAAGGGTATATTTTTCATATAAACAATCACAGATTGCCGTTAAATTTATAAAACAAGTAACAGCTTTTTTCGTCTGCCATATTCTAATCAATTTAATGGAAAAATGATGCAATATCATTTGACGGCCTCCCCACGCAATGCTAATATTTAAACATCCGTTTCCTTTTAGGATATCGAATATTCGGTTGAAATATGAAACTTCAAATAAATTCAATATCGTTGTAAGTGTTTACAAAAAAAAATAATTGAAAAACCTCATTTACCATGAACGATGTTGCGATCATTTAGTACCTATTTTCAATTGCTATTAAAACTATGAGTAGAATAATAAGACTATGTTTACATTAAATATCAACCGTATTTTCGCAAAAGATTCCCATATTTTTTTTGGTTTTTTCAAATAAATATTTTTTAAGGCAGAATTCCATCTATAAATGTTGAAACCGTTTTGTAAAGGCATCGATAACAATTCTTTGTATTTAAGAAGTTGTTAGATAAATGTATTTTATGGAAAGGGAATTTGAACAATGGAGTGTTATTTTGTGCTCATTGACTGACGCGTTGCCACTTAAGCTTAAGTGTTTTTTTGTGTAAGTAATCCATTATTTTTTAATAAAGTTCATTGTTTGATCCTTCTGCGATGAAAATAAAAGTAATGATTTGATGGAAAGTTATTTTGAAAAATGAATTTCGATCGCATTGTAACGCTAGAGAGAACCTTAATTGAAAAGATCGCAATCATTTGGATATTATTACGAGCGGAGTTCTTTGAAACCGCCGAACTAATGAACCACAGAAAGCTGTCAGGAGCAGAGATAAGAGGTATAGGGGTTAAGTATCATAGGTCAACAACGGGGATCATTATTGTTGTAAGCAGCTATCGTGGAAGAATTTCAGGCAGTCATTATTTTGGCGCAAACCATGTTGTCTTTTGTCTAGCTTGAGTGCGTATTAAAATAGATCGTTAAAAGCTGATTGAATAAATGATTTAAGAAATGTTTGTCGAATATTTTCAATAATTTTAATACACTCGATACACTCGATACACTCGATACACTCGATACACTCGATACACTCGATGCACTCGATACACTCGATACCCTCGATACACTCGGTACACTCGATACACTCGATACACATGATACACTTGATACACACGATACACACGATACACACGATACACACGATACACACGATAGACTTGATACACACTTGACAAACTTGGCACACCTGGCACACCTGGCACACCTGGCACACCTGGCACACCTGGCACACCTGGCACACCTGGCACACCTGACACACCTGACACACCTGACACACCTGACACACCTGACACACCTGACACACCTGACACACCTGACACACCTGACACACCTGACACACCTGACACACCTGACACACCTGACACACCTGACACACCTGACACACCTGACACACCTGACACACCTGACACACCTGACACACCTGACACACCTGACACACCTGACACACCTGACACACCTGACACACCTGACACACCTGACACACCTGACACACCTGACACACCTGACACACCTGACACACCTGACACACCTGACACACCTGACACACCTGACACACCTGACACACCTGACACACCTGACACACCTGACACACCTGACACACCTGACACACCTGACACACCTGACACACCTGACACACCTGACACACCTGACACACCTGACACACCTGACACACCTGACACACCTGACACACCTGACACACCTGACACACCTGACACACCTGACACACCTGACACACCTGACACACCTGAAACACCTGACACACCTGACACACCTGACACACCTGACACACCTGACACACCTGACACACCTGACACACCTGACACACCTGACACACCTGACACACCTGACACACCTGACACACCTGACACACCTGACACACCTGACACACCTGACACACCTGACACACCTGACACACCTGACACACCTGACACACCTGACACACCTGACACACCTGACACACCTGACACACCTGACACACCTGACACACCTGACACACCTGACACACCTGACACACCTGACACACCTGACACACCTGACACACCTGACACACTAGACACACTTGACACACTTGACACACTTGACACCCTTGATACACTTGATACCCTTGATACCCTTGATACCCTTGATACACTTGATACACTTGATACACTTGATACACTTGATACACTTGATACACTTGATACACTTGATACACTTGATACACTTGATACACTTGATACACTTGATACACTTGATACACTTGATACACTTGATACACTTGATACACTTGATACACTTGATACACTTGATACACTTGATACACTTGATACACTTGATACACTTGATACACTTGATACACTTGATACACTTGATACACTTGATACACTTGATACACTTGATACACTAGATACACTAGATACACATGATTGTGCCATGTCTACCTGTACCACTAGTTCTTTTTTTTTACCTGTGATTTTTAAAATTTGCATCCTGAAATATCTAGTCTGCTCTGCGTGGTTTTACCGCACTTGTACAAAGGTGGATCATTTCTACTGATTTATGTCGATTAAAACACCTTTTTGGCGAGTGACCAATTCACAAGAAAGCCGGCCCAATGGCTGACTTGAGAGGAAGTGACCATCGACAAAAAACAATTTGTCTTCACAAAAAAATTGCCAGTCTCCAAAAAAAATACCATAGACAAAACATCCAAATAGGCAAGAACTGCACTAGTCACAAAATATTTATGTGACACTATTTACAATAAATTTCACAAATTTTATGTGTCGCAGACTCACGTTAAATAAATAAATTAATTAATGTTTAGAAATAAACAAAACATTTTGTTGTACCACTTAGACAAAATTTTCGCTGTTGATGTATTTAATATTTGTTCAAGGTTTAATTTAGTTAATTAAATCATTCTAGACGCAAAACCTCCATACAGTCTCTTCAGGCCAGTACAGTAAAAGATCTTTTATGGCTGCGCTTAATTCTCCACAAGTATAGTATCTTCAAGTACCAGACTCTGGACTAGAGGAGGCTGGAGGCAATATTAAATCCAAGACAAAGACTGAACGCCATGGAGTTTTAATTGAAATTCAGTGTTCTAACCTTTACTAAAAGACCAACTACCTACTGATTGTGAGACAAAAGCTAGAAAATAATATTTCGAAGGGTATTGTAAGGAGGCCCTCCATTGAAATCGTTTTGTGTCAATTATTTGGGAATTCTTTAGCAATCCGGGGAGTTAAATTGCAATGAAAGGGGCTCTTAAAACGCTTGTTTAACTTTCTGGTGCTTGGTGAAGTAAAGTAAGCCTAAGAGACCCGTACTATGAAAGCCCAGACTATATAAGCCCATTAATATATCTGTAGATGTAATAATTAATTTTACAAAGTAATTCTGTAAAAAAATATTTTGTCTTTGTTTAACCCTAAGGAAGGCGATATTTTGACCTCCTGGACTCACCCGATTCATCGCTTTGCACCATAGTGGAAAGGATGGATTCATACGTTTCACCTAAACACATTGACCCCCCAGATTCCTTCCTCATTGTGGAGAATATAAAAAAAGGAATATTTTCTTTTGGTTGCAAATGATATCATATTTCATAATTCCAATTAATTTTTATTAATTAATTTATTAATCTTCTCACATGTTATTAATATAATTTTTTTACATAGAAATTAACCTCACTAGGACTATAATAGCCTGTATTGAGGTTAACTTTAGTACATTTAAGTGAAGAAGCATACGTTAATGTTTTACACACATAAGTTAAATTCAACACATAAGTTAAATTAAAAAAAAACACAAAAACTGCAAAAAAAAAAAAAACACATAATACTAAAATATTACATGGAGAAAGAAAGAAATATTACATTGTGGCCAGATGGGTAGAACTTGAGGATGAAATTGTAACAATGTTTAAACCATAAATACATTATTAAACACTATACCCATTGAGAAGCAAAGTGACAGTTCAACACAACTAGGGTGACACTCTGATTTTGGCAGATGGAATTTTATTAAAATCTTACTACTTAAAAAAAAAATCTTATTATTTAAAAAAGGACAATGATGAAAATATGGTATGCCAATCTTCTGTCAACATAAATATCTTAACATTTTTTTAAATATAGCCAATGAATTGGAAGACTTAATATAATCTGGAAGAATATTAAACATAAGTGGAGCCTGATATAAATAGTTTCTTTGGCCAAAGGATGTTTTAGTATGTACTGCCACAAAATTCATTGTAGAACCAATTCTGGTGGTATGGATTTGTTGGGTTCTTTCTGCAGATTTAGTATTGCTAAAAAATCTACAAATTATTTTAGTGATATATAGCTGTTTTATATACATAACGTTGGTTTCCTTGTAAAGTAGTTTCGTTGGATAACGGAATTTTTTTTTGTACATAACTTTAAGAATCAATTTGTGAGCAATATTTAGTGGCTCTATAATGGACTTTAGACAGGATCCCCAGCATACTATATTGTAAGAAAGTCGAGATTGGACTAAAGCATAGTACACAGATTTTAATTTCTCCTTATCCAATATATGGCGAAGTTCTTTAAAAATATAGGTAAGTCTCCTGATATTTTTAGTCAATATATCAATATGGTCGTTCCATCTCAAAAATTTATCAATATTTACACCTAGGTACCTAATACAGTCTACTCTTTCTAAAGGGTGGCAATTACAATTTTGCAGACAATTGTGTATAATTAGGTTAAGAGTGTCGGAAGGCTGACTTTTTGAAGAAATACTAAAAGTCACATATTTCGTTTTTGATGTATTCAAAGTTAAGATGTTATTATTTAGCCAACTCTTTACTATTCTTAATCCTGAATCACATTTGTCAAAAACATCTTTCCAAGTTTTACCCTCAAATATTAAAGCAGTGTCGTCTGCGAAACTAACAATGTTACCTGGAATGTCTAAATTACACAAATCATTAATGTAGATTAAAAACAATATTGGTCCAAGTACACTACCTTGTGGAACCCCAAAAGAAATTGGTTTGCTTTCGCTTAAATGATTATTTATATCTACTTGTTGTGTTCTATCTCTAAGATAGGATTTGAACCAACCTAATGCTGTACTATGAATGCCAAGAGAAGATAATTTTTTGAGGAGTAATCCATGGGAAACAGTGTCAAATGCCTTTGACAGATCTAAGAACACAGCTAAAGCTTTATTTCCATAATCCAGGGCACTAGTGACTTTGGACAATACCCTTAACACTGCATCACTCGTTCCTTTATTTTCTCTGAAACCAAACTGATTGCCAGAGAGTAATTTATTTGTTTCTAAGAATGATACCAATCTCGACTTGGCTAATCTCTCTATTACTTTTGAAAGCGTGTTGAGTAAGGATATAGGTCTGTAATTATTGACTTCTAGTTGATCTCCTCCTTTAAAGAGAGGAATCACTTTAGCTTTCTTACAGTGAGAAGGAAACATCCCGCTCTTGAAGCTAATATTAATAATATGAGATATGGGACCAGCTAATTCGGATACAAAGAGTTTATATATCATAACACTTATAGAATCCATCCCACAGGAGAAAGACATTTTTAAATCATTTATCACATTTGTCACTTCGGAAATGCTAGTTGGCTTAAAATCAAAATTGTCCCCTGTAATGTGATTTTCAGATTTAAAATCATTCACAAGACACATCTCACTAGTTTTATTAGCACTGCACAATTTTTTGCGAAACTTGGACCAATGTCACTGAAGAAGTTATTGATATGATTAGTAATTATATTTGGATTTTCTTCCATTGAAGTAATAATATTATTCAGTTTCAATTTTTTTATGGTAGTTTGTTCCTTTTGAAGATTAATAGCCTCCTTTATAATGTTCCACTGTTGTTTAATGTTACCATTGGCGTCATCTAATTTTCTTCTGTAATATGCTTGCTTTGTTGTTCGTATTATTTTAGAACACCAGTTCCGATATCGTTTATAATATTCAAACAGTTCTAAGTTATAGATTTCTCTTCTACATTTGTTGTGCAATTTATCACGTGTTCTGAGGCATTTGATTATTCCATTATTTATCCATGGTTTTAGATATTTTGGGTTATGTTTCTCTTTTTGTACTGACATACAATTTTGTACATGAGTTTTCAAACATTTTATGAAATTATCAGTTGCCAGATTGACGTCATTTGTAGACAGTACAATATCCCAGGATTCTTCCTCTAATTTGGTCTTCAAAAGGTTGTTGTCAACAACAAATTTAGGTTTTCCATTATTACTTGAAATATGATTAAGATTTAAGCTCATAAACTTCATCAAAATTGCACAATGGTCTGTTATGCCAGTATTAAAAACTGCTCCCTGTGGTTTAAATTTTGATTTTGCCATAATATGATCAATGCAGCTTGATTTGTTAGGAGTTACTCTTGTTGGTGTGTTTATTATGGGCTTAATACCATGAAATGCCAGAAGTGATAGGTATTTTTGTGTTTTTATGTTCTTCAAATCTAGAGTATCAATATTTAAGTCCCCACATAAGATAATTTCCTTATTTTGCAAGGATTCAGACTCAAGGAATTCATTCAATGAGTCGAGAAAGTTGTCTATATTAGTCTGGGATGGAGATCGATATACTGCTATTAAACATATGGTGTTGGATAATTGCATTTTCATGCAGTTTGCACTGGGGAGAGCAATTTCCTCGACAGTTACCTGAATGTTTTGTCTTAGATAGATAACTACTCCATCATTGTGCAAATTGTTAAACTTTGTTTTGTAGACTACGTACTCTGGAATGCTAGGCATATTAATCACACTGCTCAGCCAAGCTTCTGTAAAGACTAATACTTCCGGACGATGATTAATGCAATCCAGCATAGTAACAGTTTCATCAAAATTTTTGCTTATACTTCTAATATTCATGCACAGTAAAGAAAATTTTGAGTCTTTCAAAAAATTTTTGCAAGATAAACAATCTTCGAAAGTTATATTTGGTTCAATATTGTCGGTCATATTAATTATGTTTTCTAATTCATCCATTTTTTTTAAATTTTTTTTTCAAAAGATAAAAGTGCCAGACTTTGGATGAAGTTTACGACAATTGATTCAGGTCATCTTCGTGTTTGACGATTTGAACTCTTGAAGAGAGTTCAGGGTTCTTTTTGACACAAATTTTATTGTTCCGAAACCACACAAATTGAAATTTAGCTTCTTTAGCTTTTTGTTTAGTTTTCCAAAGAAGGTTTTTGTAATATGGTGACAAAACTTCACCAATGAAGATGTTCCTGTCCTTCAATTGCTTTATGCTTTTGCGCGCGTTGAGAAATTCAGATTGGGACTTTTCATCTTTAAAATGGATGATCATCCTCTGAGCTCCGGGTTTATTAGTCGATTTATCAGGATATTGAATAACTTTATTTATTTTACCTGGTTCAATCTGAATGTCAAATTTCTTCATGAATCTTTCCACAGTTTCCACAGAATTTTCATTTATTAAAATTTCTACACCAGACAATTCAGCACAATTATAGCTAACATTTTGTTGTTCCATATAAGCTAGACGAATTTCAAATTTTTTTATTTTTAAATCTTTGATAGAATTTGCATTTTCTAGATTATCCACATTTTTTTTTAATTGCAACATGTTTCCAATATTGTTAGTAATTTCATCATATTGTTGACTGATGAATTCAATGCTTTTTTTCATATCTGATAACTCAGATTCAAGATTTTTTTTCAATGTTGACGATTCTAGTTCAATTTTTGCAAAAACTTGTTGCTTAAATTCTTCCATTTTTTTATCCATATATTTTACAATTTTTCCAAATTGATCTTCGTTTACTGCTGGAGGATCCAATGCCTTAGACCTAGTTTGCACTGGATTCTGATTGTTAGGCATTGTATATTATTAACTTAAAGAAATAATGTGACTCACAATTGATAGATGAACGATGGTCACCCTACACACTTTATGCTCACTGGTAAACAAAATGTAATATAGTAGGTATAAACTTATTGTTGTGAAAACTACGAGTGGTTAAATAGTAGAGTATCACAAAGCAGACGTCCTCACTCAACAACAGTATTGTTACGATTATGTTATGTTAATTTTATTATTAACGTAAAATTATGTTTTGAGTTTCAATCATGCTTCAAAAACTGTTTACAAACTCTCAAAACATACTTTCTCGTTATTTCTGAACACACTTGCATTAAGAAGATTTTCTCAACGCCAAAGATGAATTTCGATATTTGTATTATATATCGAATAATATGTTCAGGAAATGGTGATTTGAAATGGTTTCAAAATTCCTTAATACGTGGAAAAAAACTACTGTAGATATTAATGAATTGGTATTATTTATAACATTAGGCTGGGTGTGCAATTTTCTCGGACCTAAAAATACGTATTCATGTAATATAGATAATAATAGACAAGTATTTATACTGTGAAAGAATTTGTAATACAAATGAATTTAAAACGTATATTTTTGTAATGTTTTTGCTTTGATTATATAAATGTCTAGATAGAGCGCTCGAGCGACGAAACGCCAAAAAAAGATTCAGCTAACTGTTCGCCGTAAAGCTTGTCCTGTCCGCTCAGATGCGAAAGTATCGTTGTACGGTAAACACGTGTCGTGTGACATTTGAAAATGACGATTTGCGCTATAACAGTGTGCAGGAATTACAAAGGACGGTTGAAAACAACTAAAAATGTTTCCTATCATCGGTAAGTTACCTTAAAATAACCATTTAGTTAAAGAAATAATTCAGTTTTAATAGTGTAATTTGGTCTTAGAACAACGCCATTTTGACGCCATGTTTACGGGGTTGCCTGTTCTTTAAATAACATTTTCCCATGAGTGCGTTGTTAATTTTAAAATAGGTTTTTAATAATTACCCAAAAGTAGGTACACTATACATAATAATAATATAAATGTGAAAGTTTGTCTTTGTGTTTAAGTGTTTTTTAATTCTTCACGTTGACACTATATTTAAAAAAGTTATTAATACGAAATTTGTTTATCTATTAAAATTACAAAAAATGTGACAGGTTTGTTTGGTGAAGTATCAAGTAAACTTTTAATTTTATTCATACATATTTTACAGAATACCTAATGATCCTATATTAAGAAGTAAGTAAATAGAAATAATAAGAAAAAGCCGCGGAGAGGATGTCTGGCAACCAGCTAAAACAACTGTCATTTGCTCTGATCGTTTCCGTGCCAAAGACCTGTATTTTGTCAACAATCAAAAGCGTCGAAGGTTAAAAAAGGAAGCGATCCCGTGTAAGGTAATTTTTTAAAATTGTAATTTTGTTTTTAGCGGCCCGTACCAAAAGGTGCCAAATAACGTAAGTCTATTACTAAAATTCTGCAACCGTATTTTCGTATTTTTGACCTTACTAAGTAAATTTTATTGTTCTTTGTAGTTTTAATTTGTTGTTCGAATAAAATATAATAATAATAAAAGTAATGTGTAAATGATTTCTAAAACTGTCTTTATTAGTTAACTAAATAAAACCGTTTCTAATGATTTTCGTTGTCTTTATTTGTTAAAAATAATCAAATAAAAATAAATCTCTTTTAATAATGATTTTCTTTTCATTTATATCATTATTATATGTAGAAAACTATTTTCCTTAAATGAATTCAAAATTAACGAATTATAGGTCCCGCAAAACCGAAACATATTTTTTACCCACTTTTATGGGAAATATTTGGGAGCTGGTATCACTCAATACGCCCGCAGCGCTTGTAAAACAGTACAAGTTACGCATACTTGTGTGCGTGTCACGCACACTAGTGTTTCAAATCTGGCCTGTTCTTTTTGTTGCAATTACAGCGCATCACTCTATCTAGACATTTATATAATCAAAGTGTTTTTGATGTAATCAATAAATTGAATTGAATATCTCGTAAAATGCGTGACACATGAAATTCAATGAGATATTTTAGTAAAATCGTATATATTTTAATAGGTCGTCATTTATTTGTAAATATTCAAACAAATATTTCTATCGAAACAAAGCTATCAGATTCTACGGCGCAAAATAAAATAGAGCCCGATATTTTGACAGTTCTTCTGATTTTCAAATTGAATTAACGATGTGGCCGCACCAATAAATATTGCGATGGGTTTTTTCACATAATTTCGAAAACAATCTGATTTTTAGACTGGCCACACTAACAATAATAAAATTAAAATAATAATAATAACTTTAGCAAAAGTACACTTGAAACAGCGCGCTTACTTTAATTGATAGTTTATTTTTTTTATTTCGTTTACGATTTAGCTTTCTGCGGAAACAGACGGTACTAAATCATACCTATGGAATTAATTCTACCACATTAGAATAGAATTGTTAAAATATTTTTGTTTACGAAACACAAATCTATATTAACACATTGACATATTTAATATCAACTTTGCGAGTTTTGTGGATAATGTTAAATATTTATTCCAACACTATTCCTAAACTGATCTTGTATTTTTGTAAACCTATAATATAGTTTTCGGTTTTTGAAGTAAAACTTCTTTACGCACGCTTGACTTGGGGGTAGGCTGGCGAATGCGTTACGAAAGGTGTAATGCGTTACGGGCGAGGCGAATGGGCTGTACCACACTGTTGAAGCAAGAGAGAGCAGTGCGCGTGCTCATTTTCTTTCTCTCTTCCTCTCATAGCCAGTGCATGAAGATTATTCGTAATTTCATTTCGTTCTTGAACAATTTTATAAATACTGTAGGAGCAAGAGAGAGCAGTGCGCGCTCACATTTTCTTTCTCTCTAGAAGTTTTACTTCAGTCGTGTGGTCTAAAGCATAATCGTTTTTGTTCTTTCATTTTAATGGCTTGTGTTTTTGTATTTTTTTTTTATCAACAAAATGTACCATAAAAATTTTACCACCAACAAAATGTAACAAATTTACTGTACCGAAATGTGAAAGCCCTTTGGGCTTTGAATAAATAAATGTGAGTGAGGAATGAGTTGTAGGTTACGAGTGTAATTATTTGAATAATGATAAAAATCTGATAAGGGTTTACAAATACAGATTCAGTTTTGGTTTTTGTAATTGCCAAATATTGGTGACTCATATGAATGCAAACTTTCTTGAAATTTAAAACGTTTTGTAAAGTCCTGTTCCGAGGCTAATTCATTTCTTTATATTAAAAGAAAGATTTTCTTAATAAATGAACATATTAAATAAACAGTAATAAATTTTCAACCCTTAAAATACTCGACGCTAAATGTAGCTTTGTATCCTCCAAATGATTCAATTCACAAAACGATGAATGGAATAAGTAATATGGGTCCGCATCCCGACAAGATATAATTCACTTAGTCAATTCGATTAGGCAGGGTGTGTTTTGTATACATTTATCAAGATAGCACCAGACCATTTTCTGATGCCTCAATCTAATTATCTGCTGATGTATCTTGGCTTCCGTTATTCTGAGAATCCATCAATATATTTTACGAGAACAAAACGAATTTGACGCGCATTGTTTTGCCTCCTAAATTATACAAAAATAAAAAATAAAAATAATATACAAACCTCGAAAAGAATGTGACTTTACTAGGGTATTCCGTTCTAAGGTCACATTATACATGGTTTTGTGAATGAATTTTAAAATTTAAAAAAAAATGTTTTTAGTATGTTCATTTTTACATGCAAGTTTTTTTAAATATAATGTGTTTTTGTCAGCGATTTGATTATAACCTATTTCTATTTCTTATTATATTCTATATCGGCATCACGGGTATTGAAAGCCCGTCAACTTGGAAAAACAACGTTTTCAAAATTGCATACCATTCTTGACGGTCTTTGATATTTTTGTTACTGAACTGGTTTTTTATTACTATTATTAGGTACTAAATATTATTTTATATTGTATACTATTTTTTCAAATGCATTATTACATTACGTACCTTTCAAGCATTCTTTATCTTAATACTATTATGTGCTGTGAATACTATTATTCCCAAATTACAATACTTCTAATGCTGATGGTTTAATGTGTTTTTTTAATAGGTTCTCATAGGCAGGTAATAAAAATAATAATTAAAAAAAAAAAAAATTGTACTTCGCCGATTTTGTGAGAAATCACCACAAGGTACTCCCCCGTCTTCCTTTTTCTCATCTACTTCATCTTAACTCCCATTTAGCCTCACAACATACCCCAATTGGGGATACCATATTCACATTGGATCCGGGCAGTTTGAACTCTTGTGCGATATTGAAATATGTTAAAAAAGTGTTTTTGCCCAACATATATATATATTCGGTTGACATTTGTCACATGAGAACGGGTCGCTTCTACGACTCGTTCTTGAGTTCAACAACTCGGCTGTGGAATGATTTGTTCTATCCTCTGTGTTCCCTCCCTCTTACAACAAGGGTCTCTTCAAGACCCATGTTCACTCCTTCCTCTCCCCAAAAAAACCCTCCACATGGCATCTCCATCTCCAAGGTGGCATAAGCCCTGAGGGAAATTATTTTCCTCGGAGCCTCTTGTGTAAAGATAATGCGAAAAAATATCTATTGATGACTATTTATTAATGTCATTCTCTAGTCGAAGGTATGAATACTTGTACATAATATTAATCAGAGTTTAAAAAATTATTGAATCGCAAAAAACTTGATCGGGAGATTTTTTTCATAACTTCTTGTGGCCTGACTTTTCATAATTTTTCATTTTATTGGTACCACAAAACATAAAACCATTACTTTTTTATTTGGATATTATTTAAAGTAACTTAAAGCGTTGATTCGTAATAAATATTTTACGGAAGTAAAAATATAACCATTAAGCTAGTGTTTCGTTGGTTCTGTTCTTGGAAATTGCAATCCCGGCCGCAAAGTTATAATCCTGATTTCAGTAACGAAATGGTAGAAGGATATATAGAATATTAATTTTTCAAAGAAAACTTTTTCGGAAAGGTTTTTACTTTGTGATGTCATTATTTATTTTAATTAAAAGACAAAATAACTTTGTTTAAATCACTTTTTATTTATACACAATCTACATGTTTCGGGAACGATGTTCACCTCTTCAGGAACAAATGTATACTCAATAACAAAAGTATACATTTGTTCATCGTTCATGAAACATGTAGATTGTGTATAAAGAAAAAGTGATGTTAACAAAGTTATTTTGTCTTTTAATTAAAATATATAGAATGGAAATTGGTACAGCTGGTATTATATCACCCGAATATTTAATAGACCTACCTTGTGTTGAGTGTCCTCTTGATCCCTCAGCTCTTGTTCTTTTACCGGTGAATTATTTTTAATTAATTTTAATTGATAAACTAATGTTTAACAGGAGTTTTTTATGCATAGCACAAAGGGTAACAATTATTAAAAGCAATAATTATCATCCTGAAATACTCATCCACATTGAAAAATGTTTCCGGCTGTTAATTATTGCTTATAATAATTGTTACCCTTTGTGCTATGCAAAAAAATCTTGTCTTAAACATTAGTTTATCAATTAAAATTATTTAATATTTGACGAGTTAAAATACTTCACCAAATAAGGTAGACATGATATGTCTCGATGCCACCTAGTGGGAAATTTAGCACTTACAATGCCTTTTTCATAGAAAATAATGTTGGTTGTTTGCAGGTGAAAAAAATGTAATAAGCGGTAGTTGTTGAGTGAAACACTAGTATATATTGAATTATTTGGCGGGTAAGAGGTAATTCGCAGTAGCTCAGTGGATCAGAGCACCTGACCGGACATCAGAAGGACACGAGTTCGAGTCCCGTCGGCGGCATATATCTTTTCTCGGAAGATTTTTCAATGTGGATGAGTGTTACAGGCAAAGAATAATTTTACTTTACATTACTTTAATTTACTTTTACGTTTACAACTTCACAGCATGAAAAAAATTAAAAGTAAGAATTAAGAAAAATCTAACTAATCAGTGCCCGATCAGTTAGTGTTAAGCTTGTCAATATGAAACATAAAACTACAATAATAGTTATAGCCCAGAATATCGAAAATTCTAGAACATTTATTTCATGTGCGAAGTTTAGCGATAATGAAAATCCTACCACATCGTACTTTACTGCAAGCTCAGTAAGACGGCAATAAAATACTTGTTTCTCCCGCATTCCCCATTCAGGAAACGTTAAGTCCTTCTTTTCTTCGCAATAAACCAGTTAGAAAATTGCTGATTCTTCAAAATATTTTTGAGGTGTCATGAAAATTCGAGCTATCCATGGTTTTATATTTCTATGAGAAAATTTATTGACATTTAATGTCAACACTTCTATTGAACCTTGGAGGTTTTTCAGAAAGCATTGGAGACGGGACATTAAAAACTCCCTTAGATAGAAGAGTAAAGATTGCTGCTATATTATAAGGGTCACGGGGTCCTCGGAGGCTGTGTGATAAATAATTCACGGGACACGGGAGTGAAAAAATGAAGGGGCTGCTGAAATCGGGAACGCCGAAAAAGGGACTATAAAAATGTCCCGAAAAATATTTTGCTTCAAAAAGTCGCAGAGTTTTTATTTATTTTTGCCAATTTTCTTTGACTTATTGTCAATTTTATCGGTATCACAAAAGGATCGTAAGAAAATGAGATGGTTACATTCTCTTGTTATGATTTTAAGTAGTGTAGACCTGTGAAAAGTCACGGGATATTACTTATTATAATTACGGATTTGTGAAGCTAAAAATATTTAAAAAAAATATATTTGTCCAAAAAACAAATTTCATAAATGATTAGAAATTTGTCCTTTCGAATGAACCACTACCGCTAGTAAACTTGAACAACTACGACATCTGTCAAAAAAATTATCACCAGAAAATTATCAACATTATAGTTGTAGAATTATTAATTCATTTATTAAGATAAAATAATTTCGGAAGATACCTACTTTATCCTTTTTTCCTTATCTCTTTATGGTTTCCACGATCAGTTTTAATTTTGAAAAATAAAGCACTTCTACAGTTCATTGAACCTTCGAGGCACTGAGGGAAACAATTTGAATACCGTAGTCCCAGTGGGACTACGGCAACCCCAAGTGGGTATGAAATGGAGCTGAAGGAAGAAGGTGGGAAAATAGATAGGGTAGAATAAGGTTGATAAGCACATGGCTAATCAGACCTGGTCACAACACGTCTAAAACCATTTGAATCTGATATAGTGCGATAATGAAAGCATCTACAAACCACTGGGAATTAAAAATATTTATAAACAATATCATTTAAACATGGAATATTTGCTTAATACGCATTGTATACCGAGTTAGTTCTTCAAACATACAATCTCTATTAGATGGCTTAAAACCAAATTGTTTAAAACTTTATCTATCTCTTTGTATTGAGGCTCCTAAAAACATTAAACTTTTTTTAAATATTAAATTAAAGTTGAAAAAAAACTCACTTACACTTTCTATTAAAACATTGAAATATTTGGAAAAATTCAAAATTTAAAAAAACACAGTCCTTTTATTTAATGATTTTGAAATAAAACTGTCACCTCACATTTTACTCCTTCACACAATAAAAAAAATATAAAAAAATCTTGAAATTCGCTTTTCATTTCCAAAAATTTACATTAAAAAAACTCACGTTTGAATACAAGACATTCATTTCTTTGATACGTTTACTAAAATATGTATTAGACATTTTAGTCACCAAAAAACATCACTTTCAAGAATTTATAATAAAATAAAGATCTTAAAATGCAAATTATTTCTGAACATAACCTACAGAACCATTTTCTGACAGCTCAATTTAGAACACACGATTTTTGCGTCACAATTTGACTTAAACTAACGAAAAACAACACAAATTAATAGTAAATATATTGATTACATCATATTAATCACACACACAATCGCGACCGACTTTCTTCTGCATTCGCGGCTATTTTTTTCAGCGGTAAAGCAATGCGCAGGCGCATCGATCACACCACCTAGCGGATTATTATGAAAACTCCAATTTAAACGAGTAAAACACGGCGTTGCCAAATCTAAAGATTCACAAAAACACCGTTTAACGGCCGCGGAATGTTTTTTTTTTTAGTAAGGCGGTCGTTTAACGAGACTGACACTGCAAAAGTAAACTGCCCACAAACATAAATTTAACCCATTCGGGACCATGTTCCAATATGGAACTCAAAATAAACATCGAAAAAATACTTACGGAACTTAACAAAATTGGCAGTACAAAAGCTGCGAAAGAAGCTTAAACCGAAATTGAAACAATATTAATCAATATCGAAGATTCATGAAAGTTTGAAATAACATCACTACAAAACACTATAATTGGTTTGCAAAATAAAGTGATTCAAAATCAAGAGGATTACATAAACAAATTAGAAACGTTGATAAAAAAAGCGTCAAATGAAGAGAAAAAATATGAAGAAAAAAGCTATGCAATGGTGGTAAGGGAGAAATCGCACCCAATACCTAAAGCTAATTTTGCGCTACTAATTTCCTCAAAAAAAGACAAGCCTGCAGATGAAATCGAAAAAATTTTTAAAGACAAAATAAAAGTATCCAAACTAGGAATAGGAATTTCTGGACTAAAAAAAACATATCAAAACAAAATAATACTAACATGTGAGAAACAAAATGATACCGAAAAAATAATAAATGAAATAAACAAAAACCCAGATATTGGAATACATGCTGATGAAATAAAGAAAAAAAAACCTTGCATTATCATTAAAGGAATTGATGCTTGCTACAAAGAAGAAGAACTTTTAATAGATTTGATAAATCAAAATGAAGACATAAAAAACGCCATGACCTCAGAAACTGATAATGAACCCATTATTATTAAAAAAAAGCTCAAGAACAAAAAATCTGATAAATTATCAAATTTTATTATCCAAACAACACCAAAATTAAGAAAAATAATAATATCGAAAGAAAGGATCAACATTGGATACACAAAAGCACACGTAGAAGACTGTGATCCACTCATGCAATGCTATCATTGTATCGGGTATGGACACACATCACTAAGATGCCTGGAAAACCTGAAGAGTCCCAGATGCCTTCACTGTGCAGGAGAGCACAAAATACAAGACTGTCCCAAAAAACAAGAACCTGCCAAATGTCACAACTGCACAAACAGAGAGGGTTACCAAAATGACCATCCAGGTAACCGTTACTTATGTGAATTCCGCAAGAAAATGTTAAAAAATGCGCAAATGCGAATTGAGTACGAGTAAGTTTGCATGTTGCATACTTATTTTTTTTTATTCTCTTAAATATGAATAATTTCTTCACTAAAGAATTAGATGATTCGCTAAATATTGCGGAACATGTTTGTCACACTTTAAATGATTGCAACAACATAGTAGATAACATACCGAATTCATTCTCAATATTACATCTAAATATCCGATCAATGAAACAAAACTTTAATGAATTCTTACTTTCAATTAATTTATTAAATCACAAACCGGACGTTATTGTGTTAACTGAAGCATTCACCAGCGCCTACAATAAATTTTGTATACCTAGTTATAGTTACTTTATGACACATTATGCTATTAACAGAAATAGTGGTATTGTTGTATTTGTTAAATCCTGCTATTCAAACACCACAGTGGAAGAAGTACCTATGCAGCGAGTCAACTGCTTAGATATTAATGTAAATATAAATAAAGTATGTTTTAATATTATCGCTATTTACCGAACGCACGGATCAAATGAGTATACATTTATGGATGAATTAAGAAGCATTATCTTATCAAAAAAAAATAAACAGAACATAACTGTAATTGGCGATTTTAACATAGACGTTTCTAATGAAAATAATAACAAAATAAAAACAGAATTTATCAATCTTATGTCTGAAATGAATTTTATATTATGTATAAAAAATTATACTAGAGAAATTACGGGTCAACGTCCAACATGTATTGATCATATATGGTGTAATACTAAACATACTGACAAATTACTTACGATTGTATTAAAAAATA
The DNA here is from genome assembly GCA_951813805.1 of Limnephilus auricula. Taxonomy (NCBI): domain Eukaryota; kingdom Metazoa; phylum Arthropoda; class Insecta; order Trichoptera; family Limnephilidae; genus Limnephilus; species Limnephilus auricula. The sequence goes on from OX638393.1 coordinate 23,493,065, forward strand.
ATATTACTGACCATCACACTTGCATCTCTATACAACAACTTAATATTAATAATCACACAAAATCAGAAAGCAAAACTTTCATAAAAAAATCATTAAACCATGATAAATTAAGTACAAAAATAAATACGGAAACGTGAAAAAAAGAAGAGTTATATCGCTTGACAAAGAAATTTCCCTTGGATAAAAAAATATTCACGTATTATAAAAAGTTTAGGAACAAATTAACATCTTTAATAAAAATAACTAAGGAAAACTTTTACAAAAATGAAATTAACCTGGCTAAACAAAATGTAAAACATATTTGGAAAACAATAAATCAAATAAATAGTAGAAAAAACAAAAAAACTCCAATTAATAAAATTTATATCGGAAAAAACTCTATTAACGCCATAAGGGAGCCAATAAAATGTGCTAATGCTTTTAATAAATATTTCGCTAACGTCGGACAAAATTTAGCTACACGGATCGAGGAAAATTATAAAATAGATAATTTCGAGAAGGACTGTCTTAGACAAAATAATCTGTCAATTTTTCAACCAGTAACAATAAACGATATAAAAAATGTTATAAATGATTTAAAAGGTGGATCTGCACCAGGATTTGATGGAGTCACAGTGGAAATATTGAAAAGATACAATAATTTACTAAGCATTCCAATTACACATATTATAAATATTAGTTTGAATAGTGGAATATTCCCTTCCATTTATAAAAAATCTATCATAACACCCGTTTTTAAATCAGGCAACTCTGAAGAAATATCAAATTATCGACCCATATCTCTTGTTTCAAACATAGCAAAAATTTTTGAAAAAATCGTAAAAAAGCAACTCATGCACTATATTGAAAATAATAAAATACTAAGTCCTAACCAATTTGGTTTTAGAAAGAAACTAGGCACTCACGATGCCATTGCTGAACTAACCTCAACAATATATAATGCATTGGATAAAAAAAACAAATGTCTTGGTATTTTCATTGATTTACGAAAGGCTTTTGATAGTATCTCCCATTCTAAATTAATTAACAAATTAAATGATATTGGTATTATTGGTAAGGTAAGGTATTGGCTACAAAGCTATCTAACTCAAAGAAGTCAAAAGGTAAAATTAAATGATTCACTAAGTGTAGATGAAACTCTAGAATTTGGAATTCCACAAGGGACTGTTATTGGACCAATTTTATTTATAATTTACGTTAACCAAATGTTTAAGTTACCACTTAATGGTAAACTTATATCTTTTGCTGACGACACTGCAATAATTATCGAAAAAAAGACGTGGAACGATATTACCAATGCAGCCAATCAAGACATGAAGGTTATAAAAAAATGGTTCGATAACAATTTATTATCACTTAACACAGAAAAAACATATTATATCCCATTCTCTCTACAAGAAGAAGTGCCAAATAACTTAATTAACATAACAATTCATTCCAAAAATTGTGTAAATGACGGTACATGTAATTCGGACTGCGCTAAGCTAAATCATAAATCAAATGTAAAATATCTTGGAATCTTAATAGATCAAAACGTTAAATGGAAAGATCATATCAATCTCACCGTAGAAAGAGTAAGAAAACTTATCTACGTTTTCTATAACATACGAAACATCTTAAACAAGAAAACTATCAAAATCGTCTATTATGCATTAATTCAGTCCTTATTACAGTACGGCATTATTGGTTGGGGAGGGGCCTTTAAGGCTTCCTTACAGCCCATAATTACAATACAAAGAATAATTATTAAAATCATCCTGAGAAAACCATACGACTTCCCTACTTTAGAGATATTTCGGGAATTTAATGTACCATCTATCACAGAATTGTATAAAAGAAACGCCTTATATCAAATTTATAAAGAATATTTTATTAAAAAAATTCACCCCTCAGATAACATAAGCAATAGATTCAAAACTAAAGGCTTAATAACCATCCCTATGCTTAGAACCACCACGGCTCAGCATCACTACCTGTATTTAGGTGTGAAATGGTACAATTTATTGTTGTCCAAAAACAAAATTAGTATAACCGAAACTTTGAAATATGAACAATACAAAAAACAAATTAAGTCCCTGAAATTGGATAATGATATATTGTAACCTTAATTTACACTTAGTTTACGCTTAGTTTAATCTGCACTATTCAATGTAAAAAAAATATATATGTATTATTGTCTTTCAATAAAAATTTCTTTCTAAATTGTAAACCTATGTAATAATGTTTGTATTTATCTTATAAGTTTTTGATTATTGATTACAAATTTAATTAGAACGTTATTTTTTGCTGTAAATACTCCTCCCATAAACCCGAGCTCTTTGAGCTCAATTTATGGAGTAGTAGAATAATTATGTATAATTGTATAACTTGTCAATATATAACCACCTGTATGTAAAATCTTTTTCTTATTAATAAAAAAAAAAAAAAAAAAATAAAATAAAGTTTAACTGACTGAATTAATCATAATATGATGCGATTTTTTTTTCTTTTTCTATGTGTTTTATAATATATATTATTCATTATGTATTATTTTTGTTCATAATGTTTTGGTTTGTAAATACTGCTCAATTAATGTAACTTAATTAGTTTATCTCATGTCATTAATACACACAAATTAAACGTGAAAAAGAACAAGACACAGAAAAATGAAAAAGTAACAGTCGCAACTGGGAATCTTACTCATAAACTCTGTCTTATCGGGACAACTCCTCATCCCAATTATTTATTGTAATTTTTGTCGATCTTATAAGTTTTCAATTTTTGGTTTATCTTTTGTTTATTTCACATATTAATAATTTTATAACTTTTTGATCTAAATATAATGAAAATGAAAATAAATTTAAATCAATGACACTGATTATTTAAAAAAAATAACGGTGATAGATAACAGCACATTATAGTTGCGATTTTGTATGAGCTACTTATAATAGTTCGGCTGATTTAATTTTCGCCTTTGAATTTCCGCTCGGCTTTAGAAATGCCAAATTTTCTTTTCACCTGAAAAAGTGTTATGTAAACAATAAAGTCTCGTTAGGAGGCTTGAACAAGAAGCCGTATGGAATTTTAAGGCTACGTGTTGAAATTTCTTTGTCACGGTTAACGTTATTTTCTGCAAGGCATTCTACGGCGTTCGCAAAACATTTTTGATTAAACCGGAGACTATTGAAAACAGGAAAAGAGCCTCGCACTATAAAAGTTTCATGCGGGCATAGAAATATTGTCCATGTCATCAAAAGCTTTGTTGATAATATTTTAACGCACCGAGTTGAATCAAAACAGTTATTTGTTGGCGTGACGCCTAATTACAGTATATTTATTTACGAATGGAAAGTAAATCCCATTGTGGCGTGAATATAGTGTCACATGAGACATTAAGAGGATACCCGGCGGTGATTTTTCCATACAAACGTATTCCCTATTTATCTCTCTGGATTTTAACCCTAGAGAAAATATTGTTTTTGCATAAAATAGATATCAACTACTAGCGTGTCGGTACTTTTTGTTTTTTTAGATAAGTTACTTTTTATAGAAGTTATGACCTTCCAAAAATCAATAAAATTGACTGGTTTAAACGCCGTCAAAAGATGTTCAGTATACAAACCAGACAATGTTTTTTTAAAAAAAGCAAAACGTACAGACATAGAATAGTTTTTTCTTATGTAGTTGGTAAAAAAAAATTGAAAATCAGTCCACTTTTGGAGGAGAAAAGTGGGGAATACAAAACCTCCATTTTAGTTAGGTGTCAGTGCATTGTCCCTTTCGCTCAATATCCGGTGGAGTAAGAGCAACAGTGACAGCAATATTTTAGTAAAATCTATTTCTGCACCACCGGGTATCATCTTAATAGACGGGACACTAATTAACAAGTTGTGTACATGATATAATCTTTATTTAAAAAAATCTCGCGTCACAATGTTCGTCCGAGGTAAACTCCGAAACTACTTAACCGATTTTGATGAAATTTAGCTAAATGTGTGTAATTTTGTCCAACTTGAAAGACATGATAGTTTTTATCTCGATTATTGACCTCAATATTTATTATTGCGAATTAAATCTTTTTTTATGGGACTTATTTGTAAGTTCTGACAGATGGCGGTGTGAGTTATTTTATTGACACAACACTTGGTTATCTAGGTCAGGTAACCATCCAATAGATGGCGTTGTGTTTCGTTAGCCACAGCAACGCGTTGGCGGGTCATCTATTAATATACTAAACATATCAGTCACGTTTTGGTTTCCACCGTAGCAGTGTTGTAGAAATAATTTTTTGTTTGGTATTAATGAATACTTTTTTTTACGTATTGCTAGAATACAACCACGATGAGTTAGTACAACTCATAATGTGATATTTTTTTATTTAAAGATGTTCTGAAGTTCAGAACATCTCCTACTACCTCCTACTACCTCCTACGAACTCCTACTACCGTCATTATGACTTGACCGGTCAGTGGCTGAGTTGACATCTAGTTTGGATCCCATCCAGGCATCGTGAGTTTAATTGCTTGGATAGCGAAGTCCTCCGGCATTTTTCGATTACTATAGTGGAAGCAGGAGACTTTAAAATATTGTTAGGTTTTTTTAATTTTTTTTTATAAATTTAGAACCCAGGTATTGTTTTCCGAGAATAAGAGCAAGGTGTTGCTTGTGCAATGATGAAGAACTTAGGGACAGCAGAAGAATTGAACATCCGCTAATCGTGTCGATCGTGTCAAGTTTCCTGTCGATTGTAAAAAAAATATGAGAACATAATATTGTTATTGATTAAAAAGATATTGAATACTTTTTTTAAATAATCACTTCTAACCCTCCTCTAACCCATCCTGTTTCCTAACCACCCCTTGGTCCCAGAACTGTCCCACTGGCTGGGGACAGTTGGAACTCTTGTGATGTAATATAGCTATTCAAGTAATCACAAATATTAAAAACTAGCTGATCCGGCAAACTTCATACCGCCTCAGAATCAAAAAATGTTGTGTTTAATTTATTACCTGAAATAAATTAAATTTTTATAAGTTAACATAAATACTCACTCATAAATAAGTTCGAAAAATGAAATTGAGCTGTTGACTAAGCACGAAATGTTCGGCACACTACACCATTGACAGTTCGAATTGATTCAAATTATGTCGACCAACGCACATTATTTGAAAAGCCGTTCCATACAAAATATTTGAAAAAAAAACTTTTTCTTCATATTTATTTTTTCCGATGTTTTAATAGTTATTCTGTTAATCGGTACGGAAAAAAATCAAACAAATCAAAGATCATTAAAATCGGTTCAGACCTTATTGAGTTATAAATGATGTAACTAACCCGACATTGTTTTATATATTAAGATAAAAACACGAATATATAAATTGATCGTATTGATCAAAATCTTGGGAATTAGTGCTATAGATTGTATCTCGCTTTTTTCTAAACACTGATCTAAAAGTTGTAGGTCAACATTCAAAATATCGACAAAGCAACCCCTTTTGCTGGCAAACATAACCCGTCCTAGTATCTCTAATCCTTTGTGAGCAATAATACATATTTTAAATAGCTCGAATCCCTCTCGGGTTGAAACTTTTTAATGATAAAATCACCACAATATCCCAACACCACTCATAAATTCGCATTGAACAGAAATTGAAATTAGTTGTTCACTAGCACTCGATGCAGGGTATTATTTGGAAATACCACTAATCCAATTACCAATAAGTTTTAATGCCTTCTATGCGATCGTGCGGCATTATCAATAATTAAATAAACTACCTTAGAGAAGAACTTGGCATACCGACATAAATATATTCTGTCTAAGGTCTAAACAGTACAAAAATTGCGTTACATTCTAATGGTTTCCTTGGTTATTATTCAGTTTCTATTATGGTGAGTAATAAAAATTAGGTCCTTACACATAAAATTGGCGTTTTGTATGGGAGGAACATAAAGTCGATTTTTTTAATAATAATATATATATTTATTTAATCAAAGTATGTACCATTGCTATCTATGCACTTTTGCCATCTCATAGGTAGTTCATCGATCCCTTTACTAAAAAAAACCATTCGGACGGGAATCAATAAAATCTTTGAAGGCGGTTTGGACTACCCCATCGGAATAGAATTTTTTCACTTGCAAGAAGTTATCCAAATTTCGAAAAAAATGTTAATCTGTTGGGGCAAGGTCCAGAGAGTACGGTGAATGTCTGTAAAGCAGTGGCCTAGAGCGATTAACCAGCCTCGGTTGTTTAGCAGCTAGTTTTTCCATCATGGTTTGCAGTTGCTGACAATATACATCTGCCGTAATCGTCTGGCCAGATTTAAGAAAGCTGTAGTGAACGACACCAGCACTAGTCCACCAAACGCTCATGCGTTTGCAATGGATCCGCTTCCACAATAGCCTTCAATTCTTCATTATCAACTTTGGTCTCCGGCCGTCCACGGGGCTTGTTCTGTAGATCGAAATTTCCAAAACGAAAATGTTGGAACCAAAAACGCACTGTGTTTTCTTTTGCGGCACCGTCGCCATACACATCATTAATCCTTCGAGCCGTTTCTGCAGCACTGGTGCCACGGTGGAACTCGTACTCGTAAATAACGTGATATTTCAAGTTTTACATTTTGTAAACTAAGTGACGCAAAGAAAAAAACAATTAAGGAAAAAACAAATGAATTATAATTTTCGAAACACAAATACATGATTAGATAGCTGTATAAATTTGAATTTGGAATTCCTAACCAAAGAGAAGATATTTGAGATCAAAGTTGCCAGTACGGCAAAACGCCAATTTTGTATGTAAGGACCTAATATTATATTCATTCCATCTTTGGACATAATTGGGTGTCGTAAAATAACTCTAATAATAAATAAAAACAAGCAATTTTACTGATGCGAATATTTTACTTATATCTAAATTTTCCTACAACCATATATAAAATCGCGTTGAAAGAGAAAGGGGCCTTTTTGGTCCGGAGCTCTGTATGCCAGTATTTCAAAAGTTAAAGACTGCTATGTTAGTCAATTTCATTATCTATACTTGTTAACATGCAATATAAGTATAATTATTTCTTACCCAATTTTTTTCTTTACCTTATATTATAATGGCACTACTCCCGAAATGTTTTCTCTATTGGACTGGATAGTTTCGTTAAAAACAAACTTCTTCTTCTTCTTCGATGGCGCTACAGCCCATATCGATCTTTGGCCTCCCGCAACATTCGCCTCCAACTCCTCCTGTCCTCAGCAGCTGACTTCCAGTTTGTTAACTGGAGAAACTGTGCTGCATCCCCTCTTACTTCGTCTTCCTATCTCAGTCTGGGTCTTCCCACTTTTCTCTTTCCACCTGGGTGTCCAGTCATAATTCTTTTTGGGACGCGTGTGTCCGGCATTCTCTGTACATGCCCAGCCCATCCCAGCCTGAGGAGTCTCAACTTTATTTAATTAAATATTTCTATTTTTGAAACTGATTCTTGGTAGAACTTCATTAAATTAGTATAATATAAAAAAAGTAAAAATTATTCCACACTTAATTTTTTAACTTTTAAATTAAAGTGGAAATTAAAAATTGTTTTATTATACCATTTATTATAATTACTTTTTAAGAACCGTCTTAAACTATAAATTATTTTTTATATATGTTTTTTATACATATTTTTTAAATATATTTTTTTTAATATTATTTTTATATATTTTTTCTTTATATCTGTCATGTTTTCATTTCAAATAAAAGAAAACGTCAATTCTTTTTTTTTAGGTTTTATTTTAAACTATCGAGACCCGGTGTGCGTTGCTCTGCCACTTAAAGAAATATAATGTTTTTGTGTTTTCTTTTCATCTCCTTCCATTCCGTACTACTTTCCCCGCTTTCCCCCTTTCCTCGTCCCCCTCTCGCGACCACCCCCCTCCCTCAAGGATTTCCCTCCCCCTCCCTTCTTCCCTCCCGAGTGCAGCCACATATTGTAATTTTTTAATACAAATTTCATAATGACATTAAATTGTTTTTTTCACCTTCGCGGGAGTGCGCACAACAACTCCCCAAATTTTCATCGCAATCGGATGAATGGTATTGGAACACATACGGTACAAGCAAAGAAACATTTATTTTTATATATAATGATAATACTATTGAATATAAAAAAAGGCAGAAAAAAATCCAGTTTCATTAAAATCTCCCATTCAATATATAACTTCTACAGATCTACTCTTTCCTTTGTGGACCAAATTCATTCAGCAAGGCTCCGCTGCACATGTTGCAAACTCATTCACAGTTTTCTCTTATCCCTGCTAGTTCGCAATAAATTAATGGTTCCAGTCATTCTGTCTCCTTTATGGGAAACGAGAAACCTGCTTCGTATAACATGAACTTGATCAATTGAACAAACTGTAATTGCAAGTAATGTAATTACAGTTATTGTACTCGGTAGTTGTAGAAAAATGTGCCTGGTGTTAGGTTTCTAACATATTTGGATTAATTTGGTAGTCAAATTCATTTTCAGATGCTGTTTATTTATTTATTTTTCATTTTAAAAGTTTACACTTAATTACAAAAACAAAGTGAATTATTTTTGTTATTTGTTTTTGGAGTGTTATGTCGTGTTAAGCTACCTCCTTCTTTAGCCAACGTTTTGGGCAACGTCACAGTGTCCATCATTAGAACAGATGTGTGATGAGAGACTAAAGAAGTAGGTAGCGTAACACGGCATAACACCCCAAAAACAAATAACAAAAATACTTTTGGCGGTGAAAATCTTAAATCATATTTAACAAAATTAATCATTTCAATATTTGTTTTGGGAGACACGGTGTAATGTGAACATCGTTTCTTTAGAAAAATAAAAAGGTGGTGTGGGGTACAATTCAATGTCATATGGTTTTGACACGCTAATGATAAAAGCTTTATAGTTTGTTTGGTACATGCTAAAATTAAAATTTGATTTTAAAAAAGTCGAAAATAAAAGGATTTTTCTCATCAAAAGTCATCACTTTGAGGGTAACCTCGGGTATAACGTAAGTCATAATTAGTAATTTGTAAATTTAAATGAACAAATAAATAAAATAAAATAAATATGTAACATTTTTTTTATATATATGCCTCCCAAGCGTCCAATAAATCACTATTTTTAATATAGCAACATTCCTCATGATGCGAAGTCCATTCCTCATGATACAAAGTATAGGAACTAAATTTGGAAGGCGGGTTTGGTTATTGGCGCCCCCGGAACCATTCATTACGTTTGGTGACTGAGCAAGGGTTCCCAGGTTCATGGAGTAAGGTTCGTCTAAGACTGACGGGTGGCGGATGCTTTTTCCCACCTACTGCGTGATGGGCCGGATCAGGAGAGACTAGTTGAGGGATACCTTTTGACCTCTCAACCCATCGCCTGGCACTACAGTGGGAGCGATGGATTCATACGTTCGTCACTCCTGAACACATTGACCCCTGGACTCCTAACCAACCCTCATATTTTTTCCTTCCCATAAATTCCTCTCTTTCCTTTCCCTAAAAATACCCAGCACACAGCATTCCCAAATTTTACATATGCCCTTAAGAATTTATTTTTCAAGGTTTTCTGTGAATTTTTTTTTTTAAATCTTGCTCTATGACGCTTTTTCAACCATTAAATTAACAATGTAAGTAAATTCGTCATTGTAAATTTGCTACACATTCTCCAAGAGTCCAAATAAGAAATAATTTTAATGATGCACGGACGATCCTGTAAAAGAAATATGTCATGTTATAAGTATCATGTAAAATAATCAAAATAAAATAAAAAATATTTTAAAATAACTGTATTTCTTTTGTGTCTTTAAACATTAGCAGCGCCATAAATGGCATGAGTACAAAGAAAATCCATTTCCTTTGACGAGTTTTGTTTTAACCTTTTCGTTGTAATTTCCTAAAAGCTGATGTGAATTTAAAAATAAAATTCAGCCATGGGACGATTTGCATGGATATATTTTTCTCCGAGCTGCTTCAATCAGAAACGTTTTAGGTACAGCGGATTTTGCCTAACTTCATAAAAATGATTTTTCGTAATCGAATCATGAAAAATGAGTTTACTGCAAATTACCGTAGAAAATAAGTTACAGCCATTGAAAGAGAATAAATTGGATAAGTTCAATCTATGAACGATATCTAATCGAAAGGAGCTCACTTACTGATATCTGCCACACTGCCACATACGAGTACAAAATTTCCATTCTTGTAGATTATGTTTCATCAATAAATTTGTGGCGATTATTATTATATTATTATTACTGCACGGCCGCCTCTACCTGCTACTTGGTTAGGCAATTTAATTTCGACCACCTTCTGGAAAGAGCTCGGACCTGCGACACATTACACACAGCGCTGCGCCGCCATATCGAGAAACTTCTCGCGTGTGCATGTTTGACCTACCTTCGAGTACCTTTGGCTCGGCCTATATAAGGACTCGAGCAAGCCAAGTTAGTCAGTCGTTCTTAATCAGTCTTCACGGCGACAGGCCAGCGGCCTAGTAACACAACTTCGCAATCTGCGGTTCGGTCGGGATAATATTACTACGATTGTAAATACTCTCTTCATTTGTATATAGTGCATAATGTAAATACTGTAAATACATCATCATCAATAATCATCATCCCAGTGTTATTATTCCGACCTACAGCAATCGCGGAGATATCACGACCCACAGATATCTCTTCAATCAACCGGAGGCCCACAAATCCCCTCAACATTCAGGGTCCCAGAAGAGAAGAGCACTGTAACTGTAGAGACAAGAGACTCCCTCCAAATGATATCTGAATAGTTTACATATAATACCACGAAAGCGGTCTCTCAATATACGTTAATTCAAATAAATAAAAAAGCGCCATCTTAGTTAATTATAACCCTGATAGCTGATGTTGTCCGGTGGATAAAATTTAAAAAATTTCACAAATTTTTTCATCAGCTTTTATCATCAATGTCGATTAAGATAACGCAATCTCTTTTTTATTTCACTGGCTTAATCTGATTTTAATATTTGAAAACGTATTTTATGTTTTATTCAACAAGCAAATTTAGCGTGCAATCTTTCTCCTTTAACGCTCACACAACGTCTGGTAACGCTTGAATAAATGCAGAACCCTTATTATTTTAATCGGGATTAATGATCGTTTTTTGATAAATTGTGAATTAATTTTATAGAAATTCTTTACTTTTAACGGCATCACATATTTTATTATAAGAATTTACGAACGAACAATTTGCCTAGTACCTAGACATTCTTTTGTAGTTTTGTTTGTGTTGGTTCCTTCATTGAGATTATTTTCCATTTCAAACGCGAAATAAATGTATATATCTGCTCGTAATGGCATGGAATCCTTTAAACCCTTTTTATGTTTGTTTTAGGCAGGAGGCAGGTGGAGGAAGTAGAGTTAAAAGTGTATGGTTTGGTTGCGATTACGGGAATTGTCAAAACCTTTGCTTATTTTTTTATTTTTGAAATTAAATATTTGGGAGTAATAGTTGACTAAATTGACTTTTCCTCAAAATACAAAACTAATTATTAAAAAGATTTGCCAAAAAAATCTCGCTGTTGGCAAGAATAAGACGATCCATTAACACAGTGTCTAGTAAACATGTGTACAGTGCAATCATTGTACCACACATAAATTACTGTAGCAGCATTCTATTCTTAGCCAACGGCAGTTTAATGAATTAGATAACCATTCTAATAAATAGAGCTATGAGAATTATATTGAAGAAAAATAGCTACACAAAAATTGAGAAAATGTTGAAGGAGTTAAATATCTTGTCGTTTAAACAAATGATTTACTTTAATACTATATTGTTAATCTACAAGATAATCAATGGCCATACGTCTATTGAATTCCTAAGAAAAATTGATAAACTGCAAAACAAACGCACACATGAGATGAGGAAAAGAAATGAACTGAGACTACCCTTCAGGAAAAAAACATAAAGAGTCAAAGCTCGTTGATGTACGGAGCTTTGAAGATATTTGGAGAATAACCAGAAGAAATAAAATTAGAAGAAAACATAAAAATATTTAAAATTAAATTACGTAAATGTGTGATTGATATTTTGTAAATGTATTACTTTCATTATGTGTATATATATATATATATATATATATATATATATATATATATATATATATATATATATATATATATATATATATATATATTATATATATAAGGATTGTATTAGGACATAGATAACTACGTACCTACTTAAAATGCCTCAATAAAAAATTACCAGATCTTCTGAAAACAATCAGTTGTTAACTTCTTAACGTCTCTTCTCTTCTTCATAATCTTTTTTACATTATTTATTCGCGATTGTTTCTTACATGATTTAAACACGATTTTTTTCATGTAATAATCTTTTTACATGATTCATAAACGATGGTTTCCAGGTCACAACCTTCTTATGTGATTTTTAATCAATGTTTTCCAAATCATAACCATTTTACATGATTCAATCACGATGGTTTCCATGTTATAACATTCTTACAAGATTAATACACAATGATGTATATATTTTAAAAAATTTACATCCTTAGTGCCCAATAGTTTCTATGTTATAACTTTCTTATATGAATTGTACAGGATGGTTTCTATACCACCTTTAGGGCGAAGGAGCCTGGGAAGGCCAACATTAAGATGGAGCGACAACGTGACATATCTACCTTGGAGTTTCTAAACTGGAGAGAGCTGGCACAAAACTGAGATCAATGCAGGAAGACTCTTGAGGAGGCCAAGACCTGCAAGGGGTTGTACAGCCAAAATGATGGTTTCGAAACCACAACCTCTTTACATGATTTATGCATAATAGTTTCCATGTCTGAACCTTTTTACATGATTTACACGATGGCTCAAATTTTATCTGAAATTAAAATAGATAATAACTTGATTAACTTTTAATATTTCACATAGCACTCTTCTTGGGGTGAATTGCCTTATACACAAAAAAAAAATATTTTTCACTACAAAGTCTTAGTTAGTAAATCATCCGTATTGAATTCCCTCCAAATGAACAAAACATCAACGAATTTAAAACCTGGCAATAGATTTCCTTCACCTATATTATATTATACTAGCTTCAGGATTAGTACTTCGAGTAGCCCATTTTCTTTCCTATGTCCCATCTATGTTTATACCAAAATTCTTAACCTACTTATTTAAAATATCTATAATTATTGATTCCATTCAAAGTATGTATTAGGTGAATACTTCAAATAAATTTAAATATTTTCTAAAATGGAATTTTGATTTAACGATCATTATTTTTCAAAATGTCATTCTCAAATTTTGACATTTTCTATTAAACAATAATTATTATTTGTAATATATGGAAAATAGTTAGCTTTATAAATTATAACCTATATGTTATTCTGATGTATGAGCTATATTATTGTAAAGTTTCATTAAAATCTATTCAGTAGTTTTTGCGTGAAAGAGTAACAAACACATGTACATCCATACAAACTTTCGCGTTAATAATAATATAGTATGGTATATAGTATAGTAAGTTTAAGATTAACAAATTTAAGTATTTTCTTTTGTTAACTATTATAAAAAGAACTTCATATTTTGAAGTTAATCCGGTAGAATATGTAGTAAATTAACAATGTTTTAGTGATTTGATACTGAAGAGTGGAGTTGGGAGTACTATACTACTTGTTGAAAGCCCTGCATTAATGCTGAAAGCACAAACTTTTAACCTCTATTTTCCACTTCCGATCCTACGGTTATCTAAAATTATTGTTTTTTAACGATTTCTAAAAACAGCATCTATTTTTGTTTTGCTCCTGGTTTTATGAAAAACTCGCGATATCACCTATAGTGAACGTAGAAAAACCCTTTGTTGTAAAAAGAGGAACGGCTGCTCACCTTTTTCATATAAAACTTAATTATGATACTGAGGCCAAAATAGCCAACCAAACTAAATAAATATTTTTTATCAAAAGTTCGAATGTGAGCTATTTTTTTAATTATAAAATGTAGGTCATTAAAGGAACAGAGGCAGCTTTAACAATTTCTTGTTATCTCAATATCTACATTTAGGAGGTGGGTAAGGGTACCACCGCCCCTGTTATCATTTATCGGGTAACCAACACCACCGGCCATAGATCACCCCAAGTGGTTCGCTACGTTTGGTGACTTAGCAGGAGTGCTCGGGTATATGGAGTGAGATTTGACTAGGTCTTGCCGGTATGCATTTTCCCAACTACTGCTTCGCGGGCCTGATCGGAATAAACTATTTGAGGGAGTCCTAATCTTGACCTCTCCAGCCCGACTCGCTCGACCCATCGTATTGCACCGCAATGAGAGGGATGGTCACACTTGGTCATATTGACACACCAGATTCCTACCCACCTTTTTCTTGCCCAGAACTTCCTCTTCTTCCTTTGCCTAAGAAGACTCTCCACACAGCATCCCCAAAGATGACATGGACTCTGTGAGATTTTTTTCCTCAGGGCCTTCTGTATGGAGCTAACGCAAAAAAACCTTACATACTACGTTAATATGCCGAAAAATAAATTTTAAAATAGATTTTTTTTATGGAGATACTTATGTACGACAAAAAATATATTCGTCAGTTAAAATTTAAGCCCTTAAAATTATTCAAAAAAAGTTATTTTAAAGGGTTGGTAAGAAAGGGCAAAATTAAATTTCAAAAAAAGCATAATTTAAAACACCAATTAATTAAACAACTCACCCCCGTACTATATACTTGCTATATCTTTTGAATAAAAAAATATTATTCGGGGTATTCTGGCCACAAATCAAAATTTAAGTTAGCTATGAAAAAAGCCGCGCAGTCGTCGCTCTTGTGTCACAATCAAAATCGACCGCTTAATCATAATATACTCGCTTATTTTTTGTAAGAAAAATTTAATGAATATAAATTATGGCAAAAAATAAGAAATCTGCGAGGCTTGAAAATTTTGCATTTTGTTAGCGATTTTTACCCATTATTTACCCTTTTCGGCGTTAAAATTCCCATATTTTTTCAGTTAATAAAACCATATTTTTATTTTACAGTATTTTATTCGTATACCCTACGAGTTTTTAAGCAACCTTGTTTTCAGGGTAGAAAATTTAGCCTTATAATTTAAGATTAACCAAGACATTTTCATAACAACAAGAAATGTATTTATTTTAAGGGCGAAAGTACAGGTTTATGTCTTAAATGATAAACTAATATAAAATAAATTGAAAAAATATCTTTAATATTATACAAAAATATTTTTTCGTAAATTTTGTATTTAAAGGTAAATTTAAGAGTGCCTATAAACTTTTTTTTTATTTCCAAAATTATGGTTGGTTTATTTATTAAATTATAAATATAAATTCACACAAACATACCCAGATTTAGAAATTTAATGGATATAATGAATTTACAAAATTGATAACGTATTGTTTTAGTATTTTAGATCAACTTTAATTTGGATTTAGATCAAATTTTCTTAATTTTTTAAAACTAATTAAAGTAAAAATAAAATCTTGATATCGGTATAGTTGTAAATACATTATGCATTTAGGAAATATTAAACCATTTGATGATATTATATATATAGAAATGTGTGAAAAACTTAAAAGATTTCTAAATAAATCATTATTTTATGGATAACTACATTTTGTTTGCATTTGCTGAACTCTGTAAATCATTGGGTTAACTTACAAAAATAGTACGTACTAATTATATTAAAAATTTCTATTAAAATAAATGCAAAAAGCTTTTTATATTATATTATCATCTACATGTTTCTAATATAACTCTATTATATTTGCACGAAGAACATTGAACCGACTTGGTTACATTAACAGATATACTTATTTCATAAAAGTAGCTATATTTTAGTTTATATCAACTTTACTCGAGAACAAAAATCTAAAACCTACGAGCATGTATGTTTACTAACCAAATATTTATTGTAAACAAATACGATTTGAATCTACATAAAATTAGAAAGGTTTTTTTGTTGTTTAAAACTTAGAAATAAAATGAAACCATTTTTATTTTGGTAAATATAAAGAAGTGTGGTACACATTGATACTGAAATATGATTTTTTTTATTTCCGGTTAATGTAGTAGTTGTTCCTCATTGATAGCTTACTTATAAAATGTTTTTAAAATAAAGTGTGCTTATTAACCGTGTCCCACTTTTCTCTATGTTTACCGTTATTCCTATCAATTTTCAACACTGTATAAACATTTTATTGGGAGCAATTAATTTTAATCCCTCCTTCAGCACCATCGGCTTTTAAACTTTTAATTAAAAACTTTCAACGAAACTTTCGACCATCAAGTCGGGAAAATCTAAAACGGCAATATTAATAACACTTCATTTCTTCCTTAAATTTTATCAGTCAAAGTTTTCATTTGTTAACAGACAGAAACAATATTTACTTTTCAAGAAGATACTTGCGAACACTTTTCAGTACAATTTTCTCTTTGGGGTTTTATACAAGTTTGAACAAGCCATTCAAAAGATAATCCTTTTCTTCCCGCCCTAACTCCAAGAGTTTTATTATTCCCACCCTTAAATCTGATAAATACTCCGATATCGGCGGATAATACGATTTATAGTCCTCTGAAAACACTTTGGAAGTTAGCATTGTTTGAAAGTTCACTTGAGTCGTGAAAGCTGGATTTCTTTCAGACGGATTCCGGTCCGCTATCGTCTGTGGAACTTTCTCGCTCCTCCAGTAAGGAGTCGTCTTCTGTAGGGGGTCTCTCTGATGGGTCTGCCACCAGAACAGGCAGATATCAGAGTTCTATCGCTTCTGGACCTTTCCACGTCACTCCAGAGCGAAGGAGGTGATAGAAACGCATGACGCACCACATTGATAACACCTGTGAGAGGAAAAACCAAATTAGACACGAAAATGACTTGGTTAATTGGTTAAAAGCTTTAATACAATGAAGAAAGAAATTTTATATTTATGTTTCTTTCTTGCAATTCATTTAATTGATGAAAAACAGTTTTTTAAACAAAGTATTTATTAGACACAATAAAATGGCTTGGCTTCCCTGAATATCGTCTAATGTTTGCAAAATTATTCTAATATAATTAAATTCATGCAAAGTCAAGTCAAAAACATTCAGCATAAACATCGGCTTTGCAAATGTCTCATTTGAATTGTTTTAATGTAAAAAAAGTTAACCCTACTTACATTGATGACGGCTCTTGACGTGAAAAACGCCATTTCAGCCTTGCAGAGGGAATCGAATTGCTGGAACAAAACATACAATTAATACCGTAATTAACTTGCTCTGTCCCATTTCCAGCTTGTTGCCCTCGGATAGGAGTTTTTAGACTGAAATCCCCGTTGTTATATATTTTTTTTAAATTCAGATAAACAAAATCCATAGCAGGATTTAACACACTGAAGTTTGAGCACGCAAATCAAATGACTAACGAACTTTCTCCAATTTTTTGTTTGTTTTTTAATAATAAAAGTTTTATTTTTTCTTAACAAGTAGAGATAATGATGTCCTCACCGGAATCTCCCATGGTTAGTATTTCATTTACGTAATAAAATGTAATGATCTGAATAATATGCAGTAATTAAACATATATTATGCAGGCGTTTTACTAAATAAATTATTTACTAAATTAAATTAAAACAAATAACTTTGTTTAAACCACTAATATAATCACAATTACCTACATGTTTCAAAACCGATGGTTTCTTCGTCAGGGTAGTAATGACATGTCATTACTACCCTGACGAAGAAACCATCGGTTTTGAAACATGTAGGTAATTGTGATTATATTAGTGGTTTAAACAAAGTTATTTGTTTTAATTTAATTCAAAATGATGCCACAAAGTGATTTTGCGAAGTTTGAAGAAGAAAAAATTATTTACTGTTTTTTTTAGTGCAGGTAACTGGTTTCGGTTTCGTTTATAAAGAATCCTACAACTGACTACGTGGCAAGTATCGCAAATTTTTTTAGTTTCTCATAAAAATCCTGACTCAGCTAGTTGTAATCAAAACATCAATTCTATTGTCCAAGAACAGCTGGGAGTAAAACCAAATAATATAAGATAAAATAATGGACAGCCAAAGGAAAAAAAATATTTTATCAAATATATTATAAATGTTTATACATTCTATGGCAATGGGAGACCTTCTTAACCAAGCTTAATAAAATATAGTAGAGAAGTCATCAATCTTCGGAGATATACTCATAATTGTCATAGCTAACATTAAATAATTTTAAAATTCCTTTTGCAAGTTATTATGTTGTTACTGTGAATCCTTTCCAGTTACTTATCATCCAATTTATACACATTTTTTCACTTTAGTTGTAGGTATAATATGAATTTTGTACATTTATTATTATTTATGTATTGTTATTATTGCTGTGTAGTGAAGATAAAGTTTATAATACATTATGTTTTGAAATTTTTCTGGTTATTAGTATATTAGTTACATTTAAATTGTTATTTATTTGTGTTCTAACATCTTGTATTATTTTTATCTAATATTTACAATTTTGTATTTTTTGTAAACATGTCAGCAATGGGAACAGGACCCTTAGTTTTTTTTATTTTATTATTGTTATTATTACAATGTTAAGTTATGTGAAAATCTGTAATTGGATTTTATTTTTATTATTAAGTTATTTGTAATAGGTGTAAATAATCTGTTGATTTTCCCAAATAAATAAATATTTTTTTAGGCTTAGCCAGTGTGCTTTAAATGTATTGTAAAGTTGACTTGTTAGTTGAACAATGGTAAGCAGATGCTCGCTTAAAAAAGTCATAAAAAACTGTTTCTAATCAATTACATGTGAAATCACTGAATGTAAGTTTCCTCGAAAATTGATAAGGTTTTGACTTGATATTGTATCCTAATAATATTGACTGTCGTTTCTAGCCTCAGGCGAGGTGATCTTTAGAAAATGATTACAACATTTTTAGGGTATGAATATGGAATACTTAATTACAGTTCAGAATTAGTCTCATGGAAGTGATATGGTATACCATTTATGGGAGGAAATGGTGCGTTTTTCGCACCCTTTCCTTTTTTTTAAGATTTTTATTATGAAGTTACATAAGACAAGAGAATTGTTTCTATGTAAGTTTTATGTTTTGGATAATTCGTTATTTCTTTGTTTTATCAAAATTTTGTAATTATGTTTTTTTTACATAAATTTGCAAACACTTTGTGGTGTGAAATTATAATCATAGCATCTCTTTTGTTCTATGTAACCACATTTATGTAGGTAGTAGTGCAGATACGTGAAAATATACGGGATTATTTAAATTCTCAACAAATCAATGAATGACAGAATAATTTTCTATAAAAATATTATATTATGTGTAGGTAATTTATTGCTTGAATGCTCCAAAAATGTCAAAATTCCTGTCAGTATTTTTCAAAAATTTTCAAAATTATTCGAAAACGACACTTCAATTGAAAGCAAATTTAAGTTCAGTAAACGAAATTTTAATCAGGAAAATAAAAAAATTAATAATAATAGACGAGTATGTATGAGACGATGAATGAATGTCAATGAGGCAAGGAGTGTGCGCCAACACCAAGTTGTTTGGGGTCCGTTCTCTCTGCCTACCCCTGCGGGGAAACGGTGTGATGGTTAATTAGTTAGTTAACATCACAGATAACCGAAATTTGTATGTTCGATGATATAAATACCAACCTGGCCCCCTAGCACACTAGATCGATAAATATTGATTAGATAACTTTCGGTAACTTCTCATCGTTCCCTAGAAAGTTATCCGATCAATCCTTATCGATCGATGACATGACATGAATGCGGATCGCCAACGAATAAGTAACAAACATATCACAATGACAAAGTGTCCTTAATATATTCGACATGAACTATTGTTTATAGTGAAAAATTAAAACACTTTGTTTTTACCACGAAAATCTTTATTTTAACACATCGTTCTCGAAACATGTCGAATTGTTAAAATAAAAATTTTCGTGGTAAAAACAAAGTGTTTTAATTTTTCATTAATAAAATGGTGCCACAAAGTGAATTTGCAAAATTTGAAGAACGTATTGTTTGTAGGTTAGCGATGTGCAATTGTCCGTGGAACGATGAGAAGTACCGAAAGTTATCCTATCAATCCTTATCTATCAACTGTGCTTACCGTAGCTTCATCACGGCAGCACTTAACTACCTACATAATTTTATAGATTACAATGATTTTTATACCTTCATTACAAAAATAGAGAGACAGAAAGAAAAATAAATGACGAAACGACAGAGGAGGGCTATAAGTACTTTACTATTAATTTAAATATTTAATGCCTTTTCTAAGACTTCTAAATTATATTCGTAATAATGGACTAAATATTACAGAAAAATAATGATTATTGAAAGAGAAGAATTTGAGGAACTCACCCTGTTGACATGGTCTCTCAGCACATTGGAATACACCATGGCCATGGCCTCCAGCGACATGAAGGTAATGCAGCCGATGATCCATGGCACCACCAGACCTGAATTTTCCTGAAACAAAAAAAAAACTTAACTCTGATAAACTGTGAAAAATCACCATTCCGAATCGAAACGTTGCTTGAAATGGTTTTAGCCGTGTTTGTTGTTCAGATTGGAACAGCCAGGTACTGGCAATGTGGTAATTGGTGATGCAATAGTCGCACAAGCTCCAGACGGTTGAGAGCACTTTATATTTTGTTATTTTATTTTATCGTATAAAAATGACATACAATGGGAATTTATACCTTCTACGCTACTGGAAGTAGCTTGTCAGCAATCTGCTACAAAAATAAATCTGTCTGCGTGTCCCACTAAGTCTCCTGAACGGTGAGTTATAACTGTATATATATATTTATATACATTTTTTAAATATTATTGGCAGCTACCTTTTGTAGTTGGAAAAAACGATAGTCTTATAATAGATCGCAATGGCTGAATTGGTTAGAGCGCCTGTCCCGGTAAGACGTGAGATCTGGGTTCGAATCCCAGTTGCGACCATTATGTTTTTTTATTTTTCTGTGTCTTGTTCATTTTCATATTTTAATTTAGATTACTGTTGTTGTCTTCTTCTTCAATGATATATTACATTGATGGAAATAACCTTCTAAAGTTAAAAAAAGAGTTTTGCTTATAAAAAAATTTGTTGAGAATTTCGAGGTTAACCCAACTTTTAACCCGACAGGTTTTTTCCACCATGAGCCACAGAACTTTGAATTTCCCGTTGATTTATCAAAAAATTAAGCAAGATGCCGTACTGTGGAAATGCTATTTGTGTGAGAAAATTTGCACCGCCAGAAAAATAAGGTCAGTAAATATTTTTCAGCTGCAACGTCATTTCTATTATGAGCATTAAATATTTCAAAAATCTATCCATTTTTCCAAAAATGTATAAACACCTTAAAAATCAAGTGTTTTTTCATTGTTCAAAATTGTATCAACTCTAGGAAGTAGATATTATTTTTAATTGTCATTTTGGTAATTTGCAAATGCAAATTGGCTTTTTAACCTTCACCTGTTAGAAGAGTCAGAGTTCCGATAGCTAGGGCGGTAATTCGACAGCCCATGATTATATATAATTTTCACGTTTTTGGCCAATTATCTTTATTAAAATAATGGAATCGTTAAAATACATAAGATCAAAATTAAAAATTGACAAAATCCTCTTAGATTCTTCTCGGGACTCGAGCAATATCTTCATCGGTGGTGAACACTCGATTCTTAAAAACAATTTAATAACCCATTATTAGCTTTCACTACGAAATAGTGGGATTTATAAAAAAAAAAATAACATGGAAGGAAAGAGAAACACTGGTAACAAATGCAGAGAAAATGACCTTTACTATAATCTAGACTAGAGTATTGTTAATTACAATTAACTCGCGCAATCACAACTAATACACACTACGAAAAATTACTGCACTTGACATTTTTCATGATTGCTTGCTAAGTTACAAAACCAAATTATTAATTTTCTTAGTGTGATATAAGTTATTTTAAAACTTGATTTTTCTTAAACTCTTATTAACTCATCAGCATGTGATTCTTGATGTCAAAATTTCACTTATTTCTCCACAAAATTTGTTCCCTTTTATTATTATTATCTTTAGTTAAGTTTTAAGAAAAATTAAAAGCAAAAAAGGCAAAATTACCTAATGATATTCTAAGGACTTGTAATATGTACTATATATAACCATGTAAGAATTTAATTTAATATAACTTGTTTCATAATGTAATATGTATGTCATAAAAAATTGCAAAATAAATACGGTACCGAAATTTTTGCAAGCAGTAAAGAAATATTTTCTTACTTTTTACAAAAAAATCTCGAATCCGCTCGCCAGGGCGGCAAATTGACCGACGCGACGTGATGAGTCCACCGAGTTTGTGGTACTAAGTTGGCAAGCTGGGTTTGTGGTTTGTGTACTGAGCTGACGATCTAGCAAGTAAAAGTTTAACTAGAGAATACATACCCTCCACAACTCCCTAGGCACTCTGGAGAGGAATATGCACAAAAATTCAAAGGGTGGTCAATTTACCGCCCTTGCGAGCGGATGAAGGTTAATTAAACCGAATTAACTTTTACGTTATCAGATTATTTATTTAGTGAGAGGATTCGACACAGTGCCATTTTAATTAAAATATTGATTAGAGTACTATATCATACATTTTTGTTACCTTTTCAAAATCATTCAAACAAATAATGTTCGTTAATTATCTGGTACCCGCAGAAAACTGGAAATGATTTTATTTATCGAAGGCTTCAACATAATTTAATAATTTTTATAAACCTTGTGGTTGGGAAAATATGGATTAACAAAAAAAAATTCTAACCAACGACTTACGGGGATTTAAACCATGGCTGATGATTTGTGATAAGTGACATTGGAAATAATGTTCCACAAAAATCAAAATAATATGTACTGTATAATACAGTATAATGTAAACCAATATAAAACATAAGTCAATGTAAAAGCGAACAGATTCTCTAAAAAAAATCTAATCGTGAAAGTGCATGTATTACCATAAATATCAGCTAACCCCAAATTGTATAGGTGAAATTTCTGGGGGTCTTTTTTGCGGTGGTAATTTGAAATTCGCACGATTCTCTTTCGTGAAATTAAGTAATAAATATTGTTATATCGATTTTTTTAGTGGACACATAAGGCGGAATGTCCCATTAAATAAATCTCAGTAATCGTTTGTCCAAATTCTGGGTATTTTTCCAATTGTTCTTTTTCGGTTTATTTTTTAGGACGACCGAAAATGATCGAAAAAAGTGTTTAAAACGAGAAATGAAATGTAAGCCGTTCATAATAGTATTGAAATCTCTCGGGTAATCAGGTTGACTGTTTTCGATATAGCAAAAAGTTTGCTAAAGCAAGATAATTAAAGTGGTAAGTAAGAATGTGAAGTCAAATCCTTTAATGTATGTTTCGATATTTTTCTTATTCCACGCGGCCCGTGTTAATCGTTGTACGTGTTCAAAAAAAATCTTAACCTTTTATATATATTTTTTTTACTTTATTCGTAAAATATTTTTGTGTACAGTTTTTTTACATGCTTTTCGACAACCACCTAGGCACATGCCCGTGTTATGGTAGTCTATGGTATCTATCTAAAATGCTTTTAATAAAATTGTTTGTTTTGTTGCAGTTTACGGAAAATTATCGTTTACTTTTTTTATCATTATATGTACACATGTGACAAAGGTCACCCTAGGTGGTTCGCTACGTTTAGTGACTTAGCAGGGGTACTCGGGTTCATGGAATGAGGTCTCTCAGGATATTGGCGGCGGATGCGTAAACTCTCTCGGAACATCGAATTGCACCGCAGGGGGAGGGTTAGATTCATTTCCGTCATTTCTAGACACACTAACCCCCAGATTCCTACCCACACTCACTCCTTTTTCCCTCCTAGAACTTTTTTTCATTTCTTTCATAAAAATACCATCCACACAGCATGCCCAAAGATGCCATAGGCCCTGAGGGGAATTACTTTCCTCAAGGCCTCCTGTGTGAAGCCAATGTAAAATATATGTGATCTAATGATGTTAGAATAAAACGGTTTCTATGTACAGGTGACGGTTAAAGCGGACGTTTAACTTGACGCCCTATCCCTGTCCATTTTTAACAAGCGGCTATCGGGCGGCTATCTTGGATGCTACACTCTACCAAGGGTTTGTTTGCAGCACGTGTTCTGAATTAAAAATCCTCATTTAACGAAGAAGCAAAAACAGTCCCTTGTTAAGTTATACGGTATTGTGTTTGAATACGATTTGACCCCTTTTTATTTTAATCTATTTAAAGCAATGCTTAGAACTAACAAGTAAAAATAAATTCTTGTGTTGACTATGTTAATAACTTTACCTTTGATTTTTTACGAATGATGCTAATACGTTTGTTTGTTAGTACGTAATTAGTAATTGATATTTCAATAATGTAGATGTCATCATTTTTAATTGATAAACTAATGTTTAAGACAAGATTTTATGCATCGCACAAAGGGTAACAATTATTATAAGCAATAATTATCAGCCTGAAACACTCATCCACATTAAAACAATCTTCCAAGAAAATATTTATTTTTTTATTTTTTTTTATTTTTTTTATTATTTATTTATAACATATAATATCATTCACAATTATAACATCATTTCATTACGTATCATTCATCAATTTTTTAGTCACCCAATTAGTAAAGAAATATTCTCGAGTCTAACTGGGGAGCTAGTCTATGTACTTATGTTATACATTTAGAACTGCTTATAGATAATATGTATAGTTACAATAAGAAAGTAAAATACTTTCAAAAATACAAAATAATGTACAATGAGAAAAATACATATATTATAGCATTGGAATACCAATTAAATATTAGCAACAGAATACGGAATATATCTGAAAATCATCGATAAAAAATAAGTCAATCTGTTAATATAATAATATACATTAGTACTTCACCAAAAAATGTAGACATGATAGCTCAGTAGATTAAGAGCACCTGACTGGACATCAGAAGGGCGCGGGTTCAAGTCCCGTTGGCGGAATGTATCTTTTTCTCGGAAGATTGTTTCAATGTGGATGAGTGTTTCAGGCTGATAATTATTGCTTATAATAATGTAGATGTAACCCTAAAATCAAGTTTTTCGTATATTTTTTATAATTCTTTCATCGGCCGGCGTGGTCGAGAATAAATACTCTCAATGCCCAATCCGAAGGTCGCGGGTTCAAACCAGGCGTGCGCAAATAAATTTAATTTAATTAATTTGTATTTTTTCCCAATTAATTAATTAAAAACAATATGTAGTATATTTCCGTCACGTTCCAGAGTTGAAGCTACTCTCAGTATCGCCCTGGTGTAAGACCAGCATTCAGAATTGAAAAGTTGCTTGAAATGGCTTTAGCCCTGTTTGGTGACCAGATCTGAATAGCCAGGTACATCCCCACTTTCCTCTCCACATCTCATTCCCGTCTCCACTACCTACAGCCTCACAACATACCTCAATTGGGGATACCATAGACTCACTGGCTCCAAACGGGAGCGGTTGGGACTCTTGTGCGGTACTCTTATAAAAAACATTTAAAAATTTATCTAAAGGTAAAAAAAATTAAATGGCAGAAGTTAAAAATGCAGACGTTTTATTTTATTTAAAGCCATATATTTTTATTGTTTTTTGTTACCTCGTGTGCCGGCAAAAATATCCTGAATGTATTTTGTGGCATCCGCTGCGGAAGTGGTTAATAAATTCTAAATTAGGATTTTATCAATATCACAGAATATTTTTAATCGGCTTCTGACAGTCCTAACCATTGATAATACAGGTAAATGTATTGATTATTTTTATAAATGCTATTGTTAGAGCAATATTATATGAAAGCTTTTAAGGTGTATAATTTTATGACGTCGAAAGTAGAATTATTGAACCAGGTACACAACACGGTATCTAATCGATTTCATCAGCTTTGACTAAGTAGGTGTATGCTATATTGATGTAAAGAGCTCGTAAACAAATATGTACTTAATTTTATGTAGGTACCTACGACTCCAACGAGCAAATGTCGATCGTCCAGTTTATTAGACAGATAACTCCGAAAAATCTAAATTTGAGCTGAGTATGCAGTAATTTGTAAAAGAACTATAATCAGAATACTCATAAACAATATATAATACCAAATCAATTATAATGCAGAAAACTTGTTGTGAATAAAACTAAATTTTGATATTTTCTGGGTCACTAGTAGGATATTTCGAAATGTCAAATGAACATACTAATGCCTCCCGGTGTTATTTTATAGCATATTTAATAAGTAGAACGCAGACACGTGAAAATAATATTTGATTTATGGTAAGCATTCGAATTGCTTTCCTCGTTATTTTAGAACTTAGTATTTGGAGATCAATTGAACGATCGATGTATATGTATAAGGAGGGTAACGCGGATATACTGGGCGCACGGAGAAAAATGTAATTCTAAAATACGATCATATTATTCTTAAAAACGGGACTGAAGTTCTTACGAATTAACAGGGTTTCAATGTCTATTCTTACATTTTCCCGACAATAAACATTGAAACACTGTTAATTTGTTCGTAAGAACAGTTCGTTTTTACGAATAAAATTATCGTATTTTAGAATAACATTTTTCTCCGTGCGTGGTGGCAATTTTCTACAACCAATGCCGATTTAGCCAGGGAATACAATGACTGATTTACTACAAGCAGTCCGTATTGACAGCTTCAAGCAGTTACTGTACATGATTCACAGAAAAAAGCGCATTATTAAACAACTTGCCAAACAGTGTATTTCGGAAATCCACTTCTCGAGGTTTGTGTATTCCCACAAATGTAGTGGTTGTAAATTTGTATTACGTTTTCATCTTTTGAATTACATTCATCTGTATACATTCATGACTACTCCCCCCTGCCCCCACTAACAACCTCACAATATACTCCAATTAGGGATGCCATAGTATCACTGGCTCAAGACGAGAGGAGTTGATTGGAGCAGACTCTTATACGGTATTCACATAAAAAAAAATTATTAATGTGATGTGGCACAACTGCACGAAAATACCAGAAGGATAAATTTATCAAGACATAACCGAATAATCTCTATTTTAAATAAATTATGTCGTTTTTTAAAATATAGGCTACCATGGACGCCGATATCTCATGATTTCGAGAGCATATGTTTGTGCCTCTAAATTTCATTTGAAATATTATGAAATGTTAAATAAAAAATTATAAAAATTGTGCATTGTACAGTTTAATTATGAACGACAGGTAGTTCGCTTAACTTAACTTCAAATCCAACATTTTCATCCACATTCCGGAGAGAATAACTCCATTTCCGTGCTATGGAAAATATGACTACAATAGCAACAAGTTCTTTCTGCATAATGTATTACACGTGGAAGAGGTTAGGTAGCCATTCCTCATCCTTTTGCCCAATTAATCACCAATGTTTTTTAATAGTTTCCGCTTATTTAGTTAATTTAATCGTAGTATTTTTTTAATCCTTTTCTTCTTACTTCACTCGTCTTCCTTCTCCTGAAAAGGCAGTTTTTTTTTGTTTGCCTATGATAACACGATATCGATATATAATCAATTACCTCCACAACAAAATATTAACCTTTGTTTCCAGACGTACACATGGGCCTATTTTATGCATGATGTCTTATATAATAAATTATTAAAAGATTTTCGGAGTATACATGAATTTTACTTGACGGTAAAGATAACATAAAACCAAAACAAAAATTAATAATCGATCCCGAACCAAGCAAAACCGCCGAGATTATATCTTACTATATTTTCCGTGTTTGTCAAAGGAATGAGGATTTCAACCTCGCAGAAAAGAATATAAATAAATATATCTATAAGCTATCGGTTTCACAAAACCACGAAAAAAATTCTCCATGAACACTGCTATGAAAAATCTTTGCTTCTTGAATTTGTATCCTGAGTTTTATAAGCGGGTTTAGCAGGTCATAACCATAATGCGGGTCATAGCAGTGGAAGATTCTGTCAGTGTCCCCTCAATGAAAAGATACCATTACCAATCTAAATGTTGATCTAAATTTGATGCTCAGTAACCAGAACTGTATATATCCGACTTCCTTCAGCATAAAAATATGATTGGAAATATATAAGTTCCGTACGCTCTGGACAGTTAAAATTCTGCGGCAACACTAAAAAAACACGTTTCTATTAAACGAATGCACCACTCTCTAAGACCTAAGACACTTATATTATAAGACACTAAAGAGCCTTTTTGCTTTAAGTCTAAGAGCAGGTGGTCCGATATTAAATTATTCTTCGGTATCAGAACCGTTGTTCAGTTACTGTTTTTATTTCACTTTTAGTGTTGCTTTTATTACAATTTTTTGTGAGGGAAAAATGCTCATTCCGGATTGTTAGCTTGAACCAACTCAATCAAATTATGTACATATTATTGTTGGTTTTCTATTTCGTCGTTCTTGAGAATATTCCGTAGGAAGAAAAATTAATGAAATACTTTTATTTATTGCTGGCGATGATCTTTGAGAGTTCTATTCATAACACTTGTGGTTTTTTAATGCGAATCCTTGTCAAGCACTGTATACACTTTTGGAAAAAAAAATCAACGAAACACGATTTTTTCCCAATAAGACATTTACTCTGATAAATCATAATAGTAAAGCATGTATCTTTTCTCGGAAGATTTTTTCAATGTGGTTGTGTGTTTCAGGCTAATAATTATTGCTTATAATAATTGTTATCCTTTGTGCTATGCATAAAAATCTTGTCTTAAACAATAGTTTATCAATTAAAAATAATCAATATTTGACGAGTTAAAGTACTTCACCAAAAAATGTAGACATGATATGTCCCGACGCCACCTAGTGGGAAATTTAGCACTTACAATGCCTTTCTCATATAAAAATAAAGTTGGTTGTTTGCAGGTGAAAAAGGGGTAGTTGTTGAATGAAACACTAGTATATATTGAATCATTTGGAATAGAGCACCTGACCAGACATCAGAAGGACACGGGTTCGAGTTCCGTCGGCGGCATGTATCTTTTCTCGGAAGATTTTTTCAATGTGGATGAGTGTTTCAGGCTGATAATTATTGCTTATAATAATTGTTATAATTGATTGTTTCATCCCTGTTTCATTGGGAAATCCAAATAACTGCATATGAAAACCTATTCTTTTTACCTGTCAATTCACTTTATACCCACTAATTGCATATTATTGAATCTCATTCAAGCTTTAAAATTTGTCTTTTAATTAAACAATCCTTAAAAGAATTATAAATTTAAACCACAAAAAAATATTAAAAAGAGGCTTTTATGGATACAGTTCAACAAATCCAGTAAAAAATTTTCGCAATATATTTTGACTTGACACATGTTTTTAATGTCGGTCTTTTGCCGTCTTGGAATTGATATATGGGCTGTAAATAATCAAAGCCACCCCGGTAATACAACCCTCGCATAAATATCGAAGTCCTTCCTTCCCATATTGTTGGCCCGTCCCGAAGTGTCGTAAATAAGGGTGCAAAATCACCCCTAATATATTTACGTGAACTTAGAACCTCAGCGTGTTGTTTCCTAACTTTAAATACGTGATTTAGATTCACCATTAAGGATTCTACCGCCGATAAGAAAGTATCACCTGTAGTTATTACGTTATGCATTGGTAGGGTAGAAAATTAATATCCTGGCATTAATTCTACTTGTGGGGCTGATTAATTAAAGGATAACGTTATTTGTGGGTGAGAAATACATTCATTGTTTACGCTATATTATATTATTATCAATTTAATTACATCTTGAATATGGATGTAATTTATTAATATATTTTATGGGGCATTTTCGGTTAAGGATAATGTATTATTATAACGTCTCTATCAACTTGGGAGAAAATATCATTAACCATTACTTGCTTCGTTGACACAACTGAAATAAAAAAAATGATACATTATACAAATCAAATTAACTTATAAGTGAAACGGTAGTCGTTGATGAATAATGCCTATATTCCGACATCTTTGTATCCTGTTTGGATATAGTTAATACCCAGAATCTGTTAATTTTACTACAGTATACAGCCTGCGTCGTTAGTTCACGTGATACTTAATATACCCACTGTATACTTTACAGGAACATTGTATGTATTTCCATCTTACATCAACATCACCACAAACTTTAAAATAATTCTGATAGCAAATAATACACATTAAACTTAAGTTGTCAAAACTTGTTCCGCCAGATAACTTTACTGAGCAGATACAAATCTTAGAGTTGTTTATAAACCCCTACGCATGTGGTTTCTAAGCAAACATTTTTTTTTTATTTTTTTTATTTTTTTTTTTTACAAATACAGTTATTATACATTGTATATATATATTTTTAATACATTTTTTAAATATCGTGATTCACCTTTTTTTTGAGCAATGCTCGTGTAAAAAAGGTGGAGCAGCGAAAAACAATTCAACATATATTTTTAAAATGTGTAGTAAGGACATTGATATCAAATCGCTCCCCAAATTAAAGACATTAATTTTATTTTTTTAAAAACAGTTTTCAGATACTTCGAAGTTATGGAATTGCCTATTAATAATATAATATTATATATTTATATTAATTATTTTCTAAAAAAAAAAAATACATATTATAATGCCTAACCACTCTAACCAGTACCCTACTGATTCTACTGCAAGCAGTGCAAACTATTTCAATAATAAATATTATCATTTCGTAACATTCTTAGATAAATACTTAATCTTATTATTTTAAAAATCTATTTTATTAATCTTTCATTTTTAAATATATATTTTTATTTTATTTTCAATCCCGTTATTTTCACGAGTCTGCGCTAGTATTTTATAATATTCCTGTATTTTTCCTCATTTTTTACTGGCCTTCATAAAAAAAGAAACGATTTCTTGTAGCATTATTTCGTGTTGCAACTTGAATAACTGCAGGGCGAAACACTGCAAAATTTATATTTTCACGATTGAAAGGGGAATATTTGGGAATAAAATAACTTAATTAGATCGGTACATATTTTTTTAAACCCTCTGAAAAATCTCTGAATAAATCTTTTCTTCAATGGGTTGAAACAAGAAAATAACTGTGGGTTATGAAAATGGCAGCTCTTTGATCGAACCACTATTTAATTATTTTATAAAATTGTGTCCCACCAGTTTTTACTTTTTTTTTAAATCCTAATTTCCTTTGGCTGTCCAATCGCAAAGTAACTTTTTCCTTGTCAAATATCAAAGAAACCTGTTCCACGTCAAATAGCAAAGTAATTATTTTCTTACCAAAAATGTAATGTGGCGTCGATTGGCTCAACTTTCGACTATTTTATATCGATATCTCCATCATGATTTTGCTGTTGATAGCCGAACCGATATTGACAGGGAATAAATAATAAATCGTTATAGGGTGGCAACACTGGCGGAACTATCTATGAATTAAGATTCCTAAACGTCAAACGGCTACGTAAACATTAAAAACACTAATAAATTTACTATGACGAATTTAAATACTTCCTTTAAAATACATATATTGGCCGTCCGGGTGTACTTTTTGATAATAATCGAGTTAAATAGTTAATGAAATTATTAGTGATATTTTAACAACTTTCTTTCTCCAAGCTGGGAACCGAATCAATTGATCGCGTTTTAGATGAATTATTGTAGTACATGGATCGCTTACACAATGTCTTTCAAATCTTAGAGCTTCGTTAGTTCAACTCCATTCATTCAGACATTTTTGCATAACGAACGATATCATTCGAAAAGTTGTGTATATTGATAGCATATCTGATGTTCAGGAGGCCGCGCTAAAAACGGCGGCTTTTGTCAACCGACTGTCGGAACCAAAGAGTATGGATATTGGTTGGAACCATAATGTTTACCATGCTCGCAAACATCGCTAATTGACCATAGATAATGGATTTAGTCAATATCGTATTGATAGAGGGTTTTATCGATCGACCATACCAGACCGCCAAGTATTTTCCCACACTTTTGAAATAAATTATGCAAGAATAAAAATAATATTCTGAAATTTTTGCAGTGATCAACCAGTACAGCGTAAGATGAAGAATTATGGGATCAAGTCACTTCTTCAAGTAGACAAGGTCAGGTTTAATGTTACCATTCGCGCAAAGGTTGAATGGTTTTCGAACTTTGCCTTTTAAAAGGACACTTTTGACTATGTAGAAGAAAGAACGTGAAAATAAATTTTCAGTGTCATAAATCTAACGAAACTAACGCCATCTTGGAAAACTATTTTAACAAAATCAGCGCTTTCTTAAATAGTTGGGATAGAAACTTCATAAATTGTAATAATTTTCTTTGTAGAGCAACGATAATGATTTATGGATTTTGTAAACTTTGCATAATTAAACAACATCGTAACAATAAATTCGCGCTATACAAAATGTAATTTCGAGGGATGTGATTTAATCCTTTAATTACGCTCTGAATTCCATTGAACATGCTTCCGATAAACAATGAAATTTACGTACTCCAAATTGAAATATCCACATTAATGAAAAATCGATAGCTTTATCTACAAAAATAAATTTCAATGTTAAATGAGATTTAGGACGGGGTTGTTTCAAAAAGATTTTACAATTCATCAAAAATTTTATGTTAATTTTCACGTTTTGTGTAAGTTCTATTCAAGTTCTGTTATTATAGCATTATACGCCAGTTGATTCATAAAACTGCAATAATCGCATAACTTGTATCAAACTTTCATAGAACGCAAAAATTAACTTAAATTTTTTGACGAATTGTTAAAAAAATTTTAACGGGCTAATTAATATTCTCTATTTAAAAAAATAATTCTGGTTTTACTAGTTTAATTTATTACAATTATTATAAGCAATAATTATCAGCCTGAAACACTCATCCACATTGAAACAATCTTCCGAGAAAAGATACATGCCGCTGACGGGACCTTTTCTCGGAAGATTGTTTCTATGTAGATTAGTGTTTCAGGCTGATAATTATTGCTTATTGTTACCCTTTGTGCTATGCATAAAATCTTGTCTTAAACATTAGTTTATCAATTAAAAAATAATTTTAATTTATTATATGCCTACACGTGTTCGCATCCGTCAGATTTAATCCGAAAACGCAATCAAATTTATTTTTAAATTTTGTTTACTTGATATGATTAAATCAATACATAAAAGTCGAATACAAATCCATTCAAAATTATTGAACGTCTTCGAGTTACATTTCTGCGCATCATCGATTGCAAACTTCATCTTCTTATTGAAGTTCCTACCTACAAAAGATTACCTAACAACTCAACTGAAAGAAACTACAAATGTATACATTCTAATTCAAATTATATAATAATGGCATATAAAATATCCAAATGTTCTAAAAGAGATTACAAATTTTGAAATCGATTGGTCCAAAGTATTGCAACTCATTTAGTTTCAAGTCCTTCCCGTCAAACTCAACAAAACTACTATTTCACTCACACAAAAGTAGGTAAGCGAAATTATTATTTGTACCCATGGGAATATGTATCTTTAGATTTGAATCACACTCTCCGGCAAATATTTCGATAAGGGGACAATAAATTATACTTAAAAGGAATAGAACATTCAGCACAAGTTTCGAAACGTTTTAGGAAGTCCACGGAGGTATTTGATCCTCACAATAACCTTAGTTTATATTTATTGTTTTGATGTTTAATTCGTAGAACTACATTTAATATTTTTTTCGTATAAATATTGTCGTCTAATACCACAGTTTGAAAATGACCTTGTAATGCGAAACAGCTGTCACAATAATAAAAACTAAAACACTTGCAGAACTTAATTAACCATTCATCTGTTCTGTATGAAATTACTAATGTTATCCAAAATGTCCCTGGTAAAATAATTACATCTTGGCGATTCTTTCAAGGAAAGGGAAACAATCCCGTCACTACGAATGCAACTAATTATGTTCTCAAAAGTTGTCTTGACAGAATCGCCATTCCATTGTAAAAATATGTACTAAATACACAATTTGCCTGTCCTGAAACGGGAATCCTCCCCAGTTGGACAGACAAAGGATCATTTTGTATTGTATTGTTTGTAATATATAAATAAAAATAAATAAATAATAAACATAATAATTTTTTTTTTTAAACCTTAGTTTATTACATTGGTGTTTTATAAGATAAACGTTACATATAATATAGTTACGCCATAACTGTATGATGTATAACCATATCTTATAAAACACAAATATATTATTTTGTTTAATATTATAGAAACAAACATTACATTTGTCACAGTAAGGCACAATTTACAGGTAATATTTTATGGTGGGTAACTACCATATGTTTCTTTGTAATGTCTTATTTGTGGTATGTATATTTAGGGATTAGCAGATGATTTGCGTATTGTATGTGTGAGTATGTTTATAGGTGTTAGAAGATGTGATCTGTGAAGGGATAACTAGGCGCATTAAAAAGTTTTTATCGTTGTCATGATGCTCATTGCTCCTTCTAAATTTAGGCAATGAATCCGAGAAATTTTTTTGTTAGAGTTTAGGCAAATATTATTGAATGTATGAAGAGGAAGGTTGATTATCGAATTAGTTGCTGCATTTGTTTGGTAATTAAGCATGTGGAATAGTTCTGTATGGCGTCTTTGTTTTAAAGGTATATTCAAATTAGTTAGGGCTGAAAGTTCGGTAGAGTCGATTTTATTCTTTAAAATTCGGTGTAAAAATGTTAACTTAGATACTGCTCGCCTTTGTTGCAAAGTTTGAAATGTACATTCAAAGTTATTGTTATATGTCGTGATAGAGATTATTTTGGATTATCTAATATTTTTTAGTGAAAAACCACTGAAGAGTTATTTTCTAACGTTATATCTGTTAATGGCTGGAAGGATCGTGCAATTAGAGTTGACCAAAACAATTTATGAGGATTTTGTGTATCGGGGCTTTTGTAGGTATATACTGTATGTGATAAACACTTTAATATATGTACACTTATATCCTTGTCAAACACATAAACAATTTTCTAAATCCGAAGTAATGATGGATGTATATAATTTCATAACAATGACTAAAATTGAATACGCCTTAGCTGTATGGACCCCGTACCAGCCAAAATACATTGAGAAGTTAGAACAGATTCAAAATGTTTCTTAGGCACCTGTATATGAGAGTGCATAAAGTGTAGCCGCGTTTCGTATTGTTTATAAATAACTGTTTTTATAAATTGAATAATAATCTTACTGGATGTATAAAAATAAATAATAAATTGAGAGTTTCCAAGACTGTTAAAATTTTGAACATGCCTTGAAGAGTTCAAGAGGCACATAAACGCCACACTCTATCCGTTATAATATGTATGTTATGTTTGCTTTTTTATTTTTTAAAGAATGTACCTAAAAATATGTCGTTTATGTTAATATGTTATGTTACACAAAACTACTGTTATGTTACACAAAACAAAATTCTGCACGCGTAAGGGTAGAGTCAAGTAGACCAGCATTTCCCAACCTTTTGATACCTGCGTACCGGCAAAAAAAAGTATTGTTTCGTGGACCGGCTGCCGTCTTAGACTAAGATGCGTACGCTTTAACTTTGTATATTTTGTAGTTGATTCCGCTATTCAACCTGTTTTTCATTCGCATGTTCTGACTACAATTTTAAATTACATGAAGTACGAGTTAAAACGGCACTCTGAATATTTTCATAGCAATATAAACCCTTCTTGTGTTCTGACTGCAGTATATGTGTTCATGAAAATCGGATTAAAAAACGCGCATTGGTGTTCACTGCTGAGAACTCAAGGGTTCTGACTGTAGCTATTCATATTTTAAAAAGCTGTATTAGCAAAAACACTTTTTTTCCAAATGCCGGGACAAACCTTTTAACTGGCGTAATCCCAGTCAATCCGGGACATATCAAGAAAACTTTACTTTTAATCGTGCTCGGGAATGAAATTTTTCCAATTAATTCCATTTAAATTCGCTTTAATTAATTACATTCTAATGACATTCTGAATAAAGTATTTATAATCTCAAAAATCATAACAAAATTAAAGGAGATTATTCTCAAATTTGCGGTCCCTGGAATAAAACCATTCCGATGTTAGGAGGTAAAAAATAAATTTCTCTTAAATTATATTTGGAATATCATAATATTCTTGAGAGTTCTGCAAAGAAACCATTCCTTTACTCCGAATGAATGTTTTGTCATCCCTAAATTCAAATTTATCGAGAAAATTGCTCGAGGTCATTGGTAGAGAAACCATTTCCATGTTCTGAGTGTAATGAATAATGTTCTATTAAATCAGCTTTATTTAATCATTTTCGGGCTAGCTCTACAAAGAAACCATTTGCATGTTCTGATTTAATTTAATTTCTCAATGAATAATATTCCAGCAAGAACTGTGAAATAAAATATTCCCATGTTAATGTTCAATAGTTAGTATTCGCCTTGTTCGATTTCAGGCAAGTTTAACTACATATAATATCTATGCTGTGATAATAAGTTAATGAGTCATTTTGTTCACTATTTTAAGCTAACTCGCCGCATAATATTTACACTGCGTTGTATGCATGCATCAGTACCTTCATCCAACACAATGGGTAGCGAGTGAACCGTTGAAAACTAGCAAGTACCTAAGAAATACTTAAACATAGGTGGGAGGGCCTAAATGTTTTAGAAGAATCACAATTGATTTTGAACACTTTATTTTGCCTTTTTGAATGGTAATTATTTATTTGCTAGTTGTGAATAGAGCACATGCATTTTGCAGGTTGCCGGGACTCTGGATAAAGCTAGTGAGTGGTTCATTATCTGCAGCGGCCGAATCTTGCGAGGACCATCAGATAATTTTCGCGGACCGGTATCGGTCCGCGGACTGATATATTCCCAAAAATCGCCAGGTTTTTTACGCTATTGAGTGATGTATAGTGGGATTTCTGGAATGAGTCACCGTCAAAAACTCTGATTTTTTAGGATTTTTTTTAACAAAAATCTTTTCTATCAGACTATCTGTTAATGTTTCCCTTGAACAATGTCGCAGTATCGTGTCGTTTGATGAGCTATCGATTTGTCTCTAAACACAACGATGTGCGGTTTACTTGTAATATTATTTGTCGTCCGTCACGACATGGTATGACCGATGTAATAACTATCTAATGGATTATGTCTCAAAGGTTAAATAACAGGGTGGTACTTTAATATAGAAATATAATCACGAAGCGACCGCTGTGACAAATCTAACGAGCTGTAGTACAAAATGTGACACAACATAATTACTTCAGTATCACTAACGTAGCTGAGCCTATCTCTTATGTTTTTTGAATTCTCAAACATCAATTTTTATTTATTTATTTATATTAATATGCGCCTACATGGGCATAAACATAATCATTTTTTGGAACAGTAATCGTGAAGTAAGATATGCTAATCAAATTATGTAGAACCCAAACAGAAGAATAGTAGGTATTATGCTAACATTGATTTATTGAGGCCCGTTATTATAGCCTGTCTGTAACTATATTTCGTGCAGTTGAACACATCCACTACTTCTGAGTAAGCATTTCCAACGGCGTGCAATCTAGGTACAGGTGAGTATCTAAATAACTGATTTTAGATCGAGTGTTCTTGTTGGTAGGTATATAGAAGGTAATTTTCAGGGTTTAACACCTGAAGACGTAAAAAGACGGAAAATGACATCAAAATTATCACTCTATCGGAAATGTCGCAAAGCAAAAATTTAGATTTTGTGACAAATTCTGTTTAAAGCAAAATATAAAACTACATTTTTCAATTTTTTTGTGGTTGCCTGTGGACTTAGCCCTTATCGAGAGTTGGCTATCACCTGAATATATTTCACTCTTTTAAGCTCAAACTGACTACTCAAATTTGTTGATGTTTTGTCGTTTTATTTATTTAGCAAAGTTTTATTATATTGTTCTAACCGAGTAGTTCCTTTAAACAGTGGAGCATTTTCAAAATTAAAGAATCATTGTAAATTATTAAGTTAGAAAAGTGTTTTATTTCGCGCTTTAGTTTTAGACAAGATTTATTAAAAGAGAACGTGTGATATTTTTAAAACAACTTGAAATATTAGATATGAAATTAAACAATTTTTTTCACTTTGTTCCACTTGTTTATTTACACCAGGACCGGTTTCGTCCTACTACGGACATTTTCAGACTGGTACTTGAAATATAATGATTTAGATTCCTTTATTAAATGAAAAGATATTGTGGATTGTGGAAGACATTTTTAGTTGCACTTTACTCGAAACCAAACTAAAACCGGCTGGTTTCTATATCTTGATTGGTCAAAAAGTTTATTTAACCATAGACGAAGAACAATCCGCTGGCCACTAGCAACGGCCGACCACGGCAATCAGCAATGCGAGTCGCGAATCACCACTTGCGTTACCATTGACAACGGGTTTTTGTGTGATTGTTAAGTGTGTGGGCCATCACATTGTCATACTAAGACAGTTGCCAGTTGGCAGTTTTCAGTTGCCTCAGTGAGCGGATCGCCTTACTGTACTCGTAGGCACGAAATTCTTCACGGACGTTACAGTAAAACACGATATTTACGTCAAAAACGTTCATATTTACGTCAAATTCTGTAGATGCAGTCAAATACAAATAATGGATAGTTTGATTTATTACCCTATATTGTTTCCGTTCAAATCGATCATCGTTTGTTAACGCTTCATATATGTACCGTTTTTTAGATAACCAATTATTACGAGTACGTAATTTATTGATGTAGATATAGTGAAGGCCATTTTTATATTTTAGCTCATGCATATTTATGAGGTAATTATGTTTCCATGTTCGCAAACCAATTAATAATTACAAGTATTTACATACAATGCATAAAATTTTGTACAGTTTTCCATAAAAATACACTTTTGAATGCTAAAATAACACACTATCAAAAAATATGTTCATAATTCTGCCAGCGATGGCTAATTAGTATGGCTCATGCAAACAATGTGCTGATAATATAAGTCATGACGTATTATGTTTTTTAATTATAAAGTTCAAACCTCAACAGTAAAAATGTCGAGATTAGCAGAAGATCAAGCAGCATTTTTCAAAATTGAGAGATTGTTTAATAATATAATCATGAACTAGTGAAAAACCCGCCCGCGGGTTTTTGCTGCTGGGCCCTGCGGGCGGGTTTTTGTTGTGCTTCGCCCAGTTAAAGTGTTGGTGACTATTTATAAAACCCTTTTGAAAAACTAACTACTATTAACATTAAACTACAGAATACTTATATTTAATAGGTAGATATATAATAGTAGACATTATTACATTGAGACCGTAAAAAAATGAGAGAAACAATCTTCACCCCAACATAAATCTTCTAATTATTGACTGAAAGCGAAAAAAATTTCTTCTTCTTCATACTTTTTTCCTTAAATATAGTATTATAGATGGCACCACTTCCGTTTGCAAATCGCATATGAGCGAGTGATAAGTGTGCATATTACGGCAGCAGCTCCGTGGACGGGTTAGAACGTTTTCCATACAGTGTGGCGGTGTGGCGTTGGAGATTTACTCGGAGTCGGGTTCCTTAATTTGAACCGTACGGGTATTATCGTATTAATATACTCCGATAATGATATCAAATTTAGTTCCAAGGGTAAAATAATAATATGAAAACTTCAAAAGTATTTTACCTGATGTCGCCACTTCCGTTTGCAAAAACGTGTGAGCGAATGATAAGTGTGTATATTACGGCAGCAGCTCCGTCGAAAAATGCACGTTCACGGACGGCTCAGAACGGTTCCCATACAATGTAGCGTTGGAGATTTACTCGGAGTCGGGTTCCTTAATTTGAACCATACGGACATTACCGTATTAATATACTTCGATGGTAAAAGAAGTCGGGGACATCCGAGGAAGGCACGGCATGATCAAGTGAATCAGATACTTGAGATGGGCCATGTCAAGAGTCAGAATAATAGAAGAGTATGTATGAGACGATGTATGAATGAGAATGTGGCAAGGAGTGTTTGCCAAGACCGAGTTGTTAGGCGGTCCGTTATCTCTGCCCACCCTTGCGGGGAAATGGCGTTATGGTTAGTTAGTTGATTAGTAAGCTTAATAATCATAGAATAAAGAAGAACATAATGTGGGCGTATTTCGTGATCCTAAATATTTTTTACATTAGCTCAATACAGAAGACCTTGAAGTAAATAATTCCCTTCAGAGCCTCATGTCATCATTGGGGATGCTGTGTTGAGGGTCTTTTTAGAAAAGGAAAAATATAAAATTCTGGGAAGGAAAAGGGTGTGGGTAGAAATCTAGGGGTCAACGTGACGGACGGACTCCCCCGCTGCGGTCAAAGCAATGTTCCGAGAGATACCTTCCTAAGAAGTCAAAAGGTCGCCCTCCCTCTCCCGATCCGGCCTACCAACACACGGTTGGTGGGCAGACGCATGCGCCGCCAAGACCTGGCCAAACCTCACTCAATGAACCCGGGCACAACTAAGTCACCAAACGTAGCGAACCACTTAGGGTGACCTATGGCAGAGGTGTTGCTTATACAAAATGGTTTCCGGGGCGGCAGCGACCCATTTCCGCCTCACAAATTTGTATTCTCATTTCGTTCAAATGGATGAAAATTTACTAAATCAATGGCGATATTGGTTTCCATTCAAATCTACGTGGAAGACATTTCTAATGGATCTATTCAGTATTAACATGCCAATATTTAAAAAATATTTTTTTAAATCCATAATTTCACCGCGAGGACGCCTTAAAAAGTAAAAAAAAAAATTAAAAATCTACTTACATAATAAATTGTAAGTACCACATCTTACATAGGTTAAACGAACAGTAATGGAATAAAGTAAGTACCTAAAAAAGTATAAAATAAAGAGTATAAATGAGCGATTGACTAGCAGCTGAGAATAAAAGTTTAAAAATGCTTGCATCTGTACAGGGAGGTTCCAATGAGAAAGATCGATTATTCCCCGTATCAAATTTTTCAAATTAAAAATTTTATATCGACTTATTTCATCAAAAACTTGTTTTAATATATACCTACATTCAAGTAAGCAATAAAAATACTCAAAACACAAGATGATAAATTATTAAATATCGTGTACTTCTTCAAAGTATTTTTTGATCATAAGTATTCATGATTTTTTAATAATGTCTAAACAAAATAAGTGTGTATTTTTTTTAATATTATTGTTTTAAGACCTTAAATAAATAGAAAAACTGGGGTATTTTTGTCACAAAACACGTTCTCGGATTTATTTTTTAATGATTTTAATTTTACTAAAATTAACATTCTGTAATTGAAAACTGTGTTGACTACTTAATGTATTGATTTATTTTGTTGTATGATTATATGATTTGAAATTTGTATGGTTTATAGAATCTATCGTTTGAAAATCGAACAAATCTGCCAACGACCAACGGTATAACCTTAGTATATTAAAAATACAGTTAGTTTTTCAAAATTTTAAAACAGTGTATACGAGATAAAATAACAATCTTTCAAAATAAATTTATGTTTTTTTGAAGAAAAGAGTCAATACGTCTAGAATTTGATTTAAAGGGGACTAATTTCCGGTATTCTCTGGTAAAACTCTCTTAACAGATTGTCGTAAACTTTTAAAATTTAATTTGGAAATTAACAAATAAGATTGATGGCAAAACTATCTACATAGTTAAGACATTAAACAAGATTAAAATAAGTGCAACAGGTGGTTAATTACTTAGTAAAGTGTATTGCCGTAGAAACGTAAATAAGTTAGTTAGACGAAAATAATGTCGAAATTGTACATGTAACAGGTGACTAAAATCAGGTGTGCTTTTGGTTCTTCAATTTGACTTTCTGCATTAAGTTCACTTCTCAAGAAACAAAACTAGTTACTGTAAAGTAAGGGTTGACGAGTTTTTCGTTTGTTTTATATCTTTGACTGCGATTTTCTGAGATGAGTTTAGTTTTGAATTATGTCGAGTTTCTGATTCATCTTACTTCAAACTGGAGTTGACTCCATGCTTTAGAGCAGTGGTGCCCAACCGGTAGCTCGCGGGCCCCTGGTAGCTCGCGGCCTGTTTTCTAGGCGCCCCGGCGAACAATATTGGTGAAATAAATTAAATAATCAATAACGAAATAATTTCGCCATACGACCATACCATATTAAATACAAAAACGTACCTAACTGTGCTCTCATTGTAAAAGCATTTTTTGGGTCAACGTATCCATGTGAACGTGCTTTTTCTCAACTAAAAGTAATTAAAACCAAATACAGAAGAATGTTAACTAACGAACAAGTCAAATATTGTATGATTTTGGGTTGCACAGAAGATTACCAGCCAGACTTTAAGAAGCCTTCGGAAATATGGGCAACCAAGTATCGCATTAGTTTTTTGCTGTTCCGGTCAATTCTGTTTGAAATGTAGTAAGTGTTAACATAATAAATAAAAAGTGGAGTAATTGTATAATGTAGTTTCCATTATATTACTTTTGTTTTTATTATTAACTCGGGTATCGATAA
This sequence comes from Limnephilus auricula, assembly GCA_951813805.1. Classification (NCBI taxonomy): domain Eukaryota; kingdom Metazoa; phylum Arthropoda; class Insecta; order Trichoptera; family Limnephilidae; genus Limnephilus; species Limnephilus auricula. The sequence goes on from OX638393.1 coordinate 23,535,553, forward strand.
TATTTTTATTATTTTAATTTTCAAAATAGCTCTTGGAGCAATCCCAGTTGGGCACCACTGCTTTAGGTTGATACGACGAAAGCGCAATCGCTGAACTTTGTATTTAAACTGCGTTTTGGTTCCTTCAACCTTTCGATAGCTGAAACGTTTCTGATTTTAGAGTAAAGATTTTACATTTTCAGATATGCACTGCTCGCATGGGTGGCGAAAAGTTATTTCGGTTATTGCTTGAACATGATCTACCAGCTTTCAGGAACCACATTAAGTGTTTTTTCAATTAAATTTAGACGTAGGTTAAACCTTTTAGTAAATAACTGACGCTATCTTATCACACCCTCCCTATCTTTGATTAGAAAAGTTCATGCACATGAAAATGGTCACGTTTACGGCGTTATACCTCGTTCACCATTGAATATAATATAATATTAACATTAAAAAAAAAATTGTAATAAATTGCACCAGAAAATGGTTTTTAACGACATCTGCCTTATCCTAGGTAACATTTTTCTTGAATGTTTAGAAAAGTGTTTTATCAATCAAAAACAGTGCTTTTTGTTTTCATCTGAATGACTGGGGAGATGCAAGTACGTTCCGCGCCTACACGGTTATGCACCGAGCGCAAAACGTAATTGTAAATATTGCGGAATTGCATTTTCGCTTTACCCGTGGCAGAATGATCTTTGCAATCAAAACATCATATACATATATTGATTTATTAAAAGGGTGTGTGTAAAATTAACCTTATTTTAAGAATTATACACTAAAGCTAGTTATTTCCTCAACAGTTCATCATTCATCCCTTACTAATAAATGTGTTTTAAATATTACACTAAGTCAACACATTGAGTCAACTGAAAAAAACCAGTTTGCAACTAAACTCGCTATCCTGTGGATATCAAAGTGATGGTCCGAACAGTACACAACTTCTCGAAATCCCGTTGTCAATGGCAACGCAAGCAGTGACTCGAAACTCACCGTGCTAGTTGCTACGATGACAGCTAATTGTTCTTTGTCTATGGTTAAACAAGCTGAGATAATAACCAAAATCGTAAAATTGAGAAGCGCCGTCATAGAAATTTGGTTGGAAACCATAGCAACCAGCCAGTTTTAATTTGGTTTCAGTTTCTCCGGTGATGGACCGCCTAACTGCCTACTTATTTATAAACCATTGGTATATTTTTAATGAAAAAATTATTTCAAAAAAAGAAATAACAGAATTTGTCCAAATAAACTTCACGATCGTGTTAACATTCTTCAGCCAGGTAGGTACCGTAAAATATTGAGGAAAAAAATGGGAAAGATAGCTCAAATAAACCTGATTATTTCACGTTTGTTAAAAAATTTTTCCTTAACCATTAAATCGATCTCCACCTTAAATCGGAATTGGAACGTATAAACAAATTTCCAGACAGAGAAAATGAAAAACTGTAAAATTTAAACAGGATTTGAACTGCTGAGCTCGCGTCGAATCGAAAATCCCGACCGTCGTAATCGCAACTGAACAAAAAATTTCATCGACTTTTGCCGGACCAATGATTAATTAATTTGCTGGGAGTAACACGTCCCTGCTGCGGCTATTAGATATGGGTAGGATCGGTGGAATTTTAATATAATCCATCGGTCTCCCGAGCAGAAAATGTACATGGACAAGCCCACGCGTGGTCATTAAATTATTTACAGAGAAATCAATACGAACGATTAAAATCGAGGAAAATAAAATATTTATGAAATCCCTTTTCGTGACGACCGATTGACAGCGTGCGTAACCAAACCGAATGGTTACCGAGCACGTTTAAAATGGATAGCAAATAAATTCCCCTTTCGTAAATAAAGCTTTTTCAAATATTATGTTTGAATTATTTTTTATCTTTCATGGAGCAGAATCGATTACGTATTATAATTTTGATGATCAGAAGTTTTATTTTTTGTAGTTTTTATGTAAAATTCGTAGAGGAGTCGTCTTGTGTGCCGTGCGGGGGGAGGTATTTGAAGAACGGAATTATTGAACCGAAGACATACATAAACGATCCGATTTTATAAGATAAACGATGATCATACTTATTTATTTATTTATTATTTATTTACGCCCTAATGGGCTTTAACATGAACATTTTACGTAATGATTATAGTAATTAAGTACAACAGGTTATAGTATAACTTTGTATACTGTATAACTATAACCGTTATACAGTATACAAAGTATAACAGTAATTAAGTATAACTAGTAATTATTTCTTCAAACTTCGCAATATCACTTTGTTGCGTCATTTTTAATTAAATTAAACAAATAACTTACCATACTACCCTGACGAAGAAACATGTAGGTAATTTTGATTATATAATAGTGGTTGATACAAAGTTATTTGTTTAATTTAATTATCTAGTAATCATTTACTTTACTCGTGAGGTAAGAAACATGCAATGCAATGTTGGGCACGCGTTTGGAAAGTTAACTGAATGATTGCAGACAATAAATTTCTCGATATGTCTTCGGCTTTTTTTTTTAGTAACCAAACATTCGCGATATTTCGGCATTTTGTAAATATCCGACGTCTCTTGACGATACGTCAGATATTTACCTCTTTTTTTAAACAGTATTGTTTTAAGTTCAAGTGCATTGTTTTTATAGTAAAAAGTAAATTTTAAATTGCGTGATTTAAGTAATCCACCAGAAAACTACGAATATAAACCAATGGTCGACAATGATCCTAACTTAACCTAACCTCACTTAACAATTCAAAATTCTTCTGAATTTCTCTCATAAATAACTGACGTGTTAGAGTCCGACAAGTCTGGTATTTACGAAGCTTCTTCAAACATTTACTTCTACAAACAGCCGAAATTTTCCAAATGGATTCCGCTCGTCTAGTGCGACCTGGACAGGTAAATTTTGTCACTAGTTTTTTCTCGTATTATTTTATTTTTTTATTTAATCACCAGATTTTCAGGAACGGGTTTAGTTTTTCCCATAGGAAAAACTAAACCCTTTCATACACTTTTCCATATAAATGATCATCTAGTAAATCCACGTCATGCAAGTGTATTATATAAGTATAATTAATACAAAACAATACAAGAACAACACTTTAATCTACCAAACTATTAAATGGGAATATAATTCACCGTCTCCAGATATTTTCATATCAGAGGGTTCGGCTCTGTGGAATTCCTAATTTGACCGATAAATCCTACTGATCCCTCAATATAAATATTTAAAAAACCTTTCGTAATTCTACATGTATTTAAAATGACAGATTTTTGCATTTTTATATACAAATTCTTTGACAAATCTAATATGCCTAAATTTTTAATAAGAGAGCTAGGTATAATGCCAGTAGCCGAAATAACAAAAGGTCATATTTTTATAGTCTGAGAATGCCAAATTCTTTTAATTTCATTTCCTAAATCTGTATACTTTCTTATTTTTTCAGAAACAGATTTTTGAATATTACAGGAATTTGGAATAGCTACATCAATAAAATGAGTTATTTTATTTATTTTTATTTATTTTACCATGAATGATATTGTGAGTATATTTAAGGCAGTCTCCTGAAATAGAACAGCTCATTTCTGGATACAAGATATCAATAAAAACCAGCAAACGTCTCACATATTGGAAAAAAGATTGACATATAAAGATAGGCGACAAATGATGCAATCAAGATAGGTGAAACATGACACAATCAAGGAGTAAAAGATTACTTGATTTCACGAGAGAGATTGGGACAGCAATGTCACACGTGATCACGTGTCATATTGAATCCCGACTAGGAAATGATGAAAACATCTGAAAAAATACAATCATGATGAGCATATTACGACACTCCCAAATAAAATCGACATTTCATTTTTTTCGGAACAATAGATTGCACACGGATATGCGGAAGTATCACGTGGTATGTTATTATTGTAATCTCGGGTAATATTTTTTTTTCTTATTAAATACGTAAGAAATTTCTTCATTTAACCAAAAACTAACACAAACTTATTTTAAGAGTAACGGCTGCGCGGCCGGTTTCATACAAAACGTAGTTTTTGGTTTGAGGCCAAAATACTTAACCAAACTGAAAAATTATTTTTCTAATCAAAAGTTATGTCGAATATCTAGCTCGGACAGAAGCTATTTTATTTATGTTTGCTTAAGATTATAAAATAAAGGCTATTAAAGATTTTAATATTTTATGATTTTAGAGGCAACTTGGACATTGTAAACATTTAAAAAATATTTGTAGTTTATTTTTTTTAGAAATATCATGAATTATAAAATTATAATTTTTTTTTTAGAAACTATTTTTATGGGTGTAAATTTAAATTACAAATTATCTTATTTCTTCAAACTTCGCAAAATCACTCTGTGGCATCATTTTAGAAATTAGAAAAAGTGTTCATAGTAAATTAAATATTATTAATAACCAAATATTTTTTTTAAAATAGCCATATCTTAAATTTATTTTCTTATTAATATTTATATTTAAAATAATTTATTTTGGTTGTTTAAACATCTTTATTATGTTTTGATAATTTATATAATGTAATTTTTCATATTCTAAAATAATTTTGACGGCCGGCGTAGTCCAGCGGTAGAGCGTTGGATTGCCATTCCGAAGGTCGCGGGTTCGAACCCGGCGTGCGCAAATAAATTTTATTTAATTGATTTGTGTTATTTCATAATTAATTATTTAAAATAATATATAGTATATTTGCGGCACGTTCCAGAGTGGAAGATACTCTTAGTATCACCCTGGTGTAAGACCACCATTCAGAATTGAAACGTTGCTTGAAATGGCTTTAGCCGCGTTTAGTGACTAGATCTGAATAGCCAGGTACTTCCCCACCTTCCTCTTCCTCGTCTCCTTCCCTTTCCCACTTACCTTCAGCCTCATAACATACCCCAATTGGGGATGCCATAGTCTCACTGGCTCCAGACGGGAGCAGTTGGGACTCTTGTGAGGTATTCACTATAAAAAAATAAAAAAAATTATTTAAATAATTGTTTTTTAAGATATTTTTTAATTACTTAATCACCTCTCTCTATAATATTTTGGTCCATAGTTCTTTTTAGTCTGTTTTTTTTAGTCTATAATTGTTTGTTTCTTTTGTTATTTAATGTCATTACTACCCTGACGAAGAAACCATCGGTTTCGAAACATGTAGGTAATTGTGATAATATAATAGTGGTTGATACAAAGTTATTTGTTTAATTTAATTACAAATTATCTATTTACTTCAGAACAAAAACTTTATTTTACATTTAAATAGACCGTCGCAAATTTACGATAACTGTTTAATGTCTAGTCTATGTCCAAATGGATAATGACAAAATGGACAAAATTAATCTCCAAATTGACAAAATTATCGCCAATTTCCAAAAACGGTCGCCAATTTTCAAAGACCTTTACCAATTTCGAAAAATTGTAGCCAAGAATTATTTATCGACGCCCTCATTAGGCTACATTGCCGTATTATACTCATTTGACCAATATTCAAACTCTATCGAAGATTTTTTTTACAAAAACGACATTGGTTTTAATTTATCTATTGTCATTGGGTATCTTTCAATTTTACATAATTTTTAACTGGCTATTCCTTAAGCACTAAAAATTGTTCTGAAAATTTACTGAATACGTCTTTGATTATGTTGTACAAGTAGAAAGAGGTATACAAAAAAAAATGTTCTGTGAAAATTTTATAACGAATAACTAATTATTTGAGTTAATAAAAATAGTAATCCCACGATTCCGCGACTCTAACCCATATTTTCTGAAAAAAAATGATACGGTGGTTTTTAAATCCACTTTATCCTTAAAAAATTACTTTAGTTTTCCAAGTTACTTACAAATATTACTATTATAATATTTGTAAGTAACTTGGAAAATCATAATATAACGATATTACTTTTTATTTATGACAAAAGTTAAAACATAACCTTAGCCATTAAGAAACTTGTAACGGTATCAGGACGTATTGGCACTTAAAGGGTTATTACAACTTTGCCCAACTAGAACTAGAATTTTAATTAACTTTGATAAAATAAAATAAAATTATGGCCTCTGTGGTATAAAAACTGTAACGGATAATATTAAAGGGTTATTTTTTGTAGTCATGAATTGCATTCGATAACTTGGCTTGCAGATTAACTTTGTATGTTTTAAAAATGTCTGATATAGTTCACAGTACCGAGAAAATGACCTTTTGTAAAGGCGACACATGGCTAGAATACTGAGTGACACAAATGAATGAGTGACAATCATCGTTCTTGAATAGTAAAATGGGCAATCATCGTTCTTGAATGTGCGTCAATGTGGACAATGAACGTTCTTGAATGTTAAATTAGTAAATCATCTTTTCGGCATGTGAACAATCATCATTTCGCAATGGAAACTTCGGAATCGAGTGAGAATTTATTGGGTATTATGAAACATTACATTTAAAAATTTCATTTGTCACAGTACTATATACAATAATTTTATTTTTTAAATTTTTCTTTATTCATTGAATTGTTTGTTACATTAATTGAGGATTTTTCGAACACAATGGCACATGCCCATGTTGTGGTGGTCGTTATGGTATACTTTATAAAAATAAATATACTTCATTTACTTCTGAAGTTGTTTCGTGTTTTTTTCTACAGTTTGAAAACTCATAATGCAGATATCTCGGAATCACTTTCCATGGACATTTTATAGTTTTGCAGTGGACCCTTCACATCAATTTTTTTTATTTTTTATTTCGAAATATTACTTCTCAATTGTGATGTCAGTAATTAATGTAAGCCACTTTTATTTACCACTAACAATTTATTATATAAAAAATTGTAATTATTTCATGTACCCAATGTGAAAGCCCTATGGACGTATAAAATAATGATTTAAAATACTCGTATATTTATTGAAAACAATTAGGTATGTAATCTAAGGATAAAGTTATAGAATATAAAACAACATCACCACAACAAGTGACACCGATAATATTTTTAAAGCGGATGAGTTTATTCGCAAATTTTGAATTCTCGTGGTGTTTTTAATAAAGTTTTCATGTTCAAATGAGATGCACAAAGTTTCGTTTGTTTATTGGTTTGTTTTTATTCTTCTCGTAAACTTTATGTGCTTGAGTAAAGTATAAAACTTCAAAATCTCACGTAAAAACTCAAGTATTTCAACTTCCTTCAATACTGTCTACTATTCCTATGAAAATTTTGTCAAATATTTTTGCTTTATTGAAAAATGTACTTCATATTATAATTAGAAAATATTTGTAAACTAGTCTGTCTCGACACAGGAGTTCCTAGTGAGACAGGCAAGGCCAAAAAAAAAATGTAAACCTTATTATATAGATTCAATAAATAAATAAAATAAATAAATAAATAAATAAATATTAAAATAACAAACAGGTGCCTTTGTTTAAATTCAGTGTTTTTCGTATTTTTGTTGAGAATTACAATATAGTTTGTATTTTATGTTGATTTTAAATACCGATGCTTGTATGGCTTTTCTTGGGGTCATATTATTTTCAAGCTAAATATTTAGAAAAAATATAAAAATAAATTTTACAAATGTCATTTTGAGATGTGATGGGAGTAAGATGGTACGAGCTGCTTGGTTCGAAGTCTATCCATGCGACATCCAATCGAACATCGTACCGAACAGGCTATTAACCACCTCCATTTTTAAATAATTAAATGAACGCATGTCTTGAAAATATAAATTAACCCACTTTCCGACATCCAATCAAGCTGAAACTCGGCAGATTGACTCGTTGTCGATGGCAATGCAAGATTGTGGTTCTCACGTACACACACGAAATTATCTTAAATTTTCCACTAATTGGCCCAAGATATGGCACGAAAATTGAAAGTAGTTTTTACTATGGTTGATAATAAAAAAAATTGTTTTTATTTTATTAGAGTTGATTTTTTAATTACATAGCTGCATTTTTTGGCTTTATTTTACTACAACATTCGTATATTTTTATTAACACCTTCTTTTTATATTAGACTTTTATCCTGCTTTTATTACGTACTAAACGTCTTTCATCATAATACATTTTATTCGCCTTACTAAACAAAGGAAATAGATGTATTTCGTTATTTATTGTGGGACGTAAAATAAATTATGGTTATCCGTGTTGTATTACTTATTTTCATGGCGGAAAACGTCTCCACAACGACGAAAATTGATTAAAATACATTGTAAAACCAGTCAAATTGTGACAAATTATTGTTTTTTAAAACATTGTTTAGCATTTGGATGATTCGTATAACATCAACTGACTTTTGTAAAATGCAAAATTTTCTTGCAGTTTCTGGAAGCAGGTAAGAAAATATACATAGAAATATACTTCTCCGTCTAACCAGAAGTCACAATATTTAAATTGAGGACCTTTTTTACAAAGAGAATTCCATTTTCATCTGCAAAGAACTTTATTTTTCCTGGGACAGTTTTAAGTGAATAATCACTCGGGTCAATATTTTAATATTTTAGGATAATCTTTAAATGCACGTTCAATTAACAACAGACTGACAAGACGTGATGAAAAATAAAAAATCGTAATTCATTTGTGAAAAGTCGTCATTATTTTAAAAATATATAAACAATATATGGCGTCCCGTGTTCAATTTCTCGGTTGTCTGTCCTCCAATACAAAAAAAGCAACATATTATTGTGGTGGTAGTAGGAGATTTTCAAACATTGTCAGGTAAATCGTAAACCGGGAATGATTGTCTTTCTTTAAAAACGAAAAAAAAAATGTTTTTACAAAGCGAAATCGAAGAAAATTTTTCAACAATTATAAAGACTTCGACTCTAAATCCGTAGAGTTATAAAATAAGTACAAATTGATATAAATTGCTTATCTGATTTACAGTAAAAAATCCATTATAAGAAACGAAAACGCATCAAGCAATCAAAGCAACCTTAAAAAGTATAATATTAAAAACGTTCGATATTGACCCTTACCTTGTAAATTCCATAGAACAGTAATGCACTCAGGCCCACCATGAAGAGTTGCGTGCCGATAATGGCGCAGTAGGCAATCTGGACTCCTGTAATCAACATAATAAATCTCAATTCTAAATTAATATATATATTTTAGTCAATTACTAGAATTCAACGAATTGCAAATGAAAATGCGAAAGTATGAATATAGATATACTTGATGTTATTTTTGATGATTTTTCGATATTATTTCTGAGTTCTTATTTTGTTCTTAATCTAATACTATTTTTCTTCTGTGTACCACTGTAAACATAAAACTCATGTATCACTTATAAACTAATGTTTAAGACAAGATTTTATGCGTAGCACAAAGTGTAACAATTATTATAAGCAATAATTATAGGTCTGAAATATTCATCCACATTGAAACAATCTTTCTAGAAAAGATACATGCCGCCGACGGTAGCCCGCCGTAGCTCAGTGGAATAAGAGCACCTGACTGGACATCAGAAGGGCGCGGGTTCGAGTCCCGTCGGCGGCATGTATCTTTTCTCGGAAGATTGTTTCAATGTGGATTTCAGACTGATAATACTGTTTAAAAGGTTTTAATTTCTAACATCATGTTTGTAGAATCGCCTCCCGAAGTTAGTGCACTTTACCTGTAAGAATTACACCACTGCTCTCTGAAGTAAAATTATAATTCATTATAATTCCATTATAATTCACCTAGAATAATTTTACTTCAGAGAGCAGTGGTGTAATTTAAGTATGTAATTAAAAAAATGTAAAAACCCAAATGTATGGAGAACCCTAATAACAATAATTACCATAGTGCTATCAATATTTGTTAATTAAGCCCTAAGCAACAAGGAGGGAATATCCCAACTTTACCAAAATAAAATATCAGTGATCACAAACCTTTTCAATTATATAAATTCATATAGATTCATGTCAATTACAAATAACCCTTTACTATGTATCATCATTCATAATTTTAATAATAAACTTTATAATTATCTATATGTATCTTAACTTAACAAAATAACTTATAATACCTTAAATTAACAAAATAGAAACATTAATCATATAGAGACAATGTTGTGCGCCCCTGCCTAAGTTTGTATAAATTCCGTAGCATAAGAAATTCAACTATCAGTCTGAAAATGTCCGTAGTAGGACGAAACCGGTCCTGGTGTAAATAAACAAGTGGAACAAAGTGAAAAAAATTGTTTAATTTCATATCTAAATATGTAAAACATTAACATTTGTAAATACTACTTGATTTATGATGAACATTCGAATAATCTTTTTTCATTATGTCAAAACTTAGCATTTGGAGATGTCTGAATAATCAATATGTACTAACGCAATAAAGATAGATACTATAAACAAGTTCGTATTTTCATTGAGTTTCATTTCATGTGACTACTATCATTTCATTTTTATAATCAAAACTATTTCTTGGTTGTACACTTTATTTACATACGGTTATACACCAAAGATTGAAAAAACCTTACGAAATGTGATGCCAACACTCGTTTCCCTAGAGCTTAACATAAATAATGTTCGCTCTCAATCTTAAACCACCCTAAGAACAGTGGTATTCTCAAATAAGTTATAAATGGCACGGGGTGTGGTAGAATGCTATGGCCAATACGAGTTATGGATGACCATGATTTTTTATGACTACTTTCTGATAATATAACTTGTCGACAATATGGGAAGGTCTATTTTAACGCGCTTGTATTTTGTTTTACTACACATAACACAATGAGTAATGTAATTTATTTACTTTTAATTTCTATAAACCTTGGGGTTTTTTTACACACAGCAAAAAAAAAAGGTAAGTCGTTACCACTGTGAGTGTCGAACTCGATCTTTTCTAGCCAATTTATCTGCAACCACTAGAGTCTGTAGTCATAGACTAAGGCGCTCCGCTGACGAGGCAACTGAAAACCAACTAAAACCGGGTGGTTTCTCTGTCTTGATTGGTCAAAAAGCTTGTTTAACCATAGACGAAGAACAATCATCTGACAGCTGGCAACTAGTAACAGCCGTCTATGGCAATCAGCAGTGAAAATCGTGAGTCACTGCTTACGTTACCATTGACAACGGGTTTTTGAGTGATTGTGTAGTGTGCGGGCCATCACATTGTCATACAAAGACAGTTGGCAGTTGAGAGTTTTCAGTTGCCTTAGTGGGCGGAGGCGCTAATGAGTAATTTTTATAAGAAAAACTCTATTTTTAAAACTTTGGAAGGTTATTCCCATCAATGTAATGTATCATTGAAGAAGAAGATAACACTAATTATCTAAATTAAAATATGAAAATGAACAAGACACAGGAAAACAAAAAAAAATCTGTTTGGTTCATTTTCATATTTGAATTTAGATTATTAGTGTTATCTTCTTCTTCAATGATATAATATATAAATATTTCTTCAAACTTCGCAAAATCACTTTGTGGCGTCATTTTGAATTAAATTAAAACAAATAACTTTGTATTAATTTAATTATAATTATTATATAAAAGTGGTTCAAAACAAAGTTGTTTGTTTTAATTTAATATATAAGTATTTGGAACGTACCTACTCCCAGGTTTTTGCTGGTGAGAATACACAATTCAACATCGAAACGTTTCTTAATTGACCAATTTCTAATAATGGGATCACATCTGAATAGCAGGGCACTTCTAAACAAATTATTTTCTTTACTTCTGCCTAACAACATTCCTCAAATGGGAATTCTGTAGTACTGACCCCACGCAATTGGAACTCTTGTGTGGTAAAAACGATTGGCAAAAGCTAAAATAAAACTCATCCTTTCATTTAATCATTTTTGAAGTAAGACTTCTTTAGGGACATTATCAAGAGTAACCACATAGTTTTTGACGGAAATAACATTTTAAATCGGATATTTGCGTTCGATTTATATTTCATCATATTAACGTGGTAGGTGTGGCAACAATGAGTGTGACGCCTAGCAACGAATAACAAAACGTCTAATCAAACTCAAACGTCAGACGTCATACGTTTATCTTGTTTACTGATGTTTAAGGTAAGTTCAACGAGTTTTTGTTATGCTTTGTTCATTATTATATGATTTAACTAAAGATTTTAGATGGACATATTGGTTGGTCTTATTTATGATTTTTGTGAATTCTAGCTATTGAAGTAAAAAGTGGCAGAAGTGTGACAATACGTAGACGGCCGGCGTAGTCCAGGGGTAAAGCTTTGGATTCCCATTCCGAAGGTCGCAGGTTCGAACCCGGCGCAAATAAATTTTATTCGGTTATTTCACAATTAATTAATTAAAAATAATATATAGTTTATTTGCGGCACGTTCCAAAGTGGAAGACACTCTCAGTATTGCCTTGGTGTAAGACCACCATTCAGAATTGAAACGTTGCTTAATAATGGCATTAGCAGTGTTTATTGACTAGAACTGATAATAATTCCCCACCTTCCTCTCCCAAATCTCCTTCCCCTCCAAACTTACCTTCAGCCTCACAACATACCCCAATTGGGAAGCCATAGTCTCACTTGCTGCAGACGGGAGCAGTTAAGACTCTTGTGAGATATCCACATAAAAAAAAGTATTGTTTAAAATTAAAATGGCTGAATCACAGGAAAATTTTACAAATTCGTCTATAAATAATTATAAACAACCTAATCGTGTTCCGCCGCCTAAAAAATTGAAGTTTTTATTTAGTTTCCAGTTTTCAGTCAAAGAAGTTTTACTTCAACCGCGCTTAAAGGTTAGACGCACTAAATTTTTTTCTTCATGTTTAAAATTTCATCTAAATATGAATAATGCACCGGAAACTTTTTAAATAACTTATATTGAAAGACCTGTTTTAATGAATTCGAAATCATCGGTGCCTTTTCGGTGTTTTATTATCTGAACCCGTAACGAATAATAAATAATTTACTTCAAATTCTCCTTGGCCTCTTAACTTAAACTCCGGACTCATTTTATATTAAATCAGGGACGCTGGAGTTACTCCGTGGAGGTACTGCGTAATTTTATTTACCCACAATCCAGATTTTACTCGGAAATTTTGTGTCCGAGATTCTGAGATATTTCTCGAATACTTGATTTTCGAGTTATACAGCTCTGAAAGTTTGAAAATCTACTGCGGAAACGAAGCTTTTCTGAATGACTCTACTCTTAGATGATTTTATTAAATCGCTTCTGCTAGGGTAACTTCATTCTATATGTGACTATTTTATGAATATAAAAATATTAGATCCTCAGAGAATTCAAAGATATTTTTTTTTCTTTTCTGACAATAAGGAAGTTGAGTCCTTTTTTTTATTTTTTTTATCAATGTTCACAGGCAAACTTAAATACCATATTTTTTATTTTTTTTTTAAGTACGTTTTCACAATTAAATTAATTCTACAAGTTTGAATTTTATTAAGCCCGTGAAAACGGCGGCAAGGGCATAATACCGTGCTGGCAGAGTTCGTGACGTAACCGGGCTCTTGCGTGTGTGAAATTAAAGGGAAAATATTTACAAAACCGGGACACGCTTAATATGGACGAAAAAAATAAATTAAAAAGTTGTAGTAGTTATTCGAATTTCGAAAAAAGTGCATTTTAATGGTTATTTTTTTAATTTAAAAACACGAAATGTCATTTTTCAACGAAACTTGCAACAGTTCCTAACATAGCGGTCGGTGAAAAATGACATTTCGTGTTTTTAAATTAAAAAAATAACCTTTAAAATGCACTTTTTTTGAAATTCCGGTAACTGAAATGATTAGTACTAGTAAATATCTAACTACTACAACTTTTTAAATTTATTTTTTTCGTCCGTATTAAGCGTGTCCCTGTTTTGTAAATATTTCCCTTATATTTCACACAAACAAGGACCGGGTTACGTCACGGACTCTGCTGTGCTCTTGCCTCCGTTTTCGCGGGCTTTAATAAAATTCAAACTTGTAGAATTAATTTAATTATGAAAACAAACTTAAAAAAAAAAAAACTGGTATTTAAGTTTGAATGTCATCTACATGAACATATTTTTTATAAGTCAAAATATTTTTCACTCAACTTCCCTATTTAGTGTCATTGCTTGCAACCCTAACGATTTTTAATATATTTGTTTGATGTATATAATAGATGCGTTACCCCCTCACTAGACAATCTAAAAAAACAATTAATTTCAAAATTCATGGAGATAAGTTTTGCCACATTACATTTGCAGCAAAAAAAAACATTAGTCGAAGATAATATTGTTAATTCTGAAATTTGAAATATGAAGTTGACAATTACGACAGTCTCATAATAGATCGCAGTGGCCCAATTTATAGAGGTGTATCTCCCGGTAAGACGTAAGGTTCTGGGTTCAAGTCCCAGTTGCGACCATTATCTTTTATTATTTTTAAGTGTCTTGTTCATTTTCATATTTAAAAAAATTAGACTATTATTGTTATCTTCTTCTTCAATGATACAAACTATTTTAATTCAATGACGACCGATATAAATGACGACCAATTTGATTATGAGGTCATTATTTGATAGTGGATACATATCCATTGCACTGGAAACTTTGAGGGACATTAACTAAAGTAGCACACGAACAGCCAAAGTGGTATGATAGCTTTTCGTGTGTGGTTATGTAAAACAAGTGAAAAAATAATGTGATAAATCAAAAAATATACTTTGGTTCGGGTTGTGAAGCGGAACATGAAAACCCGATTAGGCAGGAAACAATTTCGGAAAGGAAGCGCTTCATATTTTATTCATTCCTTATAACTTCCTACCATCATTTCTTTATTCGTAATTCTTATGTTTTCATTATTTCATTGCTTTATTTTCTGGGTTCTTGGAACTCTATTCATAAGGGTTTATCGTATTGTCAGAGTTAAGTGTTTTTGTTTAGTTCTGATAAAAATATATAGAATTATTTATTAACTTATAAATATATGGCTCTTGAAAATCAAACAAAGTACATTATTACTCCGTGAATATTGTTAAAGGTTGCATTTGAAATGTTCCCCGTAATCACCCTACTGAATAATAACATTTGTTCAAATATTAGAGCTTTTAACATTTATCCGTTTTTAATTTGAGTTATTGTATTATAATTTAGGGGTTATGAAATGGGATCATATAAGAAACTCGACGATCCAGGACGTCCAGTGAGCCGCCCCAGAAACAGTTGGGAGAGGCAACTCCAGAAACTGTATGAGGAGAGGATGGATCTGCCATGGATGGAGGCCGAACAATCAGCACAAGACAGGAACGTATGGAGGAGCCTTGTCGATGCGTTGGGTCCCCGACCCGAATAGGACAAGGGGAAGAAGATGATGATGATGATGTAATTTAAGTAATGTTTATTTTTAAGAAATGGAAGTGGTAAACCTAGGTCTAGAACAGACTCGTGTTATAAAATGTAAAAGTTATCGGAAAATCATTCCACAGCCGAATAGTTGAACATTGTGTAAGACGAGCCGTTAAAAAAACTCTTTCTCTTTCAAAAAACGCATAAAAATGTGAAAACCGCAATTTTCGCGACTCCTGGTTGGGCAATGATTCCGAAGAGATCAAAGACGATAGTTTGTCGGAACGTTTCTATTGCCTATAAACAAGAACTGAGCTTTCTCATCTGATGTGTCTGTTTCATTTTTGGTTCTTTGTTCGAGGGTCCTTCTTGAAACTTCAAAAACATTTGCAACCTTGTTAAAAATTAATCAAAAAGATTTTGAATAGTAATTCATATCCATCGGTTTGAATGAATTTAAGAAACGGGCTTTGTTTTTTGAAAATTGATATTTATCTAAATAGAAGAATTGATTGACTAACATTTAAATAATTGATTCCTCTCAAGCGTAGCAATAGCAAGAAATACCTTCCGTTCTTGACACGAGGGCCTCGAGATTAATGACGATAATTCAACTACGTCTTTTGAGAGTCACTTCAGAAATCGTAGGATGGACCTCCGACAATTTAAGGACATCGGTTGAGGCTTGTATTATCATTGACCCGATGTCTGAAAGGACAATTAATCCTAGTAGGTCATCATTCATTATTCCGGAAAAGGATAGGGGAAGGAAACCGCTATCGGTAGGGAGGAGACGGGAATGCGAATACGCCCAGGGAAAGGGGAGAATTTCATTGAAAAACGCAATAAATTGGATTATTTAACTTCTCTATTAACAATGGTGATATAATAATTTAAAAGTACCACGATATTTATATAAACTAGAATAAATATAAAGTAAATGTAATTTTTTTTATAATAAATAAAAATCAAATGTAATTTTTTTCTATACAACAGCATATCTGTTTCTAGTTTGGTTACATAAAAATATGAACGAACGGTGAACATATTGACATCCATTTCATGCGCTACCTAGGAATACCTGCTTTTGTTTTTTGGGGTGTAAGATTATCATTGTTTATCTGTATAGATGACATAATAATCCCCTGTCCATCTCTGTTGGTTGCATATAACATATGTCAAAACAAAACAACTAGGAAATGACAATTTTTTTTTTTTGCTTAGTAACTACTACATTCCAGTAACCAAGTAATATTAGAATAATGCTATCAAAATAAAATAATTAAATATACTCATATAATATATTACAAATTAATCTCAAATATTGTCGTTTACCTTGGTTACTGGGGCCTCATTGAAATGAAATTTTTTAAATCCGTTTATTTAACTAAATATCCTATGGTTTACTGGTAGTCTATTTATTAGGTTATCTAATATACATATTTTCAAATATTTATATGTTTTGGGATCAAAACTAGTTCTTTTCTATCTGATGTAATAAAAAAATCAGAGAGCAAATGCAAAAATAATATCGTGGCTAGCGTTGCTAAGCAACTTTCTATTTTATTATTTCTATCTTACAACTCTCTATCTTACTATTTTTATTTGTTTATTAATTTCTTTTCTCTCGTACATAGTTTACATAATAAGTACCCATTACACAAAAATGTTATTTATTACCTGTATGGATTAGTAGTATTGTTTTGTAAACACCTCACTAGGATTACCTGTACTAAGGTGTTTGCATATTTTAGGTAAAGTGTTATTATACCGTCATAAGTATAAACACAGCACTTTTCTTGAGATTTTTAAGGAGGAAACTGAGGTTCCACCCATTGCGGCAGAATTGTATACATCTTAGGTTTGTATTAGTTAAAGTTAATCATAATAAATCGATTACATAGTCTTGGTAACCAATATTTAAACAATATTGATGTATTTGACAATAATTTGAATTTGGCAAACTTTAAACGCCGTATGTGCGAACTATTTCTACTTAATTCATAAACTATTGAAAATACCAATTTTACATATTTTTATTAATACCTATTATTATTGATTTGGAGGATATTGTCAGGCTATCTATTTTTTTTTTTTTTTTTTTTTTTTTAAATAAAACAAACACTTAGTATTTAACCACGTATATTTATTATTTGATATATCGACCGGTTTCGCTCCGACCGAGCTTCATCAGGATATAATAATAACTAAATACTAAGACAGAGTTGTTGGTTATATATAGGTTGAGTGGGAGAGGGAGAAAGAATATTACAAAAGAAACATAATTAGAAAGAGACAAATTTTTAGAAAGAGATAAAAAGGATTATCAATAAGTGGAAGGGAGACAACAATATATGTGTATCACATTTACATTTATAAACAACAGTTACTGGTAATCATAGACATATTGGAAATTGGATCTATTATACAAGATAAAATTATGCAATAATTAAATACAATAATATTACATATTACTAGTCAAACATCTCAGAACAACAATGTAACATATATAATATCATGGGTTGGAAAAAATGGCAGGAAACAAGTTGAAGATAGGGCTATAAGGTGTATTTTTTTGATTTGATAAATTGGTTTGGTTATTAAGTAAGTATTCGGACTTATTTGAATTTAACGATTTTCTTATTTCTAACGCTTCTAAGTTATCTAATCTAATTAACTAGTTACTTACCTGTATTTTATTCACTTCTAATTCTTCACTGTAATTAATCAAAACATGTATTGCTTTATGTGTGTAAAAGCCCTATGGGCGTTTAAATAGAAAACATTAAATAATAATATTACGCAGACACAATACAGTAATAATTTAGTAAAAAAAAGAATACTGCATGAAGTGAACTTAAATGATGCAGGTAAGACCAAAACGATAATAAAACAATACAAAGTGATTTGAATTCGACACTTTATTGTTATATTAATGGGATATGTATGTTATTCTTTTTGTAATGTTTACTAGCTAAATAGAGCATTTGACACTAGATTTTGTTCGATAGATGACTACTGACAAGTGTTTTTTTTTCATTATTCAAAACAATTTATTGAGCACATCTGAAACATCCGACTTTGCTCGGGGTTTATTATGCTTTAAGGTATAGGAAAATGAGATATGGGCAGTTTTTACACTTGACCTTCCTCAGGTCAAGTGTACGAAATTTCATAAATCTCGGAACACAACAACATGTAGAATACATGTAGATGTGTATTAAAAACAAATAATCTTTTTTTATGTTCGCAGATTAGAAAATATATCACCAATGCTGCCAGGGAACCTTAACTTTAAGAGTTTTTGAAAGTGTTTTTTTTAATACACAAGGGTCCCAACTGCCCGAAAATAGTGAGAAAGGAGAATTTCCAATTAGAGAAACGTTATGATGCTGAAGTAGGTACATTGTTATTCAGAACAGGTCAGTAACTATAACCATGACTAAAGTAATGTCGAATTGAGATTCGGAATTATGATTTCTCACCAGGGAGATACTGAGAGTATCTGTATTGTTTCATAGTGCTTTCACACAAACGAAGTATTGAATTTCGTAAGTCTAAACTTAAACTATAGTTTAGTATATAAATATATATATAGCTATATTTTATAACCATATTTAGTAACTTTGAATTTACATTTCAAACTTTGCAACAAAGGCGGGCACTAGCTGATTTAACATTTATACACAGAATTTTAAATAACAAAATCGACTGTACTGAACTTCTATCCTTAATTAATTTTAATATACCTGTAAGACGTACACGCCATACAGCACTATTCCACACTCTAAATTACAAAACAAATGCAGCAACTAATTCGCCGATTAACCGTGCTCTTCATACATTCAATAATGTTTGCCTAAACTCTAATATTGACATTTTCTCAGATTCGCTGCCCAAATTTAAAAGGAGCATCATGTCAATGATATAACTGTTTAATGCGCATACATATCCCTTCACAGATCACCACTTCTCACACATACACACACACTCACACACTACGCACATCACCCGGTAGTTACTAATTATACATTCCACTCAAGACATTACAAAGAAACATATCAAAGGTACCCACCATGAAATATTACTTAATATCTGTAAACTCTGTCATTACACTGTAATCAATGTACTGTTTGTTTCTATAAAATAAATAAATAAATAAATATAAACTTAAACTATAGTTATAGTAAGTCTAAACTTAAATTATAGTTTGAGTTTAGACGTATATATATATTTATAGACTTACGGAATAAATATTTATAATATTCTATATTTATATATATATTGTAAATCTAAACTTAATCTAACAACCTTTTTCATACCAGAATGAACCAAATACGAATAAAGCGAAATTACAAGTAATTTTTCGATTCTCAATGGTTGTTGGTCACTAGGGCGATACTGAGAGAATCAACTACTACTTTTATGAAAGAAACGACATAATTAGGTACTATGTTTCCTTCGAGCAAAAGAGGTTTTTTTCTTCTGCCATCACCAGTTTTCAAAATTTAATAAACGATTTCAGTACAAAGTTAAACGAACAATTGAAAACTGCCTTTGATTTATAAGATTAAATTATAAATATTAAGACGAAAAAGCTAAGACAAAATTAATTCAACTGGATTCAACATTCTTAAGCTCGCTCATAGTCACAGATAAGCGGCAAACGTTTATTAAGCGTGCCATTTCCCTAACAAGAACAAAGATCTTATTAACGCTGAAATTCATTCACTGAACAGGAATCTACTTAACTAACTAACTAACTTTTAAATGAGTTAACTAATACGTCTTGGTTCACTGCATAATTTTATGGTCAGGTTATTGAATCCAAAATTTATGGTTTTTAATGTTTTAATTACAAAATTTCCCCTAAATCTGAATACAATTGAAATTATTGTTAATCTAACTAGTATACCTAATCGTTTCACTCATAAAACTACCAATTGGTGGATGGGATATGTAACTTTTTTACTATTTCGTTTAAAACTTTTAAAACTTTATTCAGATTATTTTAAAGACTTGTTGAAGGAGCTAGAATTGACACATTTGTCTCATGGAGACATTTACCCCAACTGACCTTTTTTAAAAATTTTATTCGCTCCATTATGTTGGAGTTTATTGTTTTGATGTTTTTTGTGTAATGTCATTTATTTTCGCTTTTATACGTAACCCGGCAAACTTCGTACCGCCTCAGAATTAATAAATGTGTTTAATTTATTAGCTGAAATAAATTATGTTTTTATTACGTTAAAATAAATAGGTGCCTACTCTTAGTTCAAAAAATGAAATGGAGCTGTTGACTAATCACGAAATGTTCGGCACAATACACCATTGACAGTTCGAATTTATTCAAATTATTTCGACCAACGCACATTATTTGAAAAGCCGTTTCATACAAAATATACGAAAAAATTCATTTTCTTCATAATTATTTTTCCCGTCATTTTTTCCGATGTTTTAATGGTTATTCTGTTAATCGGGATGGAGACAAATCCAACAAATCAAACATTATAAAAATCGGTCCAGCCGTTCTTGAGTTATAAATGGTGTAACTAACCCGACTTTGTTTTATATATTAAGATTAATAATAGTCAATAAATTTTTTTTCTTTATGTTCCAGTGATCTTTCGTTGTTGTTGGAATTTATTGTGTTGATGTTTTTTGTATAATGTCATTTATTTTCGCTTTTATACACAATTAATAATAAGTCAACACAATTTTTTTCTTTTACTTTCCAGTGATCTTCCGGGGTGGTCGAGGGGTGAGGCTCTCGACTCCCAATCCGACAGTCGTAGGGCCGAACCCAGTGTGCGCAAATAAATTTTATTTGATTAATTTGTGTATTTCATAATTAATTATTTAATAATAATATATAGTATTTTTGCGACACGCTGCAGAGTGGAAGATACTCTCAATATCGCCCTGGTGTAGGACCACCATGTTCAGAATTGAAACATTGCTTGAAATGGCTTTAGCCGTGTTTGGTGACCACATCTGAATAGCCAGGTACTTCTCCCACCTTCTTTTTTCCCATCTCCTTCCTTTCCCCACTACATTCAGCCTCACGATATACCCCAATTCGGGATGCTATAGTCTCACTGACTCCAGACAGGAGCAGTTGGGACTCTTGTGCGGTGTTCATATAAAAAGTCATTAAAATCATTTTTTGCTATATAGCTGTTTCGTCTTTCAAAAATATCGCAAAATTGGAGCAGTCAATTTTCAACATGGTCAAAACCATTAACTACCAACCGATAAATACCTAGTTGTTACGCGTAAAATACATAAATCATTCATTTATTTGCATCATTAACCTCTTTCGGCTTTTACACAGTATTATTACATAAAGTAAAATAAGTTAGCTGTAATATGAGAAATGATAATTGCGTAAGTAACGAAGCGCCCTTATCAGTGTGTAAGTATAGTAAATAGATGTTAATAAACATTGAGATCCTGATTAGGTAATACAATAACAGAATGATAAAAAACGCAATACATATATTTCTGGTAATATATGTAACTAACTTAAGAAAAATATGATTAACATTTACTATGTACATATCTAATAAGTAAAATATATTTCAAAGGGTAACAATTATTATAAGCAATAATTATTAGCCTGAAACACTCATCAATATTGAAAAACTCTCAATAATAATAAAAATAATAATATTTGACTAGTCAAAATATTTTTACCAAAAAAATATGTAGATATAATATGTCTCGACGCCACCTAGTGAGAGAGTTAGCACTTACATGCCTTTCTCATATAAAAATAAAGTTGGTTGTTTGCAGGTGAAAAAAATATAATAAGCGATAATTGTGGAATGAAACACTAGGTATACATTGAATCATTTGGCGGGTAGGAGGTAACCCGCCGTAGCTTAATGGTAGAGCTCCTGTCCGGCAAACAGAGGGGTGCGGGTTCGAGTCCCGTCGGCGCATGTATCTTTTATCGGGAGAGTTTTTCAATATTGATGAGTGTTTCAGGCTAATAATTATTGCTTATAATAATTGTTACCTTTTGTGCTATGCATAAAAAATCTTGTCTTAAACATTAGTTTATCAATTTAAAAAAATATAATATATTTCAATTTAAAAAGGTGTATAAATAATAATTGTGTGAGTAAAGAGGAGCCCGTATGAGCATATAAAACGGCAAAATATAGAAAACATCCCTGCCACATCTGCCCTGATGATGGACACTGTAATGTTGTCCGAAACGTTGGCTAAAGAAGGAGGTAGCGCAACACGGCATGACACCCCATAAATAAATTACAAAAATAAAGAAAAATTACCATAATACACATCTTCTAGCTCCCCGTATTTCTTCATATTAACTCCTATCCTCCAAGTGTACAGAAGAACAACAAGGATGGAAATATTCTGCAACAAAAGAAAAAATACATTATTACTTGAAAAAAGCCAATTACTTTGTTCATATATTAAATTCTGCCTTTCCGAAAACATTTTTCCAACAATGTAATTTTCAAAACATTATCAAATTTATAAAGATCCTTTGTTTATCTCTTTCATGGTGTGTTTTTGACTTTTCATGTTTTTTCTATATACAGTGGATTATTTAATTAAATCTTGTTTTATACATTGTCTGTTTTAAATAAGTTCACTGAAACAAATTAAAGGATGCTCTGTTTTGGATACTGCTTGAAACACATTTCCGATATTTGTTTTGGAGTGAAAAATTCATGATGAAGTGGGGAAAACAAATTTTTGTTGTTTTATTTAAGTTTTTATTCCAGCAGGACTGGGAGGATAGTGCAATCCCAGTCTGCCATATTACAAAAAAATATAACACATATTAAATTATAAATTCTAAAAGAAAAGAAGAAATGAAAAGAGATTACATATTAGGTAGGTATCTAATAAAAATAGAAACATAAAATGAGATTCACAACATAAATACGTAAAATTAAACAAAAAAAATTATTTAAAAAAAATTAAACAATATAAAAAATAAAAGATAAAATTAATAAAAAATATTATAGAACCGTCCATCGGCTCATTATCTGCAGTCATCGCTCATTTAGTGGGGAACTAAGCCACTTGGATGCAGCCACGACAATTATGTTGGTTGATTTCCGTGTCCCGCTCCAAAAACTGGCTGGTCGGTGGCGAAGTAAGGCTGGGAATGAGTGCACCCTCTCTTCAGTGAACATCGTGGAGGCACTGCAGAACCTCGCTAGTTGCCTGTATACGCCCTCAGTTTGTCCCATTGCGCAGCTGGGTATTGCGTCCACAGTTCAGATATGTACAGGGCAGTGCAGTATGTCTTGAAGAGTAATTTTCAGACATCGTCACTACAGTGGTAGAACTGCCTTGAGAGAATTCCGGCCCGTACGTTAATTGCTCTTCTGTGTCGTTCCATGTCTTCTATATCCTTCATGTCTTCGGTTAGGATATGTCCTAAATATTTAACCTGTGAGGCCACAATCAGTTCATTTCCTTTTAGATATATTGGACGAATGTTAAATGTCTCCTTGTTGTGTTTGAAAACGACTATGACTGACTTTTTAGAATTGTACAACAAGTTATGAGAGTTTGGGTACTCTTGGCATATTTGCACACGACGTCTCATTGCTTTAATCGAACCTGCCAGCAGCACCATGTCATCCGCGTAATTAATGTTACTACTGCCTTGTCCGCAGATATGACAACCAATTCGTGTATCGTTCAAATAGGTCATTACTGTACACATTAAATAGAGCTAGAGACATATTTCCCCCCTGCCTGACTCCGCTTTTAAGGAATGAAGGTCTCGAAGACGCTCCTGCCCATTGAATGTGATTTTCCTTTGTGGTCTATTGAAAACATTAGTCGCTAGTTAAGTTTTTTTATTAATTTTATTTTAAAATATGTTTTACTGGCCAGTTAACCGCACTTCTTTTAGTTCTAGAAAAAATGTTGATTTTAAATCTACCAACAGATTTTTTAAATTCCAAACCGAGAGATCTCTGGAAAAAATTTCTAGCATAAGCACACTCAAACTATTACGTGAAGTTCTCACTACAGCAAAAGATTACGAAGTAACATAGGGTTTTTTATAAAACAAAATGTGAACTGACGAGGTTTCATATTATATTGTTGTAGGTATTTTATTAACTATTTGATATGTGAATTGCCTATGCGATTGGTTGACTGCAAAGGGCCGGGCATAGATTAAGGAAGAATTCTCAAAGGGCCTATCATACAAATTTGAATGCAAAGAAACGAACGAATCCCGAAACACGCTTACATGGGTATTTCTTTTGAATTTTGTATGAATTTGGAATAGTTTTCCAAATGTCTTCGCAACTAAAGACTTTCGTCTGCGGACGCCTTACGCCAATAACACCTTAAGATCGGCTATGCTTACGCCCATCGTTCACGTAGCTACTTACAAGCGAAGCTACCGCTACCAGTCATACTATTTTGCTAGTGCAGCGCCTAGCGGCTTTTTCAAACACTAATAATAGTACGAGCGGCGATCGCATCGCTTGAACGTAGCTCCATGGAAGAAGGGCGTAAACTAACACATAAATTCTCAGTGAGAAACATCTTGTCTTGGCACATTCTACTTGCTTCATTTAAAATAACAACCTTACTAATAATAATTGTATATACGAGGGCTGCCCGTAAAATAAGACCTCCAGGGTGCTGCGGTCGCGAGGACCAAATCTCCAAATCTACCACGCCAAATCTCTACCACACTGCACTCTCTGCGAGTTTTCTCTCTCTATCTTCTTCATTCTCACTCATACAGCCTTACTAAAAAAAAAACACTCCGCGGCCGTTAAACGGTGTTGTGTAAAGTCTGTACATTTCGTTTTTCAAATTCTTACTAAACAAAATATATGGTTTTGATCTGACAACGTCGTATTTTACGAGCCTTACTAATAAACTTTCTGAAAAATTTTTACAATGGTCAAACAACCATGTATGAAGAATCCTTACTTATTAAGAACTGACAAAAAATTGTTCATGGAAAGATATGTACATTGCTTACACGGCCAAGGTGGGTAGTTTATCTGTTGTATATATTTGTTCCATTTGTAATTTTCGCAAAAGCGTAATATTTTTTTTTTAAATTCATGCAACCATAACTGGTATAAATAAAAATAATAACTTGTAATGTAATTTTGATTAAAGTGTTTTCCTAGCTTCGTGAATGATCCACTTTGTTCGCATCGTATTACCTTTTGTGTAAATCCTTCAAAATGATATTTACGTCATATCAAAATCCTTAATCTGACAGTGCCTACGTGTTTTCGAACCTAAACGGGATTTTAAGTATTACTGCTTTCCTTTTTTTTCGTTTAACGTTTAAGTCGGATGACGCACTAGTAACTTAGATTTTTTTTACACATCTATCTGTAAAAATTGTTAATGTTATATTTTAGCGATATTTTTAATACCTGTGTTTGGAAAGGCAAACGAATTTACTTAAAGTTTAATGATAAACTCAAATAATGTTATTAAATATTAGTTTCCTCTGAAAACACCACCAAAAATATTTTTTCAACGAACCCTGTAACTAGCTGAAAATATTTAATTTTATATCTTCAAACTTCGCAAAATCACAATCAATTAAATTAAACAAATAACTTTGTATTAAACCACTATTATATAATCACAATTACTTATTAATTAATTATTGTTTCTTTTGTTATTTAATGTCATTACTACCCTGACGAAGAAACCATCAGTTTCGAAACATGTAGGTAATTGTGATTATATAATAGTGGTTTAACACAAAGTTATTTGTTCAATTTAATTATTTAATTTTACTTTATTTAATTAAAACTGTCACAAATTTATTTTTTAAAGCAGTGCTATTTCATAATACTTTCCACTTTTATAACCTAGCCTACTAATATATATATAACATGAATAAAATAGTTCCTGGAGAAGGCATTCAATCTATTTTTTTTAAATACTACGTGAACAATTCAGAAAATATTAAAAAATGTGTATAACGTGGTATAGTGAAAATGGCGATAAACTGGTCAGTTCAAACAGAATAAGCTGTGCCACGAATGACGTCAGAGCTCACCAAACTCCTAATCAATATCATCATCATCTTCTTCTTCCCCTTGTCCTATTCTTCTCGGGTCTTGGACCCGCTGCATCGACAAGGTTCCTCCATACGTCCCTATCTTGCGCTGATTGTTCGGCCTCCGTCCATGGTAGACCTTTTTTTTTTTACATTAACTCCACACAGGAGGCCCTGAGGAAAATAATTTCCCTCAGGGCCTATGTCATCTTTGAAGATGCTGTGAGGAGGGTCTTTTTGAGGAGAGGAAGGAGTGAACGTGGGTCTTGAAGAGACCTATGTTATAGGAAGGAGGAAACACAGAGGCCGGCAAATCGTTTCACAGCCGAGCTGTTGAACACAAGAACGAGTCGTAGAAGCGTCCCGTTCTCATGTGACAAATGTCAACCGTGTACATATGTTGGGCGAGCGTTTGGCGTGTTTCCCGACTATGCACCGGTGCCGAGGGGATCAATGAGGCTAGTTCCTCGGAGCATCTTCCATTGAAATACCGGTAGAACAAGGATAGCATTCCTACCCGACGCCTGTGCTCTAAAGATTGCAATCCGTTTGTTAAGACGGGAGAATCTATCAAACGGACCGCCCGTTTCTGCACAGAGTCGAGGGTGTTTTTCAGGTACTTTGGGGCTCCAGACCAGAGGTGGCTGCCAAATTCAACCGTGGGGCGCACTTGCGATTTGTACAGGGTTAGCAGTTGTGTACTATTATCTAGACCTATCCTCTACTTACACAGTTTCTGGAGTTGGCTCACCCAACTGTGTCTGGGGTATATATCAATATCATTTTCTGGGGTATATATTAATATCATATATTTATGTATTTATTTAAACGCAATAAAAAGGCTTTCACAATAAATTGATACATGAGATTAGATACAGTGGTACACAGGAAGGAAATAGTATTATATTAAAAGTACTCAGAAATATATAATATCGCTGAAGTGATACAGTTGTATCGTTCTTGATTCATTGAAAAAATAATATTTCAAAACTGAGGGCAAAATATCACCCACCATATCGATGTAATAGTCTAGAAAAGGAGATTATACTTTTTCCCGATCTTCAAACACGTTATTCGGAATGCTTGGCAATTTTCGGGGCCCAATAGGAATTTATTGGCACTTTCAAAAAACCTCAATTCAGTTTCGTCTCTTTGATGGAATTTATTCGAAATATCCATTTCTTATTAGAGGTGTTCAGGACCATAGGGGCTTATGTTACAATTTCGTACTTGTGTACAGTCGTGTGTAAAAATCAGTTGTATTTCTTGTCACTCCAACGTGACAGGCAATTTGTAACTAAGCATTTAGACAACATTTTTATATTGCATTGCCAAAAAAACGGAAAAATGTTAGTACCGGAATATTAAAAGTTTATTTTGTGATTTCGTAAATCTTTCAAATACCTACATTATCTTTATTTTTTCTCTTTAAAAAGAAAGACAGACATTCCGGGTTACAATTAACCTAACAATAATTTGAAAATCACCTACCACACAGTATATGGAAAATGTTGCTTGTATTGTGATGAAGGATTAAGCCAACTGATGATTTGAACTCACGACGCCCGGTAGAACTCGTATGCGATACAAAATCAGTAACTAACAGGTCAAAGTAAATTTATAAAAAAATTAGTTAATTAAAACTAATCAGTTGGAATTTAAAAGATCATCGATGCGTCTGTTTATATCTTTAGCTATTTTTTTGTGAATACTTTTCTGTTTTATTCGGCACTTGGTAGGCCCGCTGAAGGTGAAGGTTTTTGATGCTAAGACCTGTTTATTTTTGAAAAGAATAATTATTTTATTATCAACCAAAAACCTGAAAAGCGATGTATGGAAACCAATTGAGCTTTCTATGCAAATCTTTCATTAAAAGTGAATTATTTTTAAATATTTATTGGTAAATTTAAAGCATTTATATGTTTTAAAAATAATTTTTAAAAACAGATTTTCCCATAAAAGGGAACGTACAAAAGTCTGAAGTTTAACCAGGAATGTCTGTCAATAAATTTTAAGTATAAATAGATAGTCAAATAGTGTAAATTGCTAGCACTATGTTAAAAATGATCCGACATTTATTAAGCCATCAATAATTATTTGGGGCACATTCCAGAGTGGAAGATACTCTCAGTATCGCCCTGGTGTAAGACCACAATAATGGCTTTAGCCGTGTTTAGTGACTAGATCTGAATAGCCAGGTACTTCCCCCACCTTCCTCTCCCAAAATCTCTTTCCTCTCCCCACTTACCTTCAGCCCCACATCATACCCTAATTGTGGATGCCATAGTCTCACTGGCTCCATACGGGTTGTAGGGTATTCACATAAAAAAAAATCATACTGAGAAGTAAGATTTATTTTATTGATTGAATTTCTATTAAAATTGTTATCAAAATACCGATTATTATGTGAATAAGTTTTTATCAAGAGGAAAATAAAATCTTCATTCATTGGTTATACATTATTATTTGTAAAAAACTCATTTTAAATTTTCAATCCAGTTCTTCTGAGAAAAAAACACGAACGAAAAGATAAAATAGCGTTTACCTCCATGACCGGGAAACTGGGCTTATAATATTTGTTTTGTAAGTAATTAAGACTTAGAAGAAGAGATTACTGAAGTACTCGTTGACACGCGAAGGGCCTACTACGAATAGTAAACAGAATGTCTGAGAAACTCTACTTAATAAAATTACTCTTGGGAATAATTAAATACATACTCCATTCATAAAATTTACTGTGTTTTATGTTTATAACTTGAGATCGCTGTAGAAAAAAGCTATTCGTATCCGTTAGACAAATTTTTACAACTGATGGAAGGGTTATATCTATTATCCTATTTAGCATTTCCTGCATAATACCTTTAAATTATTATATATACAGAGTTACCTAACGGATACCTCATAAAAAATTTTGCGGTCAGCGCCATATGCTATGCCTTATTCCTCCTCGAAAGAGATTGGGAGAGAAACTATGATGACTCATCTTTTAAGACAGAAGTATAAATAAGACACCTGCCCAGCGAATGTTAGTAGAAAACCATTTAATTCTAATGTAATTCGGGTAATATACCCGGTACCTACGCATTGAATAATACGCAGGTAAACAATAATGACAGTTATGTGCAATATAAAACACAAGTCTGTGGACTGTGATCATTCTAATTCACTTCGTGGCTTTCCTACAGTTCACTAAATTCAGTGGGTACGGAGGACCCTTACCAGGGTATAGAGGGCACTACAATAAGCGACATGCTTGGCGTGAAGGCGGCTGCATCCCCCAAAAGGATAAAGCATGCTGACTTCGTGGCTTTTGTATAGTCCACTAGATTCAGTGGGTACGGAGGGCACTTACCAGGATATAGAGGGCACTACAGTAAGCAGCATGCTTGGAGTGCAGCCGGCAGCATCCTCCGCCTTGCAGCGCACCGTAAGGGTAAAGCATGCTGACTTCGTGGCTTTCCTACAGTCCACTAGATTCAGTGGGTACGGAGGACACTTACCAGGGTATAGTGGGCACTACAGTAAGCGGCATGCTTGGCGTGCAGCCGGCAGCATCCCCCGCCTTGCAGCGCACCGTAAGGGTAAAGCATGCTGACTTCGTGGCTTTCCTACAGTCCACTAGATTCAGTGAGTACGTAGGACACTAACCAGGGTATAGAGGGCACTACAATAAGCAGCATGCTTCGCGTGCAGCCAGCAGCATCCCCCACCTTGCAACGCACCGTAAGGGTAAAACATGCTGACTTCGTGGCTTTCCTACAGTCCACTAGATTCAGTGGGTACGGAGGACACTTACCAGGGTATAGAGGGCACTATAGTAGGCAGCATGCTTCGCGTGCAGCCAGCAGCATCCCCCACCTTGCAACGCACCGTAAGGGTAAAAAATGCTGACTTCGTGGCTTTCCTACAGTCCACTAGATTCAGTGGGTACGGAGGACACTTACCAGGGTATAGAGGGCACTATAGTAAGCAGCATGCTTCGCGTGCAGCCAGCAGCATCCCCCACCTTGCAACGCACCGTAAGGGTAAAACATGCTGACTTCGTGGCTTTCCTACAGTCCACTAGATTCAGTGGGTACGGAGGACACTTACCAGGGTATAGAGGGCACTATAGTAAGCAGCATGCTTCGCGTGCAGCCAGCAGCATCCCCCACCTTGCAACGCACCGTAAGGGTAAAACATGCTGACTTCGTGGCTTTCCTACAGTCCACTAGATTCAGTGGGTACGGAGGACACTTACCAGGGTATAGAGGGCACTATAGTAAGCAGCATGCTTCGCGTGCAGCCAGCAGCATCCCCCACCTTGCAACGCACCGTAAGGGTAAAACATGCTGACTTCGTGGCTTTCCTACAGTCCACTAGATTCAGTGGGTACGGAGGACACTTACCAGGGTATAGAGGGCACTATAGTAAGCAGCATGCTTCGCGTGCAGCCAGCAGCATCCCCCACCTTGCAACGCACCGTAAGGGTAAAACATGCTGACTTCGTGGCTTTCCTACAGTCCACTAGATTCAGTGGGTACGGAGGACACTTACCAGGGTATAGAGGGCACTATAGTAAGCAGCATGCTTGGCGTGCAGCCGGCAGCATCCCCCGCCTTGCAGCGCACCGTAAGGGTAAAGCATGCTGACTTCGTGGCTTTCCTACAGTCCACTAGATTCAGTGGGTACGGAGGACACTTACCAGGGTATAGAGGGCACTATAGTAAGCAGCATGCTTGGCGTGCAGCCGGCAGCATCCCCCGCCTTGCAGCGCACCGTAAGGGTAAAGCATGCTGACTTCGTGGCTTTCCTACAGTCCACTAGATTCAGTGGGTACGGAGGACACTTACCAGGGTATAGAGGGCACTATAGTAAGCAGCATGCTTGGCGTGCAGCCGGCAGCATCCCCCGCCTTGCAGCGCACCGTAAGGGTAAAGCATGCTGACTTCATGGCATTGATACAGTCCACTAGATTCGGTGGTACGTAGGGCACTTACCAGGGTATAGAGGGCACTACAGTAAGCAGCATGCTTGGCGTGCAGCCGGCAGCATCCCCCGCCTTGCAGCGCACCGTAAGGGTAGAGCACAGCTGACTTCATGGCCTGCCTACTGCCTTCTGCTACATCTCGCCTGTCGAAAAAGCTTAAATTAAAATACAATAACAACAATTATGTTGGTAGGAAGTTTGTAGTAATCGGCTGCTAACAAACAAAACTCTATTACATCGCCCACGCAAAATAAAGTTCAAACATCTTTAGTGTTAATCGCCACGGGGAAAAGCCGCTGAACACACGAGGGATGTTTACTTTCACAACTGACACAAGTTTAATTAGATTTGTTGAGATAATACTTACACTTACGAACAATACATTATAATCTGGGAATACACCATGGACACACATACAAAATCAGCCTTAAAAACTTCAAATTTCTTACTTAAAGTGAAATATGATTATCGAAGAAAGCAATAATATCTTTGTGGCTTGATATTATAATTAGCGATTAATATTAGAACAGAGAAATATTGAAAGGAACTTTGTCGTTCTTCAATAACACTTTAAGGTATCTTGGTTTTTGTCAGAAATATTTCATTATTTTTTTAAGTGCCTATATAACCACTGGAGCGGCAGAGCAATTAAGATATTTTTTCTCGGACTGCTAAAGGAAATTTTTCCGCCCAGATTAAAAAAATCGTACCTCCGAATTTGAATATGGAGACATACAAACTGATTATAGTTCTAAGTAGCCAATGAATTCTCCTATCTTTTGTCTATTATCACATATTTGTACGATTTATAAAAAAATATAATTAAATCATTTACCTTAAAACATTTCAAAGAATCTAGAGAATATTTATTTTGTTATATTTTGAATGTACAATATACTAAATAGTCGTTTTACAAAAAAAAAAAAATTTTTTTGCCACATTTTGGCAACAAAGCAATCCAAGTTTATTGAAATAGTGCCATAATGTAGCAAAAAGCACTCCAGTGGTTATAGAAATGAGAAAAATTTGTCTATTTTTATTTATACCTACAACATAAACATCGATTCTCAATGGAAATGACTGGTTTATTACTAATAATAATTTTATAAATGAATGTTATTGAACTAACATAGATAATAATAATAAAAATTTTAATAAAAGTTTGTCCAAAAGATAATAATAAAATAAATACAGGTTAATTTTATTAAAATCGTATTATATTTCAGAAACCTATTTGTTTCGTCGTCGAAAAAAGGAATTGAGGACGGCGCGATGCGTTTTGACATCTGTTTCTGATTATTTGAGTTGGTAACCGAACGAATCAGAATAGTTACAAATCAGAAATAAGGTCATGAAAGTTATGGAAAACTTGTTAACTAGGTTAGATTAGGTTGAATTTATGGTTAGTTTTTCTCACTATTCAAAAGTATTCCTGATTTTTCATAGATTGATGATTGGCTAAAAAAATCCCTAGCATCCTTATTATTATCAAATTAGTTGGTTCAGTATGAATTACACAATAATCTGACAAAGGTAAATTATTTATTTTAGTATTCATATACAGTAATCTGACAAAGGAACATTATTTGACTTAGTTTGAAATATTCATTAATCGGAAAAGGGTATATTATTTGATTTAGTATAAATTACACAGTAATCTGCCAAAGGAACATAATTGATATTGTTTAAATTACACAGTAATCTGATAAAGGAACATTATTCGATTTAGTTTGAAATACACATTAATCGGAAAAGGGTACATTATTTGATTTAGTATAAATTACACAGTAATCTGACAAAGGAACTTTATTTGATATTGTTTAAATTGCACAGTAATGTGATAAAAAACATTATTTTATTAAGTATGAATTACACAGTAATCTGACAAAGGAACAATATTTTGGCCTGCCACACTATATTTTTTTCGGTTCATTGGTTTCTTTCTCCGTAATTTAAAACTATAACGGTGAGAAAAATTGATTTACGTTCGATTTTGTTTGGTTGTTTAGAATTTTTGGAAAAAAAATAATCAGCAAGACACAATTTATATTAAGGGTTAATCGATCCATACATAAATGTTTCACTAAATTCAAGTGGCTTAATTTTAGGAGGTCCTTGTGTAATTTATTAAAATGAGTTATTATAAATTGTCATTTTATTGATATTACTGTTATTAAAACTTCATAAAATATAAGCTCATTATACTTAATAGGCTTCAATACACCATTTATTAATGCATAATACCTTCACAAGAAAAGAAAGACAATTCATCAAAGTACACCCACCAACGTGTCAACAAACATAAAATCTCGGGCCTACCTTCCTAATTCAGACACATCTGAAATTATTGTTTTTTTCCATGTTTTTTATGCCGATTTCATATTTGGAGATGCTGTGTGGTGGGTATTTTAGGGAAGGAAGTTCTGGGAATGAAAAGATATGAGGGATGGGAAGGAATATGGGAGTCAACATCCATACTCTTAGGAGTCAACGAACAGACACTGCTTAGTTACAAACTAATGTTGACTGGGTTATAATGCATTCACGCCTGTATGCAGCTTAGCCTCGACGTATATTGTACTTTTTTTATATTATTATTATTACGCAAATAACCAATTAAATATCCATGTACTATACACATTAATTGGCTTAACCTCTTGAATGTCGGATGACATTTGGCGAAATGATGGTTGTGTACCATAGAAAATTAATTACAAAGAATTCCGAGAAGTTACATTACTGAAATTAAAAGCAAAGTATGGAATGATATTGGCGCAAGCGATTCTGACCGTTTCTTTCTACATTTTATGAATACATAAACGTTAAAATCGCATTAAAAAAAAACACACAAAAATTCCCCGACGCCGGCGTCTGAGCGACAGATTTTAGATAAATACGATAACTTTGTAATTTTCCATATCAAATTTACAATTTTAAAAAAAAAATAAGAAATATGTCCACGCGTGACGGACGAATGAATCCACGGCAGTGCAAGGTGATGACAGGTCTGACTGTAGAATTCAAAAGGTCTCCCGGGCACCTTAACTAAGTCACCAAACGTAGTGAACCACACTGGGGTGACCTATGGTAGGAAAACTAGTAATCCTATAAATTAATATTGTTAGACGCGATTGCAGCCTTTTTCAGGAAGCGTGTTTGAAAATATAAAAATGAAGATTAAAATAAATTAATATTTTGAAATCATAAGCTACGTCACACCATTTTCAATGGGTGTTGGTAAATCTTTCAATGCAAAAGTGAGCCTTAAGAGCGATTGACCAGCAGCTAAGAATAAAAGTTTTAAAATGCTTGCAACTGTACAGGGAGGTTCCAATAAGAAAGATCGATTATTCCCCGTATCAAATTTTTTAAATTAAAAATTTAATATTGATTTATTTCATTCAAAACTTACTTTAATATATACCGACATTCAAGTAAGCAATAAAAATTCTCAAAACGCACGATGATAAATTATTATATATGATGTACTTCTTGTAAGTATTTTTTAATCATAAGTGTCTATGATTTTTCAATAATGTCTAAACAAAATAAGTATGTATAAATTTTTTTTAAATATTTTCGTTTGTAAGATCTTAAATAAACAGAAAAACTGAGGTATTTTTCTCACAAAACACGTTCTCGGATCAATTTTTTAATGATTTCAATTTAAATTTTTAAAA
This sequence comes from Limnephilus auricula, assembly GCA_951813805.1. Classification (NCBI taxonomy): domain Eukaryota; kingdom Metazoa; phylum Arthropoda; class Insecta; order Trichoptera; family Limnephilidae; genus Limnephilus; species Limnephilus auricula. The sequence continues at coordinate 23,570,476 of OX638393.1, forward strand.
CTGTATTGACTAGATTATGTATTGATTTATTTTGTTATATGATTTGAAATTTGTGTTGTTTAATAGAATCTATCATTTAAAAATTGAACAAATCTGCCAACGACCAACGGTATAACTTTAGTATACTAAAAATACACTTAGTTTTTTTTTTAAATAACAATCTTTCAAAATCAATATCTGTTTTTTTGTAAAAAGGTACGTCTAGAATTTGATTTACAAGGGACTTTCGATATTCTCTGGTAATACCCTCTAAACACACTTTTATAATGGATCACGATAATTCATTTCTCAACTGAGTTAGGTAGAATTAGTCTTAAGAAGAGTAATGTGTATCATTTTAAATAATTTATACTTATATAAATATATTTAAATAATAAATAACTAAATGAATTGTTCGTCGAACATAACTAAATATGACTGTTTTTGTGTATCATCCTATTCTATTTGGTGCGTGTTTTGTGTGGTTTTAAATCGAATGACCTAGAAATGTGTGTTTTATGTGTTTTCACCACTGCACAAGTTTAAAGTATGCACACAAGGAAAAGGAGAGAAATTACTCACTGCGGGACCGCTCACTTTCTTCTATATTTGCTGGTTTTAATATGCTCTTCAAAGCGTTAATATTTTTGTTTCGGTACGTTTCTTCTCTGCGGCGGAGAATAGCGAAAGAGCGGATGCGGATGCGAATATTAAATGCGAAGATGTTTGCAGGAAGAGGGTCGATTATTGACTGATTGTGGGTAATAGGAAAAGTTGGCATGTCTATAGGGAAGGGTAGGAAGGAAATGTGACAATACTAGCTACTAGGGACATCTATTCAGTTTCCGGTATCCTTCCTGAACATGAAATCACAAGCACCATCCTACAAATTACCCAACAATCAACTCATACTAACACCAAGCCACTTTACAATCAAGACATCCACAACCACAATACTCGAAATAACAATAAAATACTCAAACACGCACTACAAAATATGGGATAAAATCTCTGAACTATATTGCCTATACACTATATAATTCGCTTCCAGATATGTACAAAAACATCCAGCATAATAAATAAATGCAAAGCAATGCTTTAAAAGAATATTTTTTAACTAGATTTAAAAATGAAAATATGTAATTGTCTTGTCATTTTTTGTTCTATCTTATATACTCGTATCAGTTTTTCCTTCTCTTTACTTGTTTTCTCTTGTTGTTTGTTCTACTTAACCTGTCTTTATTTTTATTTTTATGCAGTGCTGAATGTAAAACTTATATTATGATATCAAAATACCTTTGTAAAATTGTAACTACAACCCCTACCTATGAATCGTGAGTTCCTCCTGTCCTAAAATGAGTTTTGTAACTCATCGGGATTGCTCTAGCAAGAAATAAAAACAATGAAAAAAAAAGTACAGCAGTTCATGTATGTGTATAGGTTCGTACAGATGTATTTATGTAAGTGTAGCTGTGTAAATGCCCAACCACTATTCGTAAATCAACATTATATAAAGGGTATTATTATTATGGACAAAAAAACTTTCTCGGTTTCGATTCTAAGGCATGAAAACTAATTTCCGTTTCGTATCTTAAAATAATATTTGTTTTAGTGAACTCGATGTGAACGTTTCAGGCTCTCAAATTAAAATTCATAAGACAATGTCATCTTCGTATTTTTAATTAAAGTTCTTTGAGCCAGCCAGTAGTTGATAGGCACTTGCCTTTACTGGAAAATATAACCTCTATTCAACACTCCTTTCTGCGTTTCCGTTTTCTAAATTAACCTTTGAATAAAATTCTTACTATTTTATATAAATGACATAATTTACTTCACCCCTTAAAACTTTATGCTGATATTAAATAATTCTTCCTCTGTGAGAGATGCCGTTTTAACTTCCTCCGTTTCTCTTATAAAAGGTGTTAAGGAACGTACTTTTTGACTTACTTTTACCCAGTGATTCCTTAAATTATTTGGAGTAAAAAATGTAATTTAAATTTTGGTCTCCGGTGGTGTTTTGATTTTTTTCAACTAAAAACCTAAAAAGTAGGTATTGGATAGTTAGGGTCGGGGCGTGGGGATATGCAATTACTAGGCTGAGTGACCAGGGTCGCTATATGACAGTTTTTTTTTAATATTGAAAAAATAAAACTCAGAAAAGTCACTGGAGACCAAAATTTCAGTCAATTGCGTCCCTAACATCCCATATACCATTTTTTGGAAAACAATATTTCATCAGCACAGTGTGTTTTTTGTTTATGTTTTGTTTATGTTTAGTGAAAAATTTTTGCAAAATGGAACATATATTTAGGCAAGGTGTTTTATCGGCTTCGTCTCATAAGAGGGTAAAAAAAACATAAACACTCTTTCAATATTTTACGTATAATAAGATTATAAGAACATAAGATTCCATGCCTGCTGCTTGGTTTTAGGTTTTCTAATGTAGATACTTGAATATTCTTGAATAAATACTTAAATGTATTGAAGTATTTATTCAAGCATTCGTTCTCACCAACATTTTAATTAGTACATTCTATACATTATGCTTATTTTTCAATCCAGACGATTACTTTTCCAGGAAATATGAATAATAAAAGCGAAATTTTTGTAATACCCTTTAAATAACAACTCCCGTAACCAATAGATTTTAAGAAATACGTAATATTGTTCAATTAGTTCTGTGATGAAACGATTTATTTAATTGATTAAATTCAGAAATTTGGCAACCTTGGTAACGTAATAATCCGCGGATTTAATTTTAAACCATCAGGTGTTGGTTTCACTTCCCACCATTATTTAATAATCTCAATATTAGACCACATTATAAGAAATTACTTTTATTTTTGAATATGAAAGTTTTTTTTTAATTAAAAGACCATGTTTTATGAATTAACTGTTTTTTTCAAATGTATCACTTTAATATTTTATAAACATGCCAACGACATAATTAATTTAATTGTTTATTAATGAATAATGTAATTTCTGAGGCGTGGACCTACTCGTACGTATTAGTAATTTACTGTTGTTTATACGTAACGTATGTACCGATTAAATCTGTAAACCAGATTTATTTCTATTCTGTTAACAGCTTGGGCACACAAGCTTGTTTTCACAATTTAACGTAGGTAGGCATAGGAATGACGTATGCCCCGTACGTGAGTTATTTATAACGTTTTGTTAACATTACCTTAAATTAATAATGATCAACTTTTTTTCTAAAAGATTTTCACTAATGATAGTTATTTTTTCCCTGATCAAATTATGGAGAACACAAAAAGAATCTTATAATATTTAATTTATAAGGATCGACGTCATTAATTTCTAACTATAAAAATTAAGGTATCAGAAAAAGAGGATTTTAAAACACACTTGTAGATGGCGAATTTCGGGAGTAAATCAATGGTTTGTGTCCACAGGAAATATATTTGTAGGGACCGATCGGGATACTGACACAAAGGTATATGAAGAAAAATAAATTATTGAAAGACTAAACTCAAAACTCTCTAACTAGAAGATATTTTAAAAGATTTAAAAGAAGCGACTAGAAATTAGCAGTTCACATTGGAGTTTTGGAAACCAACTCGGGTATAAAGCAGTAAAAGATTGAATCATCAGAGGAAAAAAGTGACTGGAAAAAAGACTGAATGCGGTTGAAATTATATCCCTAAGACTCGTGTCCAGGAAAGCATTCTGTATTATTTAGTACCGTTAGTAGGAGCCCTAACGAAGTGTGATTAGAAGTGAAACCTAGCTGGCGCATCTAAAGTGTTGATAAAAAGTTGTATTGAAGCAAAAACAGTATATTTGATGAAAAAAAATACCTTCAATAAATCTACACAAAACATGTAGTAGCAGCAATAGGTAAATATGTCATTACATTTCATGCACTCTGTTCGATACAAATAATAGTCGTAACTTACGACTCGTAAGACAGCCAAATATATGACAGCCACAAAAAGTTTATTTTTTATGGCTCTCTTATACGTGTCTTCTATTCCAATTTCCACCCCATTCACAGTGAGCAACTAAAGGGTGAGTGTTCAGTAATCTAATATCAAATTCAAAACTTCCTTTCGGAGGATTTTTTATGAATATTCGATATTCACTTCATCATCAAATTTGTCATTCAGTGTTTCCAATTCGGAACGAATAATTTCCATGGCACATTATGTATCTCCTTCATATAAATATTCTCTTTTTTTGCGACATGGTTTCTGTGAATTCGTTTTTCAATTTTTAGCGGTCTGGGTATTTTTAACAAATTGGAATATTCAACGAAATATGAAATTAATATTGTCAAAGAGTCGGTTTCAGTAAAAGGGGTGGTTATATTTTATTTGGAGTTAACATAACTCTGTTTTATATAAAATAACCCATGGCGGTGTTTTTGCTTTTATACAGGGTGTTAAGGACCTGTCTTAATTTAACCAGTGATTCCTGACATTATTTGGAATAAAAAATATACGTGAAGTTTTGGTCTCCAGTGACTTTTTCGATGACTTTTTTTTATATTTTAAATTTCTTTTCTCAAAATCATCATCATCTTCACTTTCGTCCCCTTGTCCTATTCGGGTCGGGGACTAACTGCGTCGTCAAGGCTCATCCATACGTCATTGTCTTGCGCTGATTGTTCAGCCTCCGTCCATGGCAGACCCATCCTCTTCTCACAGAATTTGTGGAGTTGCCTCGCCCAACTGTTTCTGGGGCGGCCTACTGGACAGTGGATATCTACCCTCTGGAATCGCACTCAAAATAAATAAATAAAAAAATTCTTCCGCATTTTGTCGCTGGTCAGTCAGCCGAGTAACGGCCCAACCTCTTACCCCGCCCCTAACTGTCCAAAATCTACTATGTTTTTATGTTTTTAAGAAGAAAAAATATATATATACAAATAATGTCACCGGAAACCAAAATGTTAATAATATTTTTTACTCGAAATATCGTTAGGAATCACTGGTTAAAGTACGTCAAGTATGTACCTTAACACCCTGTTTATAATAGTATGTTTTATATCCTCTGTTTTTGTACATCTCATTGACGCTTAAAATAGTATTGAGTACCTATTAAGAAATATTATGTAGGTATCTTATTATGTAAACTTTATAAAGTTCCATCAAAATCAACCGGACCATAAACACCCATATAATTTTTGTAAACACAATGATTTTTATTCCAGCGTGGTTGGATGGGAGTAAAATAATATACAACCCACCATAAAAAATAAATGCAGAACATAATAATATACGAAATTCTTTGAAAAAAATTACCAGTTAATATCTGTAGTTGGTTAAAAGAAGTGAACTTATCATGAAGTCATTAAATACATGCGAATTTTAAATTTTTGCTCTAAAGGGGGAATCGAACCAGCAAACTTTTGAACGAAAGTTGGATATATTGAAATTACGCTATGGAGTTTGCCTATATCATCCGATACGAACAAAAATCATATAAATAAAACATTAAAAAAAAAACAGTTTATGTATGTAAATATCCTACCTTTTTTTCCAAAGTTATGTCTGTTTACAAATATACACGATTTCACTTTGCTCTTTAGAACATTATGTAGGTATAGTAACTTAAGAAGGCTTTGTGAAAATTAGGGAAAATAATTATTTATATAGCGTGCGTAGTCTTTGCAGAATGTCAATGATTTTCGAATTATCCTCACGCCTTGTTTTGAAGTTACCGCTTGTCAAAATATTACGAAAAAATCTCGAAAGCAACTTCCTGTCGCAAGGCGTCGACTCGGCTCGGAAAACCGAGGGTAACTGACAACTGAAAATGTTAGGTTCTATCACAACTTCGGTGGAATATCATGCTGTTTGGCACCGAGTAGAAAAATCTAACGAATGACGTAATCTGAAGCAATACTTTTGGGGAAATCGCCTCTTTTTTTAAAATGCCCTGTTTTTCCTTGGCATAAGCTATAAAGTTTTCAACGGGATTGAGCTTTTAGAAAAGTGTAGTGGAATAAGTTTTAGATTCAGTATCTAAATAAATACACTCAGAGGAAAGTAAAACGATAACATTTATTCAAAATGTCTGTTTCTGCTCTTCTTCGAATTAGTTAACTTGTTTATAAACATTGCTACAATTGCTCTGAGAGAAATTTGTCAGCCTTTTTTATATAGTAGACAAAGTAAATTCGATTATTCATTTGACAGGTTTGATATTCTTGAGGTGATTTCTCACCAATTATCCAATATTTATTTATGACTTTTTATCCGGGTTTCCCCACAGGAAAAACTAAATCCTTCCACGCACTTTTCCACAAATGATCATCTAGTCATCCACGCTATGCAACTGTACTATATAAATATAATAAATACAATACAAGAACAATACGTCAACCTACCAGAGACCAAATGGGAAAATAATTCACCGACTCCAGATATTTTCATTTTAGAGGGTTCGGCTCGATATATCTCCTAACTCGACCGATAAATTCTACTGATCCATCAATATAAATATTTAAAAAATCTTTCGTAATCCTACGTGTATTTGAAATGATTATTATTGGAGATAAATTTATTCAAGTACTATGGTTAGTACAAAAATTCCTAGACTCTAGCAGTAGTCGCAGATATGTTGACTGCGAATCAATGGATCATTAATGATTTTTAAATGAACTTTTCAGGTTGACACAACTATGTGGGAGTTGGAAAACATTGGATATTTGTAAAGATCTTACTTACCCCTTTATTATGATAGGGTATTATGGGAAATCGATATTATAATCTCGAGGGACACAGCTGGCAGTAATCACGGTGCAAGTACATAATATATTCGAATAAAGCGCACTAAGGCATCTTCAGAATATTCACCCTGCCGGTTTCTTATTTTGACTTCAATTAAACACACTGAGAGATCATTATGGAGTTGATCATTGCACAGAGGCATCATTAATATATACACACTTTAAGCACAGATCAATACAGGAGTTGATCATTGCACGGATTACTTCAATAGACTCATATATAAACCACTTTCAATAGACTGATTGGAGTTATTGTTCTAAATGCCACATGTTGGAAATATTTGCCACACACCTTGTTAGAGGATAAGTACATTAGCAGAAGATTGGGTGGAGGAAGGAAGGTGTATGTAGTTGCGTCAACACTAGTTAAAATATTTATTTATTTCACGCTATAATGGGCGTTTTATAAAAAGAAATGTATTTTATTGATTTTTTTTATCGGTAAACTAATGTTTAAGACAAGATTTTATGCATATTACATGGGGTAACAATTAGTATAAGCAATAATTATCAGCCTGAAACACCCATCTACATTGAAACAATCTTCCGAATAAAGATACATTAGATAATTAAAAATAATCAATATTTGATGAGTTAAAGTACTTCACCGAAAAATGTAGACATGATATGTCTCGGCGCCACCTAGTGGGAAATTTAGCACTTACAATGCCTTTCTCATATAAAAATAAAGTTGGTTGTTTGCAGGTAAAAAAAAATGTAATAAGCAGTATTTGTTGAATGAAACACCAGTATATATTGAATCATTTGGCGGGTAAGAGATAACCCGCTGTAGCTCAGTGGATTAAGAGCACCTGACCGAACATCAGAAGGGCTCGGGTTCGAGTCCCGTCAGCGGCATGTATCTGAAGATTGTTTCAATGTGGATGAGTGTTTCAGGCTGATAAGTATTGCTTATAATTAGACATCGGTTTTTATTGCATTTGCATATTTGCATATGCAAATGCATATAAATATAATAAATGTATTTTATTGGTGACCGCATAGCTTCGAATGAATTCAACTCAACAGCTCATTTTACGAACGACTTTTTAAAGAGTTTTTGAGTTGATTCCGAGTTGACATGAAACCATTTTATTATAATTCAGTTCAGTTCAGTTTCAGTGCCGGCAACCCGGGCGTTTATTTAATATAAATTGATTGATTTACAATTTTCTGTTCTTTTACCTGCCTCACTAGACAAAATCTGTTCCGAGGCGGGTAAATAACATGATAAGTATATTTATTTAAAAAGGATATGTATCATGCATTAAACAGATATCTATTAATATAGATATGCATTAAAAGCGATATTTGTTAAAAAGATATGTGTGCAAAAAATCAAAAAGTAAATATATATAATAAATATTTACATACCTTCTTATTTTGAATGTATTATTTTATTATTCGACTTACAAACCTTCTACAATAAAGCGGACATGAAAACTTTTAACAAATGCATGTAGTACCAACGAAGGTCATGGGTTCAATTTTTCAGCTTATTTCATATTTAATCTTTTACCAGAATGTTATACTCACAATGCAGTATTTGAATTTTTCAAGCTTTAGCAGCGAACAGGCTGCACAAGTTGCAACGGCTTCCGCCTTTAGTCCCAGTTCACAGTCCCCAGGCCCCTGCTTCCGGTGGTAATGTTGTCTGTACCGGAAATCTAAAGGACGTCAACACATCCGTTAGAGAACAAAGGCGTATACTGCAATGTATTTTTTCTCTCTGTTTTTTATAAACGTCCGACTTCGATCCGTATCTTAAGAATGTCAAAGAAAATCTATTTTACTTTTATTTTTGCAGCAGCAAATAAATACTCTTTAGATTTTGTGTCGTGAAATTGAACTGCATTTTCTGCCTGGATTTTTTAAATAATTGTAAACATTTTCCATTTTGATTTTTTAATTATTTATTTTTAAATTTTTTAAACATGACGTATTACATATTACAATGATTTTTGGCTATCCAACTAGGAAAATAACCTGTTTTAGGACAGTCAAAATGAGCAGATTTATTTAATGTAAATATTGATTTGTCTATTGTTTTCACTTTTACTGTGCTTATCCACTTGAAAGTTTACTTTGATTTTGATGAAATTAATGAACTAGAGAATCAAAAATAGATAAAACAAAGAAAATAAATTTTTAAAAAGTAAAAAATAAAATTCAAAAAAATAAAAATCATAAACGTGTATGCTTTTTCAACCATACCATGAAATCTTACTTTTGATTTTGGAGAAATTAAAGAACTAGAGAAACCAAAGTACTTATATAAAAAAAGAAAAGAAAGTGACAGAAAGTAAGTGACAGAAGTAGAGAAATAAAAAGAAGATTAAAAAATAAAATTAATATTAAAAACATGTATGCTTTTTAACCATTCCATGAAATTTTAGAAAAGAGAATAGAGTAAAGATAAATTCAAAGAAAATTTTAAGCAGTTTTTGAACTTACATTATTTTTAAAAACAATTTAATTGTAATACAAATTAATTGTAATACAAATTTAAGTTTAAATCTACTTATTATAGGTCAGTATTATTTGTTATACGCCCTTCGTTCACGCAGCTACTTACAAGCGACTAAATCACTAATTAAAAAAAAAAAAAACCTTAAAACTTTAAAACCCGCTACTTGACATACTATTTTGTTAGTGCAGCGCCTAGCGGCGTTTACAAACACTATTAATAGTATGGAAGGTACAGACGAGCGGTGATCGCGTCGCTTGAAAATAGCATGGAATAAAACATTTATTTCTACTATTACCGATATATATATACATATATATTCTAAGGGGAATCCGGATCCAATTCAGGTATTTCTAAAATTCGATTACACGAGAATCTACAAAAAATCTACAAAAATCTACAAAATCTACAAAAATTTCTCATCATCAAAAATACTTCTTTCGAATGTGTGTCCGTCTGTAACTCTGGTTCAATGACCTCTAGAACTGGGGTTTGTTTCAAATTTAAGTATAATTTTCAAAATAGAAACTGATAGTGTGAAAAATTAGTGGGTACCTACTTATTTTCTCGGTTACAGTTTAACAGAAATTTATGTTTATTGTTTTTTTTTCAAAATATTGGATTTATGTGTATAGTGATTTCCCACAGGTCTCCGCTAGTCAATTCATCAATTCACACATTGTAATTATCAGAATCCAGTTTAACAGCTCTCTAAATTTAATTAAATTAAACTTCAATTTCAACATTCAAAACAAGTAATTTAAATAAAAAGTTTTTAATTTCAAAACCTTTGGAAGTTAATTGGATATACATTTAAAATCCCCTAATAAAAACTGGCCCTCACTTTTAGTTTCACGCGATCATTTGTTTCTGCGTGATTCAAATGAAAAAGTGAGTCAACACAAGGAATAATAGAATGAGTGCATTCGCTCACAGGGCAACTGAAAAAAAAACAGTTTGCAACTCAACTCACGATCCTGTATATTTCAATGTGATGGTCCGCACACAACACAACTTCGCAAAAACCCGTTGTCAATGGCAACGCAACCAGTCTCTCGTAACTCACCGACCTAGTTGCTGGGGTCAGCTGTTGCCAGCTTGCCTGGTTGCCATGGTTAGGCCAATTTTGTTGTCAGTTTTCGAGTTTTATTTTATTTTTTTATTCGCCAGCTCTAGTCTTCTCTCTCTTCTTTTTTATATGACAGCGACAGATGACTAAGATGATAACTGAAGTGTTCTATGGTAAACAAGCTGATACAACTACTGAAATCGTGAAATTGAGTTGCGCCCTGAGAGAAGCTTGGTTGGCAACCATAGCAATCCGCAGTTGCCAACCAGTTACTAACCGCTGATCACATTTCAATAAACGAATTACAACGTCATTTAAATCTGGCCATATTCAAACATTATTTTTGATCCATAAGCTTATGGTATTCAAAAGCACAGAGTAATAACGAGGTAAGAGAATTTAATCGATATCAACATGAAAATGATGAATAATGGAATTCATTTTCTACGGAATTTTTTTTCCTTGTTGCATACTGGTACTGAGATATCGGTTTTTTACCAAATAAACACACGAAAAGATGAACCATATTAAACTAAACATAAAAAGAAAAAAACTTTATTACACGCTGATACCTCCTTTAAAATTTAATATTTTACTGAATTGAAAAAGGCCTAAAATCGTAATTATTTCTCAAATTTAACAAATTATCTACCTTCTGCCATTTTTTCGATTTGTTGCATAATGGAACTAGTATTTTGAGTTGTTTACAAAATAGTAATGATTATTTTCTTTCAATAAATAATATTCCAACGGATCCTTCTTAGTGTAAAAAAATAGCCCTTAGGAAAATTATCCGGTTAAGCGTTAGCTAGAAAGCAAAACACTCAAAATGTTGTCCAATTGAATTCCTTGTATGAAATATTCTATTTTGACTTTTAAAATTATTAGAGAATTCATTCAATTTGACAAAAGAAGTGAATTTTGAATCCATGACTAAGTTATCAACAAAGAAATCATCCACCCGAATTAAAGACCGACAGCTTAAAAAATTCAAAGGGACGTCCAAGAAGGGTAAAATGAATACGTACCTACATAAGTAATAATAAAATTCATGTATCCACTAACTTCTTCTTGTCTTTGAATTCGTGAAGGTATTTTTAAGGGCTAAAATTACAGATTTCTCCAAAAGGAATACGCAATGCCAACGAATAAAAACATTTGATTGATTTCCATGAAATATTTTCAATTTATGTACAAGCAAGTACGCCAGTTTACCCGCGGCTTCTGGAACTTGCCTATATAAACGCCGCCGCTGCGCTCACAGTCAGTTCAATACTCAAATATAGTCTAGTTTATTAGCCCAGTAAGTCAATTTCGTACTCAATTGTTCCAGAGTGGAAGATTCTCTAGGTATCGGCATGGTGTAAGACCGTCATTCAGAATTGAAACATTACGTAATGGTTTTAGCCGTGTTTGGTGACCAGATCTGAATAGCCAGATACTTTCCTACCTTCCTCATTTCCATTTCCTTCTCCTCCACACTACCTTCTGCATCATAACATACCAGAATTGTGAATGCCAAAGTCTCACTGCTACAGAATGGTTGAAAACAGTAGGAATCTTCGGAGAGTTAACTTACGTTTAAAAAATAAAAATAAAAAATCAAATACTCGATTCGGGTCATGTTAAGAGTCAGAATAACATAAAATATGTATGAAACGATAAATGAATGTAAATAAAAAAATGTGTGCCGAGCGTGTACTTTTTGACGGTATATCCTCACTGCCTACTCCTGCGGGGGAACGGCGTGATGGTTGGTTCATTATTTTTAATTAATAATGCAATACGTAATTCAAATCACAAGTATTTAAATTAAATAACACACCCATCAACATACTCAACTTTCAATGTGTAATTTGAATATACCTACTTTTGAAAAACGGTTACGGGTAAAAAAGCCACGACACGTATTTAATTTAGTCACGTGATTGATTTTTTGCCATTTTGCCACGTGACGTCATAACAACTGGTTCTAGAAAAAGCAATATTATATGGAACGTCTTCGGAACGTGATTCATTATATCGGGATAATATGGAGCTATAATTTTTGTATTAAAAATAAAAACATATTCGAGCTTTTAAATGGAAAGTCAGTACCGCCAGTGAAAATGTGAATTTCTATTCTATTCTTCTTACACTCCTGGATCCGGAACATTCACCGACCACAATTCACTGCAGAAAGTTCACCGCACTCAATTCAACGCCTGGAAAACTATTTGGAATTAATAGTTTATGATTTAATTTTTTTATTTGTTTTTGGGGTGTTATGCTGTGTTACGCTACCTCCTTCTTTAGCCATATAACGTTACAGTGTCCATCATCAGACACATCTGCCCTCATATTATAACATTGATTAAAGTGGTTTACACAAAAGTAATTGGTTTCATTTAAATAAAATGATGCCACAAAGTGAATTTGCAAAGATTGAATTTAAGCTTTATGAGAAAGACCGCGCAGCCGTTCCTCGTTATGTAGCTTTTTTATATCTAACCAGACACTTCAGGAAGCTAACTTAAGCGTTTTCACCAAAAATAAAGGAATAAAAAAACTGGGAAGGCTTTCATTTTATTACAAGTTTTTTTTTCAATATCATTATTTTTTTTTAGGTAGGTATTTTTATAAAAAAAGAGTTCTAAACAGTTTACAAGGATTTTGAAAATAAATAAATAAAGGATCGGTTCTAACGACATGTTCGTGTCAATTATCTGAGTAATTGTATACATTTTACCGGGCTGGGTTAGTATATGGAAGGGGGTATATAATATATGGTTAGTATAGCTAGCGAATGATTTGAGGTAAATAAAAACGATATTTCAAGAGGGTATTACCAGAGAATACCGGAAATTAGTCGTTTTTAAATCAAATTCTAGATCTATTGACTCTTTTTTACAAAAAAACATAAGTTGATTTTGAAAGGTTGTTATTTTATCTGGTACGTGCAGTTTTTAAATTTTTAAAACTAAGTTTATTTTTAATATACTAAGGTTATACCGTTGGTCATCAGCAGATTTGTTCAACTTTCAAACGATAGATTCTATTAATTAACACAAATTTCAAATCATATAATCATACAACAAAATAAATCAATATATAATCTAGTAAACAAAGTTTTCATAATTTTAATTTTAGTTAAATTAAAATCATTAAAAAATCAATCCGAGAACGTGTTTTGTGACAAAAATACCTCAGTTTTTCTATTTATTTAAGGTCTTACAAACTAAAATATTTCAAAGGTTTTTTTACATACTTATTTTGTTTAGACATTATAAAAAAATCATAAATACTTATGATCAAAAAATACTTACAAGAAGTACACTATATTTAATAATTTATCATCGTGCGTTTTGAGCTTTTTTTTGCTTACTTGAATGTAGGTATATATTAAAGCAAGTTTGAATGAAATAAATCGATATTAAATTTTTAATCTTAAATATTTCATACGGGGATTAATAGATCTTTCTCATTGGAACCTCCCTGTACAGTTACTTATGTGTAGGATGAGCCATTTATGTATTCTACGTAATTTTCAATAGCATCATGCTACAACTAATATTAAAATGGTTTAATTAACTATATATATATTCTGTATCTCTGGTTTCATGAATTGTCTAGTCCCCATGTAGCACGTGTCACATTGAGCGATGCAAAATTTTAGGATCACCGGTTGGAGGTTATATTGAATTAAATCGTTGATGAAGATTGATGTTGATATTATCACGTATTTGGAGGCATTAGGGAGGCTGCAAATTAATTTCCGGTTCAGTGACGTCATAGATAATGCAGCAGATGTGCATCCTTTGATCCCACTAATTGTATGTAAAGCGAATAAACTCTGCCGCAAATATTGCTTTCATAATAAAAATAATAATATAAAACCTTGGCTAATTTTTATAGAATCGTTTTTGTGCGACGTCACCTCATGAAAGCTATACATTTTTTATAAAGATAGAAAATAACTTACCGAAGTGTATTGTCTGTATCGCCTAAAATACTTTGCTGCAAGTCTGCTTTGTAGCAAAATTGCGGTATAAATAGTCCAGAGCGAAAAAAATAGACGAACACAGAAAAGCAGCCAAATTGGCAAGGAACGTTAAAAATGCCGACCCGACAGTTGGCCCCCGACATTATAAAAATAAAATTTTTTTGTGCATTATTTTCCAATTTCAAACCTAAAATCGTAATTGTAAAATACTTTTATAAATAAGTGGAAAATATCCTCATTCTCAGGGGTATCACCATTGGTATGTTAACTCTACACCTGGGAAGAATCAGAAGCCTGTGTTGGCGGCCTCGCGTGAAATTATTCGGTACATAGAATCCTATTTTCGCCAGAAAGTCTGGTATTGATAATAAAGCATTCAGAAGCTTATAATCGGCAGTAAAGCGACATCACAAATGCTGTTGGAAAAAGCCATGGGTAAATACCTGACTCTCTCTTATAGAAGAGTCGTAATTTTTTTTCTGACCTGAGACCCACTCTCGAGAATGCTACGCACTAAGTTAAAGTAAAGCAGCCTTATAGCTGCAAGGTTGGTCAATTCCTTGTTTTTGTCAATATGTCAAACAGACCGCCAGTTTCTGCCTCAAATTCATTTTTATAGTAAGAATAGATTTCTAAAACAGACTTAGAATGGGGCGCATTTACCACATATACATTACAGGTCCCCTACGTTAACATTTTGTAAATTTTATATTTCATTCCCAAATAATTTTCAATTTGCATTTTAAAGAATGTTACACTTTTATTGCATTATCATTTTCGGGAGATGTCTATTGAAAATGCCTGCAGTAATGGTTTGCAAAGTCATAAGCTATCGAAAGCAATCATGTTGAATTAAAGTCCATTTGTGGATTTATGTAGTAAGTTGAAATTCTCTAGCATCGAAGGTATACTCGTAAAGACCAACAACTCATTAATTATTTTTAAGCCAATTTCAAGGTTCCTTCTACATTTCAATTTGTTGGTAGTAGACACATACAATCATCATCATATGAAAAATAAGTTTTGCCAAACGAATTTTAAAAACCGTGCAAAGTCAATTCTAATATATTTTTTATAAAAATAGAAATGAAAAAATCACGATATGTGGAAATTTGAAACAACGTAGTCGCAATAAATGAAATGAAAATCGTTTGTGATTTTTTTTTATTTGTTATCGGTCAAACATAGTTTGAGAGTTTAATTCATCACCTGGCTAGTTTTCCATCACGACACAAGATACATTTTCCGCTTACTCTGATGGTAGTAGTAGATTTTCAAAATATTGTTCAGTTATTCGTATTCCCTGAATGTTCATCTTTCTTTTTAAACAAAAACAGGTACTAATTTCGGCTGAGCGTGTGACCTCCGTGACTCTGTTTCAATGAATTCAATTTTGCTATGAATTTATATATTATTTTCAAAATTTCAACTGATTATGTGAATAATTTATTGTTCATCGGATGACAGTACTGTGTGTGATAGCTTTTTGTATGGTAGGAATAATTTCTTCGAATTTAATGTTTTAAAGACCCAATCATGTCTAACAACGTCTAAAAGGGATTGATATGAAAATTCCAAGCAACCTTCCCAACAGGCCTTCCATTGATATGTTCGGTGTAATTCTAAGTGACCAGCTCAGGTACGGGAGCTCCATCGAAGCCAAATTTAAGTAAGCTTCTCAGAAGCTGGGCGTCCTACGTAGGGCCACCAAACACTTATAATAGCACACAACTTTTAACCCTGAAACACACTTTTAACCCCACAAACAATAGCACACAACTTTTAACCCTGTACAAAACCCAAGTATGCCCAACGGTTGAATTTGGCAGCCACCTCTGATCTGGAGCCCCAAACTGAAACAACCCTCGACTCTGAACAAAAACGCGTGGTCCGTTTGATAGATTCTTGCCGTGGGTTTCCTCCCACCTGCAGCATAGGTCTCTTCAAGACCTAGGTTCACTCCTTCCTTAATACAAAAAGGCCCTCCACACAGCACAATTTTCGGAATTAGTAGGTACTGATATTAATTAAGTCAAAATTCAGACAACCCCGTATTTTTCGCTGGACTGTTTTATTAGATATAATATAAAAATTAATGTTTGTTTGTTTGTTTGTTCGTGCCTTATGCGCGGCCATACCGTTCATCTAATTGCGATGAAACGTTGGAAATACGATGTGCGCATACCCGGGATGGTTGTAGGATAGTGATAGGATTGCGATTAAATTCATCATTCATCCGATTGCTATTAATTTTTTTTGGATTGTTGTGAACATGCCCGTGAATACTTCTATATCGAAACTGGTGAGCTATGGCATTATGAAATTTGCATAAAAATTTCAATAGGTCACGCGAGTTGTTGGAAAAATGGGTGTATTTTATGGAGTTAGGCGGCAGGGAAAAAAGGCTGGGGGGGAAGGGTTTGCGGGAGGATCAGTTGGGGAATTAAAGAGGGGGCTTCGCGAGAGGAGGGATGAGGGAGATGGGAAGGCGAATAAGGTAGAAGCGGAATGCGTGAGGAGAAAGGAGAGAGTGGGAGAGGGGAGGGGGAACGCGGGAAGGTGAAAAGGGAACGCGGTAGGAGAAGGGAACGCAGGAGGGGAAATGGAATAGGAGTCGGAAGGGGAACGGGGACGAATGGGAAATGACACGTAGGGAGAAACAATTTATTTATTTAATTAGCCTTGCAACGCATCCCGGTATCAACTAGTTAGATATAATATATGATTGAGAAAAATATTGTAGGGATTTAAAACAAATACTTTAAAATTTAAACTCAAATTAAAATTGACTACAAAAATGTATAATTTACACATTCTATGACAGTTGCCCATTTTTGAAATTGATTTTAGTTTAGAAAATTGATAAATAATGCAACCAAATAATCGGGGGGCTAACTGTTGGGGATCAACAGTCATCAATCAAATATTGAAACTCAGCTATTTCTTAAAACTTTGTTTTAACTATTCGTCATTATTTAATCCGTCAACAAGAACTCAGGTGGAAAAATATATGGTTTAAAAAATATTATATTCGTATGTATAGATCAACAAACTCCTATATACTAAATAAATAAGTTTTTTTTATATTTAAGTATGAAACTATAAACTTTTATTTAAAAATGAATTTAACACTATTCCTTGAAAAGCGCCTGGTTGGTTGAGTTTTTTTTACGTAACCTCTAAACTAAACTCGTAAACTGCTCCCGTCTGGATCCAGATAGACTATGGCATCCCCAATTGGGGTATATTGTGAGGAAGGAAGAAGAAAGCAAGGAGATGGGAAGGGGAATGTGGGGGTACTAGATACCTGGCTATTCAGATCTAGTCACCAAATACGGCTAAAGCCATTTCAAGCTACGTTTTAATTGTGCAAAGAAAACAAACTTAGAGTTTCTTCCACTCTGGAACATGCCGCAAATATATCTTAATTTTTAAAAATTATTCTATTATGAAAACACAAATCAATCAAACAAAAATTATTTGCCCACGCCGATCACTTAAAAATCGCTGATCACCGAACCTACGAATCACTAGTCAAGAGCCGTGACCCATGACCCTCGACCACGAAGAAAATGTTTCTTCCGTAATGCGACATTACCTATTTCAGACAATTTTTTTTAATAGGTTATATTTTCCCGCCATCGATACTTTTAAAACATTATTGTTTTCCCCACATTTGCACAAATGAGATCTCATTCTGTTAAAATGAACTAGTCTCGTATTTCATGAACACAATGTCTCCTACTGTGTTACGTTTTTAGAATAAAAATAATTGAATATTGTTTATTTCGTGTCTTCTTTATATGTGTGATGTTTGTACACACCGAATCACGCGTATGCTCCATATTTCTGCCTACCTACCTCCCTATGAGATATTTCCAGTATCTCAAGTAGTGTAGCTAGATTTGATAGGTATATAGGTAAAACCTAAAAACTAAAGGAAATTAGACCTTGTAATTATTTTAGTGATCGTAAAGATCACAATGCATTTTGGATAGAGCTGAAATGTATGTACATACCTAAAGACTAAGGGACTTTAGACCCCTTTTTATTATATTCAGAGAGCGTGATCGTGAAGATCACATATATATAGTACATTGTCCATACTTAAGCTCAGGAAGAAGGGAAACTAGATCCTTTGTATTTGTATTATTTGTATTGATATTAAGAAGATAGAGTGTTTCCCTGCGTTCCGTCGGTGTTCTCAAACCACGATAGCATAAATAAACCAACAATGAATTCGGTTGAAAATCCTTGCAGTAGCTGTTTCCAGCGTCACGTCAAGCCGCGAGTCTTCGCGTATTGCAAATTCTGGTGCGGTATGAAATATTTTAGGTATATTTTGTTATTGGGAATGTAAAAGATTCGTTGTTTTAATGTATATTGTTAATGTACATCAATTACTTTTGAAAGAAGATGAAATACTGTTTTAGATTTTAATATTACCTACAAACAAACATGCAATTAAAAATATAAAATTTCTGATTTCAAAGTAGAAGAATTTTTTATGAATGTTTTATCGCTGGCCGATTGTTTTTTTCTGGTTAACTGCATTAATACTACTTTTTATGAAACTAAAAACTATTTATGTACAAAGGCGTATTATAAGTTAATTGTAAATTCATTTTTTTCGTTTTACATAACAATAAATTATAAAAATCCACAAACTTTGACAAATCTTTCTCAAGCGTGTAAAATTTTATGGATGGTGACTTTTTAGAAGATATTTCAATTATTTGGAAGTGTATGGTAAGCTTTAAGATTCAAATACAAAGCGTTGTGTTACCTTTTTTTTTTCTTATCAATTGACAATAATTTGCCGTTTTCGTGACATTATGTAAAATATTATATGTAGATAGTAAATAAAATGTGTCAAGTTTATTAAACGCTTTCATAATATGAACCATTTGAAACGTGCTTTAATGACGCATGTATATAATTTAATAATAAGTTGTCAAAAATAAATAAATAAAATACTCATCGATACAAAAAAACATGTACCTACATGAACAATCCTAACAGCGTACATGAAATTTAATTGTTTTAAATATCCCTATATTTTCTAGCTGCCCATTTTCTACGGTGAGTCGTTTTTCTCTATTTTAGTAGGTATATCAATCTTCTTCCGTCTTAAATGTCTAATGGAATTGTCAATACTAGGTTGTGTATCATTGGGGAGGCACGGATTTCTAAATCGCATAAAATGATTTATGGGTTTCTCTTTCAATCCTAACACCCAGCAAGATGTATTATGTATTTTTTGGCAACGATATAGGTAACAGTAGATGGATGCAAAGTAAAAACGCGGTTCCTTAATTATTTTAAAAATATTTAGAATCACCGGTATTTACCAGTTACTTGTCTGTCTGTTAGCTTGTCTGGTAGTCTGAGAGATCCAGGGCATTTCAAAACATTTGTAACTATTTTAAATTTTGCACGCGAATGTCATGCGTTTCTGCCGCAGTATCTGCCGCTGATGAGTCATGCTAGCATTACATGAAGAGAATTTCGTTTTTACAATGTCTTTGGGAATGACCGCAGAGGATACCGAAGAACTTATTAATTTAAGAAAACCACGATCCACTTACATTCTGATACAAATATTTGTTCACGTGTTGTCTTGATGATTCTCAACCACCTCCCTAATATAAAATCACAGATGAACAAAATGTCCTAACACAAAATATCACAAGAAAAGGTATGTTATATTAAAGTTCTCCATTTTTACCTGCCAAAATTGTGCCGTTTTCCAAGCCAAAACTTTGATAAGTTTTCATTGAAAAATGTTTTTTATACAACTTACAACGCGTTATTTTGTTAATGATTTTATTATATTTTTAGTTTTACGCGATTATAAAAAAAGCACATTATAAAAAAGTGACATTTTTGTTACACTAAAATTAGGTGCAATTTTTTGGCCCATGGTGAATAAAGGAGATATAATTTCTGAATTTTTTTGTATTTATTTATTAGAATACAAATTTAGAAAAAAAAAGATAAAATAAACGATCGGGTATACAACTTTTTTTTTAAACGGCCGGGTCACACATACCCTATCAGGAGTAAATTGTGGTATAATTTTACCAGGCATGCAGAGTATTAAAATTAAAACACACAAGTTTCTTGAACACCGTTTTCTCTTTTCTAGTTGTAAGAAAAAATATATCCAGTATCGTATATCAAAAATGTAACAGGCGTGTCAAACATCGTACTGAATAGATTTTCAGCTTTAAAAAATCATAAGTTTATATATGTTACACGGTGTATTGTAGCTACACTAACAATGTCACATTTGTACGCAAACATTGTACATTAAGATAATTTTTTGCATGTATGTCTATTTTTAAAAATTTTAATTTTTTTTTTTCCTAACGTCTTCACGAAAATAATCGTCTTATTCGCAGTTCCATATTTTCTCATTTACTTCTTGTAAAAAACTCTTTCATTATTTTTTTTTCCAGATTCCATTGAACCATTTCAGAGTGAAAATTGTTAACAAAAACTTTAAAAATTCTGTGACTTTGATTTAAAGAAGGAAAAGGGTGTTGAGGAACGCACTTGACTTAACTTTGACCAGTGATTCCTATAATTAGGTATAATATATTATATTATACCTTGGGTTTATAGCAACTCGCTATTGTTCAGTTGGGTTGGTTTAATTATCCGGGGACAGAGCCAACCCAATGTTACACCGTTATTACTACAACTCCGTGTTATCCACTGGAAAGATAAACCGACAGAAGGGTGTTGTGGGCGTTAGAATGCCCAACATCGACGCAATAAAGTTTGTATCAACAATATCCACCCACATCGCCAACGACTTGTGACAGTAATCATCGACTAAAATCCAAAATATATATCCACATGTAGACTAACATCGTTAGATATTCGATCAAATAATTTTAAAGTTTTAAGTTATTTAAGTGTTGCCATTGTATGGTTATTTCTTCCTGACATGAACTTTTACAATAAGAAAAGGTGAAGGTGCTAGCGAAATCGATAACAGATCTTTAACAGTTTACTTTGTAGCATCGATTCTGCTTAACTATCGATGTAGCTGTGTGACAGAAAATAGCATTAAAATTAAATTATTTTATTTACTTATTTTGTATTTCACGTCCAGCTGTTATTATTTTATTTTTTAATCACAAAGATCATCTCAATAAGAATAACAAAATTAAACAAAACCAATAACAAAATCATAAACAAAATCAAAAACAATAACATAATTTATTTAATTTAAAATCAAAAACATAATCAAAATAACAAAAAAAAAAATGCAAATTTCATAATGCTAGAGCTCACCATATATATATAGAAGTATTCACTCGCATGTTCACCACAATTCAAAAGAAATCAGATCAAGCAATCGGATGAAATTTTAATCGTAATCGTATGAATAGTACAGGAAGCAGTACAGGTTAGCAGGGGTGTCCGGGTTCATGGGGTTCATCGTCTAGGTCTTGGCGGCGGATGATCTAGACACACTGAACCCCAGATTCCTACCCAACCGCCATACCTTTTTCCTTCCCAGAACTTCCTTTCCTTAAAAATACCCTCCACACAGCATCCCCAAAGATGACATAGGCCCTGAGGGAAATTATTTTCCGTAGGGCCTCCTGTGTGAACCTAATGTAAAAAAAAAAGGAAATCATTTCATAACGCCAGAGCTCACTATTCTATAACCATCCCGGGTATGCGCACATCGTATTTCCAACGTTTCATCGCAATCGGATGAACAGTATGGCCGCGCATAAGGTACGAAACAAACAAACAAACATAAATTTTTATATATTTGGAATTTTTCGAACGTGCCCCATAAAAAGTATTTTTCTTTTCGTATTCCACTCTCTCGGTCATTAAAGTATACACAGGAGTAGAAAATAGGGATTTAAAAAAAAAACATAAGAACAAAAAAATAGTAATTTTTAAAAAATCCATATCTCAACACTGGAGTGATTTTCTTACAAACACTATTTTATCATTTGATTGGGTAATTCCAAATCTTAGGATTTTCTTATCGATATTACTATATTCTGTGCTAACGAACCGGCTCCAAGTTTCCCTCTTGTACTGGAGTGATAACAAAGTAGTGGAAAAGTTTACTTCTCCCCGAGGACCCTCAGCCTATATTAAGTTAGGCCCAAGGTTTACATAGACTCCTTCCAACGTTCGTGAAATGATCTAACACATTTGCAAATACACGATAAAAGTTTAATTTTGCTTCTAAATATAAAATATTGATGAATACAAAATACTGATGATTTACCCGCAAAGTTTTGCAGAAGGATTTTACTTTGTTAATTTGTTTTTAACTTTTAAAATGAGATTTAATGCTGAGTCAGTATTAATCCAAAAACATTGAATTCTTAATAATTTATGGTTTCGAAAAGGCAGCTTCTTCTCAGCACAAGCTCTTGAAAAATAAGCTTTTCCCTTTTAAAGGGGCTTCGCGATATTATTCAATTGTCTTTTTAATCGACTTTCTGATTGGATCTGCCAATTAACTACTACTCGAAGCGCTTCAATCTTCACAATAATAGAAATATATCTTAATTTATTAATCCCTATTTCTTTGTTTCTGTTCTAATCGCATTATCATCCGAATAAAATTCATTTGCCTTAATTAATTACTTTTTAATTGAATTTTATATCCTCTCTTTTCTTGTATACCAACTATGAAAATAGTGACAAGTCAAACTCACAGGACACATGTATCTTTTCGGGGGTAAAGACTACGTCGGAAAATTACGTCTCTAGTACACTGACATCGTTTATTCAAGGACCTTTGGATTTTACAACCCCTTGCGTAACAAAAAGAATTAAAAATAAATCGTTTTATGTTAGACCCCGCACTAATCCCGTTTCAAGGTTCCTTCTAAACGGAAATTGCTGACCGAATGCCCTATGTTTCTCACCGCTAATCTCATCTCCGCCTGTGTGGCCTTTTTTAGAAGCAAGAATGCCACGATAATTGGTAGTTCCGGTTTAAATAATTAAAGCCCACGCAGGCCTTTTTCCCTCATATATATCCAACAAATACAAACAAACATTCGGCCTACCCTATGAGTAAACTAAAGCTTCGTTATAAAATTTGCGACGGTGGACTCATAAAACGAAGCATGGAGAATTTGCAACTGTTAAATTAACCTCTCGATTCTTGGATCCGAGGCCATCATTGTCTCTATATACGAGTACATCTTTATTGCGATCGTATTCTCTAGGCTCCGTCTAAAACACTTCTAATGGTTAAAGCACTCTTGTAACACGTGGATGTGTTTAGTATGTACGTTAAATATTCAAAGTTGCCAAGTGGGCGAAGTTTTGTTGGAAACTTATTTAGCATCCCCAACGGAGGCTGCGCTGATCTGGACCATTATTCTGATTGCTCTCGTTTACGTGCTAAAGTGAATATGCAAAGTTTCACCTAACGATTATACGCTAAGTCAGTCTACGTGGCATGTTATGCGATAATTTAGAAACCAAAGTAAATGTTAACAATATCACAAACTTGCTCTCACTTGAGAGATCGCGCGAACTTGTCGCAACTCGATTTATTATGTATGACTTTTGAATTCGACGCGAGTCTTGGAATCAATACTATAAAGTTACTTGGCCAACATTTACGGTGAAACTCTCTTCAAACATTATACGATGAAGACTGACTAAATTCATAATATGAATAAAATAAGTGAAGATTTACTCATTCAACAGAAAAATTTCTAATTGATAACCATAATAGTAATCGTAAAATTATTTTTCACAATAACTGCAGATAATATATTATTACTTTTATTACACATGATATTATATAATTGAACTAAAATTCCCTCACCAAACACTAGAGCCTCGTCTCTTTATGGTTAGGAAAAGCTATTCTTATCTACTATTTTAACACTGTATAAAATGTAAAAATTATGTATTTGTTGTAAAAAAAAACCTATAAATATTAAATAAATAAAAAAAAAATATATATATATATATTAATGAATGAAAATAATTGATTGGGTATGCTGGGTGAAGCCTCTGTGTAAAGCGTCTGTGTTAGGAGAGGAAGTAGTGAACATGGGTCTTGAAGAGCTTCCACGTTGTAGAAGAGAGGAAACGTGCAGAGTCGAGCTGTTGAACTCAAGAATGATTAGATTAGATAGAAACCCGTTCTCTTGCAAATTTCAGTCGAGTACAAATGTTGGACGTGCATTTATCGTGTTTCCCCACTATGCACCGATGCCGAGTGGATCAAAGATACTAGTTCCTAGTTAAATATCAGTAGAACAAGGACAGCGTACCCACCTGATAGAGATAGGGGAATCCGTCAAATAGCTTTGATGCCTTTGCGTTTATCTCGATTCGATTGGCTGTAAAAGATAATAACAATTTCATAACCCTTTCATATAATAACCCCTTCAAGTGTGATCGAATAAACAAAATTCGAAATAATAGGTTAGTAAAATTTAAAAAAACTTCCCGTGATCATACTGCGACGCGATCGGACTTGCTTTGTCAATTTATATGTTTTATTTTATTTTTATTTATAAAATACATGAAATACATTAAAACATTTACATACAAATGACATATTAAATCACCATACTAGGCGGCTGCCTGTTTTATGGTGACCAATTATATATAAGTTTAATTGGTTACTTTATGAAGTCTAGTGTAAACATATATGGATTAATAATATAAACATGCTTGAAAATTGGAAAAGTTGTAGAAGAAAAAATTATAATGAAATTGAAAAAGAAAGTATAAAATACAAAAGAGAGAAGATAAAAAGTATTAAAAGTATAAAAGAGAAAAAATGAGGAATATAGATTTAACAAGTGAACTGTAGCTTTAATACCTACCACCAATACAAACATCCTAGATATCCGCTTATAATTGGTTATAGTGGAACCTACCTCCAGGTAAATTATACATCACGTTAAGTGATTTTGTATAATAATTACCGGCTTATTACCGTTCAACACCCTCGTGTTACGGCCCAAATTAAGATTTTAATACGGTTAAATTAATCAGTTAATTCATTTTGTAATTGGATTTCCATTAGAACTCTTGTTGTTATAAACTAATCATGCGAGGCTTTGTTCAGCACATAAATCTGCAAAGTGCTCCGAAGCAGTCTACGTGCCATTCGCCCGGCGTATTTGTGATTACGAAGTCTCTCCGTAAATGTAAGCAATACATCAAAGCTAATACTAACTAAGTGTGAGATAAAGGGTATTCCTTTCAATTTCCTCACACATTTGTCTGCAGGATATGCTCAAGACGGCTGCCGTGGAAGAAAGATGAAAAGAAACACGAGATAATGGTTTGAAGCACTCAGCGAAACAAAAACTGCCTTCCATTAACGGTCGCAAATAAGATGTCATTTAGAATTGAATTACATTTTTTTTTACTTTTCCATTAACAAACCTTAACCCTTAGTGTTTCCTTTCACTTAGTGTATCTTTTAGTGCTGAGGAAAGCCTGTCTCTTCCTCTCTAAGAAAGTCATGATAGAATTTTTTTCAATTTTGGTACCGTAGAAAAATCCCCAAGAATTATCACTCTAGTCCAGCGATCGCGAACCTTTTCATACAAGTAGCTTTGTGATGACTTGGATATAAAAAACTTCGCTTGTCAAATATCTAAATAAATAAACTTTACGTGATTTTCGTAGTAAATTTTCCGTGATTTCCACAACATTTTAGCACCATGCTATAAACCATATTTTTCAATTTACAGTTAGTGTAAAAATATTTTTTTTTTCTTTTATTAATTTAGAGGCTCGAATCTTATATTATTTACAAAAGCAGTGCTTCTATTTTTATTTTCAATGGAAAAAATTTTGTTTTGCTGACATCTTTTGAACCAAATGTTTATTGTAAAACGTAAGTAGAATTTAAAGCTTTTTACGGTAATTTTATAAAAATTCTTAAGTTCTAAAATTGAACAATAAAAATAGCCATATTTGAAACAAATATCAACTCTAATCCTGCCACTAAGCTTCTAATAAATGTATTTCCAATAATAGGTTTTGGGTGATAAAATGACAACTTCATGCAACGTCCAGGGTTTTTAATATGGTGTCGTCTGTGTGCAAATGTATTTTATTGATCAATGATTTCAAAAATTCTAACACAGTCATATATATATAATACGACTATTTAAAACACAAATAAATATAAAAGATAAAGGAGTATCGTTTCCAAGCCATTTCTAATAAAATGTGTTTATCTGAAATGATGACCAATTGAATAGAGTCTAGCAAGTCATATATTTATACAGGTTCCATGATGACTCAGAATCAAGTCAAACTCAACTCCTTGTGATAATTGTGTTTGCCTTGTGCGAATATGCTCGTGTTGCGATTATGATCCTGAATAGGATTAGATTTACAGTTATTATCAGGACTGTAAAGTAGGCTGAGGTGTCGTATAATTATTAATAAAAACACTCGTATAAAACAGGTCAAATATATTTACAGGAACACTATTAAATTTTACAGATAATTTAATGCGCGAAAACTGGAGGGAACACAGGCGCTAGCCAGGAGTATTGAAACCGGAATATTTCCGCAAATCAAATCTATACCGTTTGGTGATACCAGCCCAGAAAGTTTATAAACACCAAATATTTATGGCTATTAGTTACAACCTCTTTGAAAAGCCATTAAAAGCTATGAAAAAAATATAGAAAAATATCCCAAACCCTTATCTAACATAACCTATTTAACCAATTCTTAATAAAAAAAATTCTTCACTTTTAGTGACTTTTCAATTGAGGTGTTGAGTTGAATTAATTCTGAGTTATCCGGTCACAACATATTTGTAATTATCCAATGAGAGGACGTGCCGCGCTAACCCACCCAAAAAGAAGAAAATGGAGAGATACGACAATACGAACGTGAGAGCGAGCGCGCTAACATTAAAAACCATAAAATTCATAAGACGGCTCGTTTGAAAAAGAGCAAAAAACTCATGGAGGATGTGTCAAGTAGCATTTAAGGAAACATTATGAATTTTTTTTTCATACATATAACTTGTAAAATAACAGAAACAAACGTGTTAATAATAGTTTTTGGAGCATACTTTGCGATTTATTTCTATCGAGGGAATTTCAAATAATTGCCTTTTCGGCGTGGGGAATGTATAGATACTGTCTTAAAGAATAACACATATTTTTTTAAGAGCATAAAAACTTCAAACGTTTAAGGAAAACGTGTCAGAAATCGGTATAAATCGGCAGAGCGGCCCCTTAAATTCAGTAGCTCGGATTAGGTTTGATTTTCCGAACTCTGTATTTATTTTATTTTTTAATTTCATGTATTGAACGCCCATAGGGCTTTTATAAACATGATAGGTGTATGTCGAACAATAATAAGGTACACTTAAGGTAGACGTAGGTACATTAAATAGTTATATATTTTAAAAATAATAGTAGACCCTTAAAATTTAAAATTACATGTCACATAACATCGAATTTTCGAACGCTCATCACAAATCTAACATTTTTTACCTACACGTGCCTGTGTTTTTCATATTAAATAAATATAAAAATCTATAAAATATACCTGGTCTGGTACATAAGTATGACATTTCATGGAGATGAGGTAGATGAAGGCAGGGAAGTACCTGACTATTCATATCTGGTCACCAAACACGGCTAAACCTATTTCAAGCAACGTTTCAATTCTGAATGGTGGTCTTAAACCAGGGCAATACTGAAAGTACCTTCCACTCTGGAACGGGCTGCAAATATAATATATATATATATATATATGTAAAATAATTTTCTCGGTTTACCCGCGTAACGTAGTCCTTAGAAGGACTTTTTAACTCCTAACGTTTCGGACAGATCTCACTGTTCATCTTCAGAGGCCTTATGTCTTGAGTTTTGTATTAAACTGACAGCTTGCGTATGTCTGTTCAGGTCCTTCTAAGGACTACGTTACGCAAGTAAACCGAGAAAATTATTCTACATCTTACAACCGTGAAAACCTTATTTATAATATATATATATATATATATAAAATCCTTTAAAAAAATATATATATATACTTAATTGTGAAATAACACAAATTAATCCAATAAAATTTATTTGCGCACACCGGGAGTCAAGAGCCTTACCCCTCTACCACGCCAGCCATTAATTTTTGCTTTGATGTAGAAGGATGAGGTTTTAAATATGTCAAAAGAGTTTTCCCTGAAAAAGCGCTAATGGTCAGTTAAATTAATAGTTTTTATTTTGGTATTTGTTTTCGGTTTTATTAACAGACAAGCTTCTGCCCACGACTTCGTCTGCGTAGGATTAGTAGTTCGAGTAATCTATTTTCTTTTCCTAGGTCCCATCTACGTTTATACCAAAATTCTTAACCTATTTATTTAAAATATGTATAATTCTTGATTCGATTCAAAGTATTAGGCGAGTGAGTACTTTAAATAAATTCAGTAATTTAAATATTTTCCAAAATAGAATTTTGCAAAATGTCATTCTCAATTTTTGACGTTTTCTATTAAACTATAATTATTAATTTCAATATTTGAAAATAAATATCTAGCTTCATAAATTATAGCCTATATGTTATTCTGATGTATGAGCTATATTATTGTAAAGTTTCATCAAAATCCATTCACTAAATTTCGATTTAAAGAGAAACAAACATACATACATCCATACAAACTTTTACATTTATAATATTAAGTAAGATAGTAAGATTAATTTATTCTGACGTCGATCATCTTGTACCATGAAAAAGATGGTGAAATGATATTTATTGCACCAAATGTTTGAGGACTGTCTATAAAGTTTTTCAGTATTTTTCAGTAATATAAGAATATCATTAATTATTTCACGGGTAAAAAGTAGCGGAAGTTTTAGATTAATATTGTGTAGCAAATATCATTTACAAGTTGTCTCAACATATTGAAAATTTCTAAGGAACTTTCTCTGTACTTTCTACAAGCGGTGCAAGCCTATGACATGGGTCTCTTAAATTAAAATTCACTCCTTGCTCCACTCATTGTTTTCCTGCTATGTGGAGTTAATGTAACAAAAATAATTTATGAATCAAATCGTAACGAATTTGTTTAATACCCTTGCGTATTTAAAGAAGATCTACGTACTACGTATAACTTTGATAGACGAAACTTATTTTCCAGTGAATCATTTAAAATAATGGTCTGGAAGTGAAAAATTTAAAATATGTGCCAATGGTTTATTATTAAGCCTAGCTGAATAGATTTATAATTAGAATTCAGATTATTTTTAACTCGAAAAAGTTTAATTTTCACAAATATTTTTTTCATCGTTACTGTTTAAATTCACTCTCACAGAAAGAGAAAAATATAGTATACGTAACCCGACCATATTTTGGTCTTTTTTATTAACTCCAGGATTTGTTGTTTTGGATTTTACTCATAAAATTAGATACTTTTCTCATACATACAAGTCTCAATATGTTTGTGACTTGTTTTGTAATGTTTTATTGGCCAACATAGTTGTAAGACGAACAAAAGTTAGTTCTATCAAATAATTTGCATTATCGAAAAGTATTACACATTATCTACCCGTATTCTAGCAGACTGTAGTAATTTTTATTTTTGTTTAACAATCTTAAAACTACGCTATAAAGATTTTAGGAGCATAAATCACTCACGTATAA
Organism: Limnephilus auricula; assembly: GCA_951813805.1. Classification (NCBI taxonomy): domain Eukaryota; kingdom Metazoa; phylum Arthropoda; class Insecta; order Trichoptera; family Limnephilidae; genus Limnephilus; species Limnephilus auricula. Next base: position 23,600,378 of record OX638393.1, read on the forward strand.
TGAATGGAATACTACAATACATTAACAGTAGCAAAAATAGTAACTTTAGCCATTCAGGTACCTACTAATTAAACATATCGAAAAAAAACTTTATTTCAAACCAAGTTCTTTCCACTGCTGACTAGTTTCGATGCAACCCTTCATTTAGCAATCCATTAGTTACGTATATAATTGCCTTCCAGATGATATTAAAAACAAATAAAGTGCGTGTAAATTAAAAAAGAAACATGTTTATTCACAAACAACAATGTAGTGAAAGTGAATAATATTTTATGATAATATAATGTAATATATAATGTAAATGTAATGTAATGTAAGGTAATGAAATGTAAGAAGTATGTAATGTAATAAGTATGTAATGTAATATAAAAAAGTGTGTAATTTAAAATTCTAGTTTTGTAATAAAAACTTATTTTAAAATAAATTTACAATCATACTGATACCTTCGGTGAAAGCCAAACTGAAAGAATGACTAAAAAATAAACAAAAAGCATTTTAAGCACGATGCCGGAAAATTAAATTACTTATTACTGTTAGGGCCGGTTTTATAAACGACGTACCAAATTTCTGTTACGTAACGAGCCGTTTTTCGTTAACGGACCGCTATCCGTTCGTAATCTTATTTTGCGTACTATAAAGAAATTTGCATTACCAGCTGTCATCAGTTACGCTTAGTCCGAAAGTTTTTTTACTGGCAATGTTTTAGGTAAAGAATTGTCTCTGATACTGTTTTCATCTATGGCATATTGGGCATATTGTATATGGGATTTAGTCAGCTGTCAAGAGCGCGTTGTTTCGAAAATTGTTGTTTTAAAAGATTTAAGTTTATATCTTTATAAATCATCAATATACTTCCAAAATAATTAAATTTATATTTATAATACAGTGGGTACGGAACATATAATGTTGATCAAGATTATTAAGTAGTTTTATTTGGGCATAAACTATCCTACATATATTAATTAAAGGTTGACGTATTTTTACACTATCGTGATGAGGTTTTAAAGTAACTATTGCAATTTTTCATAAATAATCATCGAGAATTGTCAATCGCCCATCTTCACTTTCATTGCTCGATGAGGAATCCATTGCACAAACGCTAATTATATAATATTATCTCTTAAAAATAGTGCACGGTTCCAAATAAGCGAGCGCCGGGAACAAGTACCTACTGATAACTGTCAAAAAACGTCAGCAAACGGATCGTTATCCATTTAACTGGCCAAAATCAGTCAGTTAAGCATTAACCGAAACAACCTACCGATAACTTGATGAATGTTTATAAAACGAAAAAATCAGGTGGTAGACCAAATATTTGTGGCGGTAAACCAAAAATGGTATCAAGCGTAACCAACGGACGGTTATAAAACCGGCCCTAAATGTAATAAATGAATGCTTAATGATTCTATTCATTTGGTGAAATGATTGTCAAACTGTTATATAACAAAACATCATCCAATTTCCGTTAAGCATCGAATTTATTTTATTGTTTGACCGTTAATTTTCTAATCTTATTTCCGAGTTATAAATTTAGAATCATCCCCCTTTTCCTTATAAAAATCTTATCTCTCATAATCTCCTTTGGAAAGACAGTTTCAGATTGTCAGACAAGTAATTTTGTATCATTAATGAACGCTAGGCTTATCCATTTTTATTACGGGGCCATTAATATCCATTAATAGCACACTTTGCGTCACTTTTCCGATTTATACGGCCATAAATATTGTGTACTGGGGATACAATGTGTTAATTTCATGGTCGAGCCAAGAGACAGTTCAGACAACTTATTTCTGATATTAATCATGATATTTATATCTTATTAATCGCTTTAATAAATTATGTGAAAGCTGTTATATATATATATTTCTATAAATAATCAATTTACAATAACCACTAATTTAAAAAAATAAATAAAAAAACTTTCGTGAGATGTTCAGGAAACATACAACATCAACCCTCCACAGTTTCACCTTCTCAATCCTACCTTACACACAACATAATAAAAAGTTAAAATGATGTTTTTATGTACAAATATTAATAATTATGTGAAGACTGTAATATTATATAGAAATAAAAGATTAAAAAAATAAATATAGATATATAAATATTATCTTTTTATTATACATGTAGTATATATATATATGTATATATAATATATATTCATACTCATATTGCGTTCGCGTGGGCGCGGGCGTAAACATACAATTTATCTTAATATTCTAAAGCGTAACTTGCAAAAAGTGTATATTGCTAAAATTATTAAATGAACGCCATCTATGAACGAGTAGTTTATAAATAATATTACGTTTACACCTAATGGAAAAACTAATAATTGACTCCTAATAATATGGTTTAAAAATGAATAAACTAGGTAGCTAATCCCATTTCAAGCAACGTTTCAATTCTAAACGATAAATCTCTGAAAAATCCCTCAAAGCTCAAAAAAGCTCAAAACTCAAAGCTCATACTTTAAAGCTCAAAGTTCGAAACTTAAAATAAAGCTCAAATCGAAAAGTAACGAACCATAAAGCTCAATGCTCATAGTTCGAAGCACAAAGCCCAATACGCTTAAAACATAAAGCTGAGCTCACAGTTCAAAGATTATAGTTCACAGATCAACGCTCAAAGTTCAAAGCTCAAATCGCAAAGGTCAATGCTGAACGCTCAAAGTTCGAAGCCCAAAGCTCAGCCTTAAAGCTCAAAGCTTGAAGCCCAATGTTCAAATCTCAACACTCAAAGCTTCAAGTTCAAGACGAATAGGTAAATGTTTATATATCAAATTTCGAATCCCAAAGCTCGTAGCTCAAAACTTAACATCAAAGCTCAAAGTTAGAAGCGTAAGAGCGCAAAGCTCAGTGCTTAAAATTCAAAGCTCGAAACTGAATTTTCGAACCTTAAAGCTTAAAGCAAAAAGTTTAAAGATCCAATTTCAAAGCTAAAAGCCCAACACTTAAATCTAAGGGTCAATGCTAAATGCTCAAGGTTAAAAGCCCAAAGCTTGGTCTTGATGCTCAACGCTCAAAACTCAAAAAGCCCAAAGTTCAAAGCTTAACTCACGAAGCTACAAGTTTAAATCTAAAAAAGTTTGAAGGTCAAAGTTCCAAGCTAAAATCTTGGAGACCAAGCACTAACCAAAAGTTCTAATCTTGAATCTCAAAGATCGAATCTCAATGCTCTAAAATTATTGATAACGAAATAATATAAAGAACACGTACATATTTTATTAGACAAATCGCTTGATGAGCGTTGTTTAGTACTATGTCCATAATTGCTCTTATTGAGAAAACGAGGTTCGAAGTTTAAAAATATATATATATTTTTTTTTTGCCTTTACTTCAAACTTATTATTATAATCAAACAATCATAAGTTTACATTCCCATACATAAGGTTTTCATAAATAATAATAAAATATAAAATATTCAAAATTCTCCATTAGAAATAAGTAAATTTATGTAAATGTATGGAGTAATCGGCCGGTGTGGTCGAGCGGCAAGGCTATCGATTCCTTATCCGAGCAAGTAAATTTTATTTGAATAATTTGTGTTATTACACAATTAATTAAATAAAAATAATATATAGTATATTTGCGGCACCTTCCAGAATGAACGATATTCTCATTATCACCCTGATGTAAGACCACCATTCGGAATTGAAACGTTGCTTGAAATGGCTTGAGCCGTGTTTGGTGACCAGATCTGAACAGTCAGGTACTTCCCACCTTCCTCTTCCTCATCTCCATCCCCTCCATACAACCTTCAGCCTCACAACATACCCCGAATGGGGATGCCATAGCCTCACTGGCTCCAGACGGGAGCAGTAGGGACTCTTGACTGACAAGCGCCCTAGCTTTTCCAAGTGACCAGTGACTACTGTGGTAGCTAGGACACTCGTTTTATTAAGAGAGAATCACCAGTAGCCCTATACTCTCTGAATTAATGTTAAAAATCGATTAAAAAAAGTTCAATAATAAGTTCAGTAAGATGTACAATAAGGTTTTTGTTAGTTTTTAGTGTTAGTTGTTAGTGTTAGTTGTTAGTGTTAGTTGTTAGTGTTAGTTGTTAGTGTTAGTTGTTAGTGTTAGTTGTTAGTGTTAGTTGTTAGTGTTAGTTGTTAGTGTTAGTTGTTAGTGTTAGTTGTTAGTGTTAGTTGTTAGTGTTAGTTGTTAGTGTTAGTTGTTAGTGTTAGTTGTTAGTGTTAGTTGTTAGTGTTAGTTGTTAGTGTTAGTTGTTAGTGTTAGTTGTTAGTGTTAGTTGTTAGTGTTAGTTGTTAGTGTTAGTTGTTAGTGTTAGTTGTTAGTGTTAGTTGTTAGTGTTAGTTGTTAGTGTTAGTTGTTAGTGTTAGTTGTTAGTGTTAGTTGTTAGTGTTAGTTGTTAGTGTTAGTTGTTAGTGTTAGTTGTTAGTGTTAGTTGTTAGTGTTAGTTGTTAGTGTTAGTTGTTAGTGTTAGTTGTTAGTGTTAGTGTTAGTTGTTAGTGTTAGTTGTTAGTGTTAGTTGTTAGTGTTAGTTGTTAGTTGTTAGTGTTAGTTGTTAGTGTTAGTTGTTAGTGTGAGTTGTTAGTTGTTAGTTTGTTAGTCCCCACCATGCAAGTTAGTTTAAAACAGTATTGTAGATCTTACTAAAAACTCGTCTGAACTAAAAATGAAATAGAGTCTCTGGTCCAGACCACTGGCTTTAGGGAACCACTTGCCCGCCAGAAACTTAAATCTAACTTTAAAAAAACCTGAAAACACACTGATGCTGGTCTCTGGTCCGGACCACTGGCTTTAGGGAACCACTTGCCCGCCAGAAACTTAAAACTAACTTAAAGATAAACCTGAAAACACACTGATGCTGGTCTCTGGTCCGGACCACTGGCTTTAGGGAACCACTTGCCCGCCAGAAACTTAAAACTAACTTAAAGATAAACCTGAAAACGCAATGATGCTGGTCTCTGGTCCAGACCACTGGCTTTATGGAACCCTTGCCCGCCAGAAACTTAAAACTAACTTAAAGATAAACCTGAAAATGAAGGTCGCCGGGAACATACCTAACCTAGTGACACGGAAAGGCAACCTAGTGACAACAAAACGGCAACCTAGTGACAACGGAACAATAATGGACGACAACAAAAAAAGATCTAGGAATCACTCTTGATTCAAAGTTTATGTTTGATGTACACATCAGTGATATTATAAGTAAATCATTGAAAATGATTGGATTCATTCATAGAATATCGAAACCATTTAAATACCCCCAATCTATTATAATCTTGTACAACTCGTTGGTCAGAAGCAAATTGGAATATGGGAGTGTTATCTGGAATCCACATTATTTAAAATATTCTAAAAGTATTGAATCTGTGCAAAAGAAATTCCTAAGACTGTTATCATTTAAACTTGGATTTAATGCCTTACTCCAATCTTATGAGGAACGACTACATCACTTTAATTTTATAACATTGGAAAAAATAAGGAAATTTACTGACTTGATATGTTTATATAAAATTATTCGTGATAAACTTCTTACCACTCATTGTCTGAGCAATATTCATATTAAAGTCCCTAATAGACGTAATTTAAGGAGTCAAAATTTATTCCATATTGAAAGATTTAATAACAATATCGCATACTTCAATCCTCTGTCTCGAATGTGTCGTCTATACAATACAATTGAATGTGACCTTATAGATATCTTTGCAAACAGTCTCGCATATTTTAAAAAACAAATTAACAATCTTCTACCATGATACGTCTATTGTTTTATCATTATATCTTTCCTTTATCTTTTTATATCTTCTCTTTCTCTGTACACTTTCTGTATTTTGTATCTCATGTTATATATATATATTTATTATTATTATTATTATCTGTCATTTTCACTACTAGCATCACCGCCTAGTAACAACTAAACCTTGATTACGCATGCTGTGAACATTTTTAATTGGAGTGTTAATATCTGTGCTCATCCCAACGCAATAATATTAATGTAATACTTGTTAACACTCTGTAAATGTTTCAAACAATAAATAAATAAATAAAACCTAGTGACATAAGCAGAGCAACAAAAGCAAAAGACGATAGCAGACAACCTAGCGAGAACAGAGCGACAAAAACAGAATGACCGCCTTACAAAGAAAGCATTCAGCCTATGACAACAGCAGAACAACAGCATCCTGGAAACGAAAAGTTCGAAAAAATCCTAAAAACACAATGCAAGTTAAATTGATGCAGGCAAGTTCAAAATAAAAGATCATACCACGGAGCAGCTTTGTAGTGGGTCTATCTCACCAGTCATCTAGTCCTGCAGTCATATTCAGTTCCAATCAACTAGTTCTTCAGGCACACACAGCGTTACTCCACGACGCATCCTGAAAAACATAAGGCAACGTTAAATCAAGACGTACATTGTTTATCTCCCTATTATTTAGTGTGTTAGAAAGAGCTACAGTATGACTGTGATAAGGAACGTACGTTTATTGGCTTTTTTGTGCCGTAACCGTGGTAATAAAAACAAAAAAAGGCAATAAACATACGTTTCTTATCACAGTCATACTGTAGCTCTTTCTTCAACATTAAATAATGGTGAGACAAAATATGAGACATACAATGTACATATGTTGGTTTCCTACAAAGTACTACTTTTCCTTTGGAGGAAGTAGACATACGTACATCGTGTTTCTCATCTTTTGTCTCACCATTATTCAAAAAAATTCTAAATATGATTTACACACTTTGTTCAAACGATTTATTTTAGACTGGTTCGGTTGAAAATAATTACGTCGAAATGAAATTAATAATTATTGTATTTCTAATCGTATACAGGATGTTAAGGGACGTACTTGACTTACTTTAACCAGTGTTTCCTGTCATTATTTAGAGTAAAAAATGTACATGAAAATTAGTCTCCGGTGACCTTTTCATTGTTTTTTTTTATTTTTACATTTTTTTTTTCAAAATCAAACAAAAAAAAATCTTTCCCACGTTGTCACTGATCACTCAGCCGAGTAACCGTCCAACCTTGTATCCCGCCCCCAACTGTCCACCCAGTGGCCTTATGAGCCTTTGGACTTCAAGACTAATATGAAAATGCTACTGAGAATCTTGTCTATATATTACACTTTTTGTTATAGGTAAATATTATTAAAACTTTTTTATTTACATACCTAGTGTACCTTTATCAAATTATAGACGGTGTCGTGAAAGTCGTCGTACAAAATTAAACAGATAAAATCAACCCCCTTGTTGCTGCCTTGCATTCATCCTTATGTACCTTTTCCCAAAATAAATTTTATCCACAAATTCCTTTTATTTCCTTACCTTTATTGTCGACTGAATGCAATGAAAGATGCTCCGAGGAACTAGCGTCATTGATCCCATCGGCACCGGTGCATAGTCGGGAAATACGCCAAACGCGCGCCCAACATATGTACACAGTTGACATTTATCACATGAGAACGGGACGCTTCTACGACTCGTTCTTGTGTTCAACAGCTCGGCTGTGGAACGATTTGCCGGCCTCTGTGTTTCCTCCTTCCTATAACATGGGTCTCTTCAAGACCCACGTTCACTCCTTCCTCTCCTCAAAAAGACCCTCCTCACAGCATCTTCACAAATGACATATGTGACCTCAGAGCCTCCTGTGTGGAGTTAATGTAAAAAAAAAGAATAATAATAAAAACGTAACAGTAATTGTTAGTTCAAATTAGCACCTCTTCCTGTCAACATCTCAGAGTTGAATACGGAGCTGTAATTCTGAAAGCTGTAAAGCTGTAAATAATATCGGAAATTTACGGAAAGAAAGTTCAATAGTGTGCTAGTGAGCTCTTAAATTTGAAGTGAGAACCAGCGGAAAATTGTAAAGTGAAGGAAGAAAAGCGGTAAGTCGACAATTCCTGTCTGATCCTGAACCGATTTCTGTCCCTAACATTTGGTCGATTCGAGCCTAGATAAACTGAAAAATTGTGATAAATTTAATGTATTTTAGGATCAAGTTGTTCATGAATGTTGTTGATCTGCAAAATTCGCATCAACCGTGCTGTGGGTGAATTTACTAGGTAGTAGGTAGTTAAAAATTACTGTACTGCTTACAAATTATTACTTTTATAAAGTATATTTTCGATTTGATTTGGTAATATTCTTTTAAATTGAACAAAATTCAATTTTTTCAATGAAATATGTTTTCTCATTACAATGGCAGAGTTTTCTCATTACAAAGTAGTTTTGTTAAAAAACCGATGTGAGCGAATAGTTTCTAGAATTCGAGTTTCGCATGACCTTACCTTCATGATGATAGCAAGAAACGGGAGACGTTTCTCGCGCGATGTGAAGAAATGAAATAGAGGAATGGTTACAAGAATTTGAAAATGTTCAAAAAGAGATTGAAGAACAGTTAGCAGAGTTAGACGGGATGAAAGAAGTCCAGGATTTAGGAGCGATTTCTAATAGAGTAGATGAGTGGTATTTTGAAATAATGCAAATAAAAAATGCTATCCTTAAAAATGGAAATTCAATACCTAAAACTACAAGTAATTCGACAGTGAGTGCTCCAATAATAATGTTGCCTACGTTAGACGGTGACATTAAAAGTTGGTGCGCATTTCATTCATTATTTAAATGTCTGATTCACGATAGTAACGCATATACTAATGTAGAAAAATTCCATTACCTCTTGTCGGTAATTACAGGGCCGGCACTAGGACTTATAAAATCATTGCCTCTTATTTAAGAGAACTATGACATAGCCTGGAACATTCTGGTAAATCATTATCAAAATTCTAGATTGCTTTTTACGCATTATGTTGATAAAATTCTTAATTTGAAATGCTTACAGACCGAGTCAGCGTCAGGTATAGCGCGTTTAGTAATTTTCAAGAGAATTACGCCGCTGTAAATGGGATGAAAATATAAAATATCTTTGATAAATTTGTTGGTCATATTATCATACGAGCGATCGATTCAACTACTAAACGTCAATTTGAGTCTAAATTGCCCGGTGAGGATATTCCGGGGTCGCAACCAATTTTTGCTTTTCTAAGAAATCAATCACGTATGTTAGAAATGTCATCTCCACATATTATAAAAGAGAAAAAAGGTTCATATAAAAGTTGTTATCTGCCAATAAGATATAATGTTCATATTTACGTCAATACGCCGATGTTTGCCTAAATTCTAAGAGTACATAATATATCAATATTTCGATCTTCAAAATCAAATATTATAGTGATACAAAGATTACGATTCATCTCAAACACTGATAGAATTAAACCTAACAGTTATTGATATTGTTGACTACCTAAACGATTATATTATACAAAATAAAAAATGTATTGCATGTTTAAGTCAACTCCTTAATTTTGATTTCCCAATGAATTCTCGAATAACGCTAACCGATAATAAATTATTCAAGTGTTCCCCCAGGAGAGAAATTTCTGACCACCTCTAGGGAGGGGAATAATTTTTGGCCACCTAAACCTAAGAAAAGGGAGATAACCTTTTTTCACTTCACTTGGCATTCCAGGAAGGGGAGACAAAAAATCCTCGGCAATAAATATTTTGATGGTACCTACTGGGAATCTGGGGAATTTCCTGGTAAATTATGCGCCCTTCGGGTGATTTTTCACAAAAACGGTGATATATAAATTATCCAGTTATTATTATGATAATGTTCCTACAGAAAAAATGGTTTTTATAGTGTGGGGTACATAGAGTACAGATAATTAAAATTAGCATTTTAGTTGATGTTTTAACCAGTTGAGTTTTCATTGTTTCACTACATAAATATTGAAAAAAATTAAAATTTAAAAACTCTAGAAAAACGGATTTTTGAAGTAAATACTTCTTTACGCACGCTTGACTTGGGGGTAAACTGGCAAAAGCGTTACGAGAGGCGTAATATCGGGCGTTACGAACGTTACGGAGGCGAACGATAATAAATTAAAATTAATTTTGAGGTTCATTTCTCACAATCTATTCGTAACAACAGTGCTCAAATCCAAAGTAATGACGTTTGGAATGGGTGCTAGCATTTATGCTGATAATAGTTATGTTGTTGTTTCTCACATTCTAAACGTTAAAATCTAACTAATAACTAGCACTTTTTCGCTGCCCTGCTTTTTTTTCCTGCTGCAAATGTGAATAACGTCGCTCTGTAACTAGAATCCGCATCAAAAAAGTTTTTGTTTTAAACTTTGTAAGAATGAAATCAACAATCCCATTCTAAGCGTAATTCCCATAATAAAATTAATCCAATTTTCATGAGTGTGCGAAATCAGTGCATCGAAACGACTGATTTGTGGCGATGATTGGTAACATTCCAAACGAATCTTTAATATAAATTCTTATACACTGATGATTGGAATGGTTTTATTCGATGCCAGGAAGAAAATTAGATTAGATTACTAAATAAGTATTTACTTCAGTCGTGCGGTCTAAAGTACACTCGTTTTTTCTTTCTTTTAAATTATCCACCTTAAAAATTACTTTGTCCAATAATTAGTCAATTTCGTAAACATGATGAAAGTTTTGGTGCGTGCATACAGCATAGCTAACCTTGCTGTTATTACAGAAATTGTAAGTGTAGAAGAATATTATATTAGTTCCTGAGAAAATGATATTGTCTTTAGTATTTATTCTCTTCGAAAAACAATATTGTTCAAATTAATATTAAACTTAGTTTTTACCACTTTTATTGTTTATAAAAACCGAGATGGTTCGTGAGCAACGCTTACTTCTTCAGGGTTTTAATAATAATAATATAATTTTAACATGTTGTGTTTACGGATTCCTACCGATTAATATTTTTTTTTGTATTTACATTCATCCGATTTTATTACTAAACGTAAACGTAAACGTTTTCCAATATTTGTTACGTTTTAAGCTAATTAATTACTTAAAATCAACAATGAAATGTTGTACTGGTGGTATGTATGATATGATATGACTGATAATAATGTCATCTAGGCAAGGTGTAAATTGAAGAAGAATCTAAAGTCGTTGCTAGGGGTGGAAAAAGCGTACTTACAAAAGGATTTGCTATCCGAAGCTTACTTTTTATCATAATTTATACCTGTGTTTCTCAAAAAATAAATTGCTTCAGTTTTCTGAAACCGTTTAAGAACTGAATATGCTTTATAGGAAATACACAAAACAAACATATTTAAAATCAAAAATTTCCAGGAGACTATTGTTTACGACAAAATCGCTTAAAAAACTCCCACCAACAGTAAAAAAGTTACCTGTAGTTTGTTTTTTTATCCAATTATTTCTGAATTAAAATTCAAAGTGCGTATCACGTTGAAAGGTGTTAAAGAATGTAATGTGTTTCGAATGTTCCATGATTTCCATAATATGTAAATATGTATTATAAGGTCTGGGGCGGGTGTGACATTGTGTGTTCTAATGTAGTAACGCACAGTGAATCGTCTAGAATAATCTAGCTTATTTTCATGTTTTTTATAGCATATTTTATTGTCATTTATGAAGTCTCGTCTGAATCGCATTATTTATGATTTTTTAAGACACTTAAATTTCAGATAATAGTATGCAGATAGTAGAAAAACATTTTGAGTGCAATTTTTATTATTTTATTTTTTTATTATTACATTTTTTGTAACATACCTACAAATACGAATACATGAATAACAAAATATGTTTTTTTATAAACAGTAAAAAAACAAAGAACAACAAAACTGTATAGAACAAGGATAAAACATAGAATGTAATAAAATAAAATGTAAATAAAATTTTAACAGTATGCAAAATGTGTATGTTACCAAAAAATTTCAAGTAGGCTTCGGCTAACGTTCATAGAAAATGTACTTAACGTAACATTTCTAAGAACCTTGGGCATCGCCAGTTCATATTTTCGTAATTGAATTTTATTATCAAGTTTATCCATAGTAGGTACCTACATACCCATTGCAATAATATCCGTAACAAAATTTTAATTGACAGCAATGGTCAAAAAAATATACTTTGTCGGTTGAAGCACTAAAATCGAACTAGACCGCAGGCGGAAATTAGAATACCTCATCACCACAACTTTGGTGACTCACCGTTCTTCTTGGTTTGTGACTAATTATGAAAAAATTAACTAATTATGTTTTTAAAAATACGATCATTTTATTAGTAAAAACGGGACTGAAGTTCTCACGAACAAATGAACAGGGTTTCAATGTTTATTGGCGATAACATGTGAAAATAATTTGTTGTTAAACGTAATTTCGTACGCATACTAACAAAATATTCTTACATTTTCCCGCCAATAAACATTGAAACCCTGTTAATTTGTTCGTAAGAACTTCAATCCCGTTTTAAACCGTTTTTACTAAAAATAAAATGATCGTATTTTCGAATAAAATTTTTCTCCGTGCACCGTGCCTTAATACGTGTGGAGAGCAATAGACAAAACACAGTGGGTCATACCAGTTATGCATAACATGACTACACGCACAATGGAGTGGTGTGGTTTAAACAACTAGAGACTAGAGACAGAGCTGAGATTAGAACCTGACAACCATAAATTTAAAAATAAATTAAACAGTAATGTAATTTTTTGTTTTACTATCCCTCTATGTGTTCCAATAATCGAACGGTTAATATCGTGCATGATTTTTGTCGAGCTCCCATGTTCTTCGAGGTCTTCTGTTCAACGCTTGACAGATTACACACGGTCCGGCGTTAATAAGTTTCTGCCGTAAGTTGGTCGGGGCGAGATTCCCCGAATTCCGGGGGCATTTTCGGGGGCGGGGGCGCCGTTTGCTTTATTTGTTTTTGCCGCCACATTACATGGAATGTGGCCATATTTGTTTGCCTAATGTCCCCCGAAGCACACTGCGTGACGAAATGCGGTAACTACTCCATCTACATATCGCGTGAACTGTGAACCCTATGTGGAATGTAGGTACTTTCCACATATCATAAGTCTGTAAATTGTTTTAAAGGCATTATAATCTAAGAGAGCTATACTACAATATATTTATTTTTACTTTTAGCCCAAGTTTGAGTGCAACTAGTCGAAACGCTTCCACAAATCATTTAGCGGGAAGGAAAATAGGGTAGGAAGTAAAAGCTGTTTTTTCGAATGTGGTTTATAAAATTGCGTATTCCAACACTGACTAACTAATCACGCCGTTTCCTTGCAGGGTTCTTGGCTCACACTTCATGCCTCATTCACATTCGTACATCACACTCATGCACACTCTTCTGTTCTTCCTTCTACGGCCCGACTTAAGTATCTGATTCACTTGATTGTGCCCACATGATCACATTTGCGTTATATATTCTCCTTACAATCCCTCGTTCATTCGCTCTACAAGCCCGATCCACGCTTACATTTACATCCGCCTTGCGTACTTTGCAGATTTTCAAATTTTTCACTATGCGGTAAGAAATGTGGAAATCAACATCAAACACTGATAATGTAAAAAAATGTATTGATTTTTTTCCTTTACCAGAGGCTGAAAATATCACATCATTATGCAATCATCAATTTCCATTTAATATATATTTAATGATATACATTTAATTTGTCTTTTTGCGGTCGAGGGTAGTTTGCGCTCTTCAACTTCTGTGCACTATTTTAATGTTTAGTCTAGACAACATTACAACCCCAATATTATTACTTTTCAGAACAATAGACGAAAATCAGAGGAAAAGTTTGTACTCTTTTAGACTTATTGTTCTCAGCCATCATTTCGTTGGAACGTTTTCTGAATGTTCCTCGGATACTTTTGACTTGTTTAAAATCTAGTCTCCTCCACGCTGCGCACTGGTCCCATATAATATATTGAGAGTGGCGCAGCACTAATCCTCCTGGCGACTGGGAAAGCCTGTATATCCCACGCTAATTACTTCGTGTTAATGCATTTTTGTAATTGATTTGCTATATTTAATAATATTTTAACACTGTATAATTGATTTAATTTGTTTTAATAGCCTAACCTAACCAACCATATGGCCATTCCCTCTCAAAAATAGGTAGCAGATTGACGTACATTCTTTCCTCTATTCATACATCATATATTATTGCCACAATTTAGGAGGCCGGAATGGGTACGGCCACCCCGGGAACCATTTATTGGATAACCAACACCTCTGCCATATGTGGTTCACTACGTTTGGTGGCTCAGCAGGGGTGCCCAGATTCATAGGGTGAGCTTTGTCGGCAGCGGATGCGTCTGCCATCTACTGCGTTGAGAGAGGCCGTGAGACGTGAGATTGGAAATCACCGCGCCGCACGTGATACGTTGCCGCACGACAAAAGCTAATCTACTTTGGCGCATGCGGTTTTAGTCACTGTGCGGCCTGCCGAATTATCAATTTACAATATCTACAGTATACGTAGTAAATATGTGTATACATACAAATAATAATATTCACATAATAATTTTAAAATATATGCACATAAGTAAAAGAATTCATAGATACTTTTGGTTCCAATTATTTAATCGTTCAAAAAATAAAACAAATCAAATAACCAGTGCTGAAACTCGGACATAGCCGTGGTTTAACTACACGGAGAAAAATGTTATTTTAAAATACGATAATTTTTTTTATTTTTTTTTTTATTTATTTATTTCAATTTATTTCACCTCTTACACACAACAATTTTACATTTTAATCATTGTTTAACAATAGAATAACTAAATAAAAACAAAAATATAATAAAAAGGTATAACAAAAAGGTGAAAACATCATTTTTTTGGTTTCTACACCAATTAAGAGAACTGGCTCTTGAGCTCGGTGTAGGAGTTATGTAAGAATATACAATTTTTAGTCCATAATTAATATAATATCTTAAGGACTAGATTAAGGAAGACATTATACAATATTTGATGGTTTGATTTACAGGATTAAGGTTACATGGTTTTATTGCATACAGTTTTTTAAGAATAGTTTGATCTTTTTCTGGAATAATGCTAAATCTCTTATTTTTTTTACTTCTTCGGGAAGGCTATTGAAGTAAGTTATCCCTTTGTATACATAATTATTTTGCATTTGTTGAGTAGAAAATAATGGAATTTGGATATTATATTTACGTCTTAACGATGAGTTAACTTTATTATTTTTTAATGTCTTATCTTTGAATATTTGTAATATTGAGTCTTTTTTATAGAGATCTTCAACTAAAAACGGTTAAAAACGGGACTGAAGCTCTTACGAACAAATTAACAGTATTTCAATGTTTATTGGCAGGAACATGTAAGAATAATTTGTTGGTATACGTAATTTCGTACGTAACCCTGTTAATTTGTTCGTAAGAACTTCAGTCCCGTTTTTAACCGTTTTTACGAATAAAATGATCGTATTTTAGAATAACATTTTTCTCCGTGTACAGGCACTCTAATAAAAATCTAAATCATGCATGATGATTTAAAATTTAACCGAGCAGAACGTTTTTAATGGAATTAGATCCCCGTAATCGACAAAAAGCTAATTTTTGTTAAATAATATTTCACGTAATAAATATATTTTTTCTTTGTGATCAGAAATCTAGAAAAAGGTTTGAAACTGATTTTCCAGATTCTTGTTGATCAAATGTCGGAGTATCAAATCTCGATTCTGCTGACAAATCATTCCATATAATCCCAATCAGAATCAGCTTTATCTTTTTTCGGGCTATATAAAACGATTGGGTCAGTGGTTAAGAAGTAACTAGATGATCCTTGCGGAAGACGCTTTTAACCAGGTTAAAAAGTACCTTCACCGTCTTTGTTTTTGATTGGTTACGTACTACTCAAGATGGTATTATTGCTTTGCAGGGGATGGCACAGTAAAAGTGCCTTAGAACCTACTATATTCAGGCCCGTACTCAAAATATTAGACCTAATATTATATACATTGAATTTTGATTATCATCGTCAGCATAGCGATACATCCCGTGGTGAGATTAGGCCACCTCCAATAATACTCTCTATTATATAGTCCTCAATCCTTCCCGTCCTGCACCAATCCTTTTCCACACAATCCATCCACCTTTTCTCGGTCTGCCTCTGGGTCTCTTCCGCTGAGGCACCCATACAGCTACATTTTTTTGCATTCTATCATCCGGCATTCTTTTAATTTGTCCATCCCATCGCGATTATTGAGAACTAGAGAATCTTATGGTTGGATACCATACATTAACATTTTCAAGTTCAGGGTTTACGATCCATTTTCTAGCGCAGATCCAAAGATTTTTCATTTTTGGTTGTAATCATGTCTCACAATCGTAGGTAACAACTGATTTTAGTTTAGTTTTGTGTATCTTATATAAATATTTGCTATTTTTACTTTTATTCTTTACCCCAGTAACTCCATACAAGTTTAGTGTGGAAGTTTTCATTTGAACAAGCTTATTTCTGCAGATTCGCTCGCGTGGCTTTAGTGAGAAATAACTTTACAAAGAATCTTCCCAGCGGAATTAAATATTATTCCGGAACAAAAATTAACCTATGTAACTTATCAGTCCTCTAACGATCCCAATGCAAAATATTACGTCGATCAGTGGCTCTATTACAACGTGAAAGAAGAATAAACAAACAAACACATTTTCGCATTTATACGATGAGTACACATAAAATCAGCAATAAATTGGTGAATACTAGAGGATTCATAGAAACAACCCAAATGAAAATCATGGTAAGGTTCAATAGCACGTAGACTCCGATGGGTCAAAACAAATTAAAAATAGTGGTGCGTACAGATTGACACACCTAAACATCGAATTTAAATGTTTTTAATTAGACATATTTTTTTTTTTAGACACTATCTACGTAACAAATGCATTCTTTGAATACTTGTTTCCAATGACAAAAGGTAGCTGCCAATTGATCGAAGATAATATTGTTAATTCTGAAATTTCAAATATGAAGTTGACAAATACGACAGTCTCGTAATTGGTTAGATCGCCCGTCCCGGTAAGACGTGAGATCTGGGTTCGAGTCCCAGTTGCGACCATTATGTTTTATTATTTTTCTGTGTCTTGTTCATTTTCATATTTTAATTTAGATTATTAATGTTGTCTTCTTCTTTGATGATATATTACATTGATGGGAAAAACCTTCAAAAGTTAAATAGAGAAAATTTTCTTATAAAAATATGAATACTTTCCATTCAATTTTTACCCAAATGCGAGTATTTCAATTTAAATAGATCTAATGCAATTACTTACTTTATTTTTTTTTTTTCTTCACATATTACAGTTTATAATACAATTTTCAACCTCACTAGGACAAGCCTGTGTTAAGGTTAATAAATATTCAAAATAATATCGGTAATACAATAATAACATGAAAGAACAATATTGTTACTTTTCTTATGGTAGGTACCCACTAATGCACTAAGCTAAATGTAAATGTAAACAATGTGGGGGGACTATAGGTAATTTAAAAAATAAAAAAAATGTGTATAAAAAAAAAGATTATACATATATGCCATATGCTTAGAGTTTGTTTCGTTTAAAGTTATCATGATAATTACTAATAACTCACTTGAGCCCTGTCCGAATATATTCATTTATTACCTCAAATTTTCTCTAAATATTTGTTAAAAGATTAGAGAAAGGGAAATTAACCTCAACAAAATTTATATGGCGTAATTATTATTTTTGCAACACTTTGTCATTTGTGATCCTCCACCCTACGTGTTAAAGACGCCTACGTATTAAAGACGCCGCGTTTCTTGGCTTCAAAACCTACATGACTGGAACGACTGTAGCTGAGATTGCTCTAACGAAAGCTAACCTCCGATAATAAAAGGCACCCGAAAAATAAGGTTGTGACAACATAATAATAATAATTGAATAATTTGTAGAATGCCGTTTTTGTGAGAAATCACCTCAAGGGCGCTTGAATATGAATATGATATCAATGTTAGGAGCCTTTTTATTATCATCATCCTAAAAAAAGCAAATGGATCAAAGAAATAAATAAAGTTTTTAGCCAACAAAATATACGTCAAGATCACAGATGTTTTTTTCTTCTACATTAAGTTTGTTCGGATCTTCTCACTTACTGATTCCAGGCTTATGGAATACCACATTTTCACATAAGCTCGTGGTTTAAAAATGAAATAAGGTTTTTATGAGGAAAACCTTGCGGGAATTTCTCAATTGGACGGAAATCGAAAGCCTTAACGCATCGGAAATAGGAAAAATACTAACGAAGCCAACGTTTTGCGATACACAACTTTATTATTTGAACACGCAACACAATTCAATTCCATATTAGCTTTCAATTTTATACATTGAAATCTGAAAATATTTATAAAACTATACTATACTTCATTAGACCCAGTAGTAGTGTATTTTTTTTTTTTTGAAATGAGAAAGTCATAATTTTTTCGGATTTGAGAATAAGATTTATAATCGTGTACTTTGTAGATGACTATTTAAAAATCGTTTGTAAAAAAATGTCTGAACAGAAGTACAGAATGTTTTAAACTTGTTAGAAAATATTTAATTTCTTCTTTGTCTGAATAATTGTGAAGTCGGTGCATTATGCCTGCATTCCTGTCTTTATTATATTTAACGCTTAAATGAAATCAAACGTAATTAATATAAGTCACATTTCCGGCACAAAAAAAATTGTTTTAATTATTGAATTGACATCAACTATCTACCGTCTCAAAAAGGAAGTTGAGTCCAGTTTTTTTTTAATTTTATTTTTATCAATGTTCACATTCAAACTTAAATATTAGTATTTTTTTTTCATAATTAGTTAAGTTCGTTTTCATAATTAAATTAATTCTCAAAGTTTCAATTTTATTAAAGCCGCCATAACTAACGGAATCCGAGAGGAAAGAGGCGGGGGTGTGTGTGACGTCATTTGGGCACTGAAAAACACGTTGCTTAGGCATTTTGTATGGGGATTATTTAAATTCTTCAAATTATATTTATATATTTAGAATTGATATTTTTTATCTAACTAACTAACTAATTAACTAACTAACCATCACACCGTTTCCCCGCAAGGGTAGGCAGAGAGGATGGACTGCCAAACAACTCGGTCTTGGCATACACTCCTTGCCTCATTCACATTCATACATCTTATCATACATGCTCTTCTATTATTCTGACTCTTGACATGGCCCTACTCGACTATCTGATTTTGATCTAAATGAACATATTTTTTATAAATCAAAATATTTTTCACTCAACTTCCATATTAAAGGATTATCATATAAAAGTACAATGTCAACAGTTTCAGAACAAAATATTTTAAAGATTTTTGTTGTGCTCAAGACGTCGAAAATTGTCGATTTACATGAAACTTCCAGAAAGACGTTGATTCTCAGAATCACTTTGTTACCTTCTGATTATTTTATGCAATATGATTGCGGCGTTTTCATAATACAAGAACGGTTTTTGATATCGCAGGTTATTATCTAAAATAGGCTTTCTCAGACGATAAGCTTTCTCGTTATTTATAAATAAATAGTCGTGAAATCATAAAGAAATATCATTACTTAGATATCATGAGTTTTCGAATACAATCATCCCGTTTTATTATCTTTGTCAGACAGCTTTCAATGGTATTATTAGATAATTAAATCACTTCGAAGAATAAGTCGTCATAAAAAGACACAGATTATTTTCCATTTGCTGATTCCCGTGATTATTTCTCAACGTTTAGCACGGTTTGTAATAAGTATAATAATAAGTAAAAGTTTTTTTAAATAAAAAATGAAATGTTATCTAGTCATAATTTTATTAATGTTATTTTAAAACTAAATTTATTATTTATACAGGGTGGCGCACAAGTTGTCACTTGATGTTCTTTGGCTGTAATTTTTTTTATGAATAAAAATGTTTGGTTCTGCTTTTGGATTGTGTTTACTTGATGTTTAAACTTTTTTCTTTTGATAAAAGAAAAACTAAAACCAGCTGGTTTCTATGTCTTGATTGTTCAAAAAGCTTGTTTAACCATAGACGAAGAACAATCAGCTAACAGCTGGCAACTTGCAACGACCGGCCATGGCAATCAGCAGTGCGAGTTGCGAGTCACCATTAGCGTTACCATTGACAACGGGTTTTTGTGTGACTGTGAAGTGTGCGGGCCATCACATTGTCATACAAAGACAGTTGCTAGTTGACAGTTTTCAGTTTCCTCAGTGAGCGGATCGCCTTATACCCCCGCTGGCTGCTATAGGCGGGCAGTTGTTGTTTCCCTAGCAACCATTATTGTTACCAGTAGGTCGCCTGGCGTAGGTGCCTGGCCAAATGTGCGACCTCATGCAATTAGAACTTTGCCATTTCATCCGTTGGACAGAACTAACCGCTGGCCACAAAGCGTGACAAAATAGTAAAATTCATCATGGTTCAAAGATCAATTGCGCAAAATGTCATTAACGTCGAAATAACACTGTGGTTTTATACTAATTAAATCCACACAGCCCGCTCGCCTATACATACACTCAATATTATTATAAGTTACCCATGAGGTAAATGTAATTAATAACTTTATTTAAAACTATATAATTTATTTATTTTATTAAGACTGACCTGTTTCGCACAAGCACAATACATTGTGCTTGTAAATACTAGAGTGAGACAAAATATAAAATAGAATAAAGGAACGGTGAGATTTCATTATTTGAAAATGTAACATAGTAACAGAGAGAGAGACTGACAATGAGTACATTATGAGTTAGGCGATCCGCTCACTGAGGCAACTGAAAACTGTCAACTGGCAGCTGTCTTTGAATGACAATGTGATGGTCCGCACACTACACAATCACTCAAAAACCTGTTGTCAATAGTAACGCAAGCGGTGACTCGCAACTCGCACTGTTGATTGCCGTGGCCGGTCATTGCTATTTGCCAGCTGTCAGCTGATTGTTCTTCGTCTATGGTTAAACAAGCTTTTTGACCAATCAAGACATAGAAACCAGCCGGTTTTAGTTTGGTTTCAATTGCCTCGTCAGCGGAGCGCCTTATATTAGGCGTAGTTGTGTAGTAGTTAGTGTAGTTTAATGTATTACAAAATATTATATTGAAAGATACAAAGCATCAACTGAAGAGGTGATTAAGAGATAATATGAAATATACCTAATATTAATACAACCTATTGGAAAAATGTAATTGATTATCTAGATTTTGACTTTTATTTTAATGGCTTTCTTTATTTAGAGAGCTTCGATATGGTATACAGTGTTGTAATTATTACTATTCTTTAAGACTAGACCGACTCTTAAGTTATAAGGAAAATTAAAGGATTCGTACTGTATTAGAAGGTTTAAACTCTAATACTAATAGGTATAACCAATATTTTCACTAATAATAATTGACGGCTCGAATCCCGACACTTGGAAGTATATTTTATTTGCTTTTTTTTTTGTTATTTAACTATAATTTATTTATTAAAAATAATATACAGTGTATTTGTGGCACGTTCCAGGGTGAAAGATACTAAAAGTATCGCCCTGGTGTAGACCACCATTTGGAAATGAAAAGTTGCTTGAAATCCGTTATTGTTGATCTGAATAGCCAGGTACATCCCACTTTCCTCTTTCCCATCTCATTTTCCTCTCCACTGGCTTCAAACATTCCCCAAATGAGGAATCCATAAAGGAAATCCAGGAAGTCTTACTGGCTCCTGGACCCCTAGGACGGTAACATTTCATCGTTTCCTAGCATGACTTCAGATCGCCAACGAATAAATAGCATTTTCGTTGTTTGTTTTTGGGGTGTTATGCCGTGTTGTGCTACCTCCTTCTTTAGCCGACGTTTCGGACAGCGTTGCAGTGTCCATCATCAGGGCAGATCCGGCAGAAACGTCGGCTAAAGAAGGAGGTAGCACAACACGGCATAACACCCCAAAAACAAACAACGAAAATGCTTTTGGCCGTGAAAATCTAAAAACGTATCCGAATAAATAGCAGTTCACAAGGACTAAGTGCTCTTAATATATTCGACGACAACTGTTGTTTGTACCTTAGCAATCTGCAGTTGTCCTAGGGAACGATGAAAAGTTACCGAAAGTTATCGATACAATCGCATAATGGAATAATCGCATGGGGAGGTGCAACACTATCAGCTATAGATTCATTATCTAAGACACAAAAATTAATTATGAAAGTTATTCTTAAAGTTCCCATAATAACAAGTACTGTATTCAACAAATTCCGTATATTAGATAAATATTCGACAAATTTACACAATTAAAAATAAAACACATACATTTTATGAAAATACCCAAAATATTCTAAACACGCGGCACAAAACCAAAGAACTCATACAAACAACTAAAACAAACCCAACATTTGGTCAAAGAAATTTCAAATACCTTGGGTCTAAAATATACAATAACATACCTGACAAAACAAGACAATGGAATAATATTAACAAATACCAAATCCTGATCAAAAAATGGATCATCGAAAAAGGTCGAGCAATAATTAGTCACTTCACCCAAATATAATCCTATATCTCATTATTGGTACCACTACCTGCAACCAGAAAATTTTTGTCAAATATTTTTGCTTAATTGAAAAATGTTCTTTATTTAATATTTATTAAATATTTGTAAACTAGTATGTCTCGACACAGGATTTCCTAGTGAGACAGACAAGGCCAAAAAAAATATGAAAACCTTTTTATATAGATGCACATAATAAATAAAATAAAAAATAAATAAAATCCTTATCGATCGACAGTGTTAAGGCCTCAGACGGGTGCAGCTGAGATTCTTGAGCAATGTTTAGTGTTGAAATAACTTTAGGACATTAATCCATTTTACCCATGTTCCTTTCCAAATATTCCTTCCTTCTGATTCCCCTCCTTTCACATCAAGGCCCTTACCCAAGAAGCAAAAGAAGATGAATAAAAAACTCTTGAAAAAATAACATATTTGCACCTCGTTGTTTTGAATAAAAACATTCAATTGATAAATTTGAAAATTCTGTCGGGCTTGTACAAGCATTTCGCAAATCTCGCAAATACCATCAGGTCATCATTTAACATTGGAAAGTGACCGTGATTGAAGAGCTGGGAGCTGTCACCTCATCATCAAGGTAAGGGCCATTCCTGTCTTTTCCTTCCCCTTGGCGATATAAAAAACACAATCTTGGACACTCGAAATTCGCTTCAAGATTAATTTTACAGTCCACACGGTGTCATTGGACATTTAACAAGCAGTATTCATTATTTTTTTCAAATAACTTTGTATGTGATTTTATAAGTAAGTCAGTACGTGCCAAATTATCGAACTTGAAGTCCACTGGGCAAACATTTACGACGTTATTTATTCGGATAGAGTCAACATGCAAAAGTTTTTCTCCGACTTAAGCAGTTCTTCCGTCTTGGCAAACTTCATCGTCTTTTCTTTATTTGTTTTACGAATCAGCGTTGCAATCAACGTGCTCAGATTTTTCGAGTTTATTGCAACTAGGATTTATAAACTCTTAAATGTTTTCCCGACAACGTAACAAATATTGTGAATCAAAAGAAATGTCGAAATTGAAGCATGGATAATATTGACATTTTCTTCATTTCAGAATTTTTAGTTCTCGAAGCGGATATGGATAACACAGAGGGAGTTATATGCAAATAAAAAAGCTTGAATATATTTATGGATCAGTATATGCTTTCACCGGCGTGGAACAGCCTCTTGTCTTGTTTACGCCAACTTATTGTCATTAGACGAAGAGGGACAGGAAGTGTATACGATGCTTGTAAATTAATATTGTTTGAATTTAATGTGAAGCTTACAGCGTGTCCTATTAGTATCGGTACCAGTTCGATCGAGTGTATAATGTATAACTGAAATAATTTTGCTGTTATTATTAGGTAAATTAATGAATAATAAAGTTTTTATTATTTTAAGTTAGCATCGTTATTAACAGATTTTTTGTTTAAGTTTTTCTGCTACGATTTTTTTTCTTTTCATTTAATTTATTCAATCGACTGCATATAGTATGAACTAATAAATATTGGAAATATACTATGGCCGATTTTTTTAAATGTGAATTAAGCACAAGAGTCGCAATAGCACTTGGATTAAAACCAATTTTAATGCAAGGTTAGAGTTAAAAAATAATGTTAAAGCCTAGCTGGGTAAAAAACTAAATAAAAAATATTTAGTCTTATACGTAAAAAAAATAATGTTTCACGTTACGAAGTACGGTGAATATGGATTTCATTTTTGCATGAAAACGTGTCGTTTTATCACTCGCTCTTGTACTCAACAGCTCGCGTGTAGAATAATTAGCTAATTTTTTGTGTTTCCCCTTTCCAACAATGATTTTATGGATATATACCTAGTCACTCCCTCCTCCTCTTAAAAATTGGCTTTTTCACAACCCTTTTAAATATAGCATACATAGTCGCTGAGAGTTCTCGTCCTCGTACACGTAGTATTCGGAGATCACATAAACAATAAATTTAACTTAATAGGTAAAACCTCAAATTATAATATTTTAATTAATGAAAACAATATTAGTGAAACTCAATCGAAAATCTGAAATAGAAAAATCAAAAAAAGATAAGGTCACATCTGGGATTCGAACCCAGAACCTTAGACTTTCCGGGCCGCAGCTCTTACCACTCAGGTAATGTGTTCCTATCCGATTCGGTCATATTTACTGTTAAATATGACCGAATCATCATACATCGACTGAGAACTTCCAACATTATCTTCATTTTCTTAAGTCATATTTGTATTGTATGATATCTATATGTATGCTTGCAAGATTCAAACCTGAACTAAATGCTATTTGGATAGTGTCTCGAATAGATTTATCCATTTTTATTTAATATGCGACATCTATTGATTTTTCTGCAAGTCTAGGTTGAATATTTATTTTAATTTTAAACTTAATAGGTAAAGCCTCAGATTATAATATTTTAAATAATGAAGATACTATTAGCGAAAGTCAATCGAAAATCTGAAACAGAAAAATCAGGAAAAGATACGGTCACATCTGGGACTCGAACCCAGAACCTTCGGCTATCCGGGCCGCCGCTCTACCGATGGAGCTAATGTGTCCCTATCCAATTCGGTCATATTTAACTGTACCGTACCTATTTTTTTTATGTAAAGGAATTTGCTTTTAGCCAGTCTTGAAGTCTGTAGTGAACCTACCCCTGGCCTTACTAACTTCTATGGGTCTCGGGACCTCCTGTAATGTACCTGTGGGGCTACCCGGCACCCGTTGTAATGATCCGTAGTCGTCTACCCTTGGTTTTTCTATTCTTTCCCTTTAACACTAGCTGTCGGGATCTACTGGCTACGCTACCCTTATCTTTTGGCCTTCGATCAATATACCCTTGTATCTAGCTACACCTAACTTTTCCTTAAACCCCTGCGATTTTCTCACAGTAAATAAGATTTAAGATTTTTTGCACATTATTCCTATATACTACGTTGTGTAATTTGTTGTTTCAGTATTTACATTTGTATGTGTAAATTAATACACATACACATGTAGAGGAAATAATGTAGTGTGTGGTAACCTCAGATTCTTTAGAGGAAAGTGTGAAAGACTCCCGTTTGATAAACTGACCCCGTTTTTTAGATTGTTTTATTTTATTTTCAAACCTATACTCGTATTACCCGCCTTTTCTCAACTTGAACGGAGTGTCATTGACGCTAATCCTACAGTGAATTGTCAGCCGGTTTATAAAATTCAAAGTCGTAGTTTTCTTACCCGATTTTTTTCTGTCTATAGGTTTACATTGGGTTATATTTACATTACGTGAACAGTGTGTATTATGAAATACATGTCGGGATCCTTGCGAAGCTCTCAATGTCGTCGTACTGCACCTAAATGGTCAAGTTATTATTGTTATTAGTATACACTACATGTACTGGGGAAGAGGAAGGTGAGGAGGGGTGATAGGAGGATCTGGGGAATGTTGTTTCCTGAATAAGTCGGCTCCTCCTCTAACCAAATAGATACTGGTGACCAACATTCCGGACAAAGACTCAATCATTACGTTTGCTAGGATGGTCCTTAAGTCCTGATTTTGTTCTCTTGCATGAACTTCATTGCTACGAAAGGGTCCCTTCACGCCATATGAAAGCGCGCAGAGTCCTCATGTCACTTCCAGTATTATCCCGACTTCCTATCCTCCAGATTTGATTTTAACTCGACTGATTCTAGAAGGGGTATGTCCATTTCTTCCCTTATCATGACTCTACTCGCGTTGAGTGCGTACGGAGCCGTTTGAGATGATCCTTTCGTCTCCTACGAGGATAATCATTGGCTTGCGTTCCTCGCCTCCAAGAGCTGACATAACTTCTACCTTGTAAAAACTATGTTTGCTTTCAGGTCGACACTACTGGTAGTATGCAATAGTGCTACAGACTTATTCTCACGGAATACCACGCCGACGTCCCCTCCACATAACTTCGCAAAACTTGGGATACCTTCGGTCGAAACGCCTCCGTCAGCGAATCATACCCTACCATTCCAAGTGGCATTTTCTTTTTATTCTGTCTTTCATGCCTTTTCACTCTGCATGACCCCGCGAAAGGGATTAACTTCCAGTACCCCGCGTGATTGCTCAGTTACGTTGACATCCCCTATCGCATGATAGCGTAAGAAAAGAAGCCCTCTTTGTCTCATATCTTGTGGGGATATAATTTCAGTGACGCTATTGCATTCCCCAGTCGTGAAGTCTATATTTCGCAGGTCAAGCGGGATTTTGGAAGGGTTTGATTGAGGAAACATTACCGAAATAATGTTGATTTCATTTTTTGTAAGGAAGCCTGAAAGAAATTTGACATGATAATATTGTTGTTAGTAAACAATTATAATGTTTAAATTCAATTCTCCAAATTTCATTTTTGAACCAACATCCAGTATGGTATGGATGCTCCCGTCACTCCACTTTGGCTCGGCATACCTCAGAAAAAACCCTTCTAATTTGGATGACTGTACGGCTACGATTTATGGCCGGGACCCTTTTTTTTGTACACATCCGTCCCGTCCTTTCTAGCACGCAAAAAAAAATATAAGTTCGTTGAACCCACATTGATAATAGATTTAATTTGGGACAAATCTCGTAATTACACATTGAGAATAATATTTAAAACACAATTATATCCTGGAACATAACTTCTTTTATCATTGGTTTTGTAGATTGGCAGATCCTCTCAGGTATCGGGACCATGTACGACCTGTAATTTAATTAAAATGTTTCTTTCACTCACCTGAACGAAGCCTGATTACGTACATGTGGGGAAAATATTAAAAGTAAAAAACCTTCCTGTCACTATGATTCGGTAATTTAGTCCCCAGAAGTAGTAACACCCATGACTCTATGTCGCACTTTTATTTGAGTTTAAGAAAATACGTAGGTTATAATTTATTATTTGTTAACAATATTATCGAAGATGACATTTATACGTAGGTATTTGTTGATATTATTTTGAATATTTGTATTATCTTGATTATATGATATATTGAAGAAACTACAAGCGCGTAGGTATTGTTTATTATCGTTGAACAATTTGGTCATCGGACCTTTGACAGCGGTTCATTTACTCATTTTTGTTTTATAATGAATTGGTTAAATATATTATGTCGAAGAATAATTTATTGTCAGAACATCACTGACTTGCAATGATTGAAGAAAGTATTTAGGTATACGTTGATATTATTTTACTATCATGTTTGCGAGGAGTTGAAGAAAGTTGGTACATGTAAGTTTTATTTTATATTATTATTATCTTGCGGGAGGTTAAAGAAAATATAAACTTGTGAGTATTACTTTATAATATTATTTGGTTTCGGAAGATTGGATAAATTATAACCATATAGGTATTTTATATTTTTATATACATTATACTTAATATTATTATTTTTTTTTTTTTTGTTTTTGCGAAAGATTGAGCAAGGCATTATTACGTAGGTATTTGTAGGTAAATTTTGTATTATTATTATTTTTTTGTTCGGCGCACATTGAAGAAATTTTAAGTACGTAGGTGTATCTTTAAATGTTGTTTTGATATTATTTTTTTGTGTGTACAAGTTTGAAAATGATATTTGAACGTTATTATTGACTAGACTAATTTTATATTTCAAATCAAAATTCGCGCGATGCACATCCCTTCTATTTTTAAACACAAAGTTACGTCATTATTAACTCACGGAAGCTAAGTATTTCATTCACTTTGATTATTATTTTGGTTTTGATAATTCAAATTAATTTTATTACTTAGTTAATCCACTCGCGGCGCACTCTTCCTACATTAGTAAACACCCGCACTGCTTAGCACTATTTTGTTCATTCTTTCTTGGATTATTACTCACAGCACTCGTTTTTATAATATTGATTAATTAAATACGAACGATACCAATTATTTATACACAAAAAATATTCAGAAACTATCACGGTTATCACTCTTCCTAGGCCGTCCCTTCGATCCTCGACCCCGACTCGACTCTTACTGCCACATGGTATTCAGCCCTTCGAATATCTTCTTAAAAAAACGCCAGGTGTGGATTCAGGACGTACATCTCGTCTTTCGTTAGGGCGTTTTATAATTGAGAGTTCAGACTATTTCAACTTTCATTGATATGTTATTTTTCATGACTCTCTCTCTCCAATCTTAATATGTCCGTTTTAATTATTTCTTTGTCTGGCCGCCGATAAGTGTAACTCACCCTTTTGATGCAATTTTGCTTTAAACTTTTTCTAGAATTCTGCAATCGGTCTTTCCTTAATAATCGGTAAATTATCTCGGCTAATTGTGACTTTACATCTGAAATAATTATCACTCTCGCACTCTCCCATTTATTTTTGTTTAAAATTTGCGGCAGGTAAAATTGAATTCAGTAGTATTTCGGCTTAATTCTCATGGTGACATGAAATTGTTTCTGTCATTTACTTGATTCACCACATTCCTTGCAGTTTCGTGCAAATAATTCATTTTCCGCGTCCGTAGATGTTTACAACTATTTTTTTATCTTTCGTCCCTTTTCATGATCAGATATAATATTCGTAAAACTTTGTCTGGTAATAACTAATATCACCTTATTAATTCAGAATTCATTTTCTTAATGCGTTCCAAATAGCTCTAAAGTCTAGTACGTACCTGTTTGACTTCATTTTTTGTGTACTCAAAAGTAAAATCTTATTTACTTTTAATCTGAGTGTTTTGTTTACCTTTCGAAAAATCTCGATCTATAGCACTAATTCATAGATTGTATACGTCGTTAATTTTAATTGGTTTCCTCAATACTTCGTCTGTATTCTGTAGTGGTAATTTGGGCTTAATTACCCCATTTATTCCTCAAAACCATGTAAGTTTTTTTTGTTACTAAACAAACTCTCTTCGACAAGCTCTAGGATTTTAAATTTATGGTCGGTCTGAAGTGTCGGCTTACATTCAATATTGATAAATTTTAAACGTGGTATCGATTTGAAAACTTCGAGCTCTCCATTATGTCATCACCTTTATTTACCTCAGCCCTTCTCAGATTGTGATTTTTCTGTCCTTTTCAATAGCGGTCGCTAGTGTAGTCGATTTGAAATTTCGTTTAGGTGGGAAAAATTTTGTATGAGCTCTTCCGATAAAGAAGATGCTTTTTTTTTCCTTTCGAACGTGGTGTTGAAGCCATCACAAGTCCAGGCCGTATTCCGCCTCATTGGTTTCCATCCAATCTTGTTTGTGGAATATAACAACATTGTCATCTGCAAATAAATACTAAGATACTAAAATTGTGTCATAATTATGATTAATAATAACTAGGAGGCGGCTAAGCGGTGGACGTAAAACGAAGAATTCTATTTCTTCTTCAAACTTCGCAAAATCACTTTGTGGCATCATTTTGAATTAAATTAAAACAAATAACTTTGTTTAAACCACTAATATAATCACAATTACCTACATGTTTCAAAACCGATGGTTTCTTCGTCAGGGTAGTAATGACATTAGTAACAAAATAAACAAACAAGTATAGACTAAAAAGAACTATGGACAAAAATATTTTAGAGAGAGGTGATTAATTAATAAAAAATATCGTAAAAAACAATTATTTAAAATTAAATATAAAAATTATTTAAAAATATGAAAAATTACATTATATAAATTATCAAAACATAATAAAGATGTTTAAACAACAAAAATAAATTATTTTAAATATAATTATTAATAAGAAAATAAATTTAAGAGATGGCTATTTTTAAAAAATATTTGGTTATTAATAATATTTAATTTGCTATTAACACTTTTTCTAATTTCTAAAATTTCTAAGTTTGCTAATTGTAAATCTGTTGAGTTTGTGTGTAAAATAAAATATTATTAATAGCAAATTAAATATTATTAATAACAAAATATTTTTTTAAAATAGCCATCTCTTAAATTTATTTTCTTATTAATAATTATATTTAAAATAATTTATTTTTGTTGTTTAAACATCTTTATTATGTTTTGATAATTTATATAATGTAATTTTTCATATTTTTAAATAATTTTTATATTTAATTTTAAATAATTGTTTTTTACGATATTTTTTATTAATTAATCACCTCTCTCTAAAATATTTTTGTCCATAGTTCTTTTTAGTCTATATTTGTTTGTTTATTTTGTTACTAATGTCATTACTACCCTGACGAAGAAACCATCGGTTTTGAAACATGTAGGTAATTGTGATTATATTAGTGGTTTAAACAAAGTTATTTGTTTTAATTTAATTCGAAGAATTCTAAGTCACGAATCCGCAAAAACATCATTCGGAGATATTGAAATTTGAATTTTTTAAATGATATGTTTTTATAATAACGAACCAATTCTAAACTTCAAACCTCAATATCTCCGAATGATATTTTTGCGAATTTTCAACTTGGAATTCTTCGTTTTGCCACCGCCTAGCCGCCTACTAATAATAACGTTTTACATGTTTTTTTGTAATTCTTGCATGGGCTATAACTGGCCCGGAATAATGTTGTATCCAACAAAACTATCAATGTTGAGTTAATGATGGAATAATGTTGGGCATATTATTACGCATCTTTTAAGATAGGGATTATGGTAGTGAACATTTTTTTAGGCCTGTGGAAGCATTTTAAAGATTGGTTTGTGGAAGAATGTTGTATGACGCGTGGTTTAATTCATGGGAATAAATGGAGAAAACGAATGTATTATGGCTTCATCTAGAAAGACTTCAAAGCCAAGAAGCTGAAGAATGCAGGAAAGTAGAATTTTTCCAGAAAAAATATTGTTAAGGCTGCTTTTTAGCCGTTGAAACAGTTTTGTCGAATAATGTTGAATGTTGATCTGAATACAATATTTCGAATGTAAATGGTTTTATTTATTCATATCGTTTTTTTTTTTTGCTTTTTAAGCTCAAATGCATCAATGACGTATTTAAATTGATGCCAGAAGAGTATGGTGCTTTCTTGAAGGTACGAAAAGTAAAAAAAATCCATTTTATGGAATAATGTTGCCTGTGAAATTTTTAAATACAACATTCTTCTACAAAATCAGCACAAATTCTTGTAATAAATTCTCATTTAATGGCCTTTTTCCACGACTTTTCCTTTAAAAGTCATAAGAATTGTATGTTTATTGTATTTTAAATATAAAATGTTAATATATGACCGGTTTCGTTTTTTCCATTTTTCTCAGAAAAAGAATATTGTTGGATACAACATTATTCCGGGCAAGGGCTCAACTATAAAACAATTTCTAGACATTTTATTTTGAAGAATAGTTTTGCAGACAAAAAAATTAAGTAACAAATGTACACGAAATTTTAAACTCTTCAAAACAAAGTGTTACCTGTTACCCACCAAATACAGTTCACGTTAATTCGCGTCGTATTCAACTACTAACCAAATTATTCCTAATTACCTACTTAGCATTTGCAATTTCAAACGTCACCTGTTCAGTTTGAGAAATTATTATTATTACCAGTAAGTTTTGACGACCGTCCGTGGTCGAGTGGTAACAACACTTGACTCCCAATCGGAAGGTTGCGGGTTCGAACCCGGCGTGCGCAAATAAATTTTATTTGATTAATTTGTGTTATTTCACAATTAATTAATAAAAATAATATATACTACATTTGCGGCACGTTCCAGAGTGGAAGATACTGTCAGTATCGCCCTGGTGTAAGACCACCATTCAGAATTGAGACGTTGCTTAATAATGGCTTTAGCCGTGTTTAGTGACTAGATCTGAATAGCCAGGTACTTTCCTACCCTCCTCTTCCCCATCTCCTTCCCTTCCCCACTTTCCTTCAGCCTCACAACATACCCCAATTGGGGATGCCATAGTCTCACTGGCTCCAGACGGAAGCAGTTGGGACTCTTGTGAGGTATTCTCTATAAAAAAAAAAAAAAAAAAAAAAAAGTACAACTCTCATCGGGTGCAATCTTAATCTCAATTGATGCGCGATGCAATTTCCTGTGTTGATGCTCTTAGAGAAACTTGACTTATAAGGACTTTTTTCTATTGTGGTTGTCAATCTGTCTTTAATGATAATAATTATTATTCTAGAGTTGGTAATAAATAGATGCCACCTTTAGGAAATCAAAAAAAAAAAATTATAGGTAGGTCAAATAAGGTTTTATGGACTTTTATTTGCTTATTTCTACATATTTGCGTAAGTCTCAGACATAAGGAAAGAACATTAACAAAATCGCCTCAAGTGTACACAATGCTACAAAATAGCTTACAATAGATCATTTTCTACCTAAAAATGCACGATTTAAAGGAATTTGTATACATAGCTACATATTTTCAGAAATCGCATTTTATATCGGGAAAATAACCCGTAATTTCGAAATTAGAATCAAAGAACACTTAAGGTGTCTTAATAATAATAATTTTTCCGATTTCTCTAACCATATCATTGAAAATAACGATAATTTTTCATATTAATAATAAAGGTAAACGCTTATGTATCGGACGAGTCCACAAATGCATCTGAGACAACGAAAAAATCAACATTTTGAATTTACGTCACCGCCCAGTACCATGCCGCCAGCACGTTCACGATTCTTCAATTATCTATACCAGTCGCCACCGAACACGCACAGTACCATGCCGCCAGCATACATTTACGTTTCTTCAATTATCTGTAACAATCGCAAACTTACACGCAATTGGTAATAAAGGGCATGTGCGGCATCAGACTCCGACTCCAAAACACATCTGAAAAACAACGTAGATCCTTCACCAGAGCCCGCAGACATGCAAATGATCACCACCAAGGAAACGTTTGACTATTTACGTTATCCCCACTCCGCCTCCCGCCGAGCTGCCATTGGTTGAAAGCGAACAAAGGAAACTACGAAATCGAACATATTTACGACTCCTAATTCGCTATTTCAAAAACCTCAAGTCAAATTGCGGGAAATTGCTAGTACTTAGGTTCAAATAATAAATATCACCACAAAAAAATAGACATGTACTAAAAAATTAACTTGAAAACTGATACCTACTAGTGATTTCTACCCTTTAAGAAAAATATTTGTTGCTTAAAAATGTACTTTGAATCACATATGTAAACTTGTATATTTTCTTATAAAAACAATAAAAATGATGTAAGGATTTGGTTTGGGGGTCCTAAGCTAACTTGGCCAGAGCTGTTATATACAATTTTTTATACATCTGAATGCAAAACACAGCAATTAGAAAAAATTCCTAATTGAAACCCCTTGCAAAATTCAAGGAGGTGTCTTGCAATGAAGATGCGACCTCGGTCGGTCCTATAAATAAAGATCGCCTTTCAATGGCAAATCAGTTCAATACTACCAGCCAACAAGCAAGCAACCAAGAAGCCTCCAAACCAAAGTCTACAAGTTCAAACCATTTTAAAGTGTTTTAATCAGTACTAAATTCAGTTCCTCCCAGTAAAACCCCAGTCTCCTGCCCAAAAAGTCTCCAAAAGTGCAAAACATATTTAAATCTTTTTGCAGTACTAAAATCAGTTTTGACCTTTTACTAGAATCAAAGTCGCTGGAATTCAGCTCTTCAAAAGTAAACCCAGTCTCCTGTTAATCCCAAAAGTCTCCAAAAGTGCAAACATATTTAAACCTTTTGCAGTACTAAAATCAGTTTTGACCTTTTACTAGAATCAAAGTCGCTGGAATTCAGCTCTTCAAAAGTAAACCCAGTCTCCCGTTAATCCCAAAAGTCTCCAAAAGTCTCCAAAAGTGCAAACATATTTAAACCTTTTGCAGTATTAAATTCAGTTTTGGCCCTTTAACTAGAATCATTTTACTAAGTAGTAAAATCACGTACAAAAGACCATTGGCGTACCAGGTGTGCCCAGCTCCCTATTTTACAGTTTATGTACCAACCACACACGTGTCGTACATTTGGTCCTTCGAGCCGGATCCACACATCACGCCTCCAGTCTCATCCAGTGGAGATGCCATCACTTCGCAGCGGCCGTAAATCATCATCATCAGAGGCATCACTGAACAAACTAGACGCCTCCGGAACAAGCCAAAAGGTCCCAACGCCACCTCATCATACTCCAGACCCGTGCGCCTCAGACCTCGATGAGTCGCCAACCGGTGTACCCCGTCAGACCCAGGACCTACCTGTTTCGAGTCCAGCTAAACACTCTGACCAGCCAGCTCCAGATGTCACCGGGAAACCCCACGAATCCGACGAAAAAAGCGGTGAAACTTCTGACTCAAGTTCTGAAATCAACCGAAGACTCTCTCCGAATGCTACGCCGGGAGATGCACGTTTGCGAGAAACAACACGCCAAGCAGATATCCGAACTACTCGCAGCCTTAAACACCGCAACACGTCAAGCAGTCAGCCAACCTGCTCAACCAATGGCACTAGTGGGTCCGCCTCACAACGAGTTTGAGACAAGATACGGAACTCAACCACTGGTACCAGCCGGCCCACCTCCCGACGACTTTGCGACGAGATACGCAACTCAACCGATGGCACCAGTGGCCCCCGCCTCACAACGAGTTTACAACGAGATATGCAACTCAACCACTGACGCCGGCTGACCCACCTGCCAACGAGTTTGCGACGAGATACGCAACTCAACCAATGGCACCAGTGGACCTGCCTCACAACGAGTTTGCGACGAGATACGCAACTCAACCACTGATACCAGCCGGCCCACCTGCCGACGAGTTTGCGACGAGATACGCAACTCAACCGATGGCACCAGTGGCCCCGCCTCACAACGAGTTTGCAACGAGATATGCAACTCAACCACTGGCGCCAGCTGACCCCCCTGCCAACGAGTTTGCGACGAGATACGCAACTCAACCAATGGCACCAGTTGGCCCGCCTGCCAACGAGTTGCGACGAGATACGCAACTCACCTAAAGGCACAAGTTGGATCGCCTGCCAACGAGTTGCGACGAGATACGCAACTCAACTAAAGGCGCCAGTTGGCCCGCCTGCCAACGAGTTGCGACGAGATACGCAACTCAACTAAAGGCACTAGTTGGCCCGCCTGCCAACGAGTTGCGACGAGATACGCAACTCACCTAAAGGCACAAGTTGGCTCGCCTGCCAACGAGTTGCGACGAGATACGCAACTCACCTAAAGGCACAAGTTGGCCCGCCTGCCAACGAGTTGCGACGAGATACGCAACTCAACTAAAGGCACAAGTTGGCTCGCCTGCCAACGAGTTGCGACGAGATACGCAACTCACCTAAAGGCACAAGTTGGCTCGCCTGCCAACGAGTTGCGACGAGATACGCAACTCAACTAAAGGCACTAGTTGGCCCGCCTGCCAACGAGTTGCGACGAGATACGCAACTCACCTAAAGGCACAAGTTGGCTCGCCTGCCAACGAGTTGCGACGAGATACGCAACTCACCTAAAGGCACAAGTTGGCCCGCCTGCCAACGAGTTGCGACGAGATACGCAACTCAACTAAAGGCACAAGTTGGCTCGCCTGCCAACGAGTTGCGACGAGATACGCAACTCACCTAAAGGCACAAGTTGGCTCGCCTGCCAACGAGTTGCGACGAGATACGCAACTCACCTAAAGGCACAAGTTGGCTCGCCTGCCAACGAGTTGCGACGAGATACGCAACTCATCTAAAGGCACAAGTTGGCCCGCCTGCCAACGAGTTGCGACGAGATACGCAACTCACCTAAAGGCACAAGTTGGCTCGCCTGCTAACGAGTTGCGACCAGATACGTGACTCAACTAAAGGCACAAGTTGGCCCGCCTGCCAACGAGTTGCGACGAGATACGCAACTCACCTAAAGGCACAAGTTGGCCCAACTGCCAACGAGTTACGACAAGATACGCAACTCCACAATAATCATCCTCCTCCAGCCAGGACCTTCTATTTTTACAGGTACACCAGCAACTCCAGAAATAGCACCACGACCACCACTTTGGCGCTACAACTATAAACCACCGCAGACATCCAGTTGAGGGAACTGGTGGAATGGAAATTCACTATCAACTCTCTCGGTGTAACGTCAGCAACCAGAATGTTCCTGCAGATAAAGATAAGGCCAGAAGACCAGCCATCACAGCTGTTCCTGTGGAGGACCTCAGCCCTGAACGATCCAGACACCTATCAAATGTCATCAATGATGTTTGGAGCCACTTGTTCCCCGAGCAGTGCCCAGTTTGTCCGAGATAAGGTGGCCGAAAAATACGAACATGAATACCCGGACGCCGCAGTGGCTATTCGCACCAAGTTCTACATGGACGATTACTTGGATGCAGTAGACACCCCCAGGGAAGCTGCTGCACTCGCCCACAGTGTAAGTACCCTCCTCGCGAAAGGAGGGTTCCACTTGACAAACTGGGCATCCAACAGCCCAACGGCCATAGCTGACGCTCCCAAAGAAGACCGCGCCAGCTCCACGGTGCAGATCAGCAGCGGAGGCCCGGAAACAGAGTGGGTGCTTGGATTAATCTGGGACTCCTCCACTGACCGCTTTCTGTATTCATTCCACGAGGCCGTCTCTCCCGAAACCACTACACAACCCACGAAGCGGCAACTGCTATCAACTACTAGTAATGAAGATCTACGATCCAGTGGGCCTCGTTGCCTGCCTTACCATCAGATCCAAGATGCTACAAGCAGTATGGCGCTCGAGCGTCGGCTGGCACGAACCCATTAACCTTGGACACGCCCAGAGGTGGACAGACTGGCTGAACCTGCTGCACACGAACAGCGTCTCAATCCCGAGACGTTGCCTCTACAACAAACAGAGCAACGTAACTTTACATCTCTTCTGCGATGCATCAGAACAGGCTTGCTGTGCCGTGGCCTACTTTACTGAAGAGGTTAATGGGGCCCTACGAGTAACATTTCTTGCAAGTAAATGCAAAGTAGCACCACTGAAGCCTCTCTCCATTCCCCGCCTCGAGCTACAAGCCGGTCTCATAGCAGCTAGACTAGCCAAGACAATCCAGAAAGAAAGCAAAGCTGGACAGACTCCACAACCATGCTATGTTGGTTACGCACCGACCCACGAGCCTACTCCGCCTTTGTAGCAAACTGACTGGGTGAAATAGACGAACTATCCAACATATCCGACTGGAAATGGGTACCCATAAAGCTGAATCCCGCTGACATCGGCACGCAAGACACCGAAGTACCCGATTTGACACCAGAGGGAAGATGGTTTACCGGCCCAGCCTTTCTCACTTCCCCGGAGGACGCATGGCCAATGGAGCTAGCACCCACCCACAGGCCTGACGATCTGACACTAGAAGTCAAACCTCACTACGTTGGTCTTGTCTCCACCAGAGGCGAAGCGCTTCCATTAGTAGAACGATTCTCCTTATGGCACCGACTAATCCGCTCTACAGCCTGGATTCTACGATTTACCAGACGATGCCGGATGGGGCCCAACAAACCAGTAGAAGGCCCACTAATAGCGGAGGAAATAAAAGCAGCAGAACACAGATGGATCAAAAGGTCCCAGGAGGACGCCTTCACAACTGATCTACACAACATCCGACAAGGTCAAAAACTACCTGCTGGCAGCCGCCTCAACTCCCTAAACCCCTTCTTTGGACCAGACGACCTAGTGCGAATGGGTACCCGACTACAAGCTTTGGAAAGAACAAAAAGTGTGGCCCGAACACCCATCATACTGGATGGCGACGAACCCTACACTCAACTCCTGATCCGCCACTACCACCAAAAGGCAGACCACCCCAGTACTGAGAAGACAATAGCAGAGATACGCAATCATTTCTTCATAATACGACTTCGCACAACAAGCAGAAAAATAGCGCACGCCTGCCCCACTTGCTGCAAACCATCTCCACCTTTGATAGGCGCACTACCACCACCCCGCCTGATGCATCACGTCCGCCCATTCACGCACTGCGGACTTGACTATTTTGGCCCTATGGCTATCACGGTCGGTAGACATCGAGAAAAACGCTACGGAGCCATTTTCACCTGCCTCTCGACGCGCGCCATCCACCTGGAACTAGCCGCCTCACTAACTGCCGACTCGGCCATCATGGCCTTACAAAGAATGACCGCCCGCAGAGGACAACCCGCAGCCATGTACTCGGATAACGGGACAAACTTTCACGGAGCCGACACCGAGATGAAGGACGCCCTGTTGTCACTAAGTCAAGACGACAGAATGATTGATGCAATAGCTACTCAAGGCATCGAGTGGCACTTCATACCGCCAATGAGTCCCCACATGGGGGGAGCTTGGGAAAGATTAGTGCGATCAGTGAAAAAAGCGTTAAACGCCACACTCAAGGAACGAGCACCAAAGGAAGAAACACTACGCACAGCACTTGCAGAAGCCGAGTTCGTAGTAAATAATCGACCACTCACCCACATTTCAGTTGACCCACGTGATGAAGAACCTCTCACACCCAACCATTTTTTGCTAGGATCGGCCGGGAAACGCCCCCAATTATCCTTCTACGACAAGAAAGAAGAGGACGTATGTCTCCGCCGCCAGTGGCGCATCGGGCAACAACTTGCAGACACCTTCTGGAGACGATGGCTGCGCGAATACCTACCTACCATGGCTGCCCGGCAAAAATGGCACCACCCCACTACACCAATAAAAAAGGATGACCTAGTGATCATTATGGACCCAGCACTACCTCGGAACAGTTGGCCGCGTAGCCGCATCATTGAAGCAATACCCGCCGCTGATGGACAAGTCAGAACAGCCCGGATTCAAACCAGCACCGGGATATACGTAAGGCCAGCAGTCAAAATCGCCGTCATCCTACCCGCTCCACCGACACCTGACGAAACTACAACACCTGCAAAGACACCCGATTCAGAACTCAAACATCATGAAAGGACACGCCCGACGAAGTAGCTAAGTGCAGATGAGGCTGCACGGGGGGAGTGTATCGGACGAGTCCACAAATGCATCTGAGACAACGAAAAATTCAACATTTTGAATTTACGTCACCGCCCAGTACCATGCCGCCAGCACGTTCACGATTCTTCAATTATCTATACCAGTCGCCACCGAACACGCACAGTACCATGCCGCCAGCATACATTTACGTTTCTTCAATTATCTGTAACAATCGCAAACTTACACGCAATTGGTAATAAAGGGCATGTGCGGCATCAGACTCCGACTCCAAAACACATCTGAAAAACAACGTAGATCCTTCACCAGAGCCCGCAGACATGCAAATGATCACCACCAAGGAAACGTTTGACTATTTACGTTATCCCCACTCCGCCTCCCGCCGAGCTGCCATTGGTTGAAAGCGAACAAAGGAAACTACGAAATCGAACATATTTACGACTCCTAATTCGCTATTTCAAAAACCTCAAGTCAAATTGCGGGAAATTGCTAGTACTTAGGTTCAAATAATAAATATCACCACAAAAAAATAGACATGTACTAAAAAATTAACTTGAAAACTGATACCTACTAGTGATTTCTACCCTTTAAGAAAAATATTTGTTGCTTAAAAATGTACTTTGAATCACATATGTAAACTTGTATATTTTCTTATAAAAACAATAAAAATGATGTAAGGATTTGGTTTGGGGGTCCTAAGCTAACTTGGCCAGAGCTGTTATATACAATTTTTTATACATCTGAATGCAAAACACAGCAATTAGAAAAAATTCCTAATTGAAACCCCTTGCAAAATTCAAGGAGGTGTCTTGCAATGAAGATGCGACCTCGGTCGGTCCTATAAATAAAGATCGCCTTTCAATGGCAAATCAGTTCAATACTACCAGCCAACAAGCAAGCAACCAAGAAGCCTCCAAACCAAAGTCTACAAGTTCAAACCATTTTAAAGTGTTTTAATCAGTACTAAATTCAGTTCCTCCCAGTAAAACCCCAGTCTCCTGCCCAAAAAGTCTCCAAAAGTGCAAAACATATTTAAATCTTTTTGCAGTACTAAAATCAGTTTTGACCTTTTACTAGAATCAAAGTCGCTGGAATTCAGCTCTTCAAAAGT